>VTFQ01000003.1:35569079-36769079 GCA_036281575.1 Ancherythroculter nigrocauda | reverse complement strand
AAGGTGTTGCTAGGTGGTTGCTAGGGTGTTCTGGGTGGTTGCTAGGCGGTTGCTATGGTAACCCGGGTGGTTGCTAGGGTGTTGCTAGGCAGTTGCTAAGGTACCTGGGGTGGTCACTACGGTGTTGCTAGGCGGTTGCTAGGGTGTTCTGGGTGGTTGCTAGGCGGTTGCTATGGTAACCTGGGTGGTTGCTAGGGTGTTGCTAGGGGGTTGCTAAGGTACCTGGGGTGGTCACTACGGTGTTGCTAGGCGGTTGCTAGGGTGTTCTGGGTGGTTGCTAGGTGGTTGCTATGGTAACCTGAGTGGTTGCTAGGCGGTTGCTATGGTAACCTGAGTGGTTGCTAGGGTGTTGCTAGGCAGTTGCTAAGGTACCTGGGGTGGTCACTACGGTGTTGCTAGGCGGTTGCTAGGGTGTTCTGGGCAGTTGCTAGGCGGTTGCTATGGTAACCTGAGTGGTTGCTAGGGTGTTGCTGGGCAGTTGCTAAGGTACTTGGAGTGGTTGCTAAGGTGTTGCTAGGTGGTTGCTAGGGTGTTCTGGGTGGTTGCTAGGCGGTTGCTATGGTAACCTGGGTGGTTGCTAGGGTGTTGCTAGGCAGTTGCTAAGGTACTTGGAGTGGTTGCTAAGGTGTTGCTAGGCGGTTGCTAGGTTATTCTGGATGGTTGCTAAGTGGTTGCTATGGTAACCTGGTTGGTTGCTATGGTGTTACTAGGTGGTTGGTAGTTGTCAAAGATAGTTACTATGGAGTTTCTATAGAGTCCTTACCATGTTCTCTGCCCACTTTAGCACTTAGCTAATCAGTATTAGCATGTAGCTATTCACTGCTAGCATGTGTAGCATGTTGGAAGTCCAATTTGCTAGCATGAGTCAAAAAAGCCAAGCCCCATGTCTCTACGATGTTCTGATGCAGAGATATAGGTCTTGCTAAACGGTTGCTAGGGTACTCTGTTTGGTTGCTAGGGAGTGGCTTGGCAGCTACCAATGATGATACTCCAAAGGCTGCTTGACAACATAAACCAACCCCCATGTCTCTATGATGTTCTGATGCAGAGATATAGATCTTGAAAAACGGTTGCTAGGGTACTCTGTTTGGTTGCTAGGGAGCGGCTTGGCAGCTACCAATGATGATACTCCAAAGGATACTTGCCAGTATAAATGATATAAACCAACCCTCATGCCTCTATGATATTCAGACTTGAAGATATCCCTTTATGCTTTGGGTTGCTAAGGTGCTCTAAATGGTTGCTAGGGCGTGGTTATGAAGTCTTGAAGGTGATTCGTGATTGGCCGGTTGCTGCCCCGAGTCATATGAGCCCACCCTCATGTTTCTAAGACACTTCTATCCAAAAGATATTCCTTTGATCTTTTTCAATGGAAGTCTATGGAACTTGTTGCTATGGTGCTCTATATGGTTGCTTGGGCGTGGCTTGATAGCTTTACAATGATCCTGAGACACTGATTGGTTGCCTGAGTGAAATGAGCCCGCCCCCTTGTCTCTATCACACTGTGATCAATAGTGAGTGGGTGTGTGTGAGAAAGTGACAGTTGAAATTCAAATTTCGGAAGATTCCGCCATTGAAAGTCAATGGGACTTTTTTGGCCGCTTTTTCGCCCCCTGTGCGAACATCGTTGGTCCGATCGCTTATAAAAGTCATAACACACATCTCCTCAATGAGCCGGTCGATTTGACACCTCATTCATGGGTCTAGGACAAACGCTGCGGGAGGAGTAGCGCGCAGAAATAAAAGTGGAAGAAAATGAGTGTCTGTGTCTGAGAGAGAAAGGCTTCTAAGGGCCTGCGTGTGTGAGTGTGTGTGAGAAAGTGACAGTTGAGAGAGACGGAATGTTCGTGAATTTGAATTTTTCAATGTAAGTCAATGGGACTTTTTTGGCCGCTTTTTCGTCCGCTGTGCGAACATCGTTGGTCCGATCGCTTATAAAAGTCATAGCACACCTCTCCTCAATGAGCCGGTCGATTTGACACCTCATTCATGGGTCTAGGACAAACGCTGCGGGAGGAGTAGCGCGCAGAAAAAAAGTGGAAGAAGAAGAATAATAAGTATGCAGGAGAATAAGAATGGAGCTTTGCCTTTGGCAAGCACCATTAATAATAAGTATGAGCAATAATAAGAATGGAGCTTTGCCTTTGGCAAGCACCATTAATAATAATAATAATAATAAGTATGCAGAAGATTAAGAATGGAGCTTTGCCTTTGGCAAGCACCATTAATAACTAGAATGTACATTTCCTGAAGAAAATGTGAATGGTGCTTGCAGTGGCAAAATTCACCACTCGGTTGCTAGGGTGCTGTAATTGGTTGCTAGGGCGTGGCTATGAAGTTGCTGTGTCACTACTTATTGGCTGGCGAATCAAAAGAGCCCAGCCCCAAGTCTCTATGACCTTCTGATCCAAAGATATGATCTCACAGATTTTGACTCAATGTTAAGTCTATGGGAGTTTTTTCAGCCGTTTTTTCGTACGCTGTGCGAACATCGTACACCCGATCGCTTAGAAAAGTCATAGCACACCTCTCCTCAATAAGCCGGTCGATTTGACACCTCATTCGTGGGTCTACAACAAACGGTGCGGGGCGAGTTATGCGCCAAAGTTTTGTTCAGGTGAATAGTAATTACAATACTAGACTGTACATTTCCTGAAGAAAATGTGAATGGTGCTTGCAGTGGCAAAATTCGCCACTCGGTTGCTAGGCTGCTGTAATTGGTTGCTAGGGCATGGCTATGAAGTTGCTGTGTCACTACTTATTGCATGGCCGAGTCAAAAGAGCCCAGCCCCAAGTCTCTATGACCTTTTGATCCAAAGATATGATCTCACAGATTTTGTCCCAATGTTAAGTCTATGAGACTTTTTTCAGCTGTTTTTTCGTCCGCCGTGCGAACATCGTACACCCGATCACTTAGAAAATTCATAGCACACCTCTCCTCAATAAGCCGGTCGATTTGACACCTCATTTGTGGGTCTACGACAAAGGGTGCGTGACGAGTTACACACCAAAGTTTTGTTCAGGTGTGCGTGTGTGTGAGAAAGTGACAGTTGAGACTGACGGAATGTTCATGATTTTGAATTTTTCAATGTAAGTCTATGGGACTTTTTTGGCCGTTTTTTTTGTACGCTGTGCGAACATCGTACACCCGATCGCTTAGAAAAGTAATAGCACACCTCTCCTCAATAAGCCGGTCAATTTGACACCTCATTTGTGGGTCTACGACAAACGGTGTGGGACGAGTTACGCGCCAAAGTTTTGTTCAGGTGAATAGTAATTACAATACTAGAATGTACATTTCCTGAAGAAAATGTGAATGGTGCTTGCAGTGGCAAAATTCGCCACTCGGTTGCTAGGGTGCTGTAATTAGTTGCTAGGGGGTGGCTATGAACTTGCTGTCTCACTACTTATTGGATGTATGAGTCAAACAAGCCCAGCCCCAAGTCTCTACGATCTTCTGATCCAAAGATATGATCTCACTCATTTTGTCCCAATGTTAAGTCTATGGGACTTTTTTCAGCCGATATTTCGTCCGCTGTGCGAACATCGTACACCCGATCGCTTAGAAAAGTCATAGCACACCTCTCCTCAATAAGCCGGTCAATTTGACACCTCATTCGTGGGTCTACGACAAACGGTGCGGGACGAGTTACGCGCCAAAGTTTTGTTCAGGTGAATAGTAATTACAATACTAGAATGTACATTTCCTGAAGAAAATGTGAATGGTGCTTGCAGTGGCAAAATCGCCACTCGGTTGCTAGGCGGTTGCTAAGGTACTTGGGGTGGTTGCTAAGGTGTTGCTAGGCGGTTGCTAAGGTACTTGGGGTGGTTGCTAAGGTGTTGCTAGGCAGTTGTTAAGGTACCTGGAGTGGTCACTACTGTGTTGCTAGGCGGTTGCTAGGGTGTTCTGGGTGGTTGCTATGGTAACCAGGGTGGTTGCTATGGTGTTACTAGGTGGTTGGTAGTTGGCACAGATAGTTACTATGGAGTTTCTATAGAGTTCTTAGCATGTTCTCAGCCCACTTTAGCACTTAGCTAATCACTATTAGCATGTAGCTATTAACTGCTAGCATGTGTAGCATGTTGCAAGTACAGTTTGCTAGCATGAGTCAAAAAAGCCAACCCCCATGTCTCTACGATGTTCTGATGCAGAGATATAGGCATCGCTAAATGGTTGCTAGGGTACTCTGTTTGGTTGCTAGGGAGTGGCTTGGCAGTTGCCAATGATGATACTCCAAAGGCTGCTTGACAATATAAACCAACCCCCATGTCTTTATGATGTTCTGATGCAAAGATATGGATCTTGAAAAACGGTTGCTAGGGTAATCTGGTTGGTTGCTAGGGAGTGGCCTGGTAGCTACCAATGATGATACTCCAAAGGCTGCTTGACAATATAAACCAACCCCCATGTCTTTACGATGTTCTGATGCAGAGATATAGATCTTGCTAAACGGTTGCTAGGGTACTCTGTTTGGTTGCTAGGGAGTGGCTTGGCAGCTGCCAGTAATGATAAACCAAAGGCTGCTTGCCAGTATGAATGCTATAAACCAACCCCCATTCCTCTATGATGTTCAGATTTGAAGATATCCCCTCTATGCTTTGGGTTGCTAGGGTGCTCTGAATGGTTGCTAGGGCGTGGCTATGATGTCTTGAAGGTGATTCGTGATTGGCCGTTTGCTGCCCCGAGTCAAATGAGCCCACCCTCATGTTTCTATGACACTCCTATCCAAAGATATTCATTTGATCTTTTTCAATGGAAGTCTATGGAACTTGTTGCTATGGTGCTCTATATGGTTGCTAGGGCGTGGCTTGATAGCTTCACAATGATCCTGAGAGACTGATTGGTTGCCTGAGTAATATGAGCCCACCCCCTTGTCTCTATGACATTGTGATCCAGAGTTATGTTCAATACAAAATCCCTATGTAATTTCCCATAGTAGGAAAAACACAGTACTTCCTGGTTCATGGGCACGGCTTCACCATAGTATGTCTATGGGGCAACTTTGGGCAGCTCTTGCGCCCCAGGGGTACAACTTACACCCCATTTTGAGGTATGGTCTGAGAGAGCCTATCAGGCTCTTCAAACCTGGTAACCCACATGTTTCTATGAAATTCTCGTTAGGAGCTATTACTCGTCAAAGTTTGTCCCAATGCAAAGTCTATGGGATTTTTTTCGCTACTTTTTCGCCCGCCGGACGAACATCGTACACCCGATCGCTTATAAAAGTCATAGCACACCTCTCCTCAATGAGCCGGTCGATTTGACACCTCATTCATGGGTCTAGGACAAAAACTGCGGGAGGAGTAGCGCGCAGAAAAAAAAGTGGAAGAAAATGAGTGTCTGTGTCTGAGAGAGAAAGGCTTCTAAGGGCCTGCGTGTGTGAGTGTGTGTGAGAAAGTGACAGTTGAAATTCAAATTTCTGAAGATTCCGCCATTGAAAGTCAATGGGACTTTTTTGGCCGCTTTTTCGCCCCCTGTGCGAACATCGTTGGTCCGATCGCTTAAAAAAAATAGCACACCTCTCCTCAATAAGCCGGTCGATTTGACACCTCATTCATGGGTCTAGGACAAACGCTGCGGGAGAAATAGCGCGCAGAAATAAAAGTGGAAGAAAATGAGTGTCTGTGTCTGAGAGACAAAAGCTTCTAAGGGCCTGCGTGTGTGAGTGTGTGTGAGAAAGTGACAGTTGAGAGAGACGGAATGTTCGTGAATTTGAATTTTTCAATGTAAGTCAATGGGACTTTTTTGGCCGCTTTTTCGTCCGCTGTGCGAACATCGTTGGTCCGATCGCTTATAAAAGTCATAGCACACCTCTCCTCAATGAGCCGGTCGATTTGACACCTCATTCATGGGTCTAGGACAAAAGCTGCGGGAGGAGTAGCGCGCAGAAATTTTGTCCAGAAGAAGAAGAAGAAGAAGCAGAAGAATAATAATAAGTATGCAGGAGAATAAGAATGGAGCTTTGCCTTTGGCAAGCACCATTAACTAGAATGTACATTTCCTGAAGAAAATGTGAATGGTGCTTGCAGTGGCAAAATTCGGAACCCGGTTGCTAGGGTGCTGTAATCGGTTACTAGGGCATGGCTATAAAGTCACTAGTTATTGGCTGCTTGATAGGCAGAGTCAAAAGAGCCCAGCCCCAAGTCTCTACGACCTTCTGATTCAAAGATATGATCTCACAGATTTGGTCCCCATGTTAAGTCTATGGGACATTTTTCAGACGATTTTTCGTCCGCTGTGCGAACATCGTACACCCGATCACTTAGAAAAGTCATAGCACACCTCTCCTCAATAAGCCGGCCGATTTGACACCTCATTCGTGGGTCTACGACAAACGGTGCGGGATGAGTTACGCGCCAAAGTTTTGTCTAGGTGAATAGTAATTACAATACTAGAATGTACATTTCCTGAAGAAAATGTGAATGGTGCTTGCAGTGGCAAAATTCGGAACCCGGTTGCTAGGGTGCTGTAATCGGTTACTAGGGCATGGCTATAAAGTCACTAGTTATTGGCTGCTTGATAGGCCGAGTCAAAAGAGCCCAGCCCCAAGTCTCTACGACCTTCTGATCCAAAGATATGATCTCACAGATTTGGTCCCCATGTTAAGTCTATGGGACATTTTTCAGACGATTTTTCGTCCGCTGTGCGAACATCGTACACCCGATCACTTAGAAAAGTCATAGCACACCTCTCCTCAATAAGCCGGCCGATTTGACACCTCATTCGTGGGTCTACGACAAACGGTGCGGGATGAGTTACGCGCCAAAGTTTTGTCTAGGTGAATAGTAATTACAATACTAGAATGTACATTTCCTGAAGAAAATGTGAATGGTGCTTGCAGTGGCAAAACTCGGCACTCTTGATTAGCATGATGCTAACATAATTACCGTCCTGCTAGGATGTTTTTAGCAAGATGCTAACATGATTAGCATGTTGCTAGCATGATGCTAACACCCTAAGCATGCTGCTAGCATGTTTTAAACAAAATGCTAGTCATGTTAGCATAATGCTAGCAACATGCTAACATGATTAGCATAATGCTAGCATGATGCTAGCATTATTACCATGTTGCTAGCATTATTACCATGTTGCTAGCATTATTTTAACAAGATGCTAATCATGTTAGCATTATGTTAGCAACATGCTAACATGATTAGCATGTTTGCTAGCATGATGCTAACACCCTTAGCATGCTGCTAGCATGTTTTAAACAAGATGCTAATCATGTTAGCATAATGCTAGCAAACATGCTAACATGATTAGCATAATGCTAGCATGATGCTAGCATGATTACCATTTTGCTAGCATGATTTTAACAAGATGCTAATCATGTTAGCATAATGCTAGCAACATGCTAACATCATTAGCATAATGCTAGCATGATGCTAGCATGATTACCATGTTGTTAGCATGTTTTTAACAAGATGCTAACATGATTAGCATGTTTGCTAGCATGATGCTAACATGATTAGCATGCTACTAGCATAATGCTAACACAATTAACATGCCACTAGCATTATTCTAACACATTTTTACTAGTTTGTGTCATGTTTAAACCTTAAGCTAATCACTATTAGCATGTAGCTATTCACTGCTAGCATGTGTAGCATGTTGGAAGTCCAGTTTGCTAGCATGAGTCAAAAGAGCCAACCGCCATGTCTCTATAATGTTCTGATGCAGAGATATAGGTGTTGCAAAACGGTTGCTAGGGTACTCTGTTTGGTTGCTAGGGAGTGGCTTGGCAGCTGCCAATGATGATACTCCAAAGGCTGCTTGACAATATAAACCAACCCCCATGTCTGTACGATGTTCTGATGCAGAGATATAGATCTTGCAAAATGGTTGCTAGGGTACTCTGTTTGGTTGCTAAGGAGTGGCTTGGCAGCTACCAATGATGATACACCAAAGGCTGCTTGCCAGTATGAATGATATAAACCAACCCCCATGCCTGTATGATATTCAGATTTGAAGATATCTGCCTATGCTTTGGGTTGCTAGGGTGCTCTATATGGTTGCTAAGGCGTGGCTATGATGTCTTTAAGGTGATTTGTGATTGGCGGTTTGCTGCCTCGAGTCAAATGAGCCCACCCTCTTGTTTGTACGACACTTTTATCCAAAGATATTCCTTTGATCTTTTTCAATGGAAGTCTATGGATCTTGTTGCTATGGTGCTCTATATGGTTGCTAGGGCGTGCCTTGATAGCTTCACAATGATCCTGAGAGACTGATTGGTTGCCTGAGTAAAATGAGCCCACCCCCTTGTCTCTATGTCATTGTGATCCAGAGTTATGTTCAATACAAAATCCCTATGTAATTTCCCATAGTAGGAAAAACACAGTACTTCCTGGTTCATGGGCACGGCTTCACCATAGTATGTCTATGGGGCAACTTTGGGCAGCTCTTGTGCCCCAGGGGTACAACTTACACCCCATTTTGAGCTATGGTCTGACAGAGCCTGTCAGCCCCTTCAATCGTGGTGACCCACATGTTTCTACGAAATTCTCGTTAGGAGCTATGACTCGTCAAAGTTTGTCACAATGCAAAGTCTATGGGATTTTTTTCGCTACTTTTTCGCCCGCCGGACGAACATCGTACACTCAATCGCTTATAAAAGTCATAGCACACCTCTCCTCAATAAGCCGGTCGATTTGACACCTCATTCATGGGTCTAGGACAAAAACTGCGGGAGGAGTAGCGCGCCAAACTTTTGTGTGGAATAATAATAATAATAATAATAACTAGAATGTACATTTCCTGAAGAAAATGTGAATGGTGCTTGCAGTGGCAAAATTCGGCACCGGTTGCTAGGGTGCTGTAATTGGTTGCTAGGGCGTGGCTATGAAGATGCTGTGTCACTACTTATTGGCAGGCTGAATCAAAAGAGCCCAGCCCCAAGTCTCTATGACCTTCTAAACCAAAGATATGATCTCACAGATTTGGCCCCCATGTTAAGTCTATGGGAGTTTTCTCAGCCGTTTTTTCGTATGCTGTGCGAAAATCGTACACCCAATCGCTTAGAAAAGTCATAGCACACCTCTTCTCAATAAGCCGGTTGATTTGACACCTCAATCGTGGGTCTACGACAAACGGTGCGGGATGAGTTATGTGCCAAAGTTTTGTTTAGGTGAATAGTAATTACAATACTAGAATGTATACTTTTTCTGAAGAAAATGTGAATGGTGCTTGCAGTGGCAAAATTCGGCACCGGTTGCTAGGGTGCTGTAATTGGTTGCTAGGGCGTGGCTATGAAGTTGCTGTGTCACTACTTATTGGCTGGCCGAATCAAAAGAGCCCAGCCCCAAGTCTCTATGACCTTCTGATCCAAAGATATGATCTCACAGATTTTGACTCAATGTTAAGTCTATGGGAGTTTTTTCAGCCATTTTTTTCATACGCTGTGCGAACATCGTACACCCGATCGCTTAGAAAAGTCATAGCACACATCTCCTCAATAAGCCGGTCAATTTGACACCTCATTTGTGGGTCTACGACAAACGGTGCGGGACGAGTTACGCGCCAAAGTTTTGTTCAGGTGAATAGTATTTACAATACTAGAATGTACATTTCCTGAAGAAAATGTGAATGGTGCTTGCAGTGGCAAAATTCGGAACCCGGTTGCTAGGGTGCTGTAATCGGTTACTAGGGCATGGCTATAAAGTCACTACTTATTGGTTGCTTGATAGGCCGAGTCAAAAGAGCCCAGCCCCAAGTCTCTACGACCTTCTGATCCAAAGATATGATCTCACAGATTTGGTCCCCATGTTAAGTCTATGGGACATTTTTCAGACGATTTTTCGTCCGCTGTGCGAACATCGTACACCCGATCGCTTATAAAAGTCATAGCACACCTCTCCTCAATAAGCCGGTCGATTTGACACCTCATTCGTGGGTCTACGACAAATGGTGTGGGACGAGTTACGCGCCAAAGTTTTGTCTAGGTGAATAGTAATTACAATACTAGAATGTACATTTCCTGAAGAAAATGTGAATGGTGCTTGCAGTGGCAAAATTCGACACTCGGTTGCTAGGCGGTTGCTAAGGTACTTGGGGTGGTTGCTAAGGTGTTGCTAGGCGGTTGCTATGGTGTTCTGGGTGGTTGCTAGGCGGTTGCTATGGTAACCTGGGTGGTTGCTAGGGTGTTGCTAGGTGGTTGGTAGTTGTCACAGATAGTTACTGTGGAGTTTCTATAGAGTTCCTGGCGTGTTCTCAGCCCACTTTAGCACTTAGCTAATCACTATTAGCATGTAGCTATTAACTGCTAGCATGTGTAGCATGTTGGAAGTCCAGTTTGCTAGCATGAGTCAAAAGAGCCAACCGCCATGTCTCTATGATGCTCTGATGCAGAGATATAGATATTTTGCTAAACGGTTGCTAAGGTACTCTGTTTGGTTGCTAGGGAGTGGCTTGGCAGCTGCCAGTAATGATAAACCAAAGGCTGCTTGCCAGTATGAATGCTATAAACCAACCCCTATGCCTCTATGATATTCAGATTTGAAGATATCTGCCTATGCTTTGGGTTGCTAGGGTGCTCTAAATGGTTGCTAAGGCGTGGCTATGATGTCTTTAAGGTGATTTGTGATTGGCAGTTTGCTGCCTCGAGTCAAATGAGCCCACCCTCATGTTTGTACGACACTCCTATCCAAAGATATTCCTTTGATCTTTTTCAATGGAAGTCTATGGAGCATGTTACTAAGGTGCTCTATATGGTTGCTAGGGCGTGGCTTGATAGCTTCACAATGATCCGGAGAGACTGATTGGTTGCCTGAGTAAAATGAGCCCACCCCCTTGTCTCTATGACACTGCAATCCAGAGTTATGTTCAATACAAAATCCCTATGTAATTTCCCATAGTAGGAAAAACACAGTACTTCCTGGTTCATGGGCACGGCTTCACCATAGTATGTCTATGGGGCAATTTTGGGCAGCTCTTGCGCCCCAGGGGTACAACTTACACCCCATATTGAGGTATGGGCTGACAGAGCTTGCCAGCCTCTTCAAACGTGGTAACCCACATGTTTCTACGAAATTCTCGCTCGGAACAATGACTCGTCAAAGTTTGTCGCAATGCAAAGTCTATGGGATTTTTTTCGCTACTTTTTCGCCCGCCTGACGAACATCGTACACCCGATCGCTTATAAAAGTCATAGCACAGCTCTCCTCAATGAGCCGATCGATTTGACACCTCATTCATGGGTCTAGGACAAACGCTGCGGGAGGAGTAGCGCACAGAAATAAAAGTGGAAGAAAATGAGTGTCTGTGTCTGAGAGAGAAAGGCTTCTAAGGGCCTGCGTGTGTGAGTGTGTGTGAGAAAGTGACAGTTGAAATTCAAATTTCTGAAGATTCCGCCATTGAAAGTCAATGGGACTTTTTTGGCCGCTTTTTCGCCCCCCTGTGCGAACATCGTTGGTCCGATCGCTTATAAAAATCATAACACATATCTCCTCAATGAGCCGGTCGATTTGACACCTCATTCATGGGTCTAGGACAAACGCTGCGGGAGGAGTAGCGCGCAGAAATAAAAGTGGAAGAAAATGAGTGTCTGTGTCTGAGAGAGAAAGGCTTTTAAGGGCCTGCATGTGTGAGTGTGTGTGAGAAAGTGACAGTTGAGAGAGACGGAATGTTCGTGAATTTGAATTTTTCAATGTAAGTCAATGGGACTTTTTTGGCCGCTTTTTCGTCCGCTGTGCGAACATCGTTGGTCCGATCGCTTATAAAAGTCATAGCACACCTGTCCTCAATGAGCCGGTCGATTTGACACCTCATTCATGGGTCTATGACAAAAACTGCGGGAGGAGTAGCGCGCAGAAATTGTGTCCAGAAGAAGAAGAAGAAGAATAATAAGTATGCAGAAGAATAAGAATGGAGCTTTGCCTTTGGCAAGCACCATTAACTAGAATGTACATTTCCTGAAGAAAATGTGAATGGTGCTTGCAGTGGCAAAATTCGGCACCCGGTTGCTAGGGTGCTGTAATTGGTTGCTAGGGCGTGGCTATGAAGTTGCTGTATCACTACTTATTGGATGGCTGAGTCAAAAGAGCCCAGCCCCAAGTCTCTATGATCTTCTGATCCAAAGATATGATCTCACAGATTTGGTCCCCATGTTAAGTCTATGGGAGTTTTTTCAGCCGTTTTTTCGTACGCTGTGCGAACATCGTACACCCGATCGCTTAGAAAAGTCATAGCACACCTCTCCTCAATAAGCCGGTCGATTTGACACCTCATTCGTGGGTCTACGACAAACGGTGCGGGACGAGTTACGCGCCAAAGTTTTGTTCAGGTGAATAGTAATTACAATACTAGAATGTACATTTCCTGAAGAAAATGTGAATGGTGCTTGCAGTGGCAAAATTTGGCACCGGTTGCTAGGGTGTTCCTAGGCAGTTTCTAAGGTGTTCTGAGCGGTTGCTAGGGTGTTCTGGGTGGTTGCTAGGATGTTGCTAGGCAGTTGCTAAGGTGTTCTAAGCGGTTGCTATGGTAACCGGGGTGGTTGCTAGGGTGTTGCTAGGCAGTTGCTAAGGTGTTCTAAGCGGTTGCTATGGTAACCGGGGTGGTTGCTAAGGTGTTGCTAGGGTGTTCTAGGTGGTTGCTAGGTGGTTGCTATGGTAACCATGGTGGTTGCTAGGGTGTTGCTAGGCAGTTGCTAAGGTACTTGGAGTGGTTGCTAAGGTGTTGCTAGGCGGTTGCTAAGGTGTTCTGGGTGGTTGCTAGGCGGTTGCTATGGTAACCTGAGTGGTTGCTAGGGTGTTGCTAGGCAGTTGCTAAGGTACTTGGAGTGGTTGCTAAGGTGTTGCTAGGCGGTTGCCAAGGTGTTCTGGGTGGTTGCTAGGCGGTTGCTATGGTAACCTGGGTGGTTGCTATGGTGTTGGTAGGCAGTTGCGAAGGTACCTGGAGTGGTCACTACGGTGTTGCTAGGTGGTTGCTAGGGTGTTCTGGGTGGTTGCTAGGCGGTTGCTATGGTAACCAGGGTGGTTGCTATGGTGTTACTAGGTGGTTGGTAGTTGTCACTGATAGTTACTATGGAGTTTCTATAGAGTTCCTGGCGTGTTCTCAGCCCACTTTAGCACTTAGCTAATCACTATTAGCATGTAACTATTCACTGCTAGCATGTGTAGCATGTTGGAAGTCCAGTTTGCTAGCATGAGTCAAAAGAGCCAACCGCCATGTATCTATGATGCTCTGATGCAGAGATATAGATCTTGTTAAACGGTTGCTAGGGTACTCTGTTTGGTTGCTAGGGAGTGGCTTGGCAGCTACCAATGATGATACTCCAAAGGCTGCTTGACAATATAAACCAACACCCATGTCTTTACGATGTTCTGATGCAGAGATATATATTTTGCAAAACGGTTGCTAAGGTACTCTGTTTGGTTGCTAGGGAGTGGCTTGGCAGCTGCCAGTGATGATACACCAAAGGATGCTTGCCAGTAGGAATGATATAAACCAACCCCCATGCTTCTATGATATTCAGATTTGAAGATATCCCTCTATGCTTTGGGTTGCTAGGGTGCTCTAAATGGTTGCTAGGGCATGGCTATGATGTCTTTAAGGTGATTTGTGATTGGCTGTTTGCTGCCCTGAGTCAAATGAGCCCACCCTCATTTTTCTACGACACTTCTATCCAAAGATATTTGATATTTTTCAATGGAAGTCTATGGAGCTTGTTGCTATGGTGCTCTATATGGTTGCTAGGGCGTGGCTTGATAGCTTCACATTGATCCTGAGAGCCTGATTGGTTGCCTGAGTGAAATGAGCCCGCCCCCTTGTCTCTATCACAGTGTGATCAATAGTGAGTGAGTGAGAGAAAGGTTTCTAAGGGCCTGCGTGTGTGAGTGTGTGTGCGAAAGTGACAGTTGAAATTCAAATTTCTGAACATTCCGCCATTGAAAGTCAATGGGACTTTTTTGGCCGCTTTTTCGCCCCCTGTGCGAACATCGTTGGTCCGATCGCTTATAAAAGTCATAGCACACCTCTCCTCAATGAGCCGGTCGATTTGACACCTCATTCATGGGTCTAGGACAAACGCTGCGGGAGGAGTAGCGCGCAGAAATAAAAGTGGAAGAAAATGAGTGTCTGTGTCTGAGAGAGAAAGGCTTCTAAGGGCCTGCGTGTGTGAGTGTGTGTGAGAAAGTGACAGTTGAGATTTGAATTTCTGAACATTCCGCCATTGAAAGTCAATGGGACTTTTTTGGCCGCTTTTTCGCCCCCTGTGCGAACATCGTTGGTCCGATCGCTTATAAAAGTCATAGCACACCACTCCTCAATGAGCCGGTCGATTTGACACCTCATTCGTGGGTCTAGGACAAAAACTGCGGGAGGAGTAGCGTGCCGATAATTTGGCCAGAAGAAGAAGAAGAAGAAGAATAATAAGTATGCAGAAGATTAAGAATGGAGCTTTGCCTTTGGCAAGCACCATTAATAATAATAATAAGTATGCAGAAGATTAAGAATGGAGCTTTGCCTTTGGCAAGCACCATTAACTAGAATGTACATTTCCTGAAGAAAATGTGAATGGTGCTTGCAGTGGCAAAATTCGGCACCGGTTGCTAGGCGGTTGCTTAGGTACTTGGGGTGGTTGCTAAGGTGTTGCTAGGCGGTTGCTAGGGTGTTCTGGGTGGTTGCTAGGCGGTTGCTATGGTAACCCGGGTGGTTGCTAAGGTGTTGCTAGGCAGTTGCTAAGGTACTTGGAGTGGTCGCTATGGTGTTGCTATGCAGTTGCTACGGTGTTCTGGGTGGTTGCTAGGCGGTTGCTATGGTAACCTGGGTGGTTGCTAGGGTGTTGCCAGCCAGGTGCTAAGGTACCTGGGGTGGTCACTATGGTGTTGCTAGGCGGTTGCTAGGGTGTTCTGGGTGGTTGCTAGGCGGTTGCTATGGTAACCTGGGTGGTTGCTAGGGTGTTGCTATGCAGTTGCTAAGGTACCTGGGGTGGCCACTACGGTGTTGCTAGGCGGTTGCTAGGGTGTTCTGGGTGGTTGCTAGGCGGTTGCTATGGTAACCTGGGTGGTTGCTAGGGTGTTGCTAGGCAGTTGCTAAGGTACCTGGGATGGTCACTACGGTGTTGCTAGGCGGTTGCTAGGGTGTTCTGGGTGGTTGCTAGGCGGTTGCTATGGTAACCTGGGTGGTTGCTAGGGTGTTGCTAGGCAGTTGCTAAGGTACCTGGGATGGTCACTACGGTGTTGCTAGGCGGTTGCTAGGGTGTTCTGGGTGGTTGCTAGGCGGTTGCTATGGTAACCTGGGTGGTTGCTAGGGTGTTGCTAGGCAGTTGCTAAGGTACCTGGGGTGGTCACTATGGTGTTGCTAGGTGGTTGCTAGGGTGTTCTGGGTGGTTGCTAGGCGATTGCTATGGTAACCTGGGTGGTTGCTATGGTGTTACTAGGTGGTTGGTAGTTGTCACAGATAGTTACTATGGAGTTTCTATAGAGTTCTTAGCATGTTGGAAGTCCACTTTAGCAATTAGCTAATCACTATTAGCATGTAGCTATTCATTGCTTGCATGTGTAGCATGTTGGAAGTCCAGTTTGCTAGCATGAGTCAAAAGAGCCAACCGCCATGTCTATACGATGCTCTGATGCAGAGATATAGATCTTGCTAAACGGTTGCTAGGGTACTCTGTTTGGTTGCTAGGGAGTGGCTTGGCAGTTGCCAATGATGATACTCCAAAGGCTGCTTGACAATATAAACCAACCCCCATGTCTTTATGATGTTCTGATGCAGAGATATGGATCTTGAAAAACGGTTGCTAGGGTAATCTGGTTGGTTGCTAGGGAGTGGCCTGGTAGCTACCAATGATGATACTCCAAAGGCTGCTTGACAATATAAGCCAACCCCCATGTCTTTACGATGTTCTGATGCAGAGATATAGATCTTGCTAAACGGTTGCTAGGGTACTCTGTTTGGTTGCTAGGGAGTGGCTTGGCAGCTGCCAGTAATGATAAACCAAAGGCTGCTTGCCAGTATGAATGCTATAAACCAACCCCCATTCCTCTATGATGTTCAGATTTGAAGATATCCCCTCTATGCTTTGGGTTGCTAGGGTGCTCTGAATGGTTGCTAGGGCGTGGCTATGATGTCTTGAAGGTGATTCGTGATTGGCCGTTTGCTGCCCCGAGTCAAATGAGCCCACCCTCATGTTTCTATGACACTCCTATCCAAAGATATTCCTTTGATCTTTTTCAATGGAAGTCTATGGAACTTGTTGCTATGGTGCTCTATATGGTTGCTAGGGCGTGGCTTGATGGCTTCACAATGATCCTGAGAGACTGATTGGTTGCCTGAGTAAAATGAGCCCACCCCCTTGTCTCTATGACATTGTGATCCAGAGTTATGTTCAATACAAAATCCCTATGTAATTTCCCATAGTAGGAAAAACACAGTACTTCCTGGTTCATGGGCACGGCTTCACCATAGTATGTCTATGGGGCAACTTTGGGCAGCTCTTGCGCCCCAGGGGTACAACTTACACCCCATTTTGAGGTATGGTCTGAGAGAGCCAGTCAGCCTCTTCAAACGTGGTAACCCACATGTTTCTACGAAATTCTCGTTAGGAGCTATGATTCGTCAAATTTCGTCGCAATGTTAAGTCTATGGGATTTTTCGGGTTCTTTTTCGCCCGCCGGACGAACATCGTACACCCGATCGCTTATAAAAGTCATAGCACACCACTCCTCAATGGGCCGGTCGATTTGACACCTCATTCATGGGTCTAGGACAAAAGCTGCGGGAGGAGTAGCGCGCAGACGAAAAAGTGGAAGAAGAAGAAGAAGAAGAATAATAAGTATGCAGGAGAATAAGAATGGAGCTTTGCCTTTGGCAAGCACCATTAACTAGAATGTACATTTCCTGAAGAAAATGTGAATGGTGCTTGCAGTGGCAAAATCGGCACTCAGTTGCTAGGCGGTTGCTAAGGTACTTGGGGTGGTTGCTAAGGTGTTGCTAGGGTGTTCTGTGTGGTTGCTAGGCGGTTGCTAAGGTACTTGAGTAGTTGCTAAGGTGTTGCTAGGTGGTTGCTAGGGTGTTCTGGATGGTTACTAGGCGGTTGCTATGGTAACCTGAGTGGTTGCTAGGGTGTTGCTGGGCAGTTGCTAAGGTACTCGGAGTGGTTGCTAAGGTGTTGCTAGGCGGTTGCTAGGGTGTTCTTGGTGGTTGCTAGGTGGTTGCTATGGTAACCTGAGTGGTTGCTAGGGTGTTGCTAGGCAGTTGCTAAGGTACCTGGGGTGGTCACTATGTTGTTGCTAGGCGGTTGCTAGGGTGTTCTGGCTGGTTGCTATGCGGTTGCTATGGTAACCTGGGTGGTTGCTAGGGTGTTGCTAGGCAGTTGCTAAGGTACCTGGGGTGGTCACTACGGTGTTGCTAGGCGGTTGCTAGGGTGTTCTGGGTGGTTGCTAGGCGGTTGCTATGGTAACCTGGGTGGTTGCTAGGGTGTTGCTAGGCAGTTGCTAAGGTACCTGGGGTGGTCACTACGGTGTTGCTAGGTGGTTGCTAGGGTGTTCTGGGTGGTTACTAGGCGGTTGCTATTGTAACCTGGGTGGTTGCTATGGTGTTACTAGGTGGTTGGTAGTTGTCACAGATAGTTACTATGGAGTTTCTATAGAGTTCTTAGCATGTTCTCAGTCCACTTTAGCAATTAGCTAATCACTATTAGCATGTAGCTATTCATTGCTAGCATGTGTAGCATGTTGGAAGTCCAGTTTGCTAGCATGAGTCACAAGAGCCAACCGCCATGTCTCTATGATGCTCTGATGCAGAGATATAGATCTTGCTAAACGGTTGCTAAGGTACTCTGTTTGGTTGCTAGGGAGTGGCCTGGCAGCTGCCAATGATGATAAACCAAAGGCTGCTTGCCAGTATGAATGATATAAACCAACCCCCATGCCTCTATGATATTCAGATTTGAAGATATCCCTCTTTGATTTGGGTTGCTAGGGTGCTCTAAATGGTTACTAGGGCGTGGCTATGAAGTGTTTAAGGTGATTTTGTGATTGGCTGTTTGCTGCCCCGAGTGAAATGAGCCCACCCTCATGTTTCTATGACACTCCTATCCAAAGATATTCCTTTGATCTTTTTCAATGGAAGTCTATGGAACTTGTTGCTATGGTGCTTTATATGGTTGCTAGGGCATGGCTTGATAGCTTCACAATGATCCTGAGACACTGATTGGTTGCCTGAGTGAAATGAGCCCGCCCCCTTGTCTCTATGACACTGTGATCAATAGTGAGTGAGTGAGAGAAAGGGTTCTAAGGGCCTGCGTGTGTGGGTGTGTGTGAGAAAGTGACAGTTGAAATTCAAATTTCTGAAGATTCCGCCATTGAAAGTCAATGGGACTTTTTTGGCCGCTTTTTCGCCCCCTGTGCGAACATCGTTGGTCCGATCGCTTATACAAGTCATAACACACATCTCCTCAATGAGCCGGTCGATTTGACACCTCATTCATGGGTCTAGGACAAACGCTGCGGGAGGAGTAGCGCGCAGAAATAAAAGTGGAAGAAAATGAGTGTCTGTGTCTGAGAGAGAAAGGCTTCTAAGGGCCTGCATGTGTGAGTGTGTGTGAGAAAGTGACAGTTGAGAGAGACGGAATGTTCGTGAATTTGAATTTTTCAATGCAAGTCTATGGGACTTTTTTGGCCGCTTTTTCGTCCGCTGTACGAACATCGTTGGTCCGATCGCTTAGAAAAGTCATAGCACAGGTCTCCTCAATGAGCCGGTCGATTTGACACCTCATTCATGGGTCTAGGACAAAAACTGCGGGAGGAGTAGCGCGCCAAACTTTTGTCCAGAAAAATAATTATAATAATAAGTATGAGCAATAATAATACTGATGCTTTGCCTTTGGCAAGCACCATTAACTAGAATGTACATTTCCTGAAGAAAATGTGAATGGTGCTTGCAGTGGCAAAATTCGGCACCGGTTGCTAGGGTGCTGTAATTGGTTGCTAGGGCGTGGCTATGAAGTTGCTGTGTCACTACTTATTGGCTGGCCGAATCAAAAGAGCCCAGCCCAAGTCTCTATGACCTTCTGATCCAAAGATATGATCTCACAGATTTTAACCCAATGTTAAGTCTATGGGAGTTTTTTCAGCCGTTTTTTCGTACGCTGTGCGAATATCGTACACCCGATCGCTTAGAAAAGTCATAGCACACCTCTCCTCAATAAGCCGGTCAATTTGACACCTCATTCGTGGGTCTACGAAAAACGGTGCGGGACGAGTTACGCGCCGAAATTTTGTTCAGGTGGATAGTAATTACAATACTAGAATGTACATTTCCTGAAGAAAATGTGAATGGTGCTTGCAGTGGCAAAATTCGGCACCCGGTTGCTAGGGTGCTGTAATTGGTTGCTAGGGTGTGGCCATGAAGAAGTCACTACTTATTGGCAGCTTGATAGGCCGAGTCAAAAGAGCCCAGCCCCAAGTCTCTATGACCTTCTAAACCAAAGATATGATCTCACAGATTTGGCCCCCATGTTAAGTCTATGGGAGTTTTTTCAGCCGTTTTTTCGTACGCTGTGCGAACATCGTACACCCGATCGCTTAGAAAAGTCATAGCACACCTCTCCTCAATAAGCCGGTCGATTTGACACCTCATTCGTGGGTCTACGACAAACGGTGCGGGGCGAGTTACGCGCCAAAGTTTTGTTCAGGTGAATAGTAATTACAATACTAGAATGTACATTTCCTGAAGAAAATGTGAATGGTGCTTGCAGTGGCAAAATCGCCACTCGGTTGCTAGGCGGTTGCTAAGGAACTTGGGGTGGTTGCTAAGGTGTTGCTAGGCGGTTGTTAAGGTACCTGGAGTGGTCACTACTGTGTTGCTAGGCGGTTGCTAGGGTGTTCTGGGCGGTTGCTATGGTAACCAGGGTGGTTGCTATGGTGTTACTAGGTGGTTGGTAGTTGGCACAGATAGTTACTATGGAGTTTCTATAGAGTTCTTAGCATGTTCTCAGCCCACTTTAGCACTTAGCTAATCACTATTAGCATGTAGCTATTCACTGCTAGCATGTGTAGCATGTTGCAAGTACAGTTTGCTAGCATGAGTCAAAAAAGCCAACCCCCATGTCTCTACGATGTTCTGATGCAGAGATATAGGCATCGCTAAATGGTTGCTAGGGTACTCTGTTTGGTTGCTAGGGAGTGGCTTGGCAGTTGCCAATGATGATACTCCAAAGGCTGCTTGACAATATAAACCAACCCCCATGTCTTTATGATGTTCTGATGCAGAGATATGGATCTTGAAAAACGGTTGCTAGGGTAATCTGGTTGGTTGCTAGGGAGTGGCCTGGTAGCTACCAATGATGATACTCCAAAGGCTGCTTGACAATATAAGCCAACCCCCATGTCTTTACGATGTTCTGATGCAGAGATATAGATCTTGTTAAACGGTTGCTAGGGTACTCTGTTTGGTTGCTAGGGAGTGGCTTGGCAGCTGCCAGTAATGATAAACCAAAGGCTGCTTGCCAGTATGAATGCTATAAACCAACCCCCATTCCTCTATGATGTTCAGATTTGAAGATATCCCCTCTATGCTTTGGGTTGCTAGGGTGCTCTGAATGGTTGCTAGGGCGTGGCTATGATGTCTTGAAGGTGATTCGTGATTGGCCGTTTGCTGCCCCGAGTCAAATGAGCCCACCCTCATGTTTCTATGACACTCCTATCCAAAGATATTCCTTTGATCTTTTTCAATGGAAGTCTATGGAACTTGTTGCTATGGTGCTCTATATGGTTGCTAGGGCGTGGCTTGATGGCTTCACAATGATCCTGAGAGACTGATTGGTTGCCTGAGTAAAATGAGCCCACCCCCTTGTCTCTATGACATTGTGATCCAGAGTTATGTTTAATACAAAATCCCTATGTAATTTCCCATAGTAGGAAAAACACAGTACTTCCTGGTTCATGGGCACGGCTTCACCATAGTATGTCTATGGGGCAACTTTGGGCAGCTCTTGCGCCCCAGGGGTACAACTTACACCCCATTTTGAGGTATGGTCTGAGAGAGCCTGTCAGCCTCTTCAAACGTGGTAACCCACATGTTTCTACGAAATTCTCGTTAGGAGCTATGATTCGTCAAAGTTCGTCGCAATGTTAAGTCTATGGGATTTTTCGGCTACTTTTTCGCCCGCCGGACGAACATCGTACACCCGATCGCTTATAAAAGTCATAGCACACCACTCCTCAATGGGCCGGTCGATTTGACACCTCATTCATGGGTCTAGGACAAAAGCTGCGGGAGGAGTAGCGCGCAGACGAAAAAGTGGAAGAAGAAGAAGAAGAATAATAATAAGTATGCAGGAGAATAAGAATGGAGCTTTGCCTTTGGCAAGCACCATTAACTAGAATGTACATTTCCTGAAGAAAATGTGAATGGTGCTTGCAGTGGCAAAATTCGGAACCCGGTTGCTAGGGTGCTGTAATCGGTTACTAGGGCATGGCTATAAAGTCACTACTTATTGGTTGCTTGATAGGCCGAGTCAAAAGAGCCCAGCCCCAAGTCTCTACGACCTTCTGATCCAAAGATATGATCTCACAGATTTGGTCCCCATGTTAAGTCTATGGGACATTTTTCAGACGATTTTTCGTACGCTGTGCGAACATCGTACACCCGATCGCTTATAAAAGTCATAGCACACCTCTCCTCAATAAGCCGGTCGATTTGACACCTCATTCGTGGGTCTACGACAAATGGTGTGGGACGAGTTACGCGCCAAAGTTTTGTCTAGGTGAATAGTAATTACAATACTAGAATGTACATTTCCTGAAGAAAATGTGAATGGTGCTTGCAGTGGCAAAACTCGGCACTCTTGATTAGCATGATGTTAGCATGATGCTAACACCCTTAGCATACTGTTAGGATGTGTTTACCAAGATGCTAATCATGTTAGCATAATGCTAGCAACATGCTAACATGATTAGCATTTTGCTAGCATGATGCTAACACCCGTAGCATACTGCTAAAATGTTTTTAGCAAGATGCTAATCATGTTAGCATAATGCTAGCAACATGCTAACATGATTAGCATGTTGCTACCATGATGTTAACACCCGTAGCATACTGTTAACATGTTTTTAGCAAGATGCTAATCATGTTAGCATAATGTTAACAACATGCTAACATGATTAGCATGTTTGCTAACATGATTAGCATGCTACTATCATCAAGCTAACACATTTTCACTAGTTTGTGTCATGTTTAAACCCTAAGCTAATCACTATTAGCATGTAGCTATTCGCTGCTAGCATGTGTATCATGTTGGAAGTCCAGATTGCTAGCATGAGTCAAAAGAGCCAACCGCCATGTCTCTACGATGCTCTGATGCAGAGATATAGGTCTTGCTAAACGGTTGCTAGGGTACTCTGTTTGGTTGCTAGGGAGTGGCTTGGCAGCTGCCAATGATGATACTCCAAAGGCTGCTTGACAATATAAACCAACCCCCATGTCTGTACGATGTTCTGATGCAGAGATATACATCTTGAAAAACGGTTGCTAGGGTACTCTGTTTGGTTGTTAGGGAGTGGCTTGGCAGCTGCCAATGATGATACATCAAAGGCTGCTTGCCAGTATGAATGATATAAACCAACCCCCATGCCTGTATGATATTCAGATTTGAAGATATCCCTCTATGCTTTGGGTTGCTAGGGTGCTCTAAATGGTTGCTAGGGCGTGGCTATGAAGTGTTGAAGGTGATTCGTGATTGGCCGTTTGCTGCCCCGAGTCAAATGAGCCCACCCTCATGTTTCTATGACACTCCTATCCAAAGATATTCATTTGATCTTTTTCAATGGAAGTCTATGGAACTTGTTGCTATGGTGCTCTATATGGTTGCTAGGGCGTGGCTTGATAGCTTCACAATGATCCTGAGAGACTGATTGGTTGCCTGAGTAAAATGAGCCCACCCCCTTGTCTCTAAGACATTGTGATCCAGAGTTATGTTCAATACAAAATCCCTATGTAATTTCCCATAGTAGGAAAAACACAGTACTTCCTGGTTCATGGGCACGGCTTCACCATAGTATGTCTATGGGGCAACTTTGGGCAGCTCTTGCGCCCCAGGGGTACAACTTACACCCCATTTTGAGGTATGGTCTGACAGAGCTTGCCAGCCTCTTCAAACGTGGTAACCCACATGTTTCTACGAAATTCTCGCTCGGAGCAATGACTCGTCAAAATTTGTCGCAATGCAAAGTCTATGGGATTTTTTTCGCTACTTTTTCGCCCGCTGGACGAACATCGTACACCCGATCGCTTATAAAAGTCATAGCACAGGTCTCCTCAATAAGCCGGTCGATTTGACACCTGATTCATTGGTCTAGGACAAAAACTGCGGGAGGAGTAGCGCGCCAAACTTTTGTCCAGAAAAATAATTATAATAATAAGTATGAGCAATAATAAGAATGGAGCTTTGCCTTTGGCAAGCACCATTAACTAGAATGTACATTTCCTGAAGAAAATGTGAATGGTGCTTGCAGTGGCAAAATTCGGCACCGGTTGCTAGGGTGCTGTAATTGGTTGCTAGGGCGTGGCTATGAAGTTGCTGTGTCACTACTTATTGGCTGGCCGAATCAAAAGAGCCCAGCCCCAAGTCTCTATGACCTTCTGATCAAAAGATATGATCTCACAGATTTGGCCCCCATGTTAAGTCTATTGGAGTTTTTTCAGCCGTTTTTTCATACGCTGTGCGAACATCATATACCCGATCGCTTAGAAAAGTCATAGCACACCTCTCCTCAATAAGCCGGTCGATTTGACACCTCATTCGTGGGTCTACGACAAACTGTGCAGGACGAGTTACGCGACAAAGTTTTGTTCAGGTGAATAGTAATTACAATACTAGAATGTACATTTCCTGAAGAAAATGTGAATGGTGCATGCAGTGGCAAAATCGCCACTCGGTTGCTAGGCGGTTGCTAAGGTACTTGGGGTGGTTGCTAAGGTGTTGCTAGGCGGTTGCTAAGGTACTTGGGTGGTTGCTAAGGTGTTGCTAGGCAGTTGTTAAGGTACCTGGAGTGGTCACTACTGTGTTGCTAGGCGGTTGCTAGGGTGTTCTGGGCGGTTGCTATGGTAACCAGGGTGGTTGCTATGGTGTTACTAGGTGGTTGGTAGTTGGCACAGATAGTTACTATGGAGTTTCTATAGAGTTCTTAGCATGTTCTCAGCCCACTTTAGCACTTAGCTAATCACTATTAGCATGTAGCTATTAACTGCTAGCATGTGTAGCATGTTGCAAGTACAGTTTGCTAGCATGAGTCAAAAAAGCCAACCCCCATGTCTCTACGATGTTCTGATGCAGAGATATAGGCATCGCTAAATGGTTGCTAGGGTACTCTGTTTGGTTGCTAGGGAGTGGCTTGGCAGTTGCCAATGATGATACTCCAAAGGCTGCTTGACAATATAAACCAACCCCCATGTCTTTATGATGTTCTGATGCAGAGATATGGATCTTGAAAAACGGTTGCTAGGGTAATCTGGTTGGTTGCTAGGGAGTGGCCTGGTAGCTACCAATGATGATACTCCAAAGGCTGCTTGACAATATAAACCAACCCCCATGTCTTTACGATGCTCTGATGCAGAGATATAGATCTTGCTAAACGGTTGCTAGGGTACTCTGCTTGGTTGCTAGGGAGTGGCTTGGCAGCTGCCAGTAATGATAAACCAAAGGCTGCTTGCCAGTATGAATGCTATAAACCAACCCCCATTCCTCTATGATGTTCAGATTTGAAGATATCCCCTCTATGCTTTGGGTTGCTAGGGTGCTCTGAATGGTTGCTAGGGCGTGGCTATGATGTCTTGAAGGTGATTCGTGATTGGCCGTTTGCTGCCCCGAGTCAAATGAGCCCACCCTCATGTTTCTATGACACTCCTATCCAAAGATATTCATTTGATCTTTTTCAATGGAAGTCTATGGAACTTGTTGCTATGGTGCTCTATATGGTTGCTAGGGCGTGGCTTGATAGCTTCACAATGATCCTGAGAGACTGATTGGTTGCCTGAGTAATATGAGCCCACCCCCTTGTCTCTATGACATTGTGATCCAGAGTTATGTTCAATACAAAATCCCTATGTAATTTCCCATAGTAGGAAAAACACAGTACTTCCTGGTTCATGGGCACGGCTTCACCATAGTATGTCTATGGGGCAACTTTGGGCAGCTCTTGCGCCCCAGGGGTACAACTTACACCCCATTTTGAGGTATGGTCTGAGAGAGCCTATCAGGCTCTTCA
Source organism: Ancherythroculter nigrocauda (assembly GCA_036281575.1). NCBI lineage: Eukaryota > Metazoa > Chordata > Actinopteri > Cypriniformes > Xenocyprididae > Ancherythroculter > Ancherythroculter nigrocauda. The sequence continues at coordinate 36,743,873 of VTFQ01000003.1, read as the reverse complement.
AACCTGGTAACCCACATGTTTCTATGAAATTCTCGTTAGGAGCTATTACTCGTCAAAGTTTGTCCCAATGCAAAGTCTATGGGATTTTTTTCGCTACTTTTTCGCCCGCCGGACGAACATCGTACACCCGATCGCTTATAAAAGTCATAGCACACCTCTCCTCAATGAGCCGGTCGATTTGACACCTCATTCATGGGTCTAGGACAAAAACTGCGGGAGGAGTAGCGCGCAGAAAAAAAAGTGGAAAAAAAAGTGGAAGAAAATGAGTGTCTGTGTCTGAGAGAGAAAGGCTTCTAAGGGCCTGCGTGTGTGAGTGTGTGTGAGAAAGTGACAGTTGAAATTCAAATTTCTGAAGATTCCGCCATTGAAAGTCAATGGGACTTTTTTGGCCGCTTTTTCGCCCCCTGTGCGAACATCGTTGGTCCGATCGCTTAAAAAAAAAAAAGCACACCTCTCCTCAATAAGCCGGTCGATTTGACACCTCATTCATGGGTCTAGGACAAACGCTGCGGGAGAAATAGCGCGCAGAAATAAAAGTGGAAGAAAATGAGTGTCTGTGTCTGAGAGACAAAGGGTTCTAAGGGCCTGCGTGTGTGAGTGTGTGTGAGAAAGTGACAGTTGAGAGAGACGGAATGTTCGTGAATTTGAATTTTTCAATGTAAGTCAATGGGACTTTTTTGGCCGCTTTTTCGTCTGCTGTGCGAACATCGTTGGTCCGATCGCTTATAAAAGTCATAGCACACCTGTCCTCAATGAGCCGGTCGATTTGACACCTCATTCATGAGTCTAGGACAAAAACTGCGGGAGGAGTAGCGCGCCAAACTTTTGTGTGGAATAATAATAATAACTAGAATGTACATTTCCTGAAGAAAATGTGAATGGTGCTTGCAGTGGCAAAATTCGCCACTCGGTTGCTAGGGTGCTGTAATTGGTTGCTAGGGCGTGGCCATGAAGTCACTACTTATTGGCTGCTTGATAGGCCGAGTCAAAAGAGCCCAGCCCCAAGTCTCTATGACCTTCTAATCCAAAGATATGATCTCACAGATTTGGCCCCCATGTTAAGTCTATGGGAGTTTTTTCAGCCGTTTTTTCGTCCGCTGTGCGAACATCGTACACCCGATTGCTTAGAAAAGTCATAGCACACCTCTCCTCAATAAGCCGGTCGATTTGACACCTCATTCGTGGGTCTACGACAAATGGTGCGGGACGAGTTACGCGCCAAAGTTTTGTTCAGGTGAATAGTAATTACAATACTAGAATGTACATTTCCTGAAGAAAATGTGAATGGTGCTTGCAGTGGCAAAATTCAGCACCGGTTGCTAGGGTGCTGTAATTGGTTGCTAGGGCGTGGCTATGAAGTTGCTGTGTCACTACTTATTGGCTGGTCGAATCAAAAGAGCCCAGCCCCAAGTCTCTACGACCTTCTGATCCAAAGATATGATCTCACACATTTGGCCCCCATGTTAAATCTATGGGACTTTTTTCAGCCGTTTTTTCGTACGCTGTGCGAACATCGTACACCCGATCGCTTAGAAAAGTCATAGCACACCTCTCCTCAATAAGCCGGTCGATTTGACACCTCATTCGTGGGTCTCCGACAAACGGTGCGGGACGAGTTATGCGCCGAAGTTTTGTTCAGGTGAATAGTAATTACAATACTAGAATGTACATTTCCTGAAGAAAATGTGAATGGTGCTTGCAGTGGCAAAATTCGGCACCCGGTTGCTAGGGTGCTGTAATTGGTTGCTAGGGTGTGGCCATGAAGTCACTACTTATTGGCAGCTTGATAGGCCGAGTCAAAAGAGCCCAGCCCCAAGTCTCTATGACCTTCTAAACCAAAGATATGATCTCACAGATTTGGCCCCCATGTTAAGTCTATGGGAGTTTTTTCAGCCGTTTTTTCGTACGCTGTGCGAACATCGTACACTCGATCGCTTAGAAAAGTCATAGCACACCTCTCCTCAATAAGCCGGTCGATTTGACACCTCATTCGTGGGTCTACGACAAATGGTGTGGGACGAGTTACGCGCCAAAGTTTTGTCTAGGTGAATAGTAATTACAATACTAGAATGTACATTTCCTGAAGAAAATGTGAATGGTGCTTGCAGTGGCAAAATTCGGCACCGGTTGCTAGGGTGCTGTAATTGGTTGCTAGGGCGTGGCTATGAAGTTGCTGTGTCACTACTTATTGGCTGGCCGAATCAAAAGAGCCCAGCCCCAAGTCTCTATGACCTTCTGATCAAAAGATATGATCTCACAGATTTGGCCCCCATGTTAAGTCTATTGGAGTTTTTTCAGCCGTTTTTTCATACGCTGTGCGAACATCATATACCCGATCGCTTAGAAAAGTCATAGCACACCTCTCCTCAATAAGCCGGTCGATTTGACACCTCATTCGTGGGTCTACGACAAACTGTGCAGGACGAGTTACGCGACAAAGTTTTGTTCAGGTGAATAGTAATTACAATACTAGAATGTACATTTCCTGAAGAAAATGTGAATGGTGCATGCAGTGGCAAAATCGCCACTCGGTTGCTAGGCGGTTGCTAAGGTACTTGGGGTGGTTGCTAAGGTGTTGCTAGGTGGTTGCTAAGGTACTTGGGTGGTTGCTAAGGTGTTGCTAGGCAGTTGTTAAGGTACCTGGAGTGGTCACTACTGTGTTGCTAGGCGGTTGCTAGGGTGTTCTGGGCGGTTGCTATGGTAACCAGGGTGGTTGCTATGGTGTTACTAGGTGGTTGGTAGTTGGCACAGATAGTTACTATGGCGTTTCTATAGAGTTCTTAGCATGTTCTCAGCCCACTTTAGCACTTAGCTAATCACTATTAGCATGTAGCTATTAACTGCTAGCATGTGTAGCATGTTGCAAGTACAGTTTGCTAGCATGAGTCAAAAAAGCCAACCCCCATGTCTCTACGATGTTCTGATGCAGAGATATAGGCATCGCTAAATGGTTGCTAGGGTACTCTGTTTGGTTGCTAGGGAGTGGCTTGGCAGTTGCCAATGATGATACTCCAAAGGCTGCTTGACAATATAAACCAACCCCCATGTCTTTATGATGTTCTGATGCAGAGATATGGATCTTGAAAAACGGTTGCTAGGGTAATCTGGTTGGTTGCTAGGGAGTGGCCTGGTAGCTACCAATGATGATACTCCAAAGGCTGCTTGACAATATAAACCAACCCCCATGTCTTTACGATGTTCTGATGCAGAGATATAGATCTTGCTAAACGGTTGCTAGGGTACTCTGCTTGGTTGCTAGGGAGTGGCTTGGCAGCTGCCAGTAATGATAAACCAAAGGCTGCTTGCCAGTATGAATGCTATAAACCAACCCCCATTCCTCTATGATGTTCAGATTTGAAGATATCCCCTCTATGCTTTGGGTTGCTAGGGTGCTCTGAATGGTTGCTAGGGCGTGGCTATGATGTCTTGAAGGTGATTCGTGATTGGCCGTTTGCTGCCCCGAGTCAAATGAGCCCACCCTCATGTTTCTATGACACTCCTATCCAAAGATATTCATTTGATCTTTTTCAATGGAAGTCTATGGAACTTGTTGCTATGGTGCTCTATATGGTTGCTAGGGCGTGGCTTGATAGCTTCACAATGATCCTGAGAGACTGATTGGTTGCCTGAGTAATATGAGCCCACCCCCTTGTCTCTATGACATTGTGATCCAGAGTTATGTTCAATACAAAATCCCTATGTAATTTCCCATAGTAGGAAAAACACAGTACTTCCTGGTTCATGGGCACGGCTTCACCATAGTATGTCTATGGGGCAACTTTGGGCAGCTCTTGCGCCCCAGGGGTACAACTTACACCCCATTTTGAGGTATGGTCTGAGAGAGCCTATCAGGCTCTTCAAACCTGGTAACCCACATGTTTCTATGAAATTCTCGTTAGGAGCTATTACTCGTCAAAGTTTGTCCCAATGCAAAGTCTATGGGATTTTTTTCGCTACTTTTTCGCCCGCCGGACGAACATCGTACACCCGATCGCTTATAAAAGTCATAGCACACCTCTCCTCAATGAGCCGGTCGATTTGACACCTCATTCATGGGTCTAGGACAAAAACTGCGGGAGGAGTAGCGCGCAGAAAAAAAAGTGGAAAAAAAAGTGGAAGAAAATGAGTGTCTGTGTCTGAGAGAGAAAGGCTTCTAAGGGCCTGCGTGTGTGAGTGTGTGTGAGAAAGTGACAGTTGAAATTCAAATTTCTGAAGATTCCGCCATTGAAAGTCAATGGGACTTTTTTGGCCGCTTTTTCGCCCCCTGTGCGAACATCGTTGGTCCGATCGCTTAAAAAAAAAAAAGCACACCTCTCCTCAATAAGCCGGTCGATTTGACACCTCATTCATGGGTCTAGGACAAACGCTGCGGGAGAAATAGCGCGCAGAAATAAAAGTGGAAGAAAATGAGTGTCTGTGTCTGAGAGACAAAGGGTTCTAAGGGCCTGCGTGTGTGAGTGTGTGTGAGAAAGTGACAGTTGAGAGAGACGGAATGTTCGTGAATTTGAATTTTTCAATGTAAGTCAATGGGACTTTTTTGGCCGCTTTTTCGTCCGCTGTGCGAACATCGTTGGTCCGATCGCTTATAAAAGTCATAGCACACCTGTCCTCAATGAGCCGGTCGATTTGACACCTCATTCATGAGTCTAGGACAAAAACTGCGGGAGGAGTAGCGCGCCAAACTTTTGTGTGGAATAATAATAATAACTAGAATGTACATTTCCTGAAGAAAATGTGAATGGTGCTTGCAGTGGCAAAATTCGGCACCGGTTGCTAGGGTGCTGTAATTGGTTGCTAGGGTGTGGCTATGAAGTTGCTGTGTCACTACTTATTGGCTGGCTGAATCAAAAGAGCCCAGCCCCAAGTCTCTATGACCTTCTAAACCAAAGATATGAAATCACAGATTTGGCCCCCATGTTAAGTCTATGGGAGTTTTTTCAGCCGTTTTTTCATACGCTGTGCGAACATCGTACACCCGATCGCTTAGAAAAGTCATAGCACACCTCTCCTCAATAAGCCAGTCGATTCGACACCTCATTTGTGGGTCTACGACAAACGGTGCGGGACGAGTAGCATGCCGAAGTTTTGTCAAGGTGAATAGTAATTACAATACTAGAATGTACATTTCCTGAAGAAAATGTCAATGGTGCATGCAGTGGCAAAATCGCCACTCGGTTGCTAGGCGGTTGCTAAGGTACTTGGGGTGGTTGCTAAGGTGTTGCTAGGCGGTTGCTAAGGTACTTGGGGTGGTTGCTAAGGTGTTGCTAGGCAGTTGTTAAGGTACCTGGAGTGGTATTAATTACAATACTAGAATGTACATTTCCTGAAGAAAATGTGAATGGTGCTTGCAGTGGCAAAACTCGGCACTCTTGATTAGCATGATGCTAACATAATTACCGTCCTGCTAGGATGTTTTTAGCAAGATGCTAACATGATTAGCATGTTGCTAGCATGATGCTAACACCCTAAGCATGCTGCTAGCATGTTTTAAACAAAATGCTAGTCATGTTAGCATAATGCTAGCAACATGCTAACATGATTAGCATAATGCTAGCATGATGCTAGCATTATTACCATGTTGCTAGCATTATTACCATGTTGCTAGCATTATTTTAACAAGATGCTAATCATGTTAGCATTATGTTAGCAACATGCTAACATGATTAGCATGTTTGCTAGCATGATGCTAACACCCTTAGCATGCTGCTAGCATGTTTTAAACAAGATGCTAATCATGTTAGCATAATGCTAGCAAACATGCTAACATGATTAGCATAATGCTAGCATGATGCTAGCATGATTACCATTTTGCTAGCATGATTTTAACAAGATGCTAATCATGTTAGCATAATGCTAGCAACATGCTAACATCATTAGCATAATGCTAGCATGATGCTAGCATGATTACCATGTTGTTAGCATGTTTTTAACAAGATGCTAACATGATTAGCATGTTTGCTAGCATGATGCTAACATGATTAGCATGCTACTAGCATAATGCTAACACAATTAACATGCCACTAGCATTATTCTAACACATTTTTACTAGTTTGTGTCATGTTTAAACCTTAAGCTAATCACTATTAGCATGTAGCTATTCACTGCTAGCATGTGTAGCATGTTGGAAGTCCAGTTTGCTAGCATGAGTCAAAAGAGCCAACCGCCATGTCTCTATAATGTTCTGATGCAGAGATATAGGTGTTGCAAAACGGTTGCTAGGGTACTCTGTTTGGTTGCTAGGGAGTGGCTTGGCAGCTGCCAATGATGATACTCCAAAGGCTGCTTGACAATATAAACCAACCCCCATGTCTGTACGATGTTCTGATGCAGAGATATAGATCTTGCAAAATGGTTGCTAGGGTACTCTGTTTGGTTGCTAAGGAGTGGCTTGGCAGCTACCAATGATGATACACCAAAGGCTGCTTGCCAGTATGAATGATATAAACCAACCCCCATGCCTGTATGATATTCAGATTTGAAGATATCTGCCTATGCTTTGGGTTGCTAGGGTGCTCTATATGGTTGCTAAGGCGTGGCTATGATGTCTTTAAGGTGATTTGTGATTGGCGGTTTGCTGCCTCGAGTCAAATGAGCCCACCCTCTTGTTTGTACGACACTTTTATCCAAAGATATTCCTTTGATCTTTTTCAATGGAAGTCTATGGATCTTGTTGCTATAGTGATCTATATGGTTGCTAGGGCGTGCCTTGATAGCTTCACAATGATCCTGAGAGACTGATTGGTTGCCTGAGTAAAATGAGCCCACCCCCTTGTCTCTATGTCATTGTGATCCAGAGTTATGTTCAATACAAAATCCCTATGTAATTTCCCATAGTAGGAAAAACACAGTACTTCCTGGTTCATGGGCACGGCTTCACCATAGTATGTCTATGGGGCAACTTTGGGCAGCTCTTGTGCCCCAGGGGTACAACTTACACCCCATTTTGAGCTATGGTCTGACAGAGCCTGTCAGCACCTTCAATCGTGGTGACCCACATGTTTCTACGAAATTCTCGTTAGGAGCTATGACTCGTCAAAGTTCGTCCCAATGTTAAGTCAATGGGATTTTTCGCCCGATTTTTCGCCCGCTGGACGAACATCGTACACCCGATCGCTTATAAAAGTCATAGCACACCATTCCCGAATAATCCGCACGATTTGATACCTCACCCGTAGGTCTGTGACTAAAACTGCGGGAGGAGTAGCGCGCCGAAATTTTGTCCAGAAGAAGAAGAAGAAGAAGAAGAATAAGTATGCAGGAGAATAAGAATGGAGCTTTGCCTTTGGCAAGCACCATTAACTAGAATGTACATTTCCTGAAGAAAATGTGAATGGTGCTTGCAGTGGCAAAATTCGCCACTCGGTTGCTAGGGTGCTGTAATTGGTTGCTAGGGCGTGGCCATGAAGTCACTACTTATTGGCTGCTTGATAGGCCGAGTCAAAAGAGCCCAGCCCCAAGTCTCTATGACCTTCTAATCCAAAGATATGATCTCACAGATTTGGCCCCCATGTTAAGTCTATGGGAGTTTTTTCAGCCGTTTTTTCGTCCGCTGTGCGAACATCGTACACCCGATTGCTTAGAAAAGTCATAGCACACCTCTCCTCAATAAGCCGGTCGATTTGACACCTCATTCGTGGGTCTACGACAAATGGTGCGGGACGAGTTACGCGCCAAAGTTTTGTTCAGGTGAATAGTAATTACAATACTAGAATGTACATTTCCTGAAGAAAATGTGAATGGTGCTTGCAGTGGCAAAATTCAGCACCGGTTGCTAGGGTGCTGTAATTGGTTGCTAGGGCGTGGCTATGAAGTTGCTGTGTCACTACTTATTGGCTGGTCGAATCAAAAGAGCCCAGCCCCAAGTCTCTACGACCTTCTGATCCAAAGATATGATCTCACACATTTGGCCCCCATGTTAAATCTATGGGACTTTTTTCAGCCGTTTTTTCGTACGCTGTGCGAACATCGTACACCCGATCGCTTAGAAAAGTCATAGCACACCTCTCCTCAATAAGCCGGTCGATTTGACACCTCATTCGTGGGTCTCCGACAAACGGTGCGGGACGAGTTATGCGCCGAAGTTTTGTTCAGGTGAATAGTAATTACAATACTAGAATGTACATTTCCTGAAGAAAATGTGAATGGTGCTTGCAGTGGCAAAATTCGGCACCCGGTTGCTAGGGTGCTGTAATTGGTTGCTAGGGTGTGGCCATGAAGTCACTACTTATTGGCAGCTTGATAGGCCGAGTCAAAAGAGCCCAGCCCCAAGTCTCTATGACCTTCTAAACCAAAGATATGATCTCACAGATTTGGCCCCCATGTTAAGTCTATGGGAGTTTTTTCAGCCGTTTTTTCGTACGCTGTGCGAACATCGTACACTCGATCGCTTAGAAAAGTCATAGCACACCTCTCCTCAATAAGCCGGTCGATTTGACACCTCATTCGTGGGTCTACGACAAACGGTGCGGGACGAGTTACGCGCCAAAGTTTTGTTCAGGTGAATAGTAATTACAATACTAGAATGTACATTTCCTGAAGAAAATGTGAATGGTGCTTGCAGTGGCAAAACTCGGCACTCGGTTGCTAGGCGGTTGCTAAGGTACTTGGGGTGGTTGCTAAGGTGTTGCTAGGTGGTTGCTAGGGTGTTCTGTGTGGTTGCTAGGCGGTTGCTAAGGTACTTGGGCAGTTGCTAAGGTGTTGCTAGGGTGTTCTGGGTGGTTGCTAGGTGGTTGCTATGGTAACCTGGGTGGTTGCTAGGGTGTTACTAGGCAGTTGCTAAGGCACTTGGAGTGGTTGCTAAGGTGTTGCTAGGTGGTTGCTAGGGTGTTCTGGATGGTTACTAGGCGGTTGCTATGGTAACCTGAGTGGTTGCTAGGGTGTTGCTGGGCAGTTGCTAAGGTACTTGGAGCGGTTGCTAAGGTGTTGCAAGGCGGTTGCTAGGTGGTTGCTATGGTAACCTGAGTGGTTGCTAGGGTGTTGCTGGGCAGTTGCTAAGGTACTTGGAGTGGTTGCTAAGGTGTTGCCAGGCGGTTGCTAGGGTGTTCTGGGTGGTTGCTATGCGGTTGCTATGGTAACCTGGGTGGTTGCTAGGGTGTTGCTAGGCAGTTGCTAAGGTACCTGAGGTGGTCACTATGGTGTTGATAGGCGGTTGCTAGGGTGTTATGAGTGGTTGCTAGGCGGTTGCTATGGTAACCCAGGTGGTTGTTAGGGTGTTGCTAGGCAGTTGCTAAGGTACCTGGGGTTGTCACTACGGTGTTGCTAGGTGGTTGCTAGGGTGTTCTGGATGGTTGCTAGGCGGTTGCTATGGTAACCCGGGTGGTTGCTAGGGTGTTGCTAGGCAGTTGCTAAGGTACCTGGGGTGGTCACTACGGTGTTGCTAGGCGGTTGCTAGGGTGTTCTGGATAGTTGCTAGGCGGTTGCTATGGTAACCCGGGTGGTTGCTAGGGTGTTGCTAGGCAGTTGCTAAGGTACCTGGGGTGGTCACTATGGTGTTGCTAGACGGTTGCTAGGGTGTTCTGGGTGGTTGATAGGCGGTTGCTATGGTAACCTGGGTGGTTGCTAGGGTGTTACTAGGTGGTTGGTAGTTGTCACAGATAGTTACTATGAAGTTCCTATAGAGTTCTTAGCCCACTTTAGCACTTAGCTAATCACTATTAGCATGTAGCTATTCACCGCTAGCATGTGTAGCATGTTGGTAGTCCAGTTTGCTAGCATGAGTCAAAAGAGCCAACCCCCATGTCTCTATGATGCTCTGATGCAGAGATATAGATCTTGCTAAACGGTTGCTAGGGTACTCTGTTTGGTTGCTAGGGAGTGGCTTGGCAGCTGCCAATGATGATACTTCAAAGGCTGCTTGACAATATAAACCAACCCCCATGTCTTTACGATGTTCTGATGCAGAGATATAGATCTTGCTAAACGGTTGCTAGGGTACTCTGTTTGGTTGCTAGGGAGTGGCTTGGCAGCTGCCAGTTATGATAAACCAAAGGCTGCTTGCCAGTATGAATGATATAAACCAACCCCCATGCCTCTATGATATTCAGATTTGAAGATATCCCTCTTTGCTTTGGGTTGCTAGGGTGCTCTAAATGGTTGCTAGGGCGTGGCAATGAAGTGTTTAAGGTGATTCGTGATTGGCCGTTTGCTGCCCCGAGTCAAATGAGCCCACCCTCATGTTTCTATGACACTCCTATCCAAAGATATTCCTTTGATCTTTTTCAATGGAAGTCTATGGAACTTGTTGCTATGGTGCTCTATATGGTTGCTAGGGCGTGGCTTGATAGCTTCACAATGATCCTGAGAGACTGATTGGTTGCCTGAGTAAAATGAGCCCACCCCCTTGTCTCTATGACATTGTGATCCAGAGTTATGTTCAATACAAAATCCCTATGTAATTTCCCATAGTAGGAAAAACACAGTACTTCCTGGTTCATGGGCACGGCTTCACCATAGTATGTCTATGGGGCAACTTTGGGCAGCTCTTGCGCCCCAGGGGTACAACTTACACCCCATTTTGAGGTATGGTCTGAGAGAGCCTATCAGGCTCTTCAAACGTGGTAACCCACATGTTTCTATGAAATTCTCGTTAGGAGCTATTACTCGTCAAAGTTTGTCCCAATGCAAAGTCTATGGGATTTTTTTCGCTACTTTTTCGCCCGCCGGACGAACATCGTACACCCGATCGCTTATAAAAGTCATAGCACACCTCTCCTCAATGAGCCGGTCGATTTGACACCTCATTCATGGGTCTAGGACAAAAACTGCGGGAGGAGTAGCGCGCCAAACTTTTGTGTGGAATAATAATAATAATAATAATAATAATAATAATAATAAGTATGCAGAAGATTAAGAATGGAGCTTTGCCTTTGGCAAGCACCATTAACTAGAATGTACATTTCCTGAAGAAAATGTGAATGGTGCTTGCAGTGGCAAAATCGGCACTCAGTTGCTAGGCGGTTGCTAAGGTACTTGGGGTGGTTGCTAAGGTGTTGCTAGGCGGTTGCTAGGGTGTTCTGGGTGGTTGCTAGGTGGTTGCTATGGTAACCTGGGTGGTTGCTAGGGTGTTGCTAGACAGTTGCTAAGGTACTTGGGGTGGTTGCTAAGGTGTTGCTAGGCGGTTGCTATGGTAACCAGGGTGGTTGCTAGGGTGTTGCTAGGCAGTTGCTAAGGTACTTGGGGTGGTTGCTAAGGCGTTGCTAGGCGGTTGATATGGTGTTCTGGGTGGTTGCTATGCGGTTGCTATGGTAACCAGGGTGGTTGCTAGGGTGTTGCTAGGCAGTTGCTAAGGTACTTGGGGTGGTTGCTAAGGTGTTGCTAGGCGGTTGCTAGGGTGTTCTGGGTGGTTGCTAGGCGGTTGCTATGGTAACCAGGGTGGTTGCTAGGGTGTTGCTAGGCAGTTGCTAAGGTACTTGGGGTGGTTGCTAAGGCATTGCTAGGCGGTTGCTATGGTGTTCTGGGTGGTTGCTAGGCGGTTGCTATGGTAACCAGGGTGGTTGCTAGGGTGTTGCTAGGCAGTTGCTAAGGTACTTGGGGTGGTTGCTAAGGTGTTGCTAGGCGGTTGCTAGGGTGTTCTGGGTGGTTGCTAGGCGGTTGCTATGGTAACCTGGGTGGTTGCTAAGGTGTTGCTAGGCAGTTGTTAAGGTACCTGGAGTGGTCACTACTGTGTTGCTAGGCGGTTGCTAGGGTGTTCTGGGCGGTTGCTATGGTAACCAGGGTGGTTGCTATGGTGTTACTAGGTGGTTGGTAGTTGGCACAGATAGTTACTATGGAGTTTCTATAGAGTTCTTAGCATGTTCTCAGCCCACTTTAGCACTTAGCTAATCACTATTAGCATGTAGCTATTCACTGCTAGCATGTGTAGCATGTTGCAAGTACAGTTTGCTAGCATGAGTCAAAAAAGCCAACCCCCATGTCTCTACGATGTTCTGATGCAGAGATATAGGCATCGCTAAATGGTTGCTAGGGTACTCTGTTTGGTTGCTAGGGAGTGGCTTGGCAGTTGCCAATGATGATACTCCAAAGGCTGCTTGACAATATAAACCAACCCCCATGTCTTTATGATGTTCTGATGCAGAGATATGGATCTTGAAAAACGGTTGCTAGGGTAATCTGGTTGGTTGCTAGGGAGTGGCCTGGTAGCTACCAATGATGATACTCCAAAGGCTGCTTGACAATATAAGCCAACCCCCATGTCTTTACGATGTTCTGATGCAGAGATATAGATCTTGTTAAACGGTTGCTAGGGTACTCTGTTTGGTTGCTAGGGAGTGGCTTGGCAGCTGCCAGTAATGATAAACCAAAGGCTGCTTGCCAGTATGAATGCTATAAACCAACCCCCATTCCTCTATGATGTTCAGATTTGAAGATATCCCCTCTATGCTTTGGGTTGCTAGGGTGCTCTGAATGGTTGCTAGGGCGTGGCTATGATGTCTTGAAGGTGATTCGTGATTGGCCGTTTGCTGCCCCGAGTCAAATGAGCCCACCCTCATGTTTCTATGACACTCCTATCCAAAGATATTCCTTTGATCTTTTTCAATGGAAGTCTATGGAACTTGTTGCTATGGTGCTCTATATGGTTGCTAGGGCGTGGCTTGATGGCTTCACAATGATCCTGAGAGACTGATTGGTTGCCTGAGTAAAATGAGCCCACCCCCTTGTCTCTATGACATTGTGATCCAGAGTTATGTTTAATACAAAATCCCTATGTAATTTCCCATAGTAGGAAAAACACAGTACTTCCTGGTTCATGGGCACGGCTTCACCATAGTATGTCTATGGGGCAACTTTGGGCAGCTCTTGCGCCCCAGGGGTACAACTTACACTCCATTTTGAGGTATGGTCTGAGAGAGCCTGTCAGCCTCTTCAAACGTGGTAACCCACATGTTTCTACGAAATTCTCGTTAGGAGCTATGATTCGTCAAAGTTCGTCGCAATGTTAAGTCTATGGGATTTTTCGGCTACTTTTTCGCCCGCCGGACGAACATCGTACACCCGATCGCTTATAAAAGTCATAGCACACCACTCCTCAATGGGCCGGTCGATTTGACACCTCATTCATGGGTCTAGGACAAAAGCTGCGGGAGGAGTAGCGTGCAGACGAAAAAGTGGAAGAAGAAGAAGAAGAAGAATAATAAGTATGCAGGAGAATAAGAATGGAGCTTTGCCTTTGGCAAGCACCATTAACTAGAATGTACATTTCCTGAAGAAAATGTGAATGGTGCTTGCAGTGGCAAAATCCCCACTCGGTTGCTAGGCGGTTGCTAAGGTACTTGGGGTGGTTGCTAAGGTGTTGCTAGGGTGTTCTGGGTGGTTGCTAGGCGGTTGCTATGGTAACCTGGGTGGTTGCTAAGGTGTTGCTAGGCAGTTGCTAAGGTACTTGGAGTGGTCGCTATGGTGTTGCTAGGCAGTTGCTAGGGTGTTCTGGGTGGTTGCTAGGTGGTTGCTATGGTAACCTGGGTGGTTGCTAGGGTGTTGCTAGGCAGTTGCTAAGGTACCTGGGGTGGTCACTACGGTGTTGCTAGGCGGTTGCTAGGGTGTTCTGGGTGGTTGCTAGGCGGTTGCTATGGTAACCTGGGTGGTTGCTAGGGTGTTGCTAGGCAGTTGCTAAGGTACTTGGAGCGGTTGCTAAGGTGTTGCTAGGCAGTTGCTAGGGTGTTCTGGGTGGTTGCTAGGTGGTTGCTATGGTAACCTGGGTGGTTGCTAGGGTGTTGCTAGGCAGTTGCTAAGGTACCTGGGGTGGTCACTACGGTGTTGCTAGGCGGTTGCTAGGGTGTTCTGGGTGGTTGCTAGGCGGTTGCTATGGTAACCAGGGTGGTTGCTATGGTGTTACTAGGTGGTTGGTAGCTGTCACAGATAGTTACTATGGAGTTTCTATAGAGTTCCTGGCATGTTCTCAGCCCACTTTAGCACTTAGCTAATCACTATTAGCATGTAGCTATTCACTGCTAGCATGTGTAGCATGTTGGAAGTCCAGTTTGCTAGCATGAGTCAAAAGAGCCAACCGCCATGTCTCTATGATGCTCTGATGCAGAGATATAGATCTTGCTAAACGATTGCTAAGGTACTCTGTTTGGTTGCTAGGGAGTGGCTTGGCAGCTGCCAGTAATGATAAACCAAAGGCTGCTTGCCAGTATGAATGCTATAAACCAACCCCTATGCCTCTATGATATTCAGATTTGAAGATATCTGCCTATGCTTTGGTTTGCTAGGGTGCTCTAAATGGTTGCTAAGGCGTGGCTATGATGTCTTTAAGGTGATTTGTGATTGGCAGTTTGCTGCCTCGAGTCAAATGAGCCCACCCTCATGTTTGTACGACACTCCTATCCAAAGATATTCATTTGATCTTTTTCAATGGAAGTCTATGGAGCATGTTACTAAGGTGCTCTATATGGTTGCTAGGGCGTGGCTTGATAGCTTCACAATGATCCTGAGAGACTGATTGGTTGCCTGAGTAAAATGAGCCCACCCCCTTGTCTCTATGACACTGTAATCCAGAGTTATGTTCAATACAAAATCCCTATGTAATTTCCCATAGTAGGAAAAACACAGTACTTCCTGGTTCATGGGCACGGCTTCACCATAGTATGTCTATGGGGCAATTTTGGGCAGCTCTTGCGCCCCAGGGGTACAACTTACACCCCATATTGAGGTATGGGCTGACAGAGCTTGCCAGCCTCTTCAAACGTGGTAACCCACATGTTTCTACGAAATTCTCGCTTGGAGCAATGACTCGTCAAAGTTTGTCGCAATGCAAAGTCTATGGGATTTTTTTCGCTACTTTTTCGCCCGCCGGACGAACATCGTACACCCGATCGCTTATAAAAGTCATAGCACAGGTCTCCCCAATGAGCCGGTCGATTTGACACCTCATTCATGGGTCTAGGACAAACGCTGCGGGAGGAGTAGCGCGCAGAAATAAAAGTGGAAGAAAATGAGTGTCTGTGACTGAGAGAGAAAGGCTTCTAAGGGCCTGCGTGTGTGAGTGTGTGTGAGAAAGTGACAGTTGAGAGAGACGGAATGTTCGTGAATTTGAATTTTTCAATGTAAGTCAATGGGACTTTTTTGGCCGCTTTTTCGTCCGCTTTGCGAACATCGTTGGTCCAATCGCTTATAAAAGTCATAGCACACCTGTCCTCAATGAGCCAGTCGATTTGACACCTCATTCATGGGTCTAGGACAAAAACTGCGGGACAAGTTACGCGCCGAAGTTTTGTCCAGAAGAAGAAGAATAAGTATGCAGGAGAATAAGAATGGAGCTTTGCCTTTGGCAAGCACCATTAATAATAATAATAACTAGAATGTACATTTCCTGAAGAAAATGTGAATGGTGCTTGCAGTGGCAAAATTCGCCACTCGGTTGCTAGGGTGCTGTAATTGGTTGCTAGGGTGTGGCCATGAAGTCACTACTTATTGGCAGCTTGATAGGCCGAGTCAAAAGAGCCCAGCCCCAAGTCTCTATGACCTTCTAAACCAAAGATATGATCTCACAGATTTGGCCCCCATGTTAAGTCTATGGGAGTTTTTTCAGCCGTTTTTTCGTACGCTGTGCGAACATCGTACACCCGATCGCTTAGAAAAGTCATAGCACACCTCTCCTCAATAAGCCGGTCGATTTGACACCTCATTCGTGGGTCTGCGACAAGCGGTGCGGGACGAGTTACGCGCCAAAGTTTTGTTCAGGTGAATAGTAATTACAATACTAGAATGTACATTTCCTGAAGAAAATGTGAATGGTGCTTGCAGTGGCAAAATTCGGCACCGGTTGCTAGGGTGCTGTAATTGGTTGCTAGGGTGTGGCTATGAAGTTGCTGTGTCACTACTTATTGGCTGGCTGAATCAAAAGAGCCCAGCCCCAAGTCTCTATGACCTTCTAAACCAAAGATATGAAATCACAGATTTGGCCCCCATGTTAAGTCTATGGGAGTTTTTTCAGCCGTTTTTTCATACGCTGTGCGAACATCGTACACCCGATCGCTTAGAAAAGTCATAGCACACCTCTCCTCAATAAGCCAGTCGATTCGACACCTCATTTGTGGGTCTACGACAAACGGTGCGGGACGAGTAGCATGCCGAAGTTTTGTCAAGGTGAATAGTAATTACAATACTAGAATGTACATTTCCTGAAGAAAATGTGAATGGTGCTTGCAGTGGCAAAATTCGGCACCGGTTGCTAGGGTGCTGTAATTGGTTGCTAGGGCGTGGCTATGAAGTTGCTGTGTCACTACTTATTGGCTGGCCGAATCAAAAGATCCCAGCCCCAAGTCTCTATGACCTTCTGATCCAAAGATATGATCTCACAGATTTTGACCCAATGTTAAGTCTATGGGTGTTTTTTCAGCCGTTTTTTTCGTACGCTGTGCGAACATCGTACACCCGATCGCTTAGAAAAGTCATAGCACACCTCTCCTCAATAAGCCGGTCGATTTGACACCTCATTTGTGGGTCTACGACAAACGGTGCGGGACGAGTTATGCGCCAAAGTTTTATTCAGGTGAATAGTAATTACAATACTAGAATGTACATTTCCTGAAGAAAATGTGAATGGTGCTTGCAGTGGCAAAATTCGGCACCGGTTGCTAGGGTGCTGTAATTGGTTGCTAGGGTGTGGCTATGAAGTTGCTGTGTCACTACTTATTGGCTGGCTGAATCAAAAGAGCCCAGCCCCAAGTCTCTATGACCTTCTAAACCAAAGATATGAAATCACAGATTTGGCCCCCATGTTAAGTCTATGGGAGTTTTTTCAGCCGTTTTTTCATACGCTGTGCGAACATCGTACACCCGATCGCTTAGAAAAGTCATAGCACACCTCTCCTCAATAAGCCAGTCGATTCGACACCTCATTTGTGGGTCTACGACAAACGGTGCGGGACGAGTAGCATGCCGAAGTTTTGTCAAGGTGAATAGTAATTACAATACTAGAATGTACATTTCCTGAAGAAAATGTGAATGGTGCTTGCAGTGGCAAAACTCGGCACTCTTGATTAGCATGATGCTAACATAATTACCGTCCTGCTAGGATGTTTTTAGCAAGATGCTAACATGATTAGCATGTTGCTAGCATGATGCTAACACCCTAAGCATGCTGCTAGCATGTTTTAAACAAAATGCTAGTCATGTTAGCATAATGCTAGCAACATGCTAACATGATTAGCATAATGCTAGCATGATGCTAGCATTATTACCATGTTGCTAGCATTATTACCATGTTGCTAGCATTATTTTAACAAGATGCTAATCATGTTAGCATTATGTTAGCAACATGCTAACATGATTAGCATGTTTGCTAGCATGATGCTAACACCCTTAGCATGCTGCTAGCATGTTTTAAACAAGATGCTAATCATGTTAGCATAATGCTAGCAAACATGCTAACATGATTAGCATAATGCTAGCATGATGCTAGCATGATTACCATTTTGCTAGCATGATTTTAACAAGATGCTAGTAGCATGCTAATCATGTTAGCATCATGCTAGCAAACATGGTAATCATGTTAGCATCTTGTTAAAAACATGCTAACAACATGGTAATCATGCTAGCATCATGCTAGCATTATGCTAATGATGTTAGCATGTTGCTAGCATTATGCTAACATCATTAGCATAATGCTAGCATGATGCTAGCATGATTACCATGTTGTTAGCATGTTTTTAACAAGATGCTAACATGATTAGCATGTTTGCTAGCATGATGCTAACATGATTAGCATGCTACTAGCATAATGCTAACACAATTAACATGCATAATGCTAGCAACATGCTAACATGATTAGCATAATGCTAGCATGATGCTAGCATTATTACCATGTTGCTAGCATTATTACCATGTTGCTAGCATTATTTTAACAATATGCTAATCATGTTAGCATTATGTTAGCAACATGCTAACATGATTAGCATGTTTGCTAGCATGATGCTAACACCCTTAGCATGCTGCTAGCATGTTTTAAACAAGATGCTAATCATGTTAGCATAATGCTAGCAAACATGCTAACATGATTAGCATAATGCTAGCATGATGCTAGCATGATTACCATTTTGCTAGCATGATTTTAACAAGATGCTAATCATGTTAGCATAATGCTAGCAACATGCTAACATCATTAGCATAATGCTAGCATGATGCTAGCATGATTACCATGTTGTTAGCATGTTTTTAACAAGATGCTAACATGATTAGCATGTTTGCTAGCATGATGCTAACATGATTAGCATGCTACTAGCATAATGCTAACACAATTAACATGCCACTAGCATTATTCTAACACATTTTTACTAGTTTGTGTCATGTTTAAACCTTAAGCTAATCACTATTAGCATGTAGCTATTCACTGCTAGCATGTGTAGCATGTTGGAAGTCCAGTTTGCTAGCATGAGTCAAAAGAGCCAACCGCCATGTCTCTATAATGTTCTGATGCAGAGATATAGGTGTTGCAAAACGGTTGCTAGGGTACTCTGTTTGGTTGCTAGGGAGTGGCTTGGCAGCTGCCAATGATGATACTCCAAAGGCTGCTTGACAATATAAACCAACCCCCATGTCTGTACGATGTTCTGATGCAGAGATATAGATCTTGCAAAATGGTTGCTAGGGTACTCTGTTTGGTTGCTAAGGAGTGGCTTGGCAGCTACCAATGATGATACACCAAAGGCTGCTTGCCAGTATGAATGATATAAACCAACCCCCATGCCTGTATGATATTCAGATTTGAAGATATCTGCCTATGCTTTGGGTTGCTAGGGTGCTCTATATGGTTGCTAAGGCGTGGCTATGATGTCTTTAAGGTGATTTGTGATTGGCGGTTTGCTGCCTCGAGTCAAATGAGCCCACCCTCTTGTTTGTACGACACTTTTATCCAAAGATATTCCTTTGATCTTTTTCAATGGAAGTCTATGGATCTTGTTGCTATGGTGCTCTATATGGTTGCTAGGGCGTGCCTTGATAGCTTCACAATGATCCTGAGAGACTGATTGGTTGCCTGAGTAAAATGAGCCCACCCCCTTGTCTCTATGTCATTGTGATCCAGAGTTATGTTCAATACAAAATCCCTATGTAATTTCCCATAGTAGGAAAAACACAGTACTTCCTGGTTCATGGGCACGGCTTCACCATAGTATGTCTATGGGGCAACTTTGGGCAGCTCTTGTGCCCCAGGGGTACAACTTACACCCCATTTTGAGCTATGGTCTGACAGAGCCTGTCAGCCCCTTCAATCGTGGTGACCCACATGTTTCTACGAAATTCTCGTTAGGAGCTATGACTCGTCAAAGTTTGTCACAATGCAAAGTCTATGGGATTTTTTTCGCTACTTTTTCGCCCGCCGGACGAACATCGTACACTCAATCGCTTATAAAAGTCATAGCACACCTCTCCTCAATAAGCCGGTCAATTGGACACCTCATTCATGGGTCTAGGACAAAAACTGCGGGAGGAGTAGCGCGCCAAACTTTTGTGTGGAATAATAATAATAATAATAATAATAATAATAATAATAATAAGTATGCAGAAGATTAAGAATGGAGCTTTGCCTTTGGCAAGCACCATTAACTAGAATGTACATTTCCTGAAGAAAATGTCAATGGTGCATGCAGTGGCAAAATCGCCACTCGGTTGCTAGGCGGTTGCTAAGGTACTTGGGGTGGTTGCTAAGGTGTTGCTAGGCGGTTGCTAAGGTACTTGGGGTGGTTGCTAAGGTGTTGCTAGGCAGTTGTTAAGGTACCTGGAGTGGTATTAATTACAATACTAGAATGTACATTTCCTGAAGAAAATGTGAATGGTGCTTGCAGTGGCAAAACTCGGCACTCTTGATTAGCATGATGCTAACATAATTACCGTCCTGCTAGGATGTTTTTAGCAAGATGCTAACATGATTAGCATGTTGCTAGCATGATGCTAACACCCTAAGCATGCTGCTAGCATGTTTTAAACAAAATGCTAGTCATGTTAGCATAATGCTAGCAACATGCTAACATGATTAGCATAATGCTAGCATGATGCTAGCATTATTACCATGTTGCTAGCATTATTACCATGTTGCTAGCATTATTTTAACAAGATGCTAATCATGTTAGCATTATGTTAGCAACATGCTAACATGATTAGCATGTTTGCTAGCATGATGCTAACACCCTTAGCATGCTGCTAGCATGTTTTAAACAAGATGCTAATCATGTTAGCATAATGCTAGCAAACATGCTAACATGATTAGCATAATGCTAGCATGATGCTAGCATGATTACCATTTTGCTAGCATGATTTTAACAAGATGCTAATCATGTTAGCATAATGCTAGCAACATGCTAACATCATTAGCATAATGCTAGCATGATGCTAGCATGATTACCATGTTGTTAGCATGTTTTTAACAAGATGCTAACATGATTAGCATGTTTGCTAGCATGATGCTAACATGATTAGCATGCTACTAGCATAATGCTAACACAATTAACATGCCACTAGCATTATTCTAACACATTTTTACTAGTTTGTGTCATGTTTAAACCTTAAGCTAATCACTATTAGCATGTAGCTATTCACTGCTAGCATGTGTAGCATGTTGGAAGTCCAGTTTGCTAGCATGAGTCAAAAGAGCCAACCGCCATGTCTCTATAATGTTCTGATGCAGAGATATAGGTGTTGCAAAACGGTTGCTAGGGTACTCTGTTTGGTTGCTAGGGAGTGGCTTGGCAGCTGCCAATGATGATACTCCAAAGGCTGCTTGACAATATAAACCAACCCCCATGTCTGTACGATGTTCTGATGCAGAGATATAGATCTTGCAAAATGGTTGCTAGGGTACTCTGTTTGGTTGCTAAGGAGTGGCTTGGCAGCTACCAATGATGATACACCAAAGGCTGCTTGCCAGTATGAATGATATAAACCAACCCCCATGCCTGTATGATATTCAGATTTGAAGATATCTGCCTATGCTTTGGGTTGCTAGGGTGCTCTATATGGTTGCTAAGGCGTGGCTATGATGTCTTTAAGGTGATTTGTGATTGGCGGTTTGCTGCCTCGAGTCAAATGAGCCCACCCTCTTGTTTGTACGACACTTTTATCCAAAGATATTCCTTTGATCTTTTTCAATGGAAGTCTATGGATCTTGTTGCTATAGTGATCTATATGGTTGCTAGGGCGTGCCTTGATAGCTTCACAATGATCCTGAGAGACTGATTGGTTGCCTGAGTAAAATGAGCCCACCCCCTTGTCTCTATGTCATTGTGATCCAGAGTTATGTTCAATACAAAATCCCTATGTAATTTCCCATAGTAGGAAAAACACAGTACTTCCTGGTTCATGGGCACGGCTTCACCATAGTATGTCTATGGGGCAACTTTGGGCAGCTCTTGTGCCCCAGGGGTACAACTTACACCCCATTTTGAGCTATGGTCTGACAGAGCCTGTCAGCACCTTCAATCGTGGTGACCCACATGTTTCTACGAAATTCTCGTTAGGAGCTATGACTCGTCAAAGTTCGTCCCAATGTTAAGTCAATGGGATTTTTCGCCCGATTTTTCGCCCGCTGGACGAACATCGTACACCCGATCGCTTATAAAAGTCATAGCACACCATTCCCGAATAATCCGCACGATTTGATACCTCACCCGTAGGTCTGTGACTAAAACTGCGGGAGGAGTAGCGCGCCGAAATTTTGTCCAGAAGAAGAAGAAGAAGAAGAAGAATAAGTATGCAGGAGAATAAGAATGGAGCTTTGCCTTTGGCAAGCACCATTAACTAGAATGTACATTTCCTGAAGAAAATGTGAATGGTGCTTGCAGTGGCAAAACTCGGCACTCTTGATTAGCATGATGCTAACATAATTACCGTCCTGCTAGGATGTTTTTAGCAAGATGCTAACATGATTAGCATGTTGCTAGCATGATGCTAACACCCTAAGCATGCTGCTAGCATGTTTTAAACAAAATGCTAGTCATGTTAGCATAATGCTAGCAACATGCTAACATGATTAGCATAATGCTAGCATGATGCTAGCATTATTACCATGTTGCTAACATTATTACCATGTTGCTAGCATTATTTTAACAAGATGCTAATCATGTTAGCATTATGTTAGCAACATGCTAACATGATTAGCATGTTTGCTAGCATGATGCTAACACCCTTAGCATGCTGCTAGCATGTTTTAAACAAGATGCTAATCATGTTAGCATAATGCTAGCAAACATGCTAACATGATTAGCATAATGCTAGCATGATGCTAGCATGATTACCATTTTGCTAGCATGATTTTAACAAGATGCTAGTAGCATGCTAATCATGTTAGCATCATGCTAGCAAACATGGTAATCATGTTAGCATCTTGTTAAAAACATGCTAACAACATGGTAATCATGCTAGCATCATGCTAGCATTATGCTAATGATGTTAGCATGTTGCTAGCATTATGCTAACATCATTAGCATAATGCTAGCATGATGCTAGCATGATTACCATGTTGTTAGCATGTTTTTAACAAGATGCTAACATGATTAGCATGTTTGCTAGCATGATGCTAACATGATTAGCATGCTACTAGCATAATGCTAACACAATTAACATGCATAATGCTAGCAACATGCTAACATGATTAGCATAATGCTAGCATGATGCTAGCATTATTACCATGTTGCTAGCATTATTACCATGTTGCTAGCATTATTTTAACAAGATGCTAATCATGTTAGCATTATGTTAGCAACATGCTAACATGATTAGCATGTTTGCTAGCATGATGCTAACACCCTTAGCATGCTGCTAGCATGTTTTAAACAAGATGCTAATCATGTTAGCATAATGCTAGCAAACATGCTAACATGATTAGCATAATGCTAGCATGATGCTAGCATGATTACCATTTTGCTAGCATGATTTTAACAAGATGCTAATCATGTTAGCATAATGCTAGCAACATGCTAACATCATTAGCATAATGCTAGCATGATGCTAGCATGATTACCATGTTGTTAGCATGTTTTTAACAAGATGCTAACATGATTAGCATGTTTGCTAGCATGATGCTAACATGATTAGCATGCTACTAGCATAATGCTAACACAATTAACATGCCACTAGCATTATTCTAACACATTTTTACTAGTTTGTGTCATGTTTAAACCTTAAGCTAATCACTATTAGCATGTAGCTATTCACTGCTAGCATGTGTAGCATGTTGGAAGTCCAGTTTGCTAGCATGAGTCAAAAGAGCCAACCGCCATGTCTCTATAATGTTCTGATGCAGAGATATAGGTGTTGCAAAACGGTTGCTAGGGTACTCTGTTTGGTTGCTAGGGAGTGGCTTGGCAGCTGCCAATGATGATACTCCAAAGGCTGCTTGACAATATAAACCAACCCCCATGTCTGTACGATGTTCTGATGCAGAGATATAGATCTTGCAAAATGGTTGCTAGGGTACTCTGTTTGGTTGCTAAGGAGTGGCTTGGCAGCTACCAATGATGATACACCAAAGGCTGCTTGCCAGTATGAATGATATAAACCAACCCCCATGCCTGTATGATATTCAGATTTGAAGATATCTGCCTATGCTTTGGGTTGCTAGGGTGCTCTATATGGTTGCTAAGGCGTGGCTATGATGTCTTTAAGGTGATTTGTGATTGGCGGTTTGCTGCCTCGAGTCAAATGAGCCCACCCTCTTGTTTGTACGACACTTTTATCCAAAGATATTCCTTTGATCTTTTTCAATGGAAGTCTATGGATCTTGTTGCTATGGTGCTCTATATGGTTGCTAGGGCGTGCCTTGATAGCTTCACAATGATCCTGAGAGACTGATTGGTTGCCTGAGTAAAATGAGCCCACCCCCTTGTCTCTATGTCATTGTGATCCAGAGTTATGTTCAATACAAAATCCCTATGTAATTTCCCATAGTAGGAAAAACACAGTACTTCCTGGTTCATGGGCACGGCTTCACCATAGTATGTCTATGGGGCAACTTTGGGCAGCTCTTGTGCCCCAGGGGTACAACTTACACCCCATTTTGAGCTATGGTCTGACAGAGCCTGTCAGCCCCTTCAATCGTGGTGACCCACATGTTTCTACGAAATTCTCGTTAGGAGCTATGACTCGTCAAAGTTTGTCACAATGCAAAGTCTATGGGATTTTTTTCGCTACTTTTTCGCCCGCCGGACGAACATCGTACACTCAATCGCTTATAAAAGTCATAGCACACCTCTCCTCAATAAGCCGGTCAATTGGACACCTCATTCATGGGTCTAGGACAAAAACTGCGGGAGGAGTAGCGCGCCAAACTTTTGTGTGGAATAATAATAATAATAATAATAATAATAATAATAATAATAAGTATGCAGAAGATTAAGAATGGAGCTTTGCCTTTGGCAAGCACCATTAACTAGAATGTACATTTCCTGAAGAAAATGTGAATGGTGCTTGCAGTGGCAAAACACCGGACTCGGTTGCTAGGGTGCTGTAATTGGTTGCTAGGGCGTGGCTATGAAGCTGCTGTGTCACTACTCATTGGATGGCCGAGTCAAACGAGCCCAGCCCCAAGTCTCTACGACCTTCTGATCCAAAGATATGATCTCACAGATTTTGACCCAATGTTAAGTCTATGGGAGTTTTTTCAGCCGTTTTTTTCGTACGCTGTGCGAACATCGTACACCCGATCGCTTAGAAAAGTCATAGCACACCTCTCCTCAATAAGCCGGTCAATTTGACACCTCATTTGTGGGTCTACGACAAACGGTGCGGGACGAGTTACGCGCCAAAGTTTTGTTCAGGTGAATAGTAATTACAATACTAGAATGTACATTTCCTGAAGAAAATGTGAATGGTGCTTGCAGTGGCAAAATTCAGCACCCGGTTGCTAGGGTGCTGTAATTGGTTGCTAGGGCGTGGCTATGAAGTTGCTGTGTCACTACTTATTGGATGGCTGAGTCAAAAGAGCCCAGCCCCAAGTCTCTATGATCTTCTGATCCAAAGATATGATCTCACAGATTTGGTCCCCATGTTAAGTCTATGGGAGTTTTTTCAGCCGTTTTTTCGTACGCTGTGCGAACATCGTACACCTGATCGCTTAGAAAAGTCATAGCACACCTCTCCTCAATAAGCCGGTCGATTTGACACCTCATTCGTGGGTCTACGACAAACGGTGCGGGACGAGTTACGCACCAAAGTTTTGTTCAGGTGAATAGTAATTACAATACTAGAATGTACATTTCCTGAAGAAAATGTGAATGGTGCTTGCAGTGGCAAAATCGCCACTCGGTTGCTAGGCGGTTGCTAAGGAACTTGGGGTGGTTGCTAAGGTGTTGCTAGGCGGTTGCTAAGGTACTTGGGGTGGTTGCTAAGGTGTTGCTAGGCAGTTGTTAAGGTACCTGGAGTGGTCACTACTGTGTTGCTAGGCGGTTGCTAGGGTGTTCTGGGCGGTTGCTATGGTAACCAGGGTGGTTGCTATGGTGTCACTAGGTGGTTGGTAGTTGGCACAGATAGTTACTATGGAGTTTCTATAGAGTTCTTAGCATGTTCTCAGCCCACTTTAGCACTTAGCTAATCACTATTAGCATGTAGCTATTAACTACTAGCATGTGTAGCATGTTGCAAGTACAGTTTGCTAGCATGAGTCAAAAAAGCCAACCCCCATGTCTCTACGATGTTCTGATGCAGAGATATAGGCATCGCTAAATGGTTGCTAGGGTACTCTGTTTGGTTGCTAGGGAGTGGCTTGGCAGTGGCTTGGCAGTTGCCAATGATGATACTCCAAAGGCTGCTTGACAATATAAACCAACCCCCATGTCTTTATGATGTTCTGATGCAGAGATATGGATCTTGAAAAACGGTTGCTAGGGTAATCTGGTTGGTTGCTAGGGAGTGGCCTGGTAGCTACCAATGATGATACTCCAAAGGCTGCTTGACAATATAAACCAACCCCCATGTCTTTACGATGTTCTGATGCAGAGATATAGATCTTGCTAAACGGTTGCTAGGGTACTCTGTTTGGTTGCTAGGGAGTGGCTTGGCAGCTGCCAGTAATGATAAACCAAAGGCTGCTTGCCAGTATGAATGCTATAAACCAACCCCCATTCCTCTATGATGTTCAGATTTGAAGATATCCCCTCTATGCTTTGGGTTGCTAGGGTGCTCTGAATGGTTGCTAGGGCGTGGCTATGATGTCTTGAAGGTGATTCGTGATTGGCCGTTTGCTGCCCCGAGTCAAATGAGCCCACCCTCATGTTTCTATGACACTCCTATCCAAAGATATTCATTTGATCTTTTTCAATGGAAGTCTATGGAACTTGTTGCTATGGTGCTCTATATGGTTGCTAGGGGGTGGCTTGATAGCTTCACAATGATCCTGAGAGACTGATTGGTTGCCTGAGTAATATGAGCCCACCCCCTTGTCTCTATGACATTGTGATCCAGAGTTATGTTCAATACAAAATCCCTATGTAATTTCCCATAGTAGGAAAAACACAGTACTTCCTGGTTCATGGGCACGGCTTCACCATAGTATGTCTATGGGGCAACTTTGGGCAGCTCTTGCGCCCCAGGGGTACAACTTACACCCCATTTTGAGGTATGGTCTGAGAGAGCCTATCAGGCTCTTCAAACCTGGTAACCCACATGTTTCTATGAAATTCTCGTTAGGAGCTATTACTCGTCAAAGTTTGTCCCAATGCAAAGTCTATGGGATTTTTTTCGCTACTTTTTCGCCCGCCGGACGAACATCGTACACCCGATCGCTTATAAAAGTCATAGCACACCTCTCCTCAATAAGCCGGTCGATTTGACACCTCATTCATGGGTCTAGGACAAAAACTGCGGGAGGAGTAGCGCGCAGAAAAAAAAGTGGAAGAAAATGAGTGTCTGTGTCTGAGAGAGAAAGGCTTCTAAGGGCCTGCGTGTGTGAGTGTGTGTGAGAAAGTGACAGTTGAAATTCAAATTTCTGAAGATTCCGCCATTGAAAGTCAATGGGACTTTTTTGGCCGCTTTTTCGCCCCCTGTGCGAACATCGTTGGTCCGATCGCTTAAAAAAAAAATAGCACACCTCTCCTCAATAAGCCGGTCGATTTGACACCTCATTCATGGGTCTAGGACAAACGCTGCGGGAGAAATAGCGCGCAGAAATAAAAGTGGAAGAAAATGAGTGTCTGTGTCTGAGAGACAAAGGCTTCTAAGGGCCTGCGTGTGTGAGTGTGTGTGAGAAAGTGACAGTTGAGAGAGACGGAATGTTCGTGAATTTGAATTTTTCAATGTAAGTCAATGGGACTTTTTTGGCCGCTTTTTCGTCCGCTGTGCGAACATCGTTGGTCCGATCGCTTATAAAAGTCATAGCACACCTCTCCTCAATGAGCCGGTCGATTTGACACCTCATTCATGAGTCTAGGACAAAAACTGCGGGAGGAGTAGCGCGCCAAACTTTTGTGTGGAATAATAATAATAATAACTAGAATGTACATTTCCTGAAGAAAATGTGAATGGTGCTTGCAGTGGCAAAATCGCCACTCGGTTGCTAGGCGGTTGCTAAGGTACTTGGGGTGGTTGCTAGGCGGTTGCTATTGTAACCTGGGTGGTTGCTAGGGTGTTGCTAGGACAGTTGCTAAGGTACTTGGGGTGGTTGCTAAGGTGTTGATAAACGGTTGCTAGGGTGTTCTGGGTGGTTGCTAGGCGATTGCTATGTAACCTGGGTGGTTGCTAGGGTGTTGCTAGGCAGTTGCTAAGGTACTTGGGGTGGTTGATAAGGTGTTGATAGGCGGTTGCTAGGGTGTTCTGGGTGGTTGCTAGGCGGTTGCTATGGTAACCTGGGTGGTTGCTAGGGTGTTGCTAGGCAGTTGCTAAGGTACCTGGGGTGGTCACTATGGTGTTGCTAGGCGGTTGCTAGGGTGTTCTGGGTGGTTGCTAGGTGGTTGCTATGTTAACCTGGGTGGTTGCTAGGGTGTTGCTAGGCAGTTGCTAAGCAGTTGCTAAGGTACCTGGGGTGGTCACTACGGTGTTGCTAGGCAGTTGCTAGGGTGTTCTGGATGGTTGCTAGGCGGTTGCTATGGTAACCCAGGTGGTTGCTAGGGTGTTGCTAGGCAGTTGCTAAGGTACCTGGGGTGGTCACTATGGTGTTGCTAGACGGTTGCTAGGGTGTTCTGGGTGGTTGATAGGCGGTTGCTATGGTAACCTGGGTGGTTGCTAGGGTGTTACTAGGTGGTTGGTAGTTGTCACAGATAGTTACTATGAAGTTCCTATAGAGTTCTTAGCCCACTTTAGCACTTAGCTAATCACTATTAGCATGTAGCTATTCACCGCTAGCATGTGTAGCATGT
The DNA here is from genome assembly GCA_036281575.1 of Ancherythroculter nigrocauda. Classification (NCBI taxonomy): domain Eukaryota; kingdom Metazoa; phylum Chordata; class Actinopteri; order Cypriniformes; family Xenocyprididae; genus Ancherythroculter; species Ancherythroculter nigrocauda. The sequence goes on along the minus strand of VTFQ01000003.1, from coordinate 36,715,596 downwards.
TGGTAGTCCAGTTTGCTAGCATGAGTCAAAAGAGCCAACCCCCATGTCTCTATGATGCTCTGATGCAGAGATATAGATCTTGCTAAACGGTTGCTAGGGTACTCTGTTTGGTTGCTAGGGAGTGGCTTGGCAGCTACCAATGATGATACTCCAAAGGCTGCTTGACAATATAAACCAACACCCATGTCTTTACGATGTTCTGATGCAGAGATATAGATCTTGCAAAACGGTTGCTAGGGTACTCTGTTTGGTTGCTAGGGAGTGGCTTGGCAGCTGCCAGTAATGATAAACCAAAGGCTGCTTGCCAGTATGAGTGATATTAACCAACCCCCATGCCTCTATGATATTCAGTTTTGAAGATATCTGCCTATGCTTTGGGTTGCTAGGGTGCTCTAAATGGTTGCTAAGGCGTGGCTATGATGTCTTTAAGGTGATTTGTGATTGGCCGTTTGCTGCCTCAAGTCAAATGAGCCCACCCTCTTGTTTGTACGACACTTCTATCCAAAGATATTCATTTGATCTTTTTCAATGGAAGTCTATGGAACTTGTTGCTATGGTGCTCTATATGGTTGCTAGGGCGTGGTTTGATAGATTTACAATGATCCTCGGAGACTGATTGGTCGCCTGAGTGAAATGAGCCCACCCCCTTGTCTCTATGTCACTGTAATCCAGAGTTATGTTCAATACAAAATCCCTATGTAATTTCCCATAGTAGGAAAAACACAGTACTTCCTGGTTCATGGGCACGGCTTCACCATAGTATGTCTATGGGGCAACTTTGGGCAGCTCTTGCGCCCCAGGGGTACAACTTACACCCCATTTTGAGGTATGGTCTGAGAGAGCCTATCAGGCTCTTCAAACCTGGTAACCCACATGTTTCTATGAAATTCTCGTTAGGAGCTATTACTCGTCAAAGTTTGTCCCAATGCAAAGTCTATGGGATTTTTTTCGCTACTTTTTCGCCCGCCGGACGAACATCGTACACCCGATCGCTTATAAAAGTCATAGCACACCTCTCCTCAATGAGCCGGTCGATTTGACACCTCATTCATGGGTCTAGGACAAAAACTGCGGGAGGAGTAGCGCGCAGAAAAAAAAGTGGAAGAAAATGAGTGTCTGTGTCTGAGAGAGAAAGGCTTCTAAGGGCCTGCGTGTGTGAGTGTGTGTGAGAAAGTGACAGTTGAAATTCAAATTTCTGAAGATTCCGCCATTGAAAGTCAATGGGACTTTTTTGGCCGCTTTTTCGCCCCCTGTGCGAACATCGTTGGTCCGATCGCTTAAAAAAAAAATAGCACACCTCTCCTCAATAAGCCGGTCGATTTGACACCTCATTCATGGGTCTAGGACAAACGCTGCGGGAGAAATAGCGCGCAGAAATAAAAGTGGAAGAAAATAAGTGTCTGTGTCTGAGAGACAAAGGCTTCTAAGGGCCTGCGTGTGTGAGTGTGTGTGAGAAAGTGACAGTTGAGAGAGACGGAATGTTCGTGAATTTGAATTTTTCAATGTAAGTCAATGGGACTTTTTTGGCCGCTTTTTCGTCCGCTGTGCGAACATCGTTGGTCCGATCGCTTATAAAAGTCATAGCACACCTGTCCTCAATGAGCCGGTCGATTTGACACCTCATTCATGGGTCTAGGACAAAAACTGCGGGAGGAGTAGCGCGCAGAAATTGTGTCCAGAAGAAGAAGAAGAAGAATAATAAGTATGAGCAATAATAAGAATGGAGCTTTGCCTTTGGCAAGCACCATTAACTAGAATGTACATTTCCTGAAGAAAATGTGAATGGTGCTTGCAGTGGCAAAATCGCCACTCGGTTGCTAGGCGGTTGCTAAGGAACTTGGGGTGGTTGCTAAGGTGTTGCTAGGCGGTTGCTAAGGTACTTGGGGTGGTTGCTAAGGTGTTGCTAGGCAGTTGTTAAGGTACCTGGAGTGGTCACTACTGTGTTGCTAGGCGGTTGCTAGGGTGTTCTGGGCGGTTGCTATGGTAACCAGGGTGGTTGCTATGGTGTCACTAGGTGGTTGGTAGTTGGCACAGATAGTTACTATGGAGTTTCTATAGAGTTCTTAGCATGTTCTCAGCCCACTTTAGCACTTAGCTAATCACTATTAGCATGTAGCTATTAACTGCTAGCATGTGTAGCATGTTGCAAGTACAGTTTGCTAGCATGAGTCAAAAAAGCCAACCCCCATGTCTCTACGATGTTCTGATGCAGAGATATAGGCATCGCTAAATGGTTGCTAGGGTACTCTGTTTGGTTGCTAGGGAGTGGCTTGGCAGTGGCTTGGCAGTTGCCAATGATGATACTCCAAAGGCTGCTTGACAATATAAACCAACCCCCATGTCTTTATGATGTTCTGATGCAGAGATATGGATCTTGAAAAACGGTTGCTAGGGTAATCTGGTTGGTTGCTAGGGAGTGGCCTGGTAGCTACCAATGATGATACTCCAAAGGCTGCTTGACAATATAAACCAACCCCCATGTCTTTACGATGTTCTGATGCAGAGATATAGATCTTGCTAAACGGTTGCTAGGGTACTCTGTTTGGTTGCTAGGGAGTGGCTTGGCAGCTGCCAGTAATGATAAACCAAAGGCTGCTTGCCAGTATGAATGCTATAAACCAACCCCCATTCCTCTATGATGTTCAGATTTGAAGATATCCCCTCTATGCTTTGGGTTGCTAGGGTGCTCTGAATGGTTGCTAGGGCGTGGCTATGATGTCTTGAAGGTGATTCGTGATTGGCCGTTTGCTGCCCCGAGTCAAATGAGCCCACCCTCATGTTTCTATGACACTCCTATCCAAAGATATTCATTTGATCTTTTTCAATGGAAGTCTATGGAACTTGTTGCTATGGTGCTCTATATGGTTGCTAGGGCGTGGCTTGATAGCTTCACAATGATCCTGAGAGACTGATTGGTTGCCTGAGTAATATGAGCCCACCCCCTTGTCTCTATGACATTGTGATCCAGAGTTATGTTCAATACAAAATCCCTATGTAATTTCCCATAGTAGGAAAAACACAGTACTTCCTGGTTCATGGGCACGGCTTCACCATAGTATGTCTATGGGGCAACTTTGGGCAGCTCTTGCGCCCCAGGGGTACAACTTACACCCCATTTTGAGGTATGGTCTGAGAGAGCCTATCAGGCTCTTCAAACCTGGTAACCCACATGTTTCTATGAAATTCTCGTTAGGAGCTATTACTCGTCAAAGTTTGTCCCAATGCAAAGTCTATGGGATTTTTTTCGCTACTTTTTCGCCCGCCGGACGAACATCGTACACCCGATCGCTTATAAAAGTCATAGCACACCTCTCCTCAATGAGCCGGTCGATTTGACACCTCATTCATGGGTCTAGGACAAAAACTGCTGGAGGAGTAGCGCGCAGAAAAAAAAGTGGAAGAAAATGAGTGTCTGTGTCTGAGAGAGAAAGGCTTCTAAGGGCCTGCGTGTGTGAGTGTGTGTGAGAAAGTGACAGTTGAAATTCAAATTTCTGAAGATTCCGCCATTGAAAGTCAATGGGACTTTTTTGGCCGCTTTTTCGCCCCCTGTGCGAACATCGTTGGTCCGATCGCTTAAAAAAAAAATAGCACACCTCTCCTCAATAAGCCGGTCGATTTGACACCTCATTCATGGGTCTAGGACAAACGCTGCGGGAGAAATAGCGCGCAGAAATAAAAGTGGAAGAAAATGAGTGTCTGTGTCTGAGAGACAAAGGCTTCTAAGGGCCTGCGTGTGTGAGTGTGTGTGAGAAAGTGACAGTTGAGAGAGACGGAATGTTCGTGAATTTGAATTTTTCAATGTAAGTCAATGGGACTTTTTTGGCCGCTTTTTCGTCCGCTGTGCGAACATCGTTGGTCCGATCGCTTATAAAAGTCATAGCACACCTCTCCTCAATGAGCCGGTCGATTTGACACCTCATTCATGAGTCTAGGACAAAAACTGCGGGAGGAGTAGCGCGCCAAACTTTTGTGTGGAATAATAATAATAATAATAATAATAATAATAATAATAATAATAAGTATGCAGAAGATTAAGAATGGAGCTTTGCCTTTGGCAAGCACCATTAACTAGAATGTACATTTCCTGAAGAAAATGTGAATGGTGCTTGCAGTGGCAAAATTCGGAACCCGGTTGCTAGGGTGCTGTAATCGGTTACTAGGGCATGGCTATAAAGTCACTAGTTATTGGCTGCTTGATAGGCAGAGTCAAAAGAGCCCAGCCCCAAGTCTCTACGACCTTCTGATTCAAAGATATGATCTCACAGATTTGGTCCCCATGTTAAGTCTATGGGACATTTTTCAGACGATTTTTCGTCCGCTGTGCGAACATCGTACACCCGATCACTTAGAAAAGTCATAGCACACCTCTCCTCAATAAGCCGGCCGATTTGACACCTCATTCGTGGGTCTACGACAAACGGTGCGGGATGAGTTACGCGCCAAAGTTTTGTCTAGGTGAATAGTAATTACAATACTAGAATGTACATTTCCTGAAGAAAATGTGAATGGTGCTTGCAGTGGCAAAATCGGCACTCAGTTGCTAGGCGGTTGCTAAGGTACTTGGGGTGGTTGCTAAGGTGTTGCTAGGGTGTTCTGTGTGGTTCCTAGGCGGTTGCTAAGGTACTTGAGTAGTTGCTAAGGTGTTGCTAGGTGGTTGCTAGGGTGTTCTGGATGGTTACTAGGCGGTTGCTATGGTAACCTGAGTGGTTGCTAGGGTGTTGCTGGGCAGTTGCTAAGGTACTCGGAGTGGTTGCTAAGGTGTTGCTAGGCGGTTGCTAGGGTGTTCTTGGTGGTTGCTAGGTGGTTGCTATGGTAACCTGAGTGGTTGCTAGGGTGTTGCTAGGCAGTTGCTAAGGTACCTGGGGTGGTCACTATGTTGTTGCTAGGCGGTTGCTAGGGTGTTCTGGGTGGTTGCTATGCGGTTGCTATGGTAACCTGGGTGGTTGCTAGGGTGTTGCTAGGCAGTTGCTAAGGTACCTGGGGTGGTCACTACGGTGTTGCTAGGCGGTTGCTAGGGTGTTCTGGGTGGTTGCTAGGCGGTTGCTATGGTAACCTGGGTGGTTGCTAGGGTGTTGCTAGGCAGTTGCTAAGGTACCTGGGGTGGTCACTACGGTGTTGCTAGGTGGTTGCTAGGGTGTTCTGGGTGGTTACTAGGCGGTTGCTATTGTAACCTGGGTGGTTGCTATGGTGTTACTAGGTGGTTGGTAGTTGTCACAGATAGTTACTATGGAGTTTCTATAGAGTTCTTAGCATGTTCTCAGTCCACTTTAGCAATTAGCTAATCACTATTAACATGTAGCTATTCATTGCTAGCATGTGTAGCATGTTGGAAGTCCAGTTTGCTAGCATGAGTCACAAGAGCCAACCGCCATGTCTCTATGATGCTCTGATGCAGAGATATAGATCTTGCTAAACGGTTGCTAAGGTACTCTGTTTGGTTGCTAGGGAGTGGCCTGGCAGCTGCCAATGATGATAAACCAAAGGCTGCTTGCCAGTATGAATGATATAAACCAACCCCCATGCCTCTATGATATTCAGATTTGAAGATATCCCTCTTTGATTTGGGTTGCTAGGGTGCTCTAAATGGTTACTAGGGCGTGGCTATGAAGTGTTTAAGGTGATTTTGTGATTGGCTGTTTGCTGCCCCGAGTGAAATGAGCCCACCCTCATGTTTCTATGACACTCCTATCCAAAGATATTCCTTTGATCTTTTTCAATGGAAGTCTATGGAACTTGTTGCTATGGTGCTTTATATGGTTGCTAGGGCATGGCTTGATAGCTTCACAATGATCCTGAGACACTGATTGGTTGCCTGAGTGAAATGAGCCCGCCCCCTTGTCTCTATGACACTGTGATCAATAGTGAGTGAGTGAGAGAAAGGGTTCTAAGGGCCTGCGTGTGTGGGTGTGTGTGAGAAAGTGACAGTTGAAATTCAAATTTCTGAAGATTCCGCCATTGAAAGTCAATGGGACTTTTTTGGCCGCTTTTTCGCCCCCTGTGCGAACATCGTTGGTCCGATCGCTTATACAAGTCATAACACACATCTCCTCAATGAGCCGGTCGATTTGACACCTCATTCATGGGTCTAGGACAAACGCTGCGGGAGGAGTAGCGCGCAGAAATAAAAGTGGAAGAAAATGAGTGTCTGTGTCTGAGAGAGAAAGGCTTCTAAGGGCCTGCATGTGTGAGTGTGTGTGAGAAAGTGACAGTTGAGAGAGACGGAATGTTCGTGAATTTGAATTTTTCAATGCAAGTCTATGGGACTTTTTTGGCCGCTTTTTCGTCCGCTGTACGAACATCGTTGGTCCGATCGCTTAGAAAAGTCATAGCACAGGTCTCCTCAATGAGCCGGTCGATTTGACACCTCATTCATGGGTCTAGGACAAAAACTGCGGGAGGAGTAGCGCGCCAAACTTTTGTCCAGAAAAATAATTATAATAATAAGTATGAGCAATAATAATACTGATGCTTTGCCTTTGGCAAGCACCATTAACTAGAATGTACATTTCCTGAAGAAAATGTGAATGGTGCTTGCAGTGGCAAAACTCGCCACTCGGTTGCTAGGGTGCTGTAATTGGTTGCTAGGGCGTGGCTACGAACTACTTATTGGATACTTGATAGGCCGAGTAAAAAGAGCCCAGCCCCAAAGTCTCTATGACCTTCTAAACCAAAGATATGATCTCACAGATTTTGACCCAATATTAAGTCTATGGGAGTTTTTTCAGCTGTTTTTTTCGTACGCTGTGCGAATATCGTACACCCTATCGCTTAGAAAAGTCATAGCACACCTCTCCTCAATAAGCCGGTCGATTTGACACCTCATTCATGGGTCTACGACAAACGGTGCGGGACGAGTTACGTGCCAAAGTTTTGTCTAGGTGAATAGTAATTACAATACTAGAATGTACATTTCCTGAAGAAAATGTGAATGGTGCTTGCAGTGGCAAAATTCGCCACTCGGTTGCTAGGGTGCTGTAATTGGTTGCTAGGGCGTGGCCATGAAGTCACTACTTATTGGCTGCTTGATAGGCCGAGTCAAAAGAGCCCAGCCCCAAGTCTCTATGACCTTCTAATCCAAAGATATGATCTCACAGATTTGGCCCCCATGTTAAGTCTATGGGAGTTTTTTCAGCCGTTTTTTCGTCCGCTGTGCGAACATCGTACACCCGATTGCTTAGAAAAGTCATAGCACACCTCTCCTCAATAAGCCGGTCGATTTGACACCTCATTCGTGGGTCTACGACAAATGGTGCGGGACGAGTTACGCGCCAAAGTTTTGTTCAGGTGAATAGTAATTACAATACTAGAATGTACATTTCCTGAAGAAAATGTGAATGGTGCTTGCAGTGGCAAAATTCAGCACCGGTTGCTAGGGTGCTGTAATTGGTTGCTAGGGCGTGGCTATGAAGTTGCTGTGTCACTACTTATTGGCTGGTCGAATCAAAAGAGCCCAGCCCCAAGTCTCTACGACCTTCTGATCCAAAGATATGATCTCACACATTTGGCCCCCATGTTAAATCTATGGGACTTTTTTCAGCCGTTTTTTCGTACGCTGTGCGAACATCGTACACCCGATCGCTTAGAAAAGTCATAGCACACCTCTCCTCAATAAGCCGGTCGATTTGACACCTCATTCGTGGGTCTCCGACAAACGGTGCGGGACGAGTTATGCGCCGAAGTTTTGTTCAGGTGAATAGTAATTACAATACTAGAATGTACATTTCCTGAAGAAAATGTGAATGGTGCTTGCAGTGGCAAAATTCGGCACCCGGTTGCTAGGGTGCTGTAATTGGTTGCTAGGGTGTGGCCATGAAGTCACTAGTTATTGGCAGCTTGATAGGCCGAGTCAAAAGAGCCCAGCCCCAAGTCTCTATGACCTTCTAAACCAAAGATATGATCTCACAGATTTGGCCCCCATGTTAAGTCTATGGGAGTTTTTTCAGCCGTTTTTTCGTACGCTGTGCGAACATCGTACACTCGATCGCTTAGAAAAGTCATAGCACACCTCTCCTCAATAAGCCGGTCGATTTGACACCTCATTCGTGGGTCTACGACAAACGGTGCGGGACGAGTTACGCGCCAAAGTTTTGTTCAGGTGAATAGTAATTACAATACTAGAATGTACATTTCCTGAAGAAAATGTGAATGGTGCTTGCAGTGGCAAAACTCGGCACTCGGTTGCTAGGCGGTTGCTAAGGTACTTGGGGTGGTTGCTAAGGTGTTGCTAGGTGGTTGCTAGGGTGTTCTGTGTGGTTGCTAGGCGGTTGCTAAGGTACTTGGGCAGTTGCTAAGGTGTTGCTAGGGTGTTCTGGGTGGTTGCTAGGTGGTTGCTATGGTAACCTGGGTGGTTGCTAGGGTGTTACTAGGCAGTTGCTAAGGCACTTGGAGTGGTTGCTAAGGTGTTGCTAGGTGGTTGCTAGGGTGTTCTGGATGGTTACTAGGCGGTTGCTATGGTAACCTGAGTGGTTGCTAGGGTGTTGCTGGGCAGTTGCTAAGGTACTTGGAGCGGTTGCTAAGGTGTTGCAAGGCGGTTGCTAGGTGGTTGCTATGGTAACCTGAGTGGTTGCTAGGGTGTTGCTGGGCAGTTGCTAAGGTACTTGGAGTGGTTGCTAAGGTGTTGCCAGGCGGTTGCTAGGGTGTTCTGGGTGGTTGCTATGCGGTTGCTATGGTAACCTGGGTGGTTGCTAGGGTGTTGCTAGGCAGTTGCTAAGGTACCTGAGGTGGTCACTATGGTGTTGATAGGCGGTTGCTAGGGTGTTATGAGTGGTTGCTAGGCGGTTGCTATGGTAACCCAGGTGGTTGTTAGGGTGTTGCTAGGCAGTTGCTAAGGTACCTGGGGTTGTCACTACGGTGTTGCTAGGTGGTTGCTAGGGTGTTCTGGATGGTTGCTAGGCGGTTGCTATGGTAACCCGGGTGGTTGCTAGGGTGTTGCTAGGCAGTTGCTAAGGTACCTGGGGTGGTCACTACGGTGTTGCTAGGCGGTTGCTAGGGTGTTCTGGATAGTTGCTAGGCGGTTGCTATGGTAACCCGGGTGGTTGCTAGGGTGTTGCTAGGCAGTTGCTAAGGTACCTGGGGTGGTCACTATGGTGTTGCTAGACGGTTGCTAGGGTGTTCTGGGTGGTTGATAGGCGGTTGCTATGGTAACCTGGGTGGTTGCTAGGGTGTTACTAGGTGGTTGGTAGTTGTCACAGATAGTTACTATGAAGTTCCTATAGAGTTCTTAGCCCACTTTAGCACTTAGCTAATCACTATTAGCATGTAGCTATTCACCGCTAGCATGTGTAGCATGTTGGTAGTCCAGTTTGCTAGCATGAGTCAAAAGAGCCAACCCCCATGTCTCTATGATGCTCTGATGCAGAGATATAGATCTTGCTAAACGGTTGCTAGGGTACTCTGTTTGGTTGCTAGGGAGTGGCTTGGCAGCTGCCAATGATGATACTTCAAAGGCTGCTTGACAATATAAACCAACCCCCATGTCTTTACGATGTTCTGATGCAGAGATATAGATCTTGCTAAACGGTTGCTAGGGTACTCTGTTTGGTTGCTAGGGAGTGGCTTGGCAGCTGCCAGTTATGATAAACCAAAGGCTGCTTGCCAGTATGAATGATATAAACCAACCCCCATGCCTCTATGATATTCAGATTTGAAGATATCCCTCTTTGCTTTGGGTTGCTAGGGTGCTCTAAATGGTTGCTAGGGCGTGGCAATGAAGTGTTTAAGGTGATTCGTGATTGGCCGTTTGCTGCCCCGAGTCAAATGAGCCCACCCTCATGTTTCTATGACACTCCTATCCAAAGATATTCCTTTGATCTTTTTCAATGGAAGTCTATGGAACTTGTTGCTATGGTGCTCTATATGGTTGCTAGGGCGTGGCTTGATAGCTTCACAATGATCCTGAGAGACTGATTGGTTGCCTGAGTAAAATGAGCCCACCCCCTTGTCTCTATGACATTGTGATCCAGAGTTATGTTCAATACAAAATCCCTATGTAATTTCCCATAGTAGGAAAAACACAGTACTTCCTGGTTCATGGGCACGGCTTCACCATAGTATGTCTATGGGGCAACTTTGGGCAGCTCTTGCGCCCCAGGGGTACAACTTACACCCCATTTTGAGGTATGGTCTGAGAGAGCCTATCAGGCTCTTCAAACGTGGTAACCCACATGTTTCTATGAAATTCTCGTTAGGAGCTATTACTCGTCAAAGTTTGTCCCAATGCAAAGTCTATGGGATTTTTTTCGCTACTTTTTCGCCCGCCGGACGAACATCGTACACCCGATCGCTTATAAAAGTCATAGCACACCTCTCCTCAATGAGCCGGTCGATTTGACACCTCATTCATGGGTCTAGGACAAAAACTGCGGGAGGAGTAGCGCGCCAAACTTTTGTGTGGAATAATAATAATAATAATAATAATAATAAGTATGCAGAAGATTAAGAATGGAGCTTTGCCTTTGGCAAGCACCATTAACTAGAATGTACATTTCCTGAAGAAAATGTGAATGGTGCTTGCAGTGGCAAAATTCGCCACTCGGTTGCTAGGGCGTTCCTAGGCAGTTTCTAAGGTACCTGGGGTGGTCACTACGGTGTTGCTAGGCGGTTGCTAGGGTGTTCTGGGTGGTTGCTAGGCGGTTGCTATGGTAACCAGGGTGGTTGCTATGGTGTTACTAGGTGGTTGGTAGTTGTCACAGATAGTTACTATGGAGTTTCTATAGAGTTCCTGGCATGTTCTCAGCCCACTTTAGCACTTAGCTAATCACTATTAGCATGTAGCTATTCACTGCTAGCATGTGTAGCATGTTGGAAGTCCAGTTTGCTAGCATGAGTCAAAAGAGCCAACCGCCATGTCTTTACGATGCTCTGATGCAGAGATATAGGTCTCGCTAAACGGTTGCTAGGGTACTCTGTTTGGTTGCTAGGGAGTGGCCTGGCAGCTGCCACTGATGATACACCAAAGGATGTTTGCCAGTATAAATGATATAAACCAACCCCCATGCCACTATGATATTCAAATTTGAAGATATCCCTCTATGCTTTGGGTTGCTAGGGTGCTCTAAATGGTTGCTAGGGCGTGGCTATGAAGTGTTCAAGGTGATTTGTGATTGGCCCTTTGTTACCCCGAGTCAAATGAGCCCACCCTCATGTTTCTATGACACTTTTATCCAAAGATATTCCTTTGATCTTTTTTAATGGAAGTCTATGGAACTTGTTGCTATGGTGCTCAATATGGTTGCTAGGGCGTGGCTTGATAGCTTAACAGTGATCCTGAGACACTGATTGGTTGTCTGAGTGAAATGAGCCCACCCCCTTGTCTCTATGACACTGTGATCAATAGTGAGTGAGGGACAGAAAGGTTTCTGAGGGCCTGCGTGTGTGAGTGTGTGTGAGAAAGTGACAGTTGAAATTCAAATTTCTGAAGATTCCGCCATTGAAAGTCAATGGGACTTTTTTGGCCGCTTTTTCGTCCGCTGTACGAACATCATTGGTCCGATCGCTTATAAAAGTCATAACACACCTCTCCTCAATGAGCCGGTCGATTTGACACCTCATTCATGGGTCTAGGACAAACGCTGCGGGAGGAGTAGCACGCAGAAATAAAAGTGGAAGAAAATGAGTGTCTGTGACTGAGAGAGAAAGGCTTCTAAGGGCCTGCATGTGTGAGTGTGTGTGAGAAAGTGACAGTTGAGAGAGACGGAATGTTCGTGAATTTGAATTTTTCAATGTAAGTCAATGGGACTTTTTTGACCGCTTTTTCGTCCGCTGTGCGAACATCATTGGTCCGATCGCTTATAAAAGTCATAGCACACCTGTCCTCAATGAGCCGGTCGATTTGACACCTCATTCATGGGTCTAGGACAAAAACTGCGGGAGGAGTAGCGCGCAGAAATTGTGTCCAGAAGAAGAAGAAGAAGAACTAGAATGTACATTTCCTGAAGAAAATGTGAATGGTGCTTGCAGTGGCAAAATTCGGAACCCGGTTGCTAGGGTGCTGTAATTGGTTGCTAGGGCGTGGCTATGAAGTTGCTGTGTCACTACTTATTGGCTGGCCGAATCAAAAGAGCCCAGCCCCAAGTCTCTATGACCTTCTAAACCAAAGATATGATCTCACAGATTTGGCCCCCATGTTAAGTCTATGGGAGTTTTTTCAGCCGATTTTTCGTACGCTGTGCGAACATCGTACACCCGATCGCTTAGAAAAGTCAGAGCACACCTCTCCTCAATAAGCCGGTCGATTTGACACCTCATTCGTGGGTCTACGACAAACGGTGCGGGACGAGTTACGCGCCAAAGTTTTGTTCAGGTGAATAGTAATTACAATACTAGAATGTACATTTCCTGAAGAAAATGTGAATGGTGCTTGCAGTGGCAAAACTCGGCACTCGGTTGCTAGGCGGTTGCTAAGGTACTTGGGGTGGTTGCTAAGGTGTTGCTAGGCGGTTGCTAGGGTGTTCTGGGTGGTTGCTAGGCGGTTGCTAAGGTACTTGGGTAGTTGCTAAGGTGTTGCTAGGCGGTCGCTAGGGTGTTCTGGGTGGTTGCTAGGTGGTTGCTATGGTAACCTGAGTGGTTGCTAGGGTGTTGCTGGGCAGTTGCTAAGGTACTCGGAGTGGTTGCTAAGGTGTTGCTAGGCGGTTGCTAGGGTGTTCTTGGTGGTTGCTAGGCGGTTGCTATGGTAACCTGGGTGGTTGCTAGGCAGTTGCTAAGGTACTTGGGGTGGTTACTAAGGTGTTGCTAGGCGGTTGCTAGGGTGTTCTGGGTGGTTGCTAGGCGGTTGCTATGGTAACCCGGGTGGTTGCTAGGGTGTTGCTAGGCAGTTGCTAAGGTACTTGGGGTGGTTGCTAAGGTGTTGCTAGGTGGTTGCTAGGGTGTTCTGGGTGGTTGCTAGGCGGTTGCTATGGTAACCCGGGTGGTTGCTAGGGTGTTGCTAGGCAGTTGCTAAGGTACCTGGGGTGGTCACTACGGTGTTGCTAGGCGGTTGCTAGGGTGTTCTGGGTGGTTGCTAGGCGGTTGCTATGGTAACCTGGGTGGTTGCTAGGGTGTTGCTAGGGGGTTGCTAAGGTACCTGGGGTGGTCACTACGGTGTTGCTAGGCGGTTGCTAGGGTGTTCTGGGTGGTTGCTAGGCGGTTGCTATGGTAACCTGAGTGGTTGCTAGGCGGTTGCTATGGTAACCTGAGTGGTTGCTAGGGTGTTGCTAGGCAGTTGCTAAGGTACCTGGGGTGGTCACTACGGTGTTGCTAGGCGGTTGCTAGGGTGTTCTGGGCAGTTGCTAGGCGGTTGCTATGGTAACCTGAGTGGTTGCTAGGGTGTTGCTGGGCAGTTGCTAAGGTACTTGGAGTGGTTGCTAAGGTGTTGCTAGGTGGTTGCTAGGGTGTTCTGGGTGGTTGCTAGGCGGTTGCTATGGTAACCTGGGTGGTTGCTAGGGTGTTGCTAGGCAGTTGCTAAGGTACTTGGAGTGGTTGCTAAGGTGTTGCTAGGCGGTTGCTAGGTTATTCTGGATGGTTGCTAAGTGGTTGCTATGGTAACCTGGTTGGTTGCTATGGTGTTACTAGGTGGTTGGTAGTTGTCAAAGATAGTTACTATGGAGTTTCTATAGAGTCCTTACCATGTTCTCTGCCCACTTTAGCACTTAGCTAATCAGTATTAGCATGTAGCTATTCACTGCTAGCATGTGTAGCATGTTGGAAGTCCAATTTGCTAGCATGAGTCAAAAAAGCCAAGCCCCATGTCTCTACGATGTTCTGATGCAGAGATATAGGTCTTGCTAAACGGTTGCTAGGGTACTCTGTTTGGTTGCTAGGGAGTGGCTTGGCAGCTACCAATGATGATACTCCAAAGGCTGCTTGACAACATAAACCAACCCCCATGTCTCTATGATGTTCTGATGCAGAGATATAGATCTTGAAAAACGGTTGCTAGGGTACTCTGTTTGGTTGCTAGGGAGCGGCTTGGCAGCTACCAATGATGATACTCCAAAGGATACTTGCCAGTATAAATGATATAAACCAACCCTCATGCCTCTATGATATTCAGACTTGAAGATATCCCTTTATGCTTTGGGTTGCTAAGGTGCTCTAAATGGTTGCTAGGGCGTGGTTATGAAGTCTTGAAGGTGATTCGTGATTGGCCGGTTGCTGCCCCGAGTCATATGAGCCCACCCTCATGTTTCTAAGACACTTCTATCCAAAAGATATTCCTTTGATCTTTTTCAATGGAAGTCTATGGAACTTGTTGCTATGGTGCTCTATATGGTTGCTAGGGCGTGGCTTGATAGCTTTACAATGATCCTGAGACACTGATTGGTTGCCTGAGTGAAATGAGCCCGCCCCCTTGTCTCTATCACACTGTGATCAATAGTGAGTGGGTGTGTGTGAGAAAGTGACAGTTGAAATTCAAATTTCGGAAGATTCCGCCATTGAAAGTCAATGGGACTTTTTTGGCCGCTTTTTCGCCCCCTGTGCGAACATCGTTGGTCCGATCGCTTATAAAAGTCATAACACACATCTCCTCAATGAGCCGGTCGATTTGACACCTCATTCATGGGTCTAGGACAAACGCTGCGGGAGGAGTAGCGCGCAGAAATAAAAGTGGAAGAAAATGAGTGTCTGTGTCTGAGAGAGAAAGGCTTCTAAGGGCCTGCGTGTGTGAGTGTGTGTGAGAAAGTGACAGTTGAGAGAGACGGAATGTTCGTGAATTTGAATTTTTCAATGTAAGTCAATGGGACTTTTTTGGCCGCTTTTTCGTCCGCTGTGCGAACATCGTTGGTCCGATCGCTTATAAAAGTCATAGCACACCTCTCCTCAATGAGCCGGTCGATTTGACACCTCATTCATGGGTCTAGGACAAACGCTGCGGGAGGAGTAGCGCGCAGAAAAAAAGTGGAAGAAGAAGAATAATAAGTATGCAGGAGAATAAGAATGGAGCTTTGCCTTTGGCAAGCACCATTAATAATAAGTATGAGCAATAATAAGAATGGAGCTTTGCCTTTGGCAAGCACCATTAATAATAATAATAATAATAAGTATGCAGAAGATTAAGAATGGAGCTTTGCCTTTGGCAAGCACCATTAATAACTAGAATGTACATTTCCTGAAGAAAATGTGAATGGTGCTTGCAGTGGCAAAATTCACCACTCGGTTGCTAGGGTGCTGTAATTGGTTGCTAGGGCGTGGCTATGAAGTTGCTGTGTCACTACTTATTGGCTGGCGAATCAAAAGAGCCCAGCCCCAAGTCTCTATGACCTTCTGATCCAAAGATATGATCTCACAGATTTTGACTCAATGTTAAGTCTATGGGAGTTTTTTCAGCCGTTTTTTCGTACGCTGTGCGAACATCGTACACCCGATCGCTTAGAAAAGTCATAGCACACCTCTCCTCAATAAGCCGGTCGATTTGACACCTCATTCGTGGGTCTACAACAAACGGTGCGGGGCGAGTTATGCGCCAAAGTTTTGTTCAGGTGAATAGTAATTACAATACTAGAATGTACATTTCCTGAAGAAAATGTGAATGGTGCTTGCAGTGGCAAAATCGGCACTCAGTTGCTAGGGTGCTGTAATTGGTTGCTAGGGCGTGGCCATGAAGTGACTAATTATTGGCTGCTTGATAGGCCAAGTCAAAAGAGCCTAGCCCCAAGTCTCTATGACCTTCTGATCCAAAGATCTGATCTCACAGATTTGGTCCCCATGTTAAGTCTATGGGACATTTTTCAGACGATTTTTCGTCCGCTGTGCAAACATCGTACACCCGGTCGCTTAGAAAAGTCATAGCACACCTCTCCTCAATAAGCCGGTCGATTTGACACCTCATTTATGGGTCTACGACAAACGGTGCGGGACGAGTTACGCGCGAAAGTTTTGTCTAGGTGAATAGTAATTACAATACTAGAATGTACATTTCCTGAAGAAAATGTGAATGGTGCTTGCAGTGGCAAAATTCGGCACCGGTTGCTAGGGTGCTGTAATTGGTTGCTAGGGCGTGGCTATGAAGTTGCTGTGTCACTACTTATTGGCTGGCCGAATCAAAAGAGCCCAGCCCCAAGTCTCTATGACCTTCTGATCCAAAGATATGATCTCACAGATTTTGACTCAATGTTAAGTCTATGGGAGTTTTTTCAGCCATTTTTTTCGTACGCTGTGTGAACATCGTACACCCGATCGCTTAGAAAAGTCATAGCACACCTCTCCTCAATAAGCCGGTCGATTTGACACCTCATTCGTGGGTCTACGGCAAACAGTGCGGGACGAGTTACGCGCCAAAGTTTTGTTTAGGTGAATAGTAATTACAATACTAGAATGTACATTTCCTGAAGAAAATGTGAATGGTGCTTGCAGTGGCAAAATTCGGCCCCGGTTGCTAGGGTGCTGTAATTGGTTGCTAGGGCGTGGCTATGAAGTTGCTGTGTCACTACTTATTGGCTGGCCGAATCAAAAGAGCCCAGCCCCAAGTCTCTATGACCTTCTGATCCAAAGATGTGATATCACAGATTTTGACCCAATGTTAAGTCTATGGGAGGTTTTTTCAGCCGTTTTTTTCGTACGCTGTGCGAACATCGTACACCCGATCACTTAGAAAAGTCATAGCACACCTCTCCTCAATAAGCCGGTCGATTTGACACCTCATTTGTGGGTCTACGTCAAACGGTGCGGGACGAGTTACGCGCCAAAGTTTTGTTCAGGTGAATAGTAATTACAATACTAGAATGTACATTTCCTGAAGAAAATGTGAATGGTGCTTGCAGTGGCAAAATTCGGCACCGGTTGCTAGGGTGCTGTAATTGGTTGCTAGGGCGTGGCTATGAAGTTGCTGTGTCACTACTTATTGGCTGGTCGAATCAAAAGAGCCCAGCCCCAAGTCTCTACGACCTTCTGATCCAAAGATATGATCTCACACATTTGGCCCCCATGTTAAGTCTATGGGACTTTTTTCAGCCGTTTTTTCGTACGCTGTGCGAACATCGTACACCCGATCGCTTAGAAAAGTCATAGCACACCTCTCCTCAATAAGCCGGTCGATTTGACACCTCATTCGTGGGTCTCCGACAAACAGTGCGGGACGAGTTATGCGCCGAAGTTTTGTTCAGGTGAATAGTAATTACAATACTAGAATGTACATTTCCTGAAGAAAATGTGAATGGTGCTTGCAGTGGCAAAATTCGCCACTCGGTTTCTAGGGTGCTGTAATTGGTTGCTAGGGCATGGCTATGAAGTTGCTGTGTCACTACTTATTGCATGGCCGAGTCAAAAGAGCCCAGCCCCAAGTCTCTGACCTTTTGATCCAAAGATATGATCTCACAGATTTTGTCCCAATGTTAAGTCTATGAGACTTTTTTCAGCTGTTTTTTCGTCCACCGTGTGAACATCGTACACCCGATCACTTAGAAAAGTCATAGCACACCTTTCCTCAATAAGCCGGTCGATTTGACACCTCATTTGTGGGTCTATGACAAACGGTGTGGGACGAGTTACGCGCCAAAGTTTTGTTCAGGTGAATAGTAATTACAATACTAGAATGTACATTTCCTGAAGAAAATGTGAATGGTGCTTGCAGTGGCAAAATCGGCACTCGGTTGCTAGGCGGTTGCTAAGGTACTTGGGGTGGTTGCTAAGGTGTTGCTAGGTGGTTGCTAGGGTGTTCTGTGTGGTTGCTAGGCGGTTGCTAAGGTACTTGGGTAGTTGCTAAGGTGTTGCTAGGCGGTTGCTAGGGTGTTCTGGGTGGTTGCTAGGTGGTTGCTATGGTAACCTGGGTGGTTGCTAGGGTGTTGCTAGGCAGTTGCTAAGGTACTTGGAGCGGTTGCTAAGGTGTTGCAAGGCGGTTGCTAGGATGTTCTGGGTGGTTGCTAGGTGGTTGCTATGGTAACCTGGGTGGTTGCTAGGGTGTTGATAGGCAGTTGCTAAGGTACCTGGGGTGGTCACTACGGTGTTGCTAGGCGGTTGCTAGGGTGTTCTGGGTGGTTGCTAGGCGGTTGCTATGGTAACTTGGGTGGTTGCTAGGGTGTTGCTAGGCAGTTGCTAAGGTACTTGGAGTGGTCGCTATGGTGTTGCTAGGCAGTTGCTAGGGTGTTCTGGGTGGTTGCTAGGTGGTTGCTATGGTAACCTGGGTGGTTGCTAGGGTGTTGATAGGCAGTTGCTAAGGTACCTGGGGTGGTCACTACGGTGTTGCTAGGCGGTTGCTAGGGTGTTCTGGGTGGTTGCTAGGCGGTTGCTATGGTAACTTGGGTGGTTGCTAGGGTGTTGCTAGGCAGTTGCTAAGGTACCTGGGGTGGTCACTATGGTGTTGCTAGGCGGTTGCTAGGGTGTTCTTGGTGGTTGCTAGCTGGTTGCTATGGTAACCTGGGTGGTTGCTAGGCAGTTGCTAAGGTACCTGGGGTGGTCACTATGGTGTTGCTAGGTGGTTGCTAGGGTGTTCTGGGTGGTTGCTAGGCGGTTGCTATGGTAACCTGGGTGGTTGCTATGGTGTTACTAGGTGTTTGTAAGTTGTCACAGATAGTTACTATGAAGTTTCTATAGAGGTCTTAGCATGTTCTTAGCCCACTTTACCACTTAGCTAATCACTATTAGCATGTAGCTATTCACTGCTAGCATGTGTAGCATGTTGGAAGTCCAATTTTGCTAGCATGAGTCAAAAGAGCCAACCGCCATGTCTCTATGATGCTCTGATGCAGAGATATAGATCTTGCTAAACGGTTGCTAGGGTACTCTGTTTGGTTGCTAGGGAGTGGCTTGGCAGCTACCAATGATGATACTCCAAAGGCTGCTTGACAATATAAACCAACCCCCATGTCTTTACGATGTTCTGATGCAGAGATATAGATCTTGCTAAACGGTTGCTAGGGTACTCTGTTTGGTTGCTAAGGAGTGGCTTAGCAGCTACCAATGATGATACTCCAAAGACTGCTTGACAATATAATACAACCCCCATGTCTTCACGATTTTCTGATGCACAGATATAGATCTTGCAAAACGGTTGCTAGGGTACTCTGTTTGGTTGCTAGGGAGTGGCTTGGCAACTGCCAGTAATGATAAATCAAAGGCTGCTTGCCAGTATGAATGATATAAACCAACCCCCATTCCTCTATGATGTTCAGATTTGAAGATATCCCCTCTATGCTTTGGGTTGCTAGGGTGCTCTGAATGGTTGCTAGGGCGTGGCTATGATGTCTTTAAGGTGATTCGTGATTGGCCGTTTGCTGCCCCGAGTCAAATGAGCCCACCCTCATGTTTCTATGACACTCCTATCCAAAGATATTCCTTTGATCTTTTTCAATGGAAGTCTATGGAACTTGTTGCTATGGTGCTCTATATGGTTGCTAGGGCGTGGCTTGATAGCTTCACAATGATCCTGAGAGACTGATTGGCTGCCTGAGTGAAATGAGCCCACCCCCTTGTCTCTATGACATTGTGATCCAGAGTTATGTTCAATACAAAATCCCTATGTAATTTCCCATAGTAGGAAAAACACACTGTTTTATGGGCACGGCTTCACCATAGTAAGTCTATGGGGCAACTTTGGGCAGCTCTTGTGCCCCAGGGGTACAACTTACACCCCATTTTGAGGTATGGTCTGACAGAACCTGTCAGCCCCTTCAATCGTGTTGACCCACATGTTTCTTCGAAATTCTCGTTAGGAGCTATGACTCGTCAAAGTTCGTCCCAATGTTAAGTCAATGGGATTTTTCGCCCGATTTTTCGCCCGCTGGACGAACATCGTACACCCGATCGCTTATAAAAGTCATAGCACACCATTCCCGAATAATCCGCACGATTTGATACCTCACCCGTGGGTCTGTGACAAAAACTGCGGGAGGAGTAGCGCGCCGAAATTTTGTCCAGAAGAAGAAGAAGAAGAAGAAGAATAAGTATGCAGGAGAATAAGAATGGAGCTTTGCCTTTGGCAAGCACCATTAACTAGAATGTACATTTCCTGAAGAAAATGTGAATGGTGCTTGCAGTGGCAAAATCGGCACTCGGTTGCTAGGGTGCTGTAATTGGTTGCTAGGGCGTGGCCATGAAGTCACTACTTATTGGCGTCTTGATAGGCCGAGCCAAAAGAGCCCAGCCCCAAGTCTGTATGACCATCTAAACCAAAGATATGATCTCACAGATTTGGCCCCCATGTTAAGTCTATGGGAGTTTTTTCAGCCGTTTTTTCGTACGCTGTGCGAACATCGTACACCCGATCGCTTAGAAAAGTCATAGCACACCTCTCCTCAATAAGCCAGTCGATTTGACACCTCATTCGTGGGTCTACGACAAACAGTGCAGGACGAGTTACGCGCCAAAGTTTTGTTCAGGTGAATAGTAATTACAATACTAGAATGTACATTTCCTGAAGAAAATGTGAATGGTGCTTGCAGTGGCAAAATTCGCCACTCGGTTGCTAGGGTGCTGTAATTGGTTGCTAGGGTGTGGCCATGAAGTCACTACTTATTGGCAGCTTGATAGGCCGAGTCAAAAGAGCCCAGCCCCAAGTCTCTATGACCTTCTAAACCAAAGATATGATCTCACAGATTTGGCCCCCATGTTAAGTCTATGGGAGTTTTTTCAGCCGTTTTTTCGTACGCTGTGCGAACATCGTACACCCGATCGCTTAGAAAAGTCATAGCACACCTCTCCTCAATAAGCCGGTCGATTTGACACCTCATTCGTGGGTCTGCGACAAGCGGTGCGGGACGAGTTACGCGCCAAAGTTTTGTTCAGGTGAATAGTAATTACAATACTAGAATGTACATTTCCTGAAGAAAATGTGAATGGTGCTTGCAGTGGCAAAATTCGGCACCGGTTGCTAGGGTGCTGTAATTGGTTGCTAGGGTGTGGCTATGAAGTTGCTGTGTCACTACTTATTGGCTGGCTGAATCAAAAGAGCCCAGCCCCAAGTCTCTATGACCTTCTAAACCAAAGATATGAAATCACAGATTTGGCCCCCATGTTAAGTCTATGGGAGTTTTTTCAGCCGTTTTTTCATACGCTGTGCGAACATCGTACACCCGATCGCTTAGAAAAGTCATAGCACACCTCTCCTCAATAAGCCAGTCGATTCGACACCTCATTTGTGGGTCTACGACAAACGGTGCGGGACGAGTAGCATGCCGAAGTTTTGTCAAGGTGAATAGTAATTACAATACTAGAATGTACATTTCCTGAAGAAAATGTGAATGGTGCTTGCAGTGGCAAAATTCGGCACCGGTTGCTAGGGTGCTGTAATTGGTTGCTAGGGCGTGGCTATGAAGTTGCTGTGTCACTACTTATTGGCTGGCCGAATCAAAAGATCCCAGCCCCAAGTCTCTATGACCTTCTGATCCAAAGATATGATCTCACAGATTTTGACCCAATGTTAAGTCTATGGGTGTTTTTTCAGCCGTTTTTTTCGTACGCTGTGCGAACATCGTACACCCGATCGCTTAGAAAAGTCATAGCACACCTCTCCTCAATAAGCCGGTCGATTTGACACCTCATTTGTGGGTCTACGACAAACGGTGCGGGACGAGTTATGCGCCAAAGTTTTATTCAGGTGAATAGTAATTACAATACTAGAATGTACATTTCCTGAAGAAAATGTGAATGGTGCTTGCAGTGGCAAAATTCGGCACCGGTTGCTAGGGTGCTGTAATTGGTTGCTAGGGTGTGGCTATGAAGTTGCTGTGTCACTACTTATTGGCTGGCTGAATCAAAAGAGCCCAGCCCCAAGTCTCTATGACCTTCTAAACCAAAGATATGAAATCACAGATTTGGCCCCCATGTTAAGTCTATGGGAGTTTTTTCAGCCGTTTTTTCATACGCTGTGCGAACATCGTACACCCGATCGCTTAGAAAAGTCATAGCACACCTCTCCTCAATAAGCCAGTCGATTCGACACCTCATTTGTGGGTCTACGACAAACGGTGCGGGACGAGTAGCATGCCGAAGTTTTGTCAAGGTGAATAGTAATTACAATACTAGAATGTACATTTCCTGAAGAAAATGTGAATGGTGCTTGCAGTGGCAAAACTCGGCACTCTTGATTAGCATGATGCTAACATAATTACCGTCCTGCTAGGATGTTTTTAGCAAGATGCTAACATGATTAGCATGTTGCTAGCATGATGCTAACACCCTAAGCATGCTGCTAGCATGTTTTAAACAAAATGCTAGTCATGTTAGCATAATGCTAGCAACATGCTAACATGATTAGCATAATGCTAGCATGATGCTAGCATTATTACCATGTTGCTAGCATTATTACCATGTTGCTAGCATTATTTTAACAAGATGCTAATCATGTTAGCATTATGTTAGCAACATGCTAACATGATTAGCATGTTTGCTAGCATGATGCTAACACCCTTAGCATGCTGCTAGCATGTTTTAAACAAGATGCTAATCATGTTAGCATAATGCTAGCAAACATGCTAACATGATTAGCATAATGCTAGCATGATGCTAGCATGATTACCATTTTGCTAGCATGATTTTAACAAGATGCTAGTAGCATGCTAATCATGTTAGCATCATGCTAGCAAACATGGTAATCATGTTAGCATCTTGTTAAAAACATGCTAACAACATGGTAATCATGCTAGCATCATGCTAGCATTATGCTAATGATGTTAGCATGTTGCTAGCATTATGCTAACATCATTAGCATAATGCTAGCATGATGCTAGCATGATTACCATGTTGTTAGCATGTTTTTAACAAGATGCTAACATGATTAGCATGTTTGCTAGCATGATGCTAACATGATTAGCATGCTACTAGCATAATGCTAACACAATTAACATGCATAATGCTAGCAACATGCTAACATGATTAGCATAATGCTAGCATGATGCTAGCATTATTACCATGTTGCTAGCATTATTACCATGTTGCTAGCATTATTTTAACAATATGCTAATCATGTTAGCATTATGTTAGCAACATGCTAACATGATTAGCATGTTTGCTAGCATGATGCTAACACCCTTAGCATGCTGCTAGCATGTTTTAAACAAGATGCTAATCATGTTAGCATAATGCTAGCAAACATGCTAACATGATTAGCATAATGCTAGCATGATGCTAGCATGATTACCATTTTGCTAGCATGATTTTAACAAGATGCTAATCATGTTAGCATAATGCTAGCAACATGCTAACATCATTAGCATAATGCTAGCATGATGCTAGCATGATTACCATGTTGTTAGCATGTTTTTAACAAGATGCTAACATGATTAGCATGTTTGCTAGCATGATGCTAACATGATTAGCATGCTACTAGCATAATGCTAACACAATTAACATGCCACTAGCATTATTCTAACACATTTTTACTAGTTTGTGTCATGTTTAAACCTTAAGCTAATCACTATTAGCATGTAGCTATTCACTGCTAGCATGTGTAGCATGTTGGAAGTCCAGTTTGCTAGCATGAGTCAAAAGAGCCAACCGCCATGTCTCTATAATGTTCTGATGCAGAGATATAGGTGTTGCAAAACGGTTGCTAGGGTACTCTGTTTGGTTGCTAGGGAGTGGCTTGGCAGCTGCCAATGATGATACTCCAAAGGCTGCTTGACAATATAAACCAACCCCCATGTCTGTACGATGTTCTGATGCAGAGATATAGATCTTGCAAAATGGTTGCTAGGGTACTCTGTTTGGTTGCTAAGGAGTGGCTTGGCAGCTACCAATGATGATACACCAAAGGCTGCTTGCCAGTATGAATGATATAAACCAACCCCCATGCCTGTATGATATTCAGATTTGAAGATATCTGCCTATGCTTTGGGTTGCTAGGGTGCTCTATATGGTTGCTAAGGCGTGGCTATGATGTCTTTAAGGTGATTTGTGATTGGCGGTTTGCTGCCTCGAGTCAAATGAGCCCACCCTCTTGTTTGTACGACACTTTTATCCAAAGATATTCCTTTGATCTTTTTCAATGGAAGTCTATGGATCTTGTTGCTATGGTGCTCTATATGGTTGCTAGGGCGTGCCTTGATAGCTTCACAATGATCCTGAGAGACTGATTGGTTGCCTGAGTAAAATGAGCCCACCCCCTTGTCTCTATGTCATTGTGATCCAGAGTTATGTTCAATACAAAATCCCTATGTAATTTCCCATAGTAGGAAAAACACAGTACTTCCTGGTTCATGGGCACGGCTTCACCATAGTATGTCTATGGGGCAACTTTGGGCAGCTCTTGTGCCCCAGGGGTACAACTTACACCCCATTTTGAGCTATGGTCTGACAGAGCCTGTCAGCCCCTTCAATCGTGGTGACCCACATGTTTCTACGAAATTCTCGTTAGGAGCTATGACTCGTCAAAGTTTGTCACAATGCAAAGTCTATGGGATTTTTTTCGCTACTTTTTCGCCCGCCGGACGAACATCGTACACTCAATCGCTTATAAAAGTCATAGCACACCTCTCCTCAATAAGCCGGTCAATTGGACACCTCATTCATGGGTCTAGGACAAAAACTGCGGGAGGAGTAGCGCGCCAAACTTTTGTGTGGAATAATAATAATAATAATAATAATAATAATAATAATAATAAGTATGCAGAAGATTAAGAATGGAGCTTTGCCTTTGGCAAGCACCATTAACTAGAATGTACATTTCCTGAAGAAAATGTGAATGGTGCTTGCAGTGGCAAAATTCGCCACTCGGTTGCTAGGCGGTTGCTAAGGTACTTGGGGTGGTTGCTAAGGTGTTGCTAGGCGGTTGCTAGGGTGTTCTGGGTGGTTGCTAGGCGGTTGCTATGGTAACCTGGGTGGTTGCTAAGGTGTTGCTAGGCAGTTGTTAAGGTACCTGGAGTGGTCACTATGGTGTTGCTAGGCGGTTGCTAGGGTGTTCTGGGCGGTTGCTATGGTAACCTGGGTGGTTGCTATGGTGTTACTAGGTGGTTGGTAGTTGTCACAGATAGTTACTATGGAGTTTCTATAGAGTTCCTGGCGTGTTCTCAGCCCACTTTAGCACTTAGCTAATCACTATTAGCATGTAGCTATTCACTGCTAGCATGTGTAGCATGTAGCAAGTTTGCTAGCATGAGTCAAAAGAGCCAACTGCCATGTCTTTACGATGCTCTGATGCAGAGATATAGGTCTCGCTAAACGGTTGCTAGGGTACTCTGTTTGGTTGCTAGGGAGTGGCTTGGCAGCTACCAATGATGAAACTCCAAACGCTGCTTGACAATATAAACCAACCCCCATGTCTGTATGATGCTCTGATGCAGAGATATAGGTCTCGCTACACGGTTGCTAGGGTACTCTGTTTGGTTGCTAGGGAGTGGCCTGGCAGCTGCCACTGATGATACACCAAAGGATGTTTGCCAGTATGAATGATATAAACCAACCCCCATGCCACTATGATATTCAGATTTGAAGATATCCCTCTATGCTTTGGGTTGCTAGGGTGCTCTAAATGGTTGCTAGGGCGTGGCTATGATGTCTTTAAGGTGATTCATGATTGGCTGTTTGCTGCCCTGAGTCAAATGAGCCCACCCTCATTTTTCTACGACACTTCTATCCAAAGATATTTGATATTTTTCAATGGAAGTCTATGGAGCTTGTTGCTATGGTGCTCTATATGGTTGCTAGAGCGTGGCTTGATAGCTTCACATTGATCCTGAGAGCCTGATTGGTTGCCTGAGTGAAATGAGCCCGCCCCCTTGTCTCTATGTCACTGTGATCAATAGTGAGTGAGTGAGAGAAAGGGTTCTAAGGGCTTGCGTGTGTGAGTGTGTGTGAGAAAGTGACAGTTGAAATTCAAATTTCTGAACATTCCGCCATTGAAAGTCAATGGGACTTTTTTGGCCGCTTTTTCGCCCCCTGGGCGAACATCGTTGGTCCGAATGCTTATAAAAGTCATAACACACCTCTCCTCAATGAGCCGGTCGATTTGACACCTCATTCATGGGTCTAGGACAAACGCTGCGGGAGGAGTAGCGCGCAGAAATAAAAGTGGAAGAAAATGAGTGTCTGTGTCTCAGAGAGAAAGGCTTCTAAGGGCCTGCGTGTGTGAGTGTGTGTGAGAAAGTGACAGTTGAGATTTGAATTTCTGAACATTCCGCCATTGAAAGTCAATGGGACTTTTTTGGCCGCTTTTTCGCCCCCTGTGCGAACATCGTTGGTCTGATCGCTTATAAAAGTCATAGCACACCACTCCTCAATGAGCCGGTCGATTTGACACCTCATTCGTGGGTCTAGGACAAAAACTGCGGGAGGAGTAGCGTGCCGATATTTTGGCCAGAAGAAGAAGAAGAAGAAGAATAATAAGTATGCAGAAGATTAAGAATGGAGCTTTGCCTTTGGCAAGCACCATTAACTAGAATGTACATTTCCTGAAGAAAATGTGAATGGTGCTTGCAGTGGCAAAATTCGCCACTCGGTTGCTAGGGTGCTGTAATTGGTTGCTAGGGCATGGCTATGAAGTTGCTGTGTCACTACTTATTGCATGGCCGAATCAAAAGAGCCCAGCCCCAAGTCTCTATGACCTTTTGATCCAAAGATATGATCTCACAGATTTTGTCCCAATGTTAAGTCTATGAGACTTTTTTCAGCTGTTTTTTCGTCCACCGTGTGAACATCGTACACCCGATCACTTAGAAAAGTCATAGCACACCTCTCCTCAATAAGCCGGTCGATTTGACACCTCATTTGTGGGTCTACGACAAAGGGTGCGGGACGAGTTACACACCAAAGTTTTGTTCAGGTGTGCATGTGTGTGAGAAAGTGACAGTTGAGACTGACGGAATGTTCGTGATTTTGAATTTTTCAATGTAAGTCTATGGGACTTTTTTGGCCGTTTTTTTGTACGCTGTGCGAACATCGTACACCCGATCGCTTAGAAAAGTCATAGCACACCTTTCCTCAATAAGCCGGTCGATTTGACACCTCATTTGTGGGTCTACGACAAACGGTGTGGGACGAGTTACGCGCCAAAGTTTTGTTCAGGTGAATAGTAATTACAATACTAGAATGTACATTTCCTGAAGAAAATGTGAATGGTGCTTGCAGTGGCAAAATTCGGCCCCGGTTGCTAGGGTGCTGTAATTGGTTGCTAGGGCGTGGCTATGAAGTTGCTGTGTCACTACTTATTGGCTGGCCGAATCAAAAGAGCCCAGCCCCAAGTCTCTATGACCTTCTGATCCAAAGATATGATCTCACAGATTTGGCCCCCATGTTAAGTCTATGGGAGTTTTTTCAGCTGAATAGTAATTACAATACTAGAATGTACATTTCCTGAAGAAAATGTGAATGGTGCTTGCAGTGGCAAAATTCGCTACTCGGTTGCTAGGGTGCTGTAATTGGTTGCTAGGGCGTGGCTAAGAAGTCACTACTTATTGGCTGCTTCATAGGCCGAGTCAAAAGAGCCCAGCCCCAAGTCTCTATGACCTTCTCAACCAAAGATATGATCTAACAGATTTGGCCCCCATGTTAAGTCTATGGGAGTTTTTTCAGCCGTTTTTTCGTACGCTGTGCGAACATCGTACACCCGATCACTTAGAAAAGTCATAGCACACCTCTCCTCAATAAGCCGGACGATTTGACACCTCATTCGTGGGTCTACGACAAACGGTGCGGGACGAGTTACGCGCCAAAGTTTTGTTCAGGTGAATAGTAATTACAATACTAGAATGTACATTTCCTGAAGAAAATGTGAATGGTGCTTGCAGTGGCAAAATTCGGCACTCGGTTGCTAGGGTGCTGTAATTGGTTGCTAGGGCGTGGCCATGAAGTCACTACTTATTGGCGGCTTGATAGGCCGAGTCAAAAGAGCCCAGCCCCAAGTCTCTATGACCTTCTAAACCAAAGATATGATCTCACAGATTTGGCCCCCATGTTAAGTCTATGGGAGTTTTTTCAGACGTTTTTTTGTACGCTGTGCGAACATTGTACACCCGATCGCTTAGAAAAGTCATAGCACACCTCTCCTCAATAAGCCGGTCGATTTGACACCTCATTCGTGGGTCTACGACAAACGGTGCGGGACGAGTTACGCGCCAAAGTTTTGTTCAGGTGAATAGTAATTACAATACTAGAATGTACATTTCCTGAAGAAAATGTGAATGGTGCTTGCAGTGGCAAAATTCGGCTCTCGGTTGCTAGGGTGCTGTAATTGGTTGCTAGGGCATGGCTATAAAGTTGCTATGAAGTCACTACTTATCGTCTGCTTGATAGGCCGAGTCAAAAGAACCCATCCTCAAGTCTCTATGACCTTTTAAACCAAAGATATGATCTCACAGATTTGGCCCCCATGTTAAGTCTATGGGAGTTTTTTCAGCCGTTTTTTCGTACGCTGTGTGAACATCGTACACCCGATCGCTTAGAAAAGTCATAGCACACCTCTCCTCAATAAGCCGGTCGATTTGACACCTCATTCGTGGGTCTACGACAAACGGTGCGGGACGAGTTACAAGCCAAAGTTTTGTTCAGGTGAATAGTAATTACAATACTAGAATGTACATTTCCTGAAGAAAATGTGAATGGTGCTTGCAGTGGCAAAATTCGGCTCTCGGTTGCTAGGGTGCTGTAATTGGTTGCTAGGGCATGGCTATAAAGTTGCTATGAAGTCACTACTTATCGTCTGCTTGATAGGCCGAGTCAAAAGAACCCATCCTCAAGTCTCTATGACCTTTTAAACCAAAGATATGATCTCACAGATTTGGCCCCCATGTTAAGTCTATGGGAGTTTTTTCAGCCGTTTTTTCGTACGCTGTGTGAACATCGTACACCCGATCGCTTAGAAAAGTCATAGCACACCTCTCCTCAATAAGCCCGTCGATTTGACACCTCATTCGTGGGTCTACGACAAACGGTGCGGGACGAGTTACAAGCCAAAGTTTTGTTCAGGTGAATAGTAATTACAATACTAGAATGTACATTTCCTGAAGAAAATGTGAATGGTGCTTGCAGTGGCAAAATTCGGCACCGGTTGCTAGGGTGCTGTAATTGGTTGCTAGGGCGTGGCTATGAAGTTGCTGTGTCACTACTTATTGGCTGGCCGAATCAAAAGATCCCAGCCCCAAGTCTCTATGACCTTCTGATCTGCAGTGGCAAAATTCACCACTCGGTTGCTAGGGTGCTGTAATTGGTTGCTAGGGCGTGGCCATGAAGTCACTACTTATTGGCGGCTTGATAGGCCGAGTCAAAAGAGCCCAGCCCCAAGTCTCTACGACCTTCTAATCCAAAGATATGATCTCACAGATTTTGTCCCAATGTTAAGTCTATGAGACTTTTTTCAGCTGTTTTTTCGTCCACCGTGTGAACATCGTACACCCGATCACTTAGAAAAGTCATAGCACACCTCTCCTCAATAAGCCGGTCGATTTGACACCTCATTTGTGGGTCTACGACAAAGGGTGCGGGACGAGTTACACACCAAAGTTTTGTTCAGGTGTGCATGTGTGTGAGAAAGTGACAGTTGAGACTGACGGAATGTTCGTGATTTTGAATTTTTCAATGTAAGTCTATGGGACTTTTTTGGCCGTTTTTTTGTACGCTGTGCGAACATCGTACACCCGATCGCTTAGAAAAGTCATAGCACACCTTTCCTCAATAAGCCGGTCGATTTGACACCTCATTTGTGGGTCTACGACAAACGGTGTGGGACGAGTTACGCGCCAAAGTTTTGTTCAGGTGAATAGTAATTACAATACTAGAATGTACATTTCCTGAAGAAAATGTGAATGGTGCTTGCAGTGGCAAAATTCGGCCCCGGTTGCTAGGGTGCTGTAATTGGTTGCTAGGGCGTGGCTATGAAGTTGCTGTGTCACTACTTATTGGCTGGCCGAATCAAAAGAGCCCAGCCCCAAGTCTCTATGACCTTCTGATCCAAAGATATGATCTCACAGATTTGGCCCCCATGTTAAGTCTATGGGAGTTTTTTCAGCTGAATAGTAATTACAATACTAGAATGTACATTTCCTGAAGAAAATGTGAATGGTGCTTGCAGTGGCAAAATTCGCTACTCGGTTGCTAGGGTGCTGTAATTGGTTGCTAGGGCGTGGCTAAGAAGTCACTACTTATTGGCTGCTTCATAGGCCGAGTCAAAAGAGCCCAGCCCCAAGTCTCTATGACCTTCTCAACCAAAGATATGATCTAACAGATTTGGCCCCCATGTTAAGTCTATGGGAGTTTTTTCAGCCGTTTTTTCGTACGCTGTGCGAACATCGTACACCCGATCACTTAGAAAAGTCATAGCACACCTCTCCTCAATAAGCCGGACGATTTGACACCTCATTCGTGGGTCTACGACAAACGGTGCGGGACGAGTTACGCGCCAAAGTTTTGTTCAGGTGAATAGTAATTACAATACTAGAATGTACATTTCCTGAAGAAAATGTGAATGGTGCTTGCAGTGGCAAAATTCGGCACTCGGTTGCTAGGGTGCTGTAATTGGTTGCTAGGGCGTGGCCATGAAGTCACTACTTATTGGCGGCTTGATAGGCCGAGTCAAAAGAGCCCAGCCCCAAGTCTCTATGACCTTCTAAACCAAAGATATGATCTCACAGATTTGGCCCCCATGTTAAGTCTATGGGAGTTTTTTCAGACGTTTTTTTGTACGCTGTGCGAACATTGTACACCCGATCGCTTAGAAAAGTCATAGCACACCTCTCCTCAATAAGCCGGTCGATTTGACACCTCATTCGTGGGTCTACGACAAACGGTGCGGGACGAGTTACGCGCCAAAGTTTTGTTCAGGTGAATAGTAATTACAATACTAGAATGTACATTTCCTGAAGAAAATGTGAATGGTGCTTGCAGTGGCAAAATTCGGCTCTCGGTTGCTAGGGTGCTGTAATTGGTTGCTAGGGCATGGCTATAAAGTTGCTATGAAGTCACTACTTATCGTCTGCTTGATAGGCCGAGTCAAAAGAACCCATCCTCAAGTCTCTATGACCTTTTAAACCAAAGATATGATCTCACAGATTTGGCCCCCATGTTAAGTCTATGGGAGTTTTTTCAGCCGTTTTTTCGTACGCTGTGTGAACATCGTACACCCGATCGCTTAGAAAAGTCATAGCACACCTCTCCTCAATAAGCCGGTCGATTTGACACCTCATTCGTGGGTCTACGACAAACGGTGCGGGACGAGTTACAAGCCAAAGTTTTGTTCAGGTGAATAGTAATTACAATACTAGAATGTACATTTCCTGAAGAAAATGTGAATGGTGCTTGCAGTGGCAAAATTCGGCTCTCGGTTGCTAGGGTGCTGTAATTGGTTGCTAGGGCATGGCTATAAAGTTGCTATGAAGTCACTACTTATCGTCTGCTTGATAGGCCGAGTCAAAAGAACCCATCCTCAAGTCTCTATGACCTTTTAAACCAAAGATATGATCTCACAGATTTGGCCCCCATGTTAAGTCTATGGGAGTTTTTTCAGCCGTTTTTTCGTACGCTGTGTGAACATCGTACACCCGATCGCTTAGAAAAGTCATAGCACACCTCTCCTCAATAAGCCCGTCGATTTGACACCTCATTCGTGGGTCTACGACAAACGGTGCGGGACGAGTTACAAGCCAAAGTTTTGTTCAGGTGAATAGTAATTACAATACTAGAATGTACATTTCCTGAAGAAAATGTGAATGGTGCTTGCAGTGGCAAAATTCGGTACCCGGTTGCTAGGGGGCTGTAATTGGTTGCTAGGGCGTGGCTATGAACGACTTATTAGCTGCTTGATAGGCCGAGTCAAAAGAGCCCAGCCCTAAGTCTCTATGACCTTTTAAACCAAAGATATGATCTCACAGATTTGGTCCCCATGTTAAGTCTATGGGAGTTTTTTCAGCCGTTTTTTCGTACGCTGTGCGAACATCGTACACCCGATCGCTTAGAAAAGTCATAGCACACCTCTCCTCAATAAGCTGGTCGATTTGACACCTCATTCATGGGTCTACGACAAACGGTGTGGGACGAGTTACGCGCCAAAGTTTTGTTCAGGTGAATAGTAATTACAATACTAGAATGTACATTTCCTGAAGAAAATGTGAATGGTGCTTGCAGTGGCAAAATTCGGCACCGGTTGCTAGGGTGCTGTAATTGGTTGCTAGGGCGTGGCTATGAAGTTGCTGTGTCACTACTTATTGGCTGGCCGAATCAAAAGAGCCCAGCCCCAAGTCTCTATGACCTTCTGATCCAAAGATATGATCTCACAGATTTTGACCCCATGTTAAGTCTATGGGACATTTTTCAGACGATTTTTCGTCCGCTGTGCGAACATCGTACACCCGATCACTTAGAAAAGTCATAGCACACCTCTCCTCAATAAGCCGGCCGATTTGACACCTCATTCGTGGGTCTACGACAAACGGTGCGGGATGAGTTACGCGGCAAAGTTTTGTCTAGGTGAATAGTAATTACAATACTAGAATGTACATTTCCTGAAGAAAATGTGAATGGTGCTTGCAGTGGAAAAATTCGGCACTCTTGATTAGCATGATGCTAGCATGATGCTAACACCATTAGCATACTGCTAGGATGTTTTCAGCAAGATGCTAATCATGTTAGCATAATGCGAGCAACATGCTTACATGATTAGCATGTTACTAGCATGATGCTAACACCCGTAGCATCCTGCTAGGATGTTTTTAACAAGATGCTAATCATGTTAGCATAATGCTAGCAACATGCTAACATGATTAGCATGTTGTTAGCATGATGCTAACACCCTTAGCATGCTGCTAACATGTTTTAAACAAAGTGCTAATCATGTTAGCATAATGCTAGCAACATGCTAACATGATTAGCATAATGCTAGCATTATGCTAGCATGATTACCATGTTGCTAGCATTATTTTAACAAGATGCTAATCATGTTAGCATAATGCTAGCAACATGCTAACATGATTAGCATAATGCTAGCATGATGCTAGCATGATTACCATGTTGCTAGCATGATTTTAACAAGATGCTAATCATGTTAGCATAACGCTAGCAACATGCTAACATGATTAGCATAATGCTAGCATGATGCTAACATGATTACCATGTTGCTAGCATGATTTTAACAAGATGCTAATCATGTTAGCATTATGCTAGCAACATGCTAACATGATTAGCATAATGCTAGCATGATGCTAGCATGATTACCATGTTGCTAGCATGTTTTTAACAAGATGCTAACATGATTAGCATGTTTGCTAGCATGATGCTAACATGATTAGCATGCTACTACCATGATGCTAACACAATTAGCATGCTACCAGCATGATGCTAACACATTTTTACTAGTTTGTGTCATGTTTAAACACTAAGCTAATCACTATTAGCATGTAGCTATTCACTGCTAGCATGTGTAGCATGTTGGAAGTCCAGTTTGCTAGCATGAGTCAAAAGAGCCAACCGCCATGTCTCTATGATGCTCTGATGCAGAGATATAGATCTTGCTAAATCGTTGCTAGGGTACTCTGTTTGGTTGCTAGGGAGTGGCTTGGCAGCTACCAATGATGATACTCCAAAGGCTGCTTGACAATATAAACCAACACCCATGTCTTTACGATGTTCTGATGCAGAGATATAGATCTTGCAAAACGGTTGCTAGGGTACTCTGTTTGGTTGCTAGGGAGTGGCTTGGCAGCTGCCAGTAATGATAAACCAAAGGCTGCTTGCCAGTATGAATGATATAAACCAACCCCCATGCCTCTATGATATTCAGATTTGAAGATATCTGCCTATGCTTTGGGTTGCTAGGGTGCTCTAAATGGTTGCTAAGGCGTGGCTATGATGTCTTTAAGGTGATTTGTGATTGGCGGTTTGCTGCCTCGAGTCAAATGAGCCCACCCTCATGTTTGTATGACACTCCTATCCAAAGATATTCATTTGATCTTTTTCAATGGAAGTCTATGGAGCTTGTTACTAAGGTGCTCTATATGGTTGCTAGGGCGTGGCTTGATAGTTTCACAATGATCCTGAGAGACTGATTGGTTGTTTGAGTAAAATGAGCCCACCCCCTTGTCTCTATGACATTGTAATCCAGAGTTATGTTCAATACAAAATCCCTATGTAATTTCCCATAGTAGGAAAAACACAGTACTTCCTGGTTCATGGGCACGGCTTCACCATAGTATGTCTATGGGGCAACTTTGGGCAGCTCTTGCGCCCCAGGGGTACAACTTACACCCCATTTTGAGATATGGTCTGACAGAGCCTGTCAGCCCCTTCAAACGTAGTAACCCACATGTTTCTATGAAATCCTCATTAGGAGCTATGACTCGTCAAATATCATCACAATGTTAAGTCTATGGGATTTTTCGCCCGATTTTTCGCCCACTGGACGAACATCGTACACCCGATCGCTTATAAAAGTCATAGCACACCTCTCCTCAATGGGCCGGTCGATTTGACACCTCATTCATGGGTCTAGGACAAAAACTGCGGGAGGAGTAGCGCGCCAAACTTTTGTGTGGAATAATAATAATAATAATAATAATAATAATAATAATAAGTATGCGGGAGAATAAGAATGGAGCTTTGCCTTTGGCAAGCACCATTAACTAGAATGTACATTTCCTGAAGAAAATGTGAATGGTGCTTGCAGTGGCAAAATTCACCACTCGGTTGCTAGGGTGCTGTAATTGGTTGCTAGGGCGTGGCCATGAAGTCACTACTTATTGGCGGCTTGATAGGCCGAGTCAAAAGAGCCCAGCCCCAAGTCTCTACGACCTTCTAATCCAAAGATATGATCTCACAGATTTGGCCCCCATGTTAAGTCTATGGGGGTTTTTTCAGCCGTTTTTTCGTCCGCTGTGCGAACATCGTACACCCGATTGCTTAGAAAAGTCATAGCACACCTCTCCTCAATAAGCCGGTCGATTTGACACCTCATTCGTGGGTCTACGACAAATGGTGCGGGACGAGTTACGCGCCAAAGTTTTGTTCAGATGAATAGTAATTACAATACTAGAATGTACATTTCCTGAAGAAAATGTGAATGGTGCTTGCAGTGGCAAAATTCAGCACCGGTTGCTAGGGTGCTGTAATTGGTTGCTAGGGCGTGGCTATGAAGTTGCTGTGTCACTACTTATTGGCTGGCCGAAGCAAAAGAGTCCAGCCCCAAGTCTCTATGACCTTCTGATCCAAAGATATGATCTCACAGATTTTGACCCAATGTTAAGTCTATGGGAGTGTTTTCAGCCATTTTTTTCGTACGCTGTGCGAACATCGTACACCCGGTTGCTTAGAAAAGTCATAGCACACCTCTCCTCAATAAGCCGGTCGATTTGACACCTCATTTGTGGGTCTACGACAAACGGTGCGGGACGAGTTACGCGCCAAACTTTTGCTCAGGTGAATAGTAATTACAATACTAGAATGTACATTTCCTGAAGAAAATGTGAATGGTGCTTGCAGTGGCAAAATTCGCCACCCGGTTGCTAGGGTGCTGTAATTGGTTGCTAGGGCGTGGCTATGAAGCTGCTGTGTCACTACTCATTGGATGGCCGAGTCAAACGAGCCCAGCCCCAAGTCTCTATGACCTTCTGATCCAAAGATATGATCTCACAGATTTTGACCCAATGTTAAGTCTATGGGAGTTTTTTCAGCCGTTTTTTTCGTACGCTGTGCGAACATCGTACACCCGATCGCTTAGAAAAGTCATAGCACACCTCTCCTCAATAAGCCGGTCGATTTGACACCTCATTCGTGGGTCTACGACAAACGGTGCGGGACGAGTTACACGCCAAAGTTTTGTTCAGGTGAATAGTAATTACAATACTAGAATGTACATTTCCTGAAGAAAATGTGAATGGTGCTTGCAGTGGCAAAATCGCCACTCGGTTGCTAGGCGGTTGCTAAGGTACTTGGGGTGGTTGCTAAGGTGTTGCTAGGCGGTTGCTAAGGTACTTGGGTGGTTGCTAAGGTGTTGCTAGGCAGTTGTTAAGGTACCTGGAGTGGTCACTACTGTGTTGCTAGGCGGTTGCTAGGGTGTTCTGGGCGGTTGCTATGGTAACCAGGGTGGTTGCTATGGTGTTACTAGGTGGTTGGTAGTTGGCACAGATAGTTACTATGGAGTTTCTATAGAGTTCTTAGCATGTTCTCAGCCCACTTTAGCACTTAGCTAATCACTATTAGCATGTAACTATTAACTGCTAGCATGTGTAGCATGTTGCAAGTACAGTTTGCTAGCATGAGTCAAAAAAGCCAACCCCCATGTCTCTACGATGTTCTGATGCAGAGATATAGGCATCGCTAAATGGTTGCTAGGGTACTCTGTTTGGTTGCTAGGGAGTGGCTTGGCAGTTGCCAATGATGATACTCCAAAGGCTGCTTGACAATATAAACCAACCCCCATGTCTTTATGATGTTCTGATGCAGAGATATGGATCTTGAAAAACGGTTGCTAGGGTAATCTGGTTGGTTGCTAGGGAGTGGCCTGGTAGCTACCAATGATGATACTCCAAAGGCTGCTTGACAATATAAACCAACCCCCATGTCTTTACGATGTTCTGATGCAGAGATATAGATCTTGCTAAACGGTTGCTAGGGTACTCTGTTTGGTTGCTAGGGAGTGGCTTGGCAGCTGCCAGTAATGATAAACCAAAGGCTGCTTGCCAGTATGAATGCTATAAACCAACCCCCATTCCTCTGTGATGTTCAGATTTGAAGATATCCCCTCTATGCTTTGGGTTGCTAGGGTGCTCTGAATGGTTGCTAGGGCGTGGCTATGATGTCTTGAAGGTGATTCGTGATTGGCCGTTTGCTGCCCCGAGTCAAATGAGCCCACCCTCATGTTTCTATGACACTCCTATCCAAAGATATTCATTTGATCTTTTTCAATGGAAGTCTATGGAACTTGTTGCTATGGTGCTCTATATGGTTGCTAGGGCGTGGCTTGATAGCTTCACAATGATCCTGAGAGACTGATTGGTTGCCTGAGTAATATGAGCCCACCCCCTTGTCTCTATGACATTGTGATCCAGAGTTATGTTCAATACAAAATCCCTATGTAATTTCCCATAGTAGGAAAAACACAGTACTTCCTGGTTCATGGGCACGGCTTCACCATAGTATGTCTATGGGGCAACTTTGGGCAGCTCTTGCGCCCCAGGGGTACAACTTACACCCCATTTTGAGGTATGGTCTGAGAGAGCCTATCAGGCTCTTCAAACCTGGTAACCCACATGTTTCTATGAAATTCTCGTTAGGAGCTATTACTCGTCAAAGTTTGTCCCAATGCAAAGTCTATGGGATTTTTTTCGCTACTTTTTCGCCCGCCGGATGAACATCGTACACCCGATCGCTTATAAAAGTCATAGCACACCTCTCCTCAATGAGCCGGTCGATTTGACACCTCATTCATGGGTCTAGGACAAAAACTGCGGGAGGAGTAGCGCGCAGAAAAAAAAGTGGAAGAAAATGAGTGTCTGTGTCTGAGAGAGAAAGGCTTCTAAGGGCCTGCGTGTGTGAGTGTGTGTGAGAAAGTGACAGTTGAAATTCAAATTTCTGAAGATTCCGCCATTGAAAGTCAATGGGACTTTTTTGGCCGCTTTTTCGCCCCCTGTGCGAACATCGTTGGTCCGATCGCTTAAAAAAAAAATAGCACACCTCTCCTCAATAAGCCGGTCGATTTGACACCTCATTCATGGGTCTAGGACAAACGCTGCGGGAGAAATAGCGCGCAGAAATAAAAGTGGAAGAAAATGAGTGTCTGTGTCTGAGAGACAAAGGCTTCTAAGGGCCTGCGTGTGTGAGTGTGTGTGAGAAAGTGACAGTTGAGAGAGACGGAATGTTCGTGAATTTGAATTTTTCAATGTAAGTCAATGGGACTTTTTTGGCCGCTTTTTCGTCCGCTGTGCGAACATCGTTGGTCCGATCGCTTATAAAAGTCATAGCACACCTCTCCTCAATGAGCCGGTCGATTTGACACCTCATTCATGGGTCTAGGACAAACGCTGCGGGAGGAGTAGCGCGCAGAAAAAAAAGTGGAAGAAGAAGAAGAAGAAGAAGAAGAAGAAGAACTAGAATGTACATTTCCTGAAGAAAATGTGAATGGTGCTTGCAGTGGCAAAATCGCCACTCGGTTGCTAGGGTGCTGTAATTGGTTGCTAGGGCGTGGCCATGAAGTCACTACTTATTGGCAGCTTGATAGGCCGAGTCAAAAGAGCCCAGCCCCAAGTCTCTATGACCTTCTAAACCAAAGATATGATCTCACAGATTTGGCCCCCATGTTAAGTCTATGGGAGTTTTTTCAGCCGTTTTTTCGTACGCTGTGCGAACATCGTACACCCGATCGCTTAGAAAAGTCATAGCACACCTCTCCTCAATAAGCCGGTCAATTTGACACCTCATTTGTGGGTCTACGACAAACGGTGCGGGACGAGTTACGCGCCAAACTTTTGTTCAGGTGAATAGTAATTACAATACTAGAATGTACATTTCCTGAAGAAAATGTGAATGGTGCTTGCAGTGGCAAAACTCGGCACTCTTGATTAGCATGATGCTAACATAATTACCGTCCTGCTAGGATGTTTTTAGCAAGATGCTAACATGATTAGCATGTTGCTAGCATGATGCTCACACCCTAAGCATGCTGCTAGCATGTTTTAAACAAAATGCTAGTCATGTTAGCATAATGCTAGCAACATGCTAACATGATTAGCATAATGCTAGCATGATGCTAGCATTATTACCATGTTGCTAGCATTATTACCATGTTGCTAGCATTATTTTAACTAGATGCTAATCATGTTAGCATTATGTTAGCAACATGCTAACATGATTAGCATGTTTGCTAGCATGATGCTAACACCCTTAGCATGCTGCTAGCATGTTTTAAACAAGATGCTAATCATGTTAGCATAATGCTAGCAAACATGCTAACATGATTAGCATAATGCTAGCATGATGCTAGCATGATTACCATTTTGCTAGCATGATTTTAACAAGATGCTAATCATGTTAGCATAATGCTAGCAACATGCTAACATCATTAGCATAATGCTAGCATGATGCTAGCATGATTACCATGTTGTTAGCATGTTTTTAACAAGATGCTAACATGATTAGCATGTTTGCTAGCATGATGCTAACATGATTAGCATGCTACTAGCATAATGCTAACACAATTAACATGCCACTAGCATTATTCTAACACATTTTTACTAGTTTGTGTCATGTTTAAACCTTAAGCTAATCACTATTAGCATGTAGCTATTCACTGCTAGCATGTGTAGCATGTTGGAAGTCCAGTTTGCTAGCATGAGTCAAAAGAGCCAACCGCCATGTCTCTATAATGTTCTGATGCAGAGATATAGGTGTTGCAAAACGGTTGCTAGGGTACTCTGTTTGGTTGCTAGGGAGTGGCTTGGCAGCTGCCAATGATGATACTCCAAAGGCTGCTTGACAATATAAACCAACCCCCATGTCTGTACGATGTTCTGATGCAGAGATATAGATCTTGCAAAATGGTTGCTAGGGTACTCTGTTTGGTTGCTAAGGAGTGGCTTGGCAGCTACCAATGATGATACACCAAAGGCTGCTTGCCAGTATGAATGATATAAACCAACCCCCATGCCTGTATGATATTCAGATTTGAAGATATCTGCCTATGCTTTGGGTTGCTAGGGTGCTCTATATGGTTGCTAAGGCGTGGCTATGATGTCTTTAAGGTGATTTGTGATTGGCGGTTTGCTGCCTCGAGTCAAATGAGCCCACCCTCTTGTTTGTACGACACTTTTATCCAAAGATATTCCTTTGATCTTTTTCAATGGAAGTCTATGGATCTTGTTGCTATGGTGCTCTATATGGTTGCTAGGGCGTGCCTTGATAGCTTCACAATGATCCTGAGAGACTGATTGGTTGCCTGAGTAAAATGAGCCCACCCCCTTGTCTCTATGTCATTGTGATCCAGAGTTATGTTCAATACAAAATCCCTATGTAATTTCCCATAGTAGGAAAAACACAGTACTTCCTGGTTCATGGGCACGGCTTCACCATAGTATGTCTATGGGGCAACTTTGGGCAGCTCTTGTGCCCCAGGGGTACAACTTACACCCCATTTTGAGCTATGGTCTGACAGAGCCTGTCAGCCCCTTCAATCGTGGTGACCCACATGTTTCTACGAAATTCTCGTTAGGAGCTATGACTCGTCAAAGTTTGTCACAATGCAAAGTCTATGGGATTTTTTTCGCTACTTTTTCGCCCGCCGGACGAACATCGTACACTCAATCGCTTATAAAAGTCATAGCACACCTCTCCTCAATAAGCCGGTCGATTTGACACCTCATTCATGGGTCTAGGACAAAAACTGCGGGAGGAGTAGCGCGCCAAACTTTTGTGTGGAATAATAATAATAATAACTAGAATGTACATTTCCTGAAGAAAATGTGAATGGTGCTTGCAGTGGCAAAATCGGCACTCGGTTGCTAGGGTGCTGTAATTGGTTGCTAGGGCGTGGCCATGAAGTCACTACTTATTGGCGGCTTGATAGGCCGAGTCAAAAGAGCCCAGCCCCAAGTCTCTATGACCTTCTAAACCAAAGATATGATCTCACAGATTTGGCCCCAATGTTAAGTCTATGGGAGTTTTTTCAGCCGTTTTTTCGTACGCTGTGCGAACATCGTACACCTGATCGCTTAGAAAAGTCATAGCACACCTCTCCTCAATAAGCCGGTCGATTTGACACCTTATTCGTGGGTCTACGACAAACGGTGCGGAACGAGTTACGCGCCAAAGTTTTGATCAGGTGAATAGTAATTACAATACTAGAATGTACATTTCCTGAAGAAAATGTGAATGGTGCTTGCAGTGGCAAAATTCGGCACCGGTTGCTAGGGTGCTGTAATTGGTTGCTAGGGCGTGGCTATGAACTACCTATTGGCGGCTTGATAGGCCGAGTCAAAAGAGCCCAGCCACAAGTCTCTATGACCTTCTAAACCAAAGATATGATCTCACAGATTTGGCCCCCATGTTAAGTCTATGGGAGTTTTTTCAGCCGTTTTTTCGTACGCTGTGCGAACATCGTACACCCGATCGCTTAGAAAAGACATAGCACACCTCTCCTCAATAAGCCGGTCGATTTGACACCTCATTTGTGGGTCTACGACAAACGGTGCGGGACGAGTTACGTGCCAAAATTTTGTTCAGGTGAATAGTAATTACAATACTAGAATGTACATTTCCTGAAGAAAATGTGAATGGTGCTTGCAGTGGCAAAATCGCCACTCGGTTGCTAGGCGGTTGCTAAGGTACTTGGGGTGGTTGCTAGGCGGTTGCTATTGTAACCTGGGTGGTTGCTAGGGTGTTGCTAGGCAGTTGCTAAGGTACTTGGGGTGGTTGCTAAGGTGTTGATAAACGGTTGCTAGGGTGTTCTGGGTGGTTGCTAGGCGATTGCTATGTAACCTGGGTGGTTGCTAGGGTGTTGCTAGGCAGTTGCTAAGGTACTTGGGGTGGTTGATAAGGTGTTGATAGGCGGTTGCTAGGGTGTTCTGGGTGGTTGCTAGGCGGTTGCTATGGTAACCTGGGTGGTTGCTAGGGTGTTGCTAGGCAGTTGCTAAGGTACCTGGGGTGGTCACTATGGTGTTGCTAGGCGGTTGCTAGGGTGTTCTGGGTGGTTGCTAGGCGGTTGCTATGGTAACCTGGGTGGTTGCTAAGGTGTTCTGGGTGGTTGCTAGGCGGTTGCTATGGTAACCTGGGTGGTTGCTAAGGTGTTGCTAGGCGGTTGCTAGGATGTTCTGGGTGGTTGCTAGGCGGTTGCTAGGCGGTTGCTATGGTAACCAGGGTG
This sequence comes from Ancherythroculter nigrocauda, assembly GCA_036281575.1. Lineage (NCBI taxonomy): Eukaryota > Metazoa > Chordata > Actinopteri > Cypriniformes > Xenocyprididae > Ancherythroculter > Ancherythroculter nigrocauda. Next base: position 36,673,925 of record VTFQ01000003.1, on the reverse strand, counting down.
GTTGCTAGGGTGTTGCTAGGCAGTTGCTAAGGTACTTGGGGTGGTTGCTAAGGCGTTGCTAGGCGGTTGCTATGGTGTTCTGGGTGGTTGCTATGCGGTTGCTATGGTAACCAGGGTGGTTGCTAGGGTGTTGCTAGGCAGTTGCTAAGGTGTTGCTAGGCGGTTGCTAGGGTGTTCTGGGTGGTTGCTAGGCGGTTGCTAGGGTTTTCTGGGTGGTTGCTAGGCGGTTGCTAGGCGGTTGCTATGGTAACCAGGGTGGTTGCTAGGCAGTTGCTAAGGTACTTGGGGTGGTTGCTAAGGTGTTGCTAGGCGGTTGCTAGGGTGTTCTGGGTGGTTGCTAGGCGGTTGCTATGGTAACCTGGGTGGTTGCTAAGGTGTTGCTAGGCAGTTGTTAAGGTACCTGGAGTGGTCACTATGGTGTTGCTAGGCGGTTGCTAGGGTGTTCTGGGCGGTTGCTATGGTAACCTGGGTGGATGCTATGGTGTTACTAGGTGGTTGGTAGTTGGCACAGATAGTTACTATGGAGTTTCTATAGAGTTCTTAGCATGTTCTCATCCCACTTTAGCACTTAGCTAATCACTATTAGCATGTAGCTATTAACTGCTAGCATGTGTAGCATGTTGCAAGTACAGTTTGCTAGCATGAGTCAAAAAAGCCAACCCCCATGTCTCTACGATGTTCTGATGCAGAGATATAGGCATCGCTAAATGGTTGCTAGGGTACTCTGTTTGGTTGCTAGGGAGTGGCTTGGCAGTTGCCAATGATGATACTCCAAAGGCTGCTTGACAACATAAACCAACCCCCATGTCTTTATGATGTTCTGATGCAGAGATATGGATCTTGAAAAACGGTTGCTAGGGTAATCTGGTTGGTTGCTAGGGAGTGGCCTGGCAGCTACCAATGATGATACTCCAAAGGCTGCTTGACAATATAAACCAACCGCCATGTCTCTATGATGCTCTGATGCAGAGATATAGATCTTGCTAAACGGTTGCTAGGGTACTCTGTTTGGTTGCTAAGGAGTGGCTTGGCAGCTACCAATGATGATACTCCAAAGGCTGCTTGACAATATAAACCAACCCCCATGTCTTTACGATGTTCTGATGCAGAGATATACATCTTGAAAAACGGTTGCTAGGGTACTCTGTTTGGTTGCTAGGGAGTGGCTTGGCAGCTGCCAGTAATGATAAACCAAAGGCTGCTTGCCAGTATGAATGATATAAACCAACCCCCATGCCTCTATGATATTCAGATTTGAAGATATCTGCCTATGCTTTGGGTTGCTAGGGTGCTCTAAATGGTTGCTAAGGCGTGGCTATGATGTCTTTAAGGTGATTTGTGATTGGCGGTTTGCTGCCTCGAGTCAAATGAGCCCATCCTCATGTTTGTATGACACTTCTATCCAAAGATATTCATTTGATCTTTTTCAATGGAAGTCTATGAAGCTTGTTACTAAGGTGCTCTATATGGTTGCTAGGGCGTGGCTTGATATCTTCAAAGTTATCCTGAGAGACTGATTGGTTGCCTGAGTAAAATGAGACCACCCCCTTGTCTCTATGACATTGTGATCCAGAGTTATGACTTGTCAAAGTTCGTTCCAATGTTAAGTCTATGGGATTTTTTTCGCTACTTTTTCGCCCGCCGGACGAACATCGTACACCCGATCGCTTATAAAAGTCATAGCACACCTCTCCTCAATGAGCCGGTCGATTTGACACCTCATTCATGGGTCTAGGACAAAAACTGCGGGAGGAGTAGCGCGCCAAACTTTTGTGTGGAATAATAATAATAATAACTAGAATGTACATTTCCTGAAGAAAATGTGAATGGTGCTTGCAGTGGCAAAATTCGGCACCGGTTGCTAGGGTGCTGTAATTGGTTGCTAGGGCGTGGCCATAAAGTCACTACTTATTGGCGGCTTGATAGGCCGAGCCAAAAGAGCCCAGCCCCAAGTCTCTATGACCATCTAAACCAAAGATATGATCTCACAGATTTGGCCCCCATGTTAAGTCTATGGGAGTTTTTTCAGCCGTTTTTTCGTACGCTGTGCGAACATCGTACACCCAATCGCTTAGAAAAGTCATAGCACACCTCTCCTCAATAAGCCGGTCGATTTGACACCTCATTCGTGGGTCTATGACAAAAACTGCGGGACGAGTTACGCGCCAAAGTTTTGTTCAGGTGAATAGTAATTACAATACTAGAATGTACATTTCCTGAAGAAAATGTGAATGGTGCTTGCAGTGGCAAAATTCGGCACCTGTTGCTAGGGTGCTGTAATTGGTTGCTAGGGCGTGGCCATGAAGTCACTACTTATTGGCGGCTTGATAGGCCGAGTCAAAAGAGCCCAGCCCCAAGTCTCTATGACCTTCTGATCCAAAGATATGATCTCACAGATTTTGACTCAATGTTAAGTCTATGGGAGTTTTTTCAGCCGTTTTTTTCGTACGCTGTGCGAACATCGTACACCCGATCGCTTAGAAAAGTCATAGCACACCTCTCCTCAATAAGCCGGTCGATTTGACACCTCATTCGTGGGTCTACGACAAACGGTGCGGGGCGAGTTACGCGCCAAAGTTTTGTTCAGGTGAATAGTAATTACAATACTAGAATGTACATTTCCTGAAGAAAATGTGAATGGTGCTTGCAGTGGCAAAATTCAGCACCGGTTGCTAGGGTGCTGTAATTGGTTGCTAGGGCATGGCTATGAAGTTGCTGTGTCACTACTTATTGGCTGGCCGAATCAAAAGAGCCCAGCCCCAAGTCTCTATGACCTTCTGATCCAAAAATATGATCTCACAGATTTTGTCCGAATGTTAAGTCTATGGGACTTTTTTCAGCTGATTTGTCGTACACTGTGCGAACATCGTACACCCGATCGCTTAGAAAAGTCATAGCACACCTCTCCTCAATAAGCCGGTCGATTTGACATCTCATTCATGGGTCTACGACAAACCGTGCGGGACGAGTTACGCGCCAAAGTTTTGTTCAGGTGAATAGTAATTACAATACTAGAATGTACATTTCCTGAAGAAAATGTGAATGGTGCTTGCAGTGGCAAAATTCGGCACCCGGTTGCTAGGGTGCTGTAATTGGTTGCTAGGGTGAGGCTATGAAGTCAATAGTTATTGGCTGCTTGATAGGCCGAGTCAAAAGAGCCCAGCCCCAAGTCTCTATGACCTTCTAAACCAAAGATATGATCTCACAGATTTGGCCCCCATGTTAAGTCTATGGGAGTTTTTTCAGCCGTTTTTTCGTACGCTGTGTGAACATCGTACACCCGATCGCTTAGAAAAGTCATAGCACACCTCTCCTCAATGAGCCGGTCGATTTGACACCTCATTCGTGGGTCTATGACAAATGGTGCGGGACGAGTTACGCGCCAAAGTTTTGTTCAGGTGAATAGTAATTACAATACTAGAATGTACATTTCCTGAAGAAAATGTGAATGGTGCTTGCAGTGGCAAAACTCGGCACTCTTGATTAGCATGATGCTAACATAATTACCGTTGTGCTAAGATGTTTTTAACAAGATGCTAACATGATTAGCATGTTGCTAACATGATGCTAACACCCTTAGCATGCTGCTAGCATGTTTTCAGTAAGATGCTAACATGATTAGCATAATGGTAGCATGATGCTAGCATGATTACCATGTTGCTAGCATGTTTTTAACAAGATGTTAACATGATTAGCATGTTTGCTAGCATGATGCTAACATGATTAGCATGCTACTAACATTATGCTAACACAATTAGCATGCTACCAGCATGATGCTAACACATTTTTAATAGTTTGTGTCATGTTTAAACCCTAAGCTAATCACTATTAGCATGTAGCTATTCACTGCTAGCATGTGTAGCATGTTGGAAGTCCAATTTGCTAGCATGAGTCAAAAAAGCCAACCACCATGTCTGTACTATGTTCTGATGCAGAGATATAGGTCCTGCAATACGGTTGCTAGGGTACTCCATTTGGTTGCTAGGGAGTGGCTTGGCAGCTACCAATGATGATACTCCAATGGCTGCTGGCCAATATAAGCCAACCCCCATGTCTGTATGATGTTTTGATGCAGAGATATAGATCTTGCAAAACTGTTGCTAGGGTACTCTGTTTGGTTGCTAGGGAGTGGCTTGGCAGCTACCAATGATGATACTCCAAAGGCTGCTTGACAATATAAACCAACCCCCATGTCTTTACGATTTTCTGATGCAGAGATATAGATCTTGCTAAACGGTTGCTAGGGTACTCTGTTTGGTTGCTAGGGAGTAGCTTGGCAACTGCCAGTAATGATAAACCAAAGGCTGCTTGCCAGTATGAATGATATAAACCAACCCCCATGTCTCTATGATATTCAGATTTGAAGATATCTGCCTATGCTTTGGGTTGCTAGGGTGCTCTAAATGGTTGCTAAGGCGTGGCTAAGATGTCTTTAAGGTGATTTTTGATTGGCGGTTTGCTGCCTCGAGTCAAATGAGCCCACCCTCATGTTTGTATGACACTCCTATCCAAAGATATTCATTTGATCTTTTTGAATGGAAGTCTATGGAACTTGTTGCTATGGTGCTCTATATGGTTGCTAGGGCGTGGCTTGATAGCTTCACAATGATCCTGAGAGACTGATTGGCTGCCTGAGTGAAATGAGCCCACCCCTTTGTCTCTATGACATTGTGATCCAGAGTTATGTTCAATACAAAATCCCTATGTAATTTCCCATAGTAGGAAAAACACACCATTTCATGGGCACGGCTTCACCATAGTATGTCTATGGGGCAACTTTGGGCAGCTCTTGTGCCCCAGGGGTACAACTTACACCCCATTTTGAGGTATGGTCTGACAGAACCTGTCAGCCCCTTCAATCGTGGTGACCCACATGTTTCTACGAAATTCTCGTTAGGAGCTATGACTCGTCAAAGTTCGTTGCAATGTTAAGTCAATGGGATTTTTCGCCCGATTTTTCGCCCGCCGGACGAACATCGTACACCCGATCGCTTATAAAAGTCATAGCACACCATTCCCGAATAATCCGCACGATTTGACACCTCATTCGTGGGTCTAGGACAAAAGCTGCGAGACTAGTTACGCGCCGAAATTTTGTCCAGAAGAAGAAGAAGAAGAAGAAGCAGAATAATAATAAGTATGCAGCAGAATAAGAATGGAGCTTTGCCTTTGGCAAGCACCATTAATAATAATAATAATAATAATAATAAGTATGCAGAAGATTAAGAATGGAGCTTTGCCTTTGGCAAGCACCATTAATAACTAGAATGTACATTTCCTGAAGAAAATGTGAATGGTGCTTGCAGTGGCAAAATTCGCCACTCGGTTGCTAGGGTGCTGTAATTAGTTGCTAGGGGGTGGCTATGAACTTGCTGTCTCACTACTTATTGGATGTATGAGTCAAACAAGCCCAGCCCCAAGTCTCTACGATCTTCTGATCCAAAGATATGATCTCACTCATTTTGTCCCAATGTTAAGTCTATGGGACTTTTTTCAGCCGATATTTCGTCCGCTGTGCGAACATCGTACACCCGATCGCTTAGAAAAGTCATAGCACACCTCTCCTCAATAAGCCGGTCAATTTGACACCTCATTCGTGGGTCTACGACAAACGGTGCGGGACGAGTTACGCGCCAAAGTTTTGTTCAGGTGAATAGTAATTACAATACTAGAATGTACATTTCCTGAAGAAAATGTGAATGGTGCTTGCAGTGGCAAAATTCGCCACTCGGTTGCTAGGGTGCTGTAATTAGTTGCTAGGGGGTGGCTATGAACTTGCTGTCTCACTACTTATTGGATGTATGAGTCAAACAAGCCCAGCCCCAAGTCTCTACGATCTTCTGATCCAAAGATATGATCTCACTCATTTTGTCCCAATGTTAAGTCTATGGGACTTTTTTCAGCCGATATTTCGTCCGCTGTGCGAACACCGTACACCCGATCGCTTAGAAAAGTCATAGCACACCTCTCCTCAATAAGCCGGTCAATTTGACACCTCATTCGTGGGTCTACGACAAACGGTGCGGGACGAGTTACGCGCCAAAGTTTTGTTCAGGTGAATAGTAATTACAATACTAGAATGTACATTTCCTGAAGAAAATGTGAATGGTGCTTGCAGTGGCAAAATTCGGCACCGGTTGCTAGGGTGCTGTAATTGGTTGCTAGGGCGTGGCTATGAAGTTGCTGTGTCACTACTTATTGGCTGGCCGAATCAAAAGATCCCAGCCCCAAGTCTCTATGACCTTCTGATCCAAAGATATGATCTCACAGATTTTGACCCAATGTTAAGTCTATGGGTGTTTTTTCAGCCGTTTTTTTTCGTACGCTGTGCGAACATCGTACACCCGATCGCTTAGAAAAGTCATAGCACACCTCTCCTCAATAAGCCGGTCGATTTGACACCTCATTTGTGGGTCTACGACAAACGGTGCGGGACGAGTTATGCGCCAAAGTTTTATTCAGGTGAATAGTAATTACAATACTAGAATGTACATTTCCTGAAGAAAATGTGAATGGTGCTTGCAGTGGCAAAATTCGGCACCGGTTGCTAGGGTGCTGTAATTGGTTGCTAGGGTGTGGCTATGAAGTTGCTGTGTCACTACTTATTGGCTGGCTGAATCAAAAGAGCCCAGCCCCAAGTCTCTATGACCTTCTAAACCAAAGATATGAAATCACAGATTTGGCCCCCATGTTAAGTCTATGGGAGTTTTTTCAGCCGTTTTTTCATACGCTGTGCGAACATCGTACACCCGATCGCTTAGAAAAGTCATAGCACACCTCTCCTCAATAAGCCAGTCGATTCGACACCTCATTTGTGGGTCTACGACAAACGGTGCGGGACGAGTAGCATGCCGAAGTTTTGTCAAGGTGAATAGTAATTACAATACTAGAATGTACATTTCCTGAAGAAAATGTGAATGGTGCTTGCAGTGGCAAAATTCAGCACCGGTTGCTAGGGTGCTGTAATTGGTTGCTAGGGCGTGGCTATGAAGTTGCTGTGTCACTACTTATTGGCTGGCCGAATCAAAAGAGCCCAGCCCCAAGTCTCTATGACCTTCTGATCCAAAAATATGATCTCACAGATTTTGTCCGAATGTTAAGTCTATGGGACTTTTTTCAGCTGATTTGTCGTACACTGTGCGAACATCGTACACCCGATCGCTTAGAAAAGTCATAGCACACCTCTCCTCCATGAGCCGGTCGATTTGACACCTCATTCATGGATCTACGACAAACGGTGCCGGACGAGTAGCGTGCCGAAATTTTGTCCAGGTGAATAGTAATTACAATACTAGAATGTACATTTCCTGAAGAAAATGTGAATGGTGCTTGCAGTGGCAAAATTCGGCACCGGTTGCTAGGGTGCTGTAATTGGTTGCTAGGGCTTGGCTATGAGCTACCTATTGGCGGCTTGATAGGCCAAGTCAAAAGAGCCCAGCCCCAAGTCTCTATGACCTTCTAAACCAAAGATATGATCTCACAGATTTGGCCCCCATGTTAAGTCTATGGGAGTTTTTTCAGCCGTTTTTTTCGTACGCTGTGCGAACATCGTACACCCGATCGCTTAGAAAAGTCATAGCACACCTCTCCTCAATAAGCCGGTCGATTTGACACCTCATTCGTGGGTCTACGACAAACGGTGCGGGACGAGTTACACGCCAAAGTTTTGTTCAGGTGAATAGTAATTACAATACTAGAATGTACATTTCCTGAAGAAAATGTGAATGGTGCTTGCAGTGGCAAAATTCGGTACCCGGTTGCTAGGGTGCTGTAATTGGTTGCTAGGGCGTGGCTATGAAGCTGCTGTGTCACTACTCATTGGATGGCCGAGTCAAACGAGCCCAGCCCCAAGTCTCTACGACCTTCTGATCCAAAGATATGATCTCACAGATTTGGCCCCCATGTTAAGTCTATGGGAGTTTTTTCAGCCGTTTTTCTGTACGCTGTGCGAACATCGTACACCCGATCGCTTAGAAAAGTCATAGCACACCTCTCCTCAATAAGCCGGTCGATTTGACACCTCATTCGTGGGTCTACGACAAATGGTGCGGGACGAGTTACGCGCCAAAGTTTTGTTCAGGTGAATAGTAATTACAATACTAGAATGTACATTTCCTGAAGAAAATGTGAATGGTGCTTGCAGTGGCAAAACTCAGCACTCTTGATTAGCATGATGCTAACATAATTACCGTCCTGCTAGGATGTTTTTAGCAAGATGCTAACAGATTAGCATGTTGCTAGCATGATGCTAACACCCATAGCATGATGCCAGCATGTTTTTAGCAAGATTCTAATCATGTTAGCATAATGCTAGCAAAACATGCTAACATGATTAGCATAATGCTAGCATGATGCTAGCATGATTACCATGTTGGTACCATGATTTTAACAAGATGCTAATCATGTTAGCATAATGCTAGCAACATGCTAACATGATTAGCATAATGGTAACATGATGCTAGCATGATTACCATTTTGCTAGCATGTTTTTAACAAGATGCTAACATGATTAGCATGTTGCTAGCATGATGCTAACACCCTAAGCATGCTGCTAGCATGTTTTAAACAAAATGCTAGTCATGTTAGCATAATGCTAGCAACATGCTAACATGATTAGCATAATGCTAGCATGATGCTAGCACGATTACCATGTTGCTAGCATTATTTTAACCAAATGCTAATCATGTTAGCATTATGTTAGCAACATGCTAACATGATTAGCATGTTGCTAGCATGATGCTAACACCCTTAGCATGCTGCTAGCATGTTTTAAACAAGATGCTAATCATGTTAGCATAATGCTAGCAAACATGCTAACATGATTAGCATAATGCTAGCATGATGCTAGCATGATTACCATGTTGTTAGCATGATTTTAACAAGATGCTAATCATGTTAGCATAATGTTAGCAACATGCTAACATCATTAGCATAGTGCTAGCATGATGCTAGCATGATTACCATGTTGTTAGCATGTATTTAACAAGATGCTAACATGATTAGCATGTTTGCTAACATGATGCTAACATGATTAGCATGCTACTAGCATCATGCTAACACAATTAACATGCCACTAGCATTATTCTAACACATTTTTACTAGTTTTTGTCATGTTTAAACCTTAAGCTAATCACTATTAGCATGTAGCTATTCACTGCTAGCATGTGTAGCATGGTGGAAGTCCAGTTTGCTAGCATGAGTCAAAACAGCCAACCGCCATGTCTCTATAATGTTCTGATGCAGAAATATAGGTGTTTCAAAACGGTTGCTAGGGTACTCTGTTTGGTTGCTAGGGAGTGGCTTGGTAGCTACCAATGATGATACTCCAAAGGCTGCTTGACAATATAAACCAACACCCATGTCTCTACGATGTTCTGATGCAGAGATATAGATCTTGCAAAACGGTTGCTAGGGTACTCTGTTTGGTTGCTAGGGAGTGGCTTGGCAGCTGCCAGTAATGATAAACCAAAGGCTGCTTGCCAGTATGAATGATATAAACCAACCCCCATTCCTCTATGATGTTCAGATTTGAAGATATCCCCTCTATGCTTTGAGTTGCTAGGGTGCTCTAAATAGTTGCTAGGGCGTGGCTATGATATCTTGAAGGTGATTCGTGATTGGCCGTTTGCTGCCCCGAGTCAAATGAGCCCACCCTCATGTTTCTATGACACTCCTATCCAAAGATATTCCTTTGATCTTTTTCAATGGAAGTCTATGGAACTTGTTGCTAAGGTACTCTCTATGGTTGCTAGGGCGTGGCTTGATAGCTTTAAAATTATCTTGATAGACTGATTGGTTGCCTGAGTAAAATGAGCCCACCCCCTTGTCTCTATGACATTGTGATCCAGAGTTATGACTTGTCAAAGTTCGTCCCAATGTTAAGTCTATGGGATTTTTCGCCCGATTTTTCGCCCGTCGGACGAACATCGTACACCCGATTGCTTATAAAAGTCATAGCACACCTCTCCTCAATAAGCCGGTCGATTTGACACCTCATTCATGGGTCTAGGACAAAAGCTGCGGGAGGAGTAGCGCGCCAAAATTTTGTGTGGAATAATAATAATAATAATAATAATAACTAGAATGTACATTTCCTGAAGAAAATGTGAATGGTGCTTGCAGTGGCAAAATTCGGCACCCGGTTGCTAGGGTGCTGTAATTGGTTGCTAGGGTGAGGCTATGAAGTCATTAGTTATTGGCTGCTTGATAGGCCGAGTCAAAAGAGCCCAGCCCCAAGTCTCTACAACCTTCTGATCTAAAGATATGATCTCACAGATTTGGCCCCCATGTTAAGTCTATGGGAGTTTTTTCAGCCGTTTTTTCGTACGCTGTGCGAACATCGCACACCCGATCGCTTAGAAAAGTCATAGCACACCTCTCCTCAATAAGCCGGTCGATTTGACACCTCATTTGTGGGTCTACGACAAACGGTGCGGGACGAGTTACGCGCCAAAGTTTTGTTCAGGTGAATAGTAATTACAATACTAGAATGTACATTTCCTGAAGAAAATGTGAATGGTGCTTGCAGTGGCAAAATTTGGCACCCGGTTGCTAGTGTGCTGTAATTGGTAGCTAGGGCGTGGCCATGAAGTCACTACTTATTGGCGGCTTGATAGGCAGAGTCAAAAGAGCCCAGCCCCAAGTCTCTATGACCTTCTAAAGCAAAGATATGATCTCACAGATTTGGACCCCATGTTAAGTCTATGGGAGTTTTTTCAGCCGTTTTTTCGTACGCTGTGCGAACATCGTACACCCGATCGCTTAGAAAAGTCATAGCACACCTCTCCTCAATAAGCCGGTCGATTTAACACCTCATTCATGGGTCTACGACAAACGGTGCGGGACGAGTTACGCGCCAAAGTTTTGTGTAGGTGAATAGTAATTACAATACTAGAATGTACATTTCCTGAAGAAAATGTGAATGGTGCTTGCAGTGGCAAAACACCGGACTCGGTTGCTAGGGTGCTGTAATTGGTTGCTAGGGCATGGCTATGAAGTACTAATTGGCTGCTTGATAGGCCGAGTCAAAAGAGCCCAGCCCCAAGTCCCTAAGATCTTCTGATCCAAAGATATGATATCTTAGATTTTGTCTCAATGTTAAGTCTATGGGAATTTTTTCAGCCGATTTTTCGTCCACTGTGCGAACATCGTACACCCGATCGCTTAGAAAAGTCATAGCACACCTCTCCTCAATGAGCCGGTCGATTTGACACCTCATTCATGGATCTACGACAAACGGTGCCGGACGAGTAGCGTGCCGAAATTTTGTCCAGGTGAATAGTAATTACAATACTAGAATGTACATTTCCTGAAGAAAATGTGAATGGTGCTTGCAGTGGCAAAATTCGGCACCGGTTGCTAGGGTGCTGTAAATGGTTGCTAGGGCGTGGCTATGAAGTTGCTGTTTGACTACTTATTGGCTGGCTGAATCAAAAGAGCCCAGCCCCAAGTCTCTATGACCTTCTAAACCAAAGATATGATCTCACAGATTTGGCCCCCATGTTAAGTCTATGGGAGTTTTTTCAGCCGTTTTTTCGTACGTTGTGCGAACATCGTACACCTGATCACTTAGAAAAGTCATAGCACACCTCTCCTCAATAAGCCGGTCGATTTGACACCTCATTCGTGGGTCTACGACAAACGGTGCGGGACAAGTTACGCGCCAAAGTTTTGTTCAGGTGAATAGTAATTACAATACTAGAATGTACATTTCCTGAAGAAAATGTGAATGGTGCTTGCAGTGGCAAAATTCGGCACCCGGTTGCTAGGGTGCTGTAATTGGTTGCTAGGGCGTGGCTACGAAGCTGCTGTGTCACTACTCATTGGATGGCCGAGTCAAACGAGCCCAGCCCCAAGTCTCTACGACCTTCTGATCCAAAGATATGATCTCACAGATATGGCCCCCATGTTAAGTCTATGGGACTTTTTTGAGCCGTTTTTTCGTACGCTGTGCGAACATCGTACACCCGATCGCTTAGAAAAGTCATAGCACACCTCTCCTCAATAAGCAGGTCGATTTGACATCTCATTCGTGGGTCTACGACAAACGGTGCGGGACGAGTTACGCGCCAAAGTTTTGTTCAGGTGAATAGTAATTACAATACTAGAATGTACATTTCCTGAAGAAAATGTGAATGGTGCTTGCAGTGGCAAAACTCGGCACTCGGTTGCTAGGCGGTTGCTAAGGTACTTGGGGTGGTTGCTAAGGTGTTGCTAGGCGGTTGCTAGGGTGTTCTGGGTGGTTGCTAGGCGGTTGCTATGGTAACCTGAGTGGTTGCTAAGGTGTTGCTAGGCAGTTGCTAAGGTACTTGGAGTGGTTGCTAAGGTGTTGCTAGGCGGTTGCTAAGGTGTTCTGGGTGGTTGCTAGGCGGTTGCTATGGTAACCTGAGTGGTTGCTAGGGTGTTGCTAGGCAGTTGCTAAGGTACTTGGGGTGGTTGCTAAGGTGTTGCTAGGCGGTTGCTAGGGTGTTCTGGGTGGTTGCTAGGCGGTTGCTATGGTAACCTGGGTGGTTGCTAGGGTGTTGCTAGGCAGTTGCTAAGGTACTTGGGGTGGTTGCTAAGGTGTTGCTAAACGGTTGCTAGGGTGTTCTGGGTGGTTGCTAGGCGATTGCTATGGTAACCTGGGTGGTTGCTAGGGTGTTGCTAGGCAGTTGCTAAGGTACTTGGGGTGGTTGATAAGGTGTTGATAGGCGGTTGCTAGGGTGTTCTGGGTGGTTGCTAGGCGGTTGCTATGGTAACCTGGGTGGTTGCTAGGGTGTTGCTAGGCAGTTGCTAAGGTACTTGGGGTGGTTGCTAAGGTGTTGCTAGGCGGTTGCTAGGGTGTTCTGGGTGGTTGCTAGGCTGTTGCTAGACGGTTGCTATGGTAACCAGGGTGGTTTCTAGGGTGTTGCTAGACAGTTGCTAAGGTACCTGGGGTGGTCACTATGGTGTTGCTAGGCGGTTGCTAGGGTGTTCTGGGTGGTTGCTATGGTAACCAGGGTGGTTGCTAGGGTGTTGCTAGGCAGTTGCTAAGGTACCTGGGGTGGTCACTACAGTGTTGCTAGGCGGTTGCTAGGGTGCTGGGTGGTTGCTAGGCGGTTGCTATGGTAACCTGGGTGGTTGCTAGGTTGTTGCTAGGCAGTTGCTAAGGTACCTGGGGTGGTCACTATGGTGTTGCTAGGCGGTTGCTAGGGTGTTCTGGGTGGTTGCTAGGCGGTTGCTATGGTAACCTGGGTGGTTGCTAGGGTGTTGCTAGGCAGTTGCTAAGGTACCTGGGGTGGTCACTACGGTGTTGCTAGGTGGTTGCTAGGGTGTTCTGGATGGTTGCTAGGTGGTTGCTATGGTAACCTGGGTGGTTGCTATGGTGTTACTAGGTGGTTGGTAGTTGTCACAGATAGTTACTATGAAGTTCCTATAGAGTTCTTAGCCCACTTTAACACTTAGCTAATCACTATTAGCATGTAGCTATTCACCGCTAGCATGTGTAGCATGTTGGTAGTCCAGTTTGCTAGCATGAGTCAAAAGAGCCAACCCCCATGTCTCTGTGATGCTCTGATGCAGAGATATAGATCTTGCTAAACGGTTGCTAGGGTACTCTGTTTGGTTGCTAGGGAGTGGCTTGACAGCTGCCAATGATGATACTCCAAAGGCTGCTTGACAATATAAACCAACCCCCATGTCTTTACGATGTTCTGATGCAGAGATATAGATCTTGCTAAACGGTTGCTAGGGTACTCTGTTTGGTTGCTAGGGAGTGGCTTGGCAGCTGCCAGTTATGATAAACCAAAGGCTGCTTGCCAGTATGAATGATATAAACCAACCCCCATGCCTCTATGATATTCAGATTTGAATATATCCCTCTTTGCTTTGGGTTGCTAGGGTGCTCTAAATGGTTGCTAGGGCGTGGCTATGAAGTGTTTAAGGTGATTCGTGATTGGCCGTTTGCTGCCCCGAGTCAAATGAGCCCACCCTCATGTTTCTATGACACTCCTATCCAAAGATATTCCTTTGATCTTTTTCAATGGAAGTCTATGGAACTTGTTGCTATGGTGCTCTATATGGTTGCTAGGGCGTGGCTTGATAGCTTCACAATGATCCTGAGAGACTGATTGGTTGCCTGAGTAAAATGAGCCCACCCCCTTGTCTCTATGACATTGTGATCCAGAGTTATGTTCAATACAAAATCCCCATGTAATTTCCCATAGTAGGAAAAACACAGTACTTCCTGGTTCATGGGCACGGCTTCACCATAGTATGTCTATGGGGCAACTTTAGGCAGCTCTTGCGCCCCAGGGGTACAACTTACACCCCATTTTGAGGTATGGTCTGAGAGAGCCTATCAGGCTCTTCAAACGTGGTAACCCACATGTTTCTATGAAATTCTCGTTAGGAGCTATTACTCGTCAAAGTTTGTCCCAATGCAAAGTCTATGGGATTTTTTTCGCTACTTTTTCGCCCGCCGGACGAACATCGTACACCCGATCGCTTATAAAAGTCATAGCACACCTCTCCTCAATGAGCCGGTCGATTTGACACCTCATTCATGGGTCTAGGACAAAAACTGCGGGAGGAGTAGCGCGCAGAAAAAAAAGTGGAAGAAGAAGAAGAAGAAGAATAAGTATGCAGAAGAATAAGAATGGAGCTTTGCCTTTGGCAAGCACCATTAACTAGAATGTACATTTCCTGAAGAAAATGTGAATGGTGCTTGCAGTGGCAAAACTCGGCACTCTTGATTAGCATGATGCTAACATAATTACCGTCCTGCTAGGATGTTTTTAGCAAGATGCTAACATGATTAGCATGTTGCTAGCATGATGCTAACACCCTAAGCATGCTGCTAGCATGTTTTAAACAAAATGCTAGTCATGTTAGCATAATGCTAGCAACATGCTAACATGATTAGCATAATGCTAGCATGATGCTAGCATTATTACCATGTTGCTAGCATTATTACCATGTTGCTAGCATTATTTTAACAAGATGCTAATCATGTTAGCATTATGTTAGCAACATGCTAACATGATTAGCATGTTTGCTAGCATGATGCTAACACCCTTAGCATGCTGCTAGCATGTTTTAAACAAGATGCTAATCATGTTAGCATAATGCTAGCAAACATGCTAACATGATTAGCATAATGCTAGCATGATGCTAGCATGATTACCATTTTGCTAGCATGATTTTACCAAGATGCTAGTAGCATGCTAATCATGTTAGCATCATGCTAGCAAACATGGTAATCATGTTAGCATCTTGTTAAAAACATGCTAACAACATGGTAATCATGCTAGCATCATGCTAGCATTATGCTAATGATGTTAGCATGTTGCTAGCATTATGCTAACATCATTAGCATAATGCTAGCATGATGCTAGCATGATTACCATGTTGTTAGCATGTTTTTAACAAGATGCTAACATGATTAGCATGTTTGCTAGCATGATGCTAACATGATTAGCATGCTACTAGCATAATGCTAACACAATTAACATGCATAATGCTAGCAACATGCTAACATGATTAGCATAATGCTAGCATGATGCTAGCATTATTACCATGTTGCTAGCATTATTACCATGTTGCTAGCATTATTTTAACAATATGCTAATCATGTTAGCATTATGTTAGCAACATGCTAACATGATTAGCATGTTTGCTAGCATGATGCTAACACCCTTAGCATGCTGCTAGCATGTTTTAAACAAGATGCTAATCATGTTAGCATAATGCTAGCAAACATGCTAACATGATTAGCATAATGCTAGCATGATGCTAGCATGATTACCATTTTGCTAGCATGATTTTAACAAGATGCTAATCATGTTAGCATAATGCTAGCAACATGCTAACATCATTAGCATAATGCTAGCATGATGCTAGCATGATTACCATGTTGTTAGCATGTTTTTAACAAGATGCTAACATGATTAGCATGTTTGCTAGCATGATGCTAACATGATTAGCATGCTACTAGCATAATGCTAACACAATTAACATGCCACTAGCATTATTCTAACACATTTTTACTAGTTTGTGTCATGTTTAAACCTTAAGCTAATCACTATTAGCATGTAGCTATTCACTGCTAGCATGTGTAGCATGTTGGAAGTCCAGTTTGCTAGCATGAGTCAAAAGAGCCAACCGCCATGTCTCTATAATGTTCTGATGCAGAGATATAGGTGTTGCAAAACGGTTGCTAGGGTACTCTGTTTGGTTGCTAGGGAGTGGCTTGGCAGCTGCCAATGATGATACTCCAAAGGCTGCTTGACAATATAAACCAACCCCCATGTCTGTACGATGTTCTGATGCAGAGATATAGATCTTGCAAAATGGTTGCTAGGGTACTCTGTTTGGTTGCTAAGGAGTGGCTTGGCAGCTACCAATGATGATACACCAAAGGCTGCTTGCCAGTATGAATGATATAAACCAACCCCCATGCCTGTATGATATTCAGATTTGAAGATATCTGCCTATGCTTTGGGTTGCTAGGGTGCTCTATATGGTTGCTAAGGCGTGGCTATGATGTCTTTAAGGTGATTTGTGATTGGCGGTTTGCTGCCTCGAGTCAAATGAGCCCACCCTCTTGTTTGTACGACACTTTTATCCAAAGATATTCCTTTGATCTTTTTCAATGGAAGTCTATGGATCTTGTTGCTATGGTGCTCTATATGGTTGCTAGGGCGTGCCTTGATAGCTTCACAATGATCCTGAGAGACTGATTGGTTGCCTGAGTAAAATGAGCCCACCCCCTTGTCTCTATGTCATTGTGATCCAGAGTTATGTTCAATACAAAATCCCTATGTAATTTCCCATAGTAGGAAAAACACAGTACTTCCTGGTTCATGGGCACGGCTTCACCATAGTATGTCTATGGGGCAACTTTGGGCAGCTCTTGTGCCCCAGGGGTACAACTTACACCCCATTTTGAGCTATGGTCTGACAGAGCCTGTCAGCCCCTTCAATCGTGGTGACCCACATGTTTCTACGAAATTCTCGTTAGGAGCTATGACTCGTCAAAGTTTGTCACAATGCAAAGTCTATGGGATTTTTTTCGCTACTTTTTCGCCCGCCGGACGAACATCGTACACTCAATCGCTTATAAAAGTCATAGCACACCTCTCCTCAATAAGCCGGTCAATTGGACACCTCATTCATGGGTCTAGGACAAAAACTGCGGGAGGAGTAGCGCGCCAAACTTTTGTGTGGAATAATAATAATAATAATAATAATAATAATAATAATAATAAGTATGCAGAAGATTAAGAATGGAGCTTTGCCTTTGGCAAGCACCATTAACTAGAATGTACATTTCCTGAAGAAAATGTGAATGGTGCTTGCAGTGGCAAAATTCGGCACCGGTTGCTAGGGTGCTGTAATTGGTTGCTAGGGCGTGGCTATGAAGTTGCTGTGTCACTACTTATTGGCTGGCCGAATCAAAAGATCCCAGCCCCAAGTCTCTATGACCTTCTGATCCAAAGATATGATCTCACAGATTTTGACCCAATGTTAAGTCTATGGGTGTTTTTTCAGCCGTTTTTTTCGTACGCTGTGCGAACATCGTACACCCGATCGCTTAGAAAAGTCATAGCACACCTCTCCTCAATAAGCCGGTCGATTTGACACCTCATTTGTGGGTCTACGACAAACGGTGCGGGACGAGTTATGCGCCAAAGTTTTATTCAGGTGAATAGTAATTACAATACTAGAATGTACATTTCCTGAAGAAAATGTGAATGGTGCTTGCAGTGGCAAAATTCGGCACCGGTTGCTAGGGTGCTGTAATTGGTTGCTAGGGTGTGGCTATGAAGTTGCTGTGTCACTACTTATTGGCTGGCTGAATCAAAAGAGCCCAGCCCCAAGTCTCTATGACCTTCTAAACCAAAGATATGAAATCACAGATTTGGCCCCCATGTTAAGTCTATGGGAGTTTTTTCAGCCGTTTTTTTCATACGCTGTGCGAACATCGTACACCCGATCGCTTAGAAAAGTCATAGCACACCTCTCCTCAATAAGCCAGTCGATTCGACACCTCATTTGTGGGTCTACGACAAACGGTGCGGGACGAGTAGCATGCCGAAGTTTTGTCAAGGTGAATAGTAATTACAATACTAGAATGTACATTTCCTGAAGAAAATGTGAATGGTGCTTGCAGTGGCAAAACTCGGCACTCTTGATTAGCATGATGCTAACATAATTACCGTCCTGCTAGGATGTTTTTAGCAAGATGCTAACATGATTAGCATGTTGCTAGCATGATGCTAACACCCTAAGCATGCTGCTAGCATGTTTTAAACAAAATGCTAGTCATGTTAGCATAATGCTAGCAACATGCTAACATGATTAGCATAATGCTAGCATGATGCTAGCATTATTACCATGTTGCTAGCATTATTACCATGTTGCTAGCATTATTTTAACAAGATGCTAATCATGTTAGCATTATGTTAGCAACATGCTAACATGATTAGCATGTTTGCTAGCATGATGCTAACACCCTTAGCATGCTGCTAGCATGTTTTAAACAAGATGCTAATCATGTTAGCATAATGCTAGCAAACATGCTAACATGATTAGCATAATGCTAGCATGATGCTAGCATGATTACCATTTTGCTAGCATGATTTTACCAAGATGCTAGTAGCATGCTAATCATGTTAGCATCATGCTAGCAAACATGGTAATCATGTTAGCATCTTGTTAAAAACATGCTAACAACATGGTAATCATGCTAGCATCATGCTAGCATTATGCTAATGATGTTAGCATGTTGCTAGCATTATGCTAACATCATTAGCATAATGCTAGCATGATGCTAGCATGATTACCATGTTGTTAGCATGTTTTTAACAAGATGCTAACATGATTAGCATGTTTGCTAGCATGATGCTAACATGATTAGCATGCTACTAGCATAATGCTAACACAATTAACATGCATAATGCTAGCAACATGCTAACATGATTAGCATAATGCTAGCATGATGCTAGCATTATTACCATGTTGCTAGCATTATTACCATGTTGCTAGCATTATTTTAACAATATGCTAATCATGTTAGCATTATGTTAGCAACATGCTAACATGATTAGCATGTTTGCTAGCATGATGCTAACACCCTTAGCATGCTGCTAGCATGTTTTAAACAAGATGCTAATCATGTTAGCATAATGCTAGCAAACATGCTAACATGATTAGCATAATGCTAGCATGATGCTAGCATGATTACCATTTTGCTAGCATGATTTTAACAAGATGCTAATCATGTTAGCATAATGCTAGCAACATGCTAACATCATTAGCATAATGCTAGCATGATGCTAGCATGATTACCATGTTGTTAGCATGTTTTTAACAAGATGCTAACATGATTAGCATGTTTGCTAGCATGATGCTAACATGATTAGCATGCTACTAGCATAATGCTAACACAATTAACATGCCACTAGCATTATTCTAACACATTTTTACTAGTTTGTGTCATGTTTAAACCTTAAGCTAATCACTATTAGCATGTAGCTATTCACTGCTAGCATGTGTAGCATGTTGGAAGTCCAGTTTGCTAGCATGAGTCAAAAGAGCCAACCGCCATGTCTCTATAATGTTCTGATGCAGAGATATAGGTGTTGCAAAACGGTTGCTAGGGTACTCTGTTTGGTTGCTAGGGAGTGGCTTGGCAGCTGCCAATGATGATACTCCAAAGGCTGCTTGACAATATAAACCAACCCCCATGTCTGTACGATGTTCTGATGCAGAGATATAGATCTTGCAAAATGGTTGCTAGGGTACTCTGTTTGGTTGCTAAGGAGTGGCTTGGCAGCTACCAATGATGATACACCAAAGGCTGCTTGCCAGTATGAATGATATAAACCAACCCCCATGCCTGTATGATATTCAGATTTGAAGATATCTGCCTATGCTTTGGGTTGCTAGGGTGCTCTATATGGTTGCTAAGGCGTGGCTATGATGTCTTTAAGGTGATTTGTGATTGGCGGTTTGCTGCCTCGAGTCAAATGAGCCCACCCTCTTGTTTGTACGACACTTTTATCCAAAGATATTCCTTTGATCTTTTTCAATGGAAGTCTATGGATCTTGTTGCTATGGTGCTCTATATGGTTGCTAGGGCGTGCCTTGATAGCTTCACAATGATCCTGAGAGACTGATTGGTTGCCTGAGTAAAATGAGCCCACCCCCTTGTCTCTATGTCATTGTGATCCAGAGTTATGTTCAATACAAAATCCCTATGTAATTTCCCATAGTAGGAAAAACACAGTACTTCCTGGTTCATGGGCACGGCTTCACCATAGTATGTCTATGGGGCAACTTTGGGCAGCTCTTGTGCCCCAGGGGTACAACTTACACCCCATTTTGAGCTATGGTCTGACAGAGCCTGTCAGCCCCTTCAATCGTGGTGACCCACATGTTTCTACGAAATTCTCGTTAGGAGCTATGACTCGTCAAAGTTTGTCACAATGCAAAGTCTATGGGATTTTTTTCGCTACTTTTTCGCCCGCCGGACGAACATCGTACACTCAATCGCTTATAAAAGTCATAGCACACCTCTCCTCAATAAGCCGGTCAATTGGACACCTCATTCATGGGTCTAGGACAAAAACTGCGGGAGGAGTAGCGCGCCAAACTTTTGTGTGGAATAATAATAATAATAATAATAATAATAATAATAATAATAAGTATGCAGAAGATTAAGAATGGAGCTTTGCCTTTGGCAAGCACCATTAACTAGAATGTACATTTCCTGAAGAAAATGTGAATGGTGCTTGCAGTGGCAAAATTCGGCACCCGGTTGCTAGGGTGCTGTAATTGGTTGCTAGGGTATGGCGACGAACTACTTATTAGCTGCTTGATAGGCCGAATCAAAAGAGCCCAGCCCCAAGTCTCTATGACCTTCTAAACCAAAGAAATGATCTCACAGATTTGGCCCCCATGTTAAGTCTATGGGAGTTTTTCAGCTGTTTTTTTCGTACGCTGTGCGAACATCGTACACCTGATCGCTTAGAAAAGTCATAGCACACCTCTCCTCAATAAGCCGGTCGATTTGACACCTCATTCGTGGGTCTACAACAAACGGTGCGGGACGAGTTACGCGCCAAAGTTTTGTTCAGGTGAATAGTAATTACAATACTAGAATGTACATTTCCTGAAGAAAATGTGAATGGTGCTTGCAGTGGCAAAATTCGGCACCGGTTGCTAGGGTGCTGTAATGGGTCGCTAGGGCATGGCTATGAAGTTGCTGTGTCACTACTTATTGGCTGGCCGAATCAAAAGAGCCCAGCCCCAAGTCTCTATGACCTTCTGATCCAAAGATATGATCTCACAGATTTTGACTCAATGTTAAGTCTATGGGAGATTTTTCAGCCGTTTTTTCGTACGCTGTGCGAACATCGTATACCCGATCGCTTAGAAAAGTCATAGCACACCTTTCCTCAATAAGCCGGTCGATTTGACACCTCATTCGTGGGTCTACGACAAACGGTGCGGGACGAGTTACGCGCCAAAGTTTTGTTCAGGTGAATAGTAATTACAATACTAGAATGTACATTTCCTGAAGAAAATGTGAATGGTGCTTGCAGTGGCAAAATTCACCACTCGGTTGCTAGGGTGCTGTAATTGGTTGCTAGGGCGTGGCTATGAAGTCACTACTTATTGGCGGCTTGATAGGCCGAGTCAAAAGAGCCCAGCCCCAAGTCTCTATGACCTTCTAAACCAAAGATATGATCTCACAGATTTTGTCCCAATGTTAAGTCTATGGGACTTTTTTATAAAACGAATAATATTGCCTACATGCATTTAAAATAAAGAGGTACATTTCACATTATAAGGCTTTATAATACAGCGTATTAAAAGACAGCCGTCTCACTCACCTCAAGAGAATAGTGTGGGACGATCCTTTGCAAACAGCTCAGTGTCGTCGATTTCGCAGCCAATCAGCAGCGAGCTTTTATTGTACAACCAATAGAATCACACCTTCGCTATATTATTTACACAGACTTTTGTGACGAGTCAAATCCGTAATTAAAGTAATAAATCATAATAATAATGTTGTACAAATCATAACAATAATGTTAATTTAAGCTTTGATTTAATAAAATAAATGTGAGCGCTTCACGTTTCAAAGCCTGAACGTGGCGCTGTTGTGCGTTCTTCAGACTGCTTCAGAGCAGATCACAATCAGATAAAAGCACACATTTATGAGAAGCAATCGCATATGAACTAAATGCTGATTAATTATGACAATGTTTACATTACATTGTTTATATTTTAATATGTTGTATGAATGTAGAATGCATATTTTATCTCCCTCATTTGAATTTGAATGAGCTGTCTGAAAAAATAAAGCTTTAGACATTTCAAAATAAGTGTCCCGGTGCATTTCGGGCTTGTTTATGAGTAAAAGTCACGCAATGTGTCCAATTTCCACCCCAGTTACACAAACCTTATTTAATCTAATTTAAATTTAATGTATAATTAATTTAAAGTAAACTTCTAGCTTCTGTCTGGGATGCCCCATCACAGGAAGGAAAGACTAACAAAATCTATAATCATGAAAAAAACATTTTTCATTACTTGAAATAAATGTTAACTGAATAAAACGTACATTTCTTATATTTATTTGTAATTGAAAATAACCAGTTATTTAGTTTAATTAACCTGATGTACTAAATGGAAACTGAAATAAAAATTAATAAAGAACTAAACAGACATTTAAAAATAACAAAAAAAAAAAAAAAAAAAAAAAAAAAATGGCAAGAACAACAAAATTACTAAAACTTTTAAAATTAAAATGAAAGCAGACTGAATTCAAAATATTAATGAAAACTATAATAATACCACCTACTAGTATGGCAAGATCTGTTTATTATAGTGTGTGTGAGTGTGTATATATATATTAAGAAATAGTTAAAGAAAGACACATATTTTGCCAAGTTTTCATTGCACCCATAAAGTTTCTAAACACGCTCCTAATTTTTTCAAAGCATTAAGCCCTGGTTTAACATCTCTATTATTAATATAAAGTATGCATATATGTATAAAAATTAATATTCTTGTCAATCATCAGTAATGAAGCAAACATATATACCTGTTTACACCTGGACCACAAAACCAGTCTTAAGTCACACGGGTATATTTGTAGAAATAGCCAACAATACATTGTATGGGTCAAAATTATCGATTTTAATTTTATGTCAAAAATCATCAGGATTGCCAAGGACTTCTTTTGAACAACTTTTAAGGTATTTTTTTTTCAATATTTAAATTTTTTTTACACCCTCCATTTTGAGTCCATGGAGTGGTTGCTAGTGTGCTCTAAGTGGTTGCTAGGGTGTGGCTATGATGAAGATTTGAGGTCATTACCTATTGGCTGCTTGATCAGAAGTCAAATGAGTGTGTGTGTGTGAGAGAGAAAGGCTTCTAAGGGCCTGCATGCGTGTGTGAGTGTGAAAGTGACAGTTGAGAGAGACGGAATGTTCGTGAATTTAAATTTTTCAATGGAAGTCTATGGGACTTTTTTGGCCGCTTTTTCGTCTACTGTGTGAACATCGTTGGTCCGATCGCTTATAAAAGTCATAGCACACCTCTCCTCAATGAGCCGGTCGATTTGACACCTCATTCATGGGTCTAGGACAAACGCTGCGGGAGGAGTAGTGCGCAGAAATAAAAGTGGAAGAAAATGAGTGTCTGTGTCTGAGAGAGAAAGGCTTCTAAGGGCCTGCGTGTGTGAGTGTGTGTGAGAAAGTGACAGTTGAGAGAGACGGAATGTTCGTGAATTTGAATTTTTCAATGTAAGTCAATGGGACTTTTTTGGCCGCTTTTTCGTCCGCTGTGCGAACATCGTTGGTCCGATCGCTTATAAAAGTCATAGCACACCTCTCCTCAATGAGCCGGTCGATTTGACACCTCATTCATGGGTCTAGGACAAAAGCTGCGGGACAAGTTACGCGCCGAAGTTTTGTCCAGAAGAAGAAGAAGAAGCAGAATAAGTATGCAAGAGAATAAGAATGGAGCTTTGCCTTTGGCAAGCACCATTAACTAGAATGTACATTTCCTGAAGAAAATGTGAATGGTGCTTGCAGTGGTAAAATTCGGCCCCAGGTGCTAGGGTGATGTAATTGGTTGCTAGGGTGTGGCTATGAAGTTGCTGTGTCACTACTTATTGGCTGGCCGAATCAAAAGAGCCCAGCCCCAAGTCTCTATGACCTTCTGATCCATAGATATGATCTCACAGATTTTGACCCAATGTTAAGTCTATGGGAGTTTTTTCAGCCGTTTTTTCGTACGCTGTGCGGACATCGTACACACGATCGCTTAGAAAAGTCATAGCACACCTCTCCTCAATAAGCCGGTCGATTTGACACCTCATTCATGGGTCTACGACAAACGGTGCGGGACGAGTTACGCGCCAAAGTTTTGTTCAGGTGAATAGTAATTACAATACTAGAATGTACATTTCCTGAAGAAAATGTGAATGGTGCTTGCAGTGGCAAAATTCGACACTCGGTTGCTAGGCGGTTGCTAAGGTACATGGGGTGGTTGCTAAGGTGTTGCTAGGCAGTTGCTATGGTGTTCTGGGTGGTTGCTAGGCGGTTGCTATGGTAACCTGGGTGGTTGCTAGGGTGTTGCTAGGTGGTTGGTAGTTGTCACAGATAGTTACTGTGGAGTTTCTATAGAGTTCCTGGCGTGTTCTCAGCCCACTTTAGCACTTAGCTAATCACTATTAGCATGTAGCTATTAACTGCTAGCATGTGTAGCATGTTGGAAGTCCAGTTTGCTAGCATGAGTCAAAAGAGCCAACCGCCATGTCTCTATGATGCTCTGATGCAGAGATATAGATATTGTTAAACGGTTGCTAGGGTACTCTGTTTGGTTGCTAGGGAGTGGCTTGGCAGCTGCCAGTTATGATAAACCAAAGGCTGCTTGCCAGTATGAATGCTATAAACCAACCCCTATGCCTCTATGATATTCAGATTTGAAGATATCTGCCTATGCTTTGGGTTGCTAGGGTGCTCTAAATGGTTGCTAAGGCGTGGCTATGATGTCTTTAAGGTGATTTGTGATTGGCAGTTTGCTGCCTCGAGTCAAATGAGCCCACCCTCATGTTTGTACGACACTCCTATCCAAAGATATTCCTTTGATCTTTTTCAATGGAAGTCTATGGAGCATGTTACTAAGGTGCTCTATATGGTTGCTAGGGCGTGGCTTGATAGCTTCACAATGATCCGGAGAGACTGATTGGTTGCCTGAGTAAAATGAGCCCACCCCTTTGTCTCTATGACACTGCAATCCAGAGTTATGTTCAATACAAAATCCCTATGTAATTTCCCATAGTAGGAAAAACACAGTACTTCCTGGTTCATGGGCACGGCTTCACCATAGTATGTCTATGGGGCAATTTTGGGCAGCTCTTGCGCCCCAGGGGTACAACTTACACCCCATATTGAGGTATGGGCTGACAGAGCTTGCCAGCCTCTTCAAACGTGGTAACCCACATGTTTCTATGAAATTCTCGCTCGGAACAATGACTCGTCAAAGTTTGTCGCAATGCAAAGTCTATGGGATTTTTTTCGCTACTTTTTCGCCCGCCTGACGAACATCGTACACCCGATCGCTTATAAAAGTCATAGCACAGCTCTCCTCAATGAGCCGATCGATTTGACACCTCATTCATGGGTCTAGGACAAACGCTGCGGGAGGAGTAGCGCACAGAAATAAAAGTGGAAGAAAATGAGTGTCTGTGTCTGAGAGAGAAAGGCTTCTAAGGGCCTGCGTGTGTGAGTGTGTGTGAGAAAGTGACAGTTGAAATTCAAATTTCTGAAGATTCCGCCATTGAAAGTCAATGGGACTTTTTTGGCCGCTTTTTCGCCCCCCTGTGCGAACATCGTTGGTCCGATCGCTTATAAAAATCATAACACATATCTCCTCAATGAGCCGGTCGATTTGACACCTCATTCATGGGTCTAGGACAAACGCTGCGGGAGGAGTAGTGCGCAGAAATAAAAGTGGAAGAAAATGAGTGTCTGTGTCTGAGAGAGAAAGGCTTTTAAGGGCCTGCATGTGTGAGTGTGTGTGAGAAAGTGACAGTTGAGAGAGACGGAATGTTCGTGAATTTGAATTTTTCAATGTAAGTCAATGGGACTTTTTTGGCCGCTTTTTCGTCCGCTGTGCGAACATCGTTGGTCCGATCGCTTATAAAAGTCATAGCACACCTGTCCTCAATGAGCCGGTCGATTTGACACCTCATTCATGGGTCTAGGACAAAAACTGCGGGAGGAGTAGCGCGCAGAAATTTTGTCCAGAAGAAGAAGAAGAAGCAGAATAATAACTAGAATGTACATTTCCTGAAGAAAATGTGAATGGTGCTTGCAGTGGCAAAATCGCCACTCGGTTGCTAGGCGGTTGCTAAGGTACTTGGGGTGGTTGCTAGGCGGTTGCTATTGTAACCTGGGTGGTTGCTAGGGTGTTGCTAGGCAGTTGCTAAGGTACTTGGGGTGGTTGCTAAGGTGTTGATAAACGGTTGCTAGGGTGTTCTGGGTGGTTGCTAGGCGATTGCTATGTAACCTGGGTGGTTGCTAGGGTGTTGCTAGGCAGTTGCTAAGGTACTTGGGGTGGTTGATAAGGTGTTGATAGGCGGTTGCTAGGGTGTTCTGGGTGGTTGCTAGGCGGTTGCTATGGTAACCTGGGTGGTTGCTAGGGTGTTGCTAGGCAGTTGCTAAGGTACCTGGGGTGGTCACTATGGTGTTGCTAGGCGGTTGCTAGGGTGTTCTGGGTGGTTGCTAGGCGGTTGCTATGGTAACCTGGGTGGTTGCTAGGGTGTTGCTAGGCAGTTGCTAAGCAGTTGCTAAGGTACCTGGGGTGGTCACTACGGTGTTGCTAGGCAGTTGCTAGGGTGTTCTGGATGGTTGCTAGGCGGTTGCTATGGTAACCCGGGTGGTTGCTAGGGTGTTGCTAGGCAGTTGCTAAGGTACCTGGGGTGGTCACTATGGTGTTGCTAGACGGTTGCTAGGGTGTTCTGGGTGGTTGATAGGCGGTTGCTATGGTAACCTGGGTGGTTGCTAGGGTGTTACTAGGTGGTTGGTAGTTGTCACAGATAGTTACTATGAAGTTCCTATAGAGTTCTTAGCCCACTTTAGCACTTAGCTAATCACTATTAGCATGTAGCTATTCACCGCTAGCATGTGTAGCATGTTGGTAGTCCAGTTTGCTAGCATGAGTCAAAAGAGCCAACCCCCATGTCTCTATGATGCTCTGATGCAGAGATATAGATCTTGCTAAACGGTTGCTAGGGTACTCTGTTTGGTTGCTAGGGAGTGGCTTGGCAGCTACCAATGATGATACTCCAAAGGCTGCTTGACAATATAAACCAACACCCATGTCTTTACGATGTTCTGATGCAGAGATATAGATCTTGCAAAACGGTTGCTAGGGTACTCTGTTTGGTTGCTAGGGAGTGGCTTGGCTTGGCTTGTTAGTGATTTGTGATTGGCGGTTTGCTGCCTCGAGTCAAATGAGCCCACCCTCTTGTTTGTACGACACTTCTATCCAAAGATATTCATTTGATCTTTTTCAATGGAAGTCTATGGAACTTGTTGCTATGGTGCTCTATATGGTTGCTAGGGCGTGGTTTGATAGATTTACAATGATCCTCGGAGACTGATTGGTCGCCTGAGTGAAATGAGCCCACCCCCTTGTCTCTATGTCACTGTAATCCAGAGTTATGTTCAATACAAAATCCCTATGTAATTTCCCATAGTAGGAAAAACACAGTACTTCCTGGTTCATGGGCACGGCTTCACCATAGTATGTCTATGGGGCAACTTTGGGCAGCTCTTGCGCCCCAGGGGTACAACTTACACCCCATTTTGAGGTATGGTCTGAGAGAGCCTATCAGGCTCTTCAAACCTGGTAACCCACATGTTTCTATGAAATTCTCGTTAGGAGCTATTACTCGTCAAAGTTTGTCCCAATGCAAAGTCTATGGGATTTTTTTCGCTACTTTTTCGCCCGCCGGACGAACATCGTACACCCGATCGCTTATAAAAGTCATAGCACACCTCTCCTCAATGAGCCGGTCGATTTGACACCTCATTCATGGGTCTAGGACAAAAACTGCGGGAGGAGTAGCGCGCAGAAAAAAAAGTGGAAGAAAATGAGTGTCTGTGTCTGAGAGAGAAAGGCTTCTAAGGGCCTGCGTGTGTGAGTGTGTGTGAGAAAGTGACAGTTGAAATTCAAATTTCTGAAGATTCCGCCATTGAAAGTCAATGGGACTTTTTTGGCCGCTTTTTCGCCCCCTGTGCGAACATCGTTGGTCCGATCGCTTAAAAAAAAAAATAGCACACCTCTCCTCAATAAGCCGGTCGATTTGACACCTCATTCATGGGTCTAGGACAAACGCTGCGGGAGAAATAGCGCGCAGAAATAAAAGTGGAAGAAAATGAGTGTCTGTGTCTGAGAGACAAAGGCTTCTAAGGGCCTGCGTGTGTGAGTGTGTGTGAGAAAGTGACAGTTGAGAGAGACGGAATGTTCGTGAATTTGAATTTTTCAATGTAAGTCAATGGGACTTTTTTGGCCGCTTTTTCGTCCGCTGTGCGAACATCGTTGGTCCGATCGCTTATAAAAGTCATAGCACACCTCTCCTCAATGAGCCGGTCGATTTGACACCTCATTCATGGGTCTAGGACAAAAGCTGCGGGAGGAGTAGCGCGCAGAAATTTTGTCCAGAAGAAGAAGAAGAAGAAGCAGAATAATAATAATAAGTATGCAGGAGAATAAGAATGGAGCTTTGCCTTTGGCAAGCACCATTAATAATAATAATAAGTATGCAGGAGAATAAGAATGGAGCTTTGCCTTTGGCAAGCACCATTAACTAGAATGTACATTTCCTGAAGAAAATGTGAATGGTGCTTGCAGTGGCAAAATTCAGCACCGGTTGCTAGGGTGCTGTAATTGGTTGCTATGGCGTGGCTATGAAGTTGCTGTGTCACTACTTATTGGCTGGCCGAATCAAAAGAGCCCAGCCCCAAGTCTCTATGACCTTCTGATCCAAAGATATAATCTCACAGATTTTGACCCAATGTTAAGTCTATGGGAGTTTTTCAGCCGTTTTTATCGTACGCTGTGCGAACATCGTACACCCGATCACTTAGAAAAGTCATAGTACACCTCTCCTCAATAAGCCGGTCGATTTGACACCTCATTTGTGGGTCTACGACAAAGGGTGCGTGACGAGTTACACACCAAAGTTTTGTTCAGGTGTGCGTGTGTGTGAGAAAGTGACAGTTGAGACTGACGGAATGTTCGTGATTTTGAATTTTTCAATGTAAGTCTATGGGACTTTTTTGGCCGTTTTTTTGTACGCTGTGCGAACATCGTACACCCGATCGCTTAGAAAAGTCATAGCACACCTCTCCTCAATAAGCCGGTCGATTTGACACCTCATTTGTGGGTCTACGACAAATGGTGCGGGATGAGTTACACGCCAAAGTTTTGTTCAGGTGAATAGTAATTACAATACTAGAATGTACATTTCCTGAAGAAAATGTGAATGGTGCTTGCAGTGGCAAAATTCGACACTCGGTTGCTAGGGTGCTGTAATTGGTTGCTAGGGCGTGGCCATGAAGGCACTACTTATTGGCGGCTTGATAGGCCGAGTCAAAAGAGCCCAGCCCCAAGTCTCTATGACCTTCTAAACCAAAGATATGATCTCACAGATTTGGCCCCCATGTTAAGTCTATGGGAGTTTTTTCAGCCGTTTTTTCGTACGCTGTGCGAACATCGTACACCCGATCGCTTAGAAAAGTCATAGCACACCTCTCCTCAATAAGCCAGTCGATTTGACACCTCATTCGTGGGTCTACGACAAACGGTGCGGGATGAGTTACGCGCCAAAGTTTTGTTCAGGTGAATAGTAATTTCCTGAAGAAAATGTGAATGGTGCTTGCAGTGGCAAAACTCGGCACTCTTGATTAGCATGATGCTAACATAATTACCGTCCTGCTAGGATGTTTTTAACAAGATGCTAACATGATTAGCATGTTGCTAGCATGATGCTAACACCCTTAGCATGCTGCTAGCATGTTTTAAACAAGATGCTAATCATGTTAGCATAATGCTAGCAAACATGCTAACATGATTAGCATAATGTTAGCATGATGCTAGCATGATTACCATGTTGCTAGCATGATTTTAACAAGATGCTAATCATGTTAACATAATGCTAGCAACATGCTAACATCATTATGCGGTTGCTATGGTAACCTGAGTGGTTGCTAGGGTGTTGCTAGGCAGTTGCTAAGGTACTTGGAGTGGTTGCTAAGGTGTTGCTAGGCGGTTGCCAAGGTGTTCTGGGTGGTTGCTAGGCGGTTGCTATGGTAACCTGGGTGGTTGCTATGGTGTTGGTAGGCAGTTGCGAAGGTACCTGGAGTGGTCACTACGGTGTTGCTAGGTGGTTGCTAGGATGTTCTGGGTGGTTGCTAGGCGGTTGCTATGGTAACCAGGGTGGTTGCTATGGTGTTACTAGGTGGTTGGTAGTTGTCACTGATAGTTACTATGGAGTTTCTATAGAGTTCCTGGCGTGTTCTCAGCCCACTTTAGCACTTAGCTAATCACTATTAGCATGTAACTATTCACTGCTAGCATGTGTAGCATGTTGGAAGTCCAGTTTGCTAGCATGAGTCAAAAGAGCCAACCGCCATGTATCTATGATGCTCTGATGCAGAGATATAGATCTTGTTAAACGGTTGCTAGGGTACTCTGTTTGGTTGCTAGGGAGTGGCTTGGCAGCTACCAATGATGATACTCCAAAGGCTGCTTGACAATATAAACCAACACCCATGTCTTTACGATGTTCTGATGCAGAGATATATATTTTGCAAAACGGTTGCTAAGGTACTCTGTTTGGTTGCTAGGGAGTGGCTTGGCAGCTGCCAGTGATGATACACCAAAGGATGCTTGCCAGTAGGAATGATATAAACCAACCCCCATGCTTCTATGATATTCAGATTGGAAGATATCCCTCTATGCTTTGGGTTGCTAGGGTGCTCTAAATGGTTGCTAGGGCGTGGCTATGATGTCTTTAAGGTGATTTGTGATTGGCTGTTTGCTGCCCTGAGTCAAATGAGCCCACCCTCATTTTTCTACGACACTTCTATCCAAAGATATTTGATATTTTTCAATGGAAGTCTATGGAGCTTGTTGCTATGGTGCTCTATATGGTTGCTAGGGCGTGGCTTGATAGCTTCACATTGATCCTGAGAGCCTGATTGGTTGCCTGAGTGAAATGAGCCCGCCCCCTTGTCTCTATCACAGTGTGATCAATAGTGAGTGAGTGAGAGAAAGGTTTCTAAGGGCCTGCGTGTGTGAGTGTGTGTGCGAAAGTGACAGTTGAAATTCAAATTTCTGAACATTCCGCCATTGAAAGTCAATGGGACTTTTTTGGCCGCTTTTTCGCCCCCTGTGCGAACATCGTTGGTCCGATCGCTTATAAAAGTCATAGCACACCTCTCCTCAATGAGCCGGTCGATTTGACACCTCATTTATGGGTCTAGGACAAACGCTGCGGGAGGAGTAGCGCGCAGAAATAAAAGTGGAAGAAAATGAGTGTCTGTGTCTGAGAGAGAAAGGCTTCTAAGGGCCTGCGTGTGTGAGTGTGTGTGAGAAAGTGACAGTTGAGATTTGAATTTCTGAACATTCCGCCATTGAAAGTCAATGGGACTTTTTTGGCCGCTTTTTCGCCCCCTGTGCGAACATCGTTGGTCCGATCGCTTATAAAAGTCATAGCACACCACTCCTCAATGAGCCGGTCGATTTGACACCTCATTCGTGGGTCTAGGACAAAAACTGCGGGAGGAGTAGCGTGCCGATAATTTGGCCAGAAGAAGAAGAAGAAGAAGAAGAATAAGTATGCAGAAGATTAAGAATGGAGCTTTGCCTTTGGCAAGCACCATTAACTAGAATGTACATTTCCTGAAGAAAATGTGAATGGTGCTTGCAGTGGCAAAATCGGCACTCGGTTGCTAGGGTGCTGTAATTGGTTGCTAGGGCGTGGCCATGAAGTCACTACTTATTGGCGGCTTGATAGGCCGAGTCAAAAGAGCCCAGCCCCAAGTCTCTATGACCTTCTAAACCAAAGATATGATCTCACAGATTTGGCCCCAATGTTAAGTCTATGGGAGTTTTTTCAGCCGTTTTTTCGTACGCTGTGCGAACATCGTACACCTGATCGCTTAGAAAAGTCATAGCACACCTCTCCTCAATAAGCCGGTCGATTTGACACCTTATTCGTGGGTCTACGACAAACGGTGCGGAACGAGTTACGCGCCAAAGTTTTGATCAGGTGAATAGTAATTACAATACTAGAATGTACATTTCCTGAAGAAAATGTGAATGGTGCTTGCAGTGGCAAAATTCGGCACCGGTTGCTAGGGTGCTGTAATTGGTTGCTAGGGCGTGGCTATGAACTACCTATTGGCGGCTTGATAGGCCGAGTCAAAAGAGCCCAGCCACAAGTCTCTATGACCTTCTAAACCAAAGATATGATCTCACAGATTTGGCCCCCATGTTAAGTCTATGGGAGTTTTTTCAGCCGTTTTTTCGTACGCTGTGCGAACATCGTACACCCGATCGCTTAGAAAAGACATAGCACACCTCTCCTCAATAAGCCGGTCGATTTGACACCTCATTTGTGGGTCTACGACAAACGGTGCGGGACGAGTTACGTGCCAAAATTTTGTTCAGGTGAATAGTAATTACAATACTAGAATGTACATTTCCTGAAGAAAATGTGAATGGTGCTTGCAGTGGCAAAATCGCCACTCGGTTGCTAGGCGGTTGCTAAGGTACTTGGGGTGGTTGCTAGGCGGTTGCTATTGTAACCTGGGTGGTTGCTAGGGTGTTGCTAGGCAGTTGCTAAGGTACTTGGGGTGGTTGCTAAGGTGTTGATAAACGGTTGCTAGGGTGTTCTGGGTGGTTGCTAGGCGATTGCTATGTAACCTGGGTGGTTGCTAGGGTGTTGCTAGGCAGTTGCTAAGGTACTTGGGGTGGTTGATAAGGTGTTGATAGGCGGTTGCTAGGGTGTTCTGGGTGGTTGCTAGGCGGTTGCTATGGTAACCTGGGTGGTTGCTAGGGTGTTGCTAGGCAGTTGCTAAGGTACCTGGGGTGGTCACTATGGTGTTGCTAGGCGGTTGCTAGGGTGTTCTGGGTGGTTGCTAGGCGGTTGCTATGGTAACCTGGGTGGTTGCTAAGGTGTTCTGGGTGGTTGCTAGGCGGTTGCTATGGTAACCTGGGTGGTTGCTAAGGTGTTGCTAGGCGGTTGCTAGGATGTTCTGGGTGGTTGCTAGGCGGTTGCTAGGCGGTTGCTATGGTAACCAGGGTGGTTGCTAGGGTGTTGCTAGGCAGTTGCTAAGGTACTTGGGGTGGTTGCTAAGGCGTTGCTAGGCGGTTGCTATGGTGTTCTGGGTGGTTGCTATGCGGTTGCTATGGTAACCAGGGTGGTTGCTAGGGTGTTGCTAGGCAGTTGCTAAGGTGTTGCTAGGCGGTTGCTAGGGTGTTCTGGGTGGTTGCTAGGCGGTTGCTAGGGTTTTCTGGGTGGTTGCTAGGCGGTTGCTAGGCGGTTGCTAGGCGGTTGCTATGGTAACCAGGGTGGTTGCTAGGCAGTTGCTAAGGTACTTGGGGTGGTTGCTAAGGTGTTGCTAGGCGGTTGCTAGGGTGTTCTGGGTGGTTGCTAGGCGGTTGCTATGGTAACCTGGGTGGTTGCTAAGGTGTTGCTAGGCAGTTGTTAAGGTACCTGGAGTGGTCACTATGGTGTTGCTAGGCGGTTGCTAGGGTGTTCTGGGCGGTTGCTATGGTAACCTGGGTGGATGCTATGGTGTTACTAGGTGGTTGGTAGTTGGCACAGATAGTTACTATGGAGTTTCTATAGAGTTCTTAGCATGTTCTCATCCCACTTTAGCACTTAGCTAATCACTATTAGCATGTAGCTATTAACTGCTAGCATGTGTAGCATGTTGCAAGTACAGTTTGCTAGCATGAGTCAAAAAAGCCAACCCCCATGTCTCTACGATGTTCTGATGCAGAGATATAGGCATCGCTAAATGGTTGCTAGGGTACTCTGTTTGGTTGCTAGGGAGTGGCTTGGCAGTTGCCAATGATGATACTCCAAAGGCTGCTTGACAACATAAACCAACCCCCATGTCTTT
Source organism: Ancherythroculter nigrocauda (assembly GCA_036281575.1). Taxonomy (NCBI): domain Eukaryota; kingdom Metazoa; phylum Chordata; class Actinopteri; order Cypriniformes; family Xenocyprididae; genus Ancherythroculter; species Ancherythroculter nigrocauda. The sequence continues at coordinate 36,639,741 of VTFQ01000003.1, read as the reverse complement.
ATGATGTTCTGATGCAGAGATATGGATCTTGAAAAACGGTTGCTAGGGTAATCTGGTTGGTTGCTAGGGAGTGGCCTGGCAGCTACCAATGATGATACTCCAAAGGCTGCTTGACAATATAAACCAACCGCCATGTCTCTATGATGCTCTGATGCAGAGATATAGATCTTGCTAAACGGTTGCTAGGGTACTCTGTTTGGTTGCTAAGGAGTGGCTTGGCAGCTACCAATGATGATACTCCAAAGGCTGCTTGACAATATAAACCAACCCCCATGTCTTTACGATGTTCTGATGCAGAGATATACATCTTGAAAAACGGTTGCTAGGGTACTCTGTTTGGTTGCTAGGGAGTGGCTTGGCAGCTGCCAGTAATGATAAACCAAAGGCTGCTTGCCAGTATGAATGATATAAACCAACCCCCATGCCTCTATGATATTCAGATTTGAAGATATCTGCCTATGCTTTGGGTTGCTAGGGTGCTCTAAATGGTTGCTAAGGCGTGGCTATGATGTCTTTAAGGTGATTTGTGATTGGCGGTTTGCTGCCTCGAGTCAAATGAGCCCATCCTCATGTTTGTATGACACTTCTATCCAAAGATATTCATTTGATCTTTTTCAATGGAAGTCTATGAAGCTTGTTACTAAGGTGCTCTATATGGTTGCTAGGGCGTGGCTTGATATCTTCAAAGTTATCCTGAGAGACTGATTGGTTGCCTGAGTAAAATGAGACCACCCCCTTGTCTCTATGACATTGTGATCCAGAGTTATGACTTGTCAAAGTTCGTTCCAATGTTAAGTCTATGGGATTTTTTTCGCTACTTTTTCGCCCGCCGGACGAACATCGTACACCCGATCGCTTATAAAAGTCATAGCACACCTCTCCTCAATGAGCCGGTCGATTTGACACCTCATTCATGGGTCTAGGACAAAAACTGCGGGAGGAGTAGCGCGCCAAACTTTTGTGTGGAATAATAATAATAATAACTAGAATGTACATTTCCTGAAGAAAATGTGAATGGTGCTTGCAGTGGCAAAATTCGGCACCGGTTGCTAGGGTGCTGTAATTGGTTGCTAGGGCGTGGCCATAAAGTCACTACTTATTGGCGGCTTGATAGGCCGAGCCAAAAGAGCCCAGCCCCAAGTCTCTATGACCATCTAAACCAAAGATATGATCTCACAGATTTGGCCCCCATGTTAAGTCTATGGGAGTTTTTTCAGCCGTTTTTTCGTACGCTGTGCGAACATCGTACACCCAATCGCTTAGAAAAGTCATAGCACACCTCTCCTCAATAAGCCGGTCGATTTGACACCTCATTCGTGGGTCTATGACAAAAACTGCGGGACGAGTTACGCGCCAAAGTTTTGTTCAGGTGAATAGTAATTACAATACTAGAATGTACATTTCCTGAAGAAAATGTGAATGGTGCTTGCAGTGGCAAAATTCGGCACCTGTTGCTAGGGTGCTGTAATTGGTTGCTAGGGCGTGGCCATGAAGTCACTACTTATTGGCGGCTTGATAGGCCGAGTCAAAAGAGCCCAGCCCCAAGTCTCTATGACCTTCTGATCCAAAGATATGATCTCACAGATTTTGACTCAATGTTAAGTCTATGGGAGTTTTTTCAGCCGTTTTTTCGTACGCTGTGCGAACATCGTACACCCGATCGCTTAGAAAAGTCATAGCACACCTCTCCTCAATAAGCCGGTCGATTTGACACCTCATTCGTGGGTCTACGACAAACGGTGCGGGGCGAGTTACGCGCCAAAGTTTTGTTCAGGTGAATAGTAATTACAATACTAGAATGTACATTTCCTGAAGAAAATGTGAATGGTGCTTGCAGTGGCAAAATTCAGCACCGGTTGCTAGGGTGCTGTAATTGGTTGCTAGGGCATGGCTATGAAGTTGCTGTGTCACTACTTATTGGCTGGCCGAATCAAAAGAGCCCAGCCCCAAGTCTCTATGACCTTCTGATCCAAAAATATGATCTCACAGATTTTGTCCGAATGTTAAGTCTATGGGACTTTTTTCAGCTGATTTGTCGTACACTGTGCGAACATCGTACACCCGATCGCTTAGAAAAGTCATAGCACACCTCTCCTCAATAAGCCGGTCGATTTGACATCTCATTCATGGGTCTACGACAAACCGTGCGGGACGAGTTACGCGCCAAAGTTTTGTTCAGGTGAATAGTAATTACAATACTAGAATGTACATTTCCTGAAGAAAATGTGAATGGTGCTTGCAGTGGCAAAATTCAGCACCCGGTTGCTAGGGTGCTGTAATTGGTTGCTAGGGCGTGGCTATGAAGCTGCTGTGTCACTACTCATTGGATTGCCAAGTCAAACGAGCCCAGCCCCAAGTCTCTACGATCTTCTGATCCAAAGATATGATCTCACAGATTTGGCCCCCATGTTAAGTCTATGGGACTTTTTTCAGCCGTTATTTCGTACGCTGTGCAAACATCGTACACCCGATCGCTTAGAAAAGTCATAGCACACCTCTCCTCAATAAGCCGGTCGATTTGACACCTCATTCGTGGGTCTACGACAAACGGTGCGGGACGAGTTACGCGCCAAAGTTTTGTCTAGGTGAATAGTAATTACAATACTAGAATGTACATTTCCTGAAGAAAATGTGAATGGTGCTTGCAGTGGCAAAATTCAGCACCCGGTTGCTAGGGTGCTGTAATTGGTTGCTAGGGCGTGGCTATGAAGCTGCTGTGTCACTACTCATTGGATTGCCAAGTCAAACGAGCCCAGCCCCAAGTCTCTACGATCTTCTGATCCAAAGATATGATCTCACAGATTTGGCCCCCATGTTAAGTCTATGGGACTTTTTTCAGCCGTTATTTCGTACGCTGTGCAAACATCGTACACCCGATCGCTTAGAAAAGTCATAGCACACCTCTCCTCAATAAGCCGGTCGATTTGACACCTCATTCGTGGGTCTACGACAAACGGTGCGGGACGAGTTACGCGCCAAAGTTTTGTCTAGGTGAATAGTAATTACAATACTAGAATGTACATTTCCTGAAGAAAATGTGAATGGTGCTTGCAGTGGCAAAATCGCCACTCGGTTGCTAGGCGGTTGCTAGGGTGTTCTGGGTGGTTGCTAGGCGGTTGCTATGGTAACCTGGGTGGTTGCTAGGGTGTTGCTAGGCAGTTGCTAAGGTACTTGGGGTGGTTGCTAAGGTGTTGCTAAACGGTTGCTAGGGTGTTCTGGGTGGTTGCTAGGCGATTGCTATGGTAACCTGGGTGGTTGCTAAGGTGTTGATAGGCGGTTGCTAGGGTGTTCTGGGTGGTTGCTAGGCGGTTGCTATGGTAACCTGGGTGGTTGCTAGGGTGTTCTGGGTGGTTGCTAGGCGGTTGCTATGGTAACCTGGGTGGTTGCTAGGCGGTTGCTAAGGTACTTGGGGTGGTTGCTAAGGTGTTGCTAGGCGGTTGCTAGGATGTTCTGGGTGGTTGCTAGGCGGTTGCTAGGCGGTTGCTATGGTAACCAGGGTGGTTGCTAGGGTGTTGCTAGGCAGTTGCTAAGGTACTTGGGGTGGTTGCTAAGGCGTTGCTAGGCGGTTGCTATGGTGTTCTGGGTGGTTGCTATGCGGTTGCTATGGTAACCAGGGTGGTTGCTAGGGTGTTGCTAGGCAGTTGCTAAGGTACTTGGGGTGGTTGCTAAGGCGTTGCTAGGCGGTTGCTATGGTGTTCTGGGTGGTTGCTATGCGGTTGCTATGGTAACCAGGGTGGTTGCTAGGGTGTTGCTAGGCAGTTGCTAAGGTACTTGGGGTGGTTGCTAAGGTGTTGCTAGGCGGTTGCTAGGGTGTTCTGGGTGGTTGCTAGGCGGTTGCTAGGGTGTTCTGGGTGGTTGCTAGGCGGTTGCTAGGCGGTTGCTATGGTAACCAGGGTGGTTGCTAGGCAGTTGCTAAGGTACTTGGGGTGGTTGCTAAGGTGTTGCTAGGCGGTTGCTAGGGTGTTCTGGGTGGTTGCTAGGCGGTTGCTATGGTAACCTGGGTGGTTGCTAAGGTGTTGCTAGGCAGTTGTTAAGGTACCTGGAGTGGTCACTATGGTGTTGCTAGGCGGTTGCTAGGGTGTTCTGGGCGGTTGCTATGGTAACCTGGGTGGATGCTATGGTGTTACTAGGTGGTTGGTAGTTGGCACAGATAGTTACTATGGAGTTTCTATAGAGTTCTTAGCATGTTCTCATCCCACTTTAGCACTTAGCTAATCACTATTAGCATGTAGCTATTAACTGCTAGCATGTGTAGCATGTTGCAAGTACAGTTTGCTAGCATGAGTCAAAAAAGCCAACCCCCATGTCTCTACGATGTTCTGATGCAGAGATATAGGCATCGCTAAATGGTTGCTAGGGTACTCTGTTTGGTTGCTAGGGAGTGGCTTGGCAGTTGCCAATGATGATACTCCAAAGGCTGCTTGACAACATAAACCAACCCCCATGTCTTTATGATGTTCTGATGCAGAGATATGGATCTTGAAAAACGGTTGCTAGGGTAATCTGGTTGGTTGCTAGGGAGTGGCCTGGCAGCTACCAATGATGATACTCCAAAGGCTGCTTGACAATATAAACCAACCGCCATGTCTCTATGATGCTCTGATGCAGAGATATAGATCTTGCTAAACGGTTGCTAGGGTACTCTGTTTGGTTGCTAAGGAGTGGCTTGGCAGCTACCAATGATGATACTCCAAAGGCTGCTTGACAATATAAACCAACCCCCATGTCTTTACGATGTTCTGATGCAGAGATATACATCTTGAAAAACGGTTGCTAGGGTACTCTGTTTGGTTGCTAGGGAGTGGCTTGGCAGCTGCCAGTAATGATAAACCAAAGGCTGCTTGCCAGTATGAATGATATAAACCAACCCCCATGCCTCTATGATATTCAGATTTGAAGATATCTGCCTATGCTTTGGGTTGCTAGGGTGCTCTAAATGGTTGCTAAGGCGTGGCTATGATGTCTTTAAGGTGATTTGTGATTGGCGGTTTGCTGCCTCGAGTCAAATGAGCCCATCCTCATGTTTGTATGACACTTCTATCCAAAGATATTCATTTGATCTTTTTCAATGGAAGTCTATGAAGCTTGTTACTAAGGTGCTCTATATGGTTGCTAGGGCGTGGCTTGATATCTTCAAAGTTATCCTGAGAGACTGATTGGTTGCCTGAGTAAAATGAGACCACCCCCTTGTCTCTATGACATTGTGATCCAGAGTTATGACTTGTCAAAGTTCGTTCCAATGTTAAGTCTATGGGATTTTTTTCGCTACTTTTTCGCCCGCCGGACGAACATCGTACACCCGATCGCTTATAAAAGTCATAGCACACCTCTCCTCAATGAGCCGGTCGATTTGACACCTCATTCATGGGTCTAGGACAAAAACTGCGGGAGGAGTAGCGCGCCAAACTTTTGTGTGGAATAATAATAATAATAATAATAATAATAATAATAATAATAAGTATGCAGAAGATTAAGAATGGAGCTTTGCCTTTGGCAAGCACCATTAACTAGAATGTACATTTCCTGAAGAAAATGTGAATGGTGCTTGCAGTGGCAAAATTCGGCACCCGGTTGCTAGGGTGCTGTAATTGGTTGCTAGGGTGAGGCTATGAAGTCAATAGTTATTGGCTGCTTGATAGGCCGAGTCAAAAGAGCCCAGCCCCAAGTCTCTATGACCTTCTAAACCAAAGATATGATCTCACAGATTTGGCCCCCATGTTAAGTCTATGGGAGTTTTTTCAGCCGTTTTTTCGTACGCTGTGTGAACATCGTACACCCGATCGCTTAGAAAAGTCATAGCACACCTCTCCTCAATGAGCCGGTCGATTTGACACCTCATTCGTGGGTCTATGACAAATGGTGCGGGACGAGTTACGCGCCAAAGTTTTGTTCAGGTGAATAGTAATTACAATACTAGAATGTACATTTCCTGAAGAAAATGTGAATGGTGCTTGCAGTGGCAAAACTCGGCACTCTTGATTAGCATGATGCTAACATAATTACCGTTGTGCTAAGATGTTTTTAACAAGATGCTAACATGATTAGCATGTTGCTAACATGATGCTAACACCCTTAGCATGCTGCTAGCATGTTTTCAGTAAGATGCTAACATGATTAGCATAATGGTAGCATGATGCTAGCATGATTACCATGTTGCTAGCATGTTTTTAACAAGATGTTAACATGATTAGCATGTTTGCTAGCATGATGCTAACATGATTAGCATGCTACTAACATTATGCTAACACAATTAGCATGCTACCAGCATGATGCTAACACATTTTTAATAGTTTGTGTCATGTTTAAACCCTAAGCTAATCACTATTAGCATGTAGCTATTCACTGCTAGCATGTGTAGCATGTTGGAAGTCCAATTTGCTAGCATGAGTCAAAAAAGCCAACCACCATGTCTGTACTATGTTCTGATGCAGAGATATAGGTCCTGCAATACGGTTGCTAGGGTACTCCATTTGGTTGCTAGGGAGTGGCTTGGCAGCTACCAATGATGATACTCCAATGGCTGCTGGCCAATATAAGCCAACCCCCATGTCTGTATGATGTTTTGATGCAGAGATATAGATCTTGCAAAACTGTTGCTAGGGTACTCTGTTTGGTTGCTAGGGAGTGGCTTGGCAGCTACCAATGATGATACTCCAAAGGCTGCTTGACAATATAAACCAACCCCCATGTCTTTACGATTTTCTGATGCAGAGATATAGATCTTGCTAAACGGTTGCTAGGGTACTCTGTTTGGTTGCTAGGGAGTAGCTTGGCAACTGCCAGTAATGATAAACCAAAGGCTGCTTGCCAGTATGAATGATATAAACCAACCCCCATGTCTCTATGATATTCAGATTTGAAGATATCTGCCTATGCTTTGGGTTGCTAGGGTGCTCTAAATGGTTGCTAAGGCGTGGCTAAGATGTCTTTAAGGTGATTTTTGATTGGCGGTTTGCTGCCTCGAGTCAAATGAGCCCACCCTCATGTTTGTATGACACTCCTATCCAAAGATATTCATTTGATCTTTTTGAATGGAAGTCTATGGAACTTGTTGCTATGGTGCTCTATATGGTTGCTAGGGCGTGGCTTGATAGCTTCACAATGATCCTGAGAGACTGATTGGCTGCCTGAGTGAAATGAGCCCACCCCTTTGTCTCTATGACATTGTGATCCAGAGTTATGTTCAATACAAAATCCCTATGTAATTTCCCATAGTAGGAAAAACACACCATTTCATGGGCACGGCTTCACCATAGTATGTCTATGGGGCAACTTTGGGCAGCTCTTGTGACCCAGGGGTACAACTTACACCCCATTTTGAGGTATGGTCTGACAGAACCTGTCAGCCCCTTCAATCGTGGTGACCCACATGTTTCTACGAAATTCTCGTTAGGAGCTATGACTCGTCAAAGTTCGTTGCAATGTTAAGTCAATGGGATTTTTCGCCCGATTTTTCGCCCGCCGGACGAACATCGTACACCCGATCGCTTATAAAAGTCATAGCACACCATTCCCGAATAATCCGCACGATTTGACACCTCATTCGTGGGTCTAGGACAAAAGCTGCGAGACTAGTTACGCGCCGAAATTTTGTCCAGAAGAAGAAGAAGAAGAAGAAGCAGAATAATAATAAGTATGCAGCAGAATAAGAATGGAGCTTTGCCTTTGGCAAGCACCATTAATAATAATAACTAGAATGTACATTTCCTGAAGAAAATGTGAATGGTGCTTGCAGTGGCAAAATTCGGCACCGGTTGCTAGGGTGCTGTAATTGGTTGCTAGGGCGTGGCTATGAAGTTGCTGTGTCACTACTTATTGGCTGGCCGAATCAAAAGATCCCAGCCCCAAGTCTCTATGACCTTCTGATCCAAAGATATGATCTCACAGATTTTGACCCAATGTTAAGTCTATGGGTGTTTTTTCAGCCGTTTTTTTCGTACGCTGTGCGAACATCGTACACCCGATCGCTTAGAAAAGTCATAGCACACCTCTCCTCAATAAGCCGGTCGATTTGACACCTCATTTGTGGGTCTACGACAAACGGTGCGGGACGAGTTATGCGCCAAAGTTTTATTCAGGTGAATAGTAATTACAATACTAGAATGTACATTTCCTGAAGAAAATGTGAATGGTGCTTGCAGTGGCAAAATTCGGCACCGGTTGCTAGGGTGCTGTAATTGGTTGCTAGGGTGTGGCTATGAAGTTGCTGTGTCACTACTTATTGGCTGGCTGAATCAAAAGAGCCCAGCCCCAAGTCTCTATGACCTTCTAAACCAAAGATATGAAATCACAGATTTGGCCCCCATGTTAAGTCTATGGGAGTTTTTTCAGCCGTTTTTTCATACGCTGTGCGAACATCGTACACCCGATCGCTTAGAAAAGTCATAGCACACCTCTCCTCAATAAGCCAGTCGATTCGACACCTCATTTGTGGGTCTACGACAAACGGTGCGGGACGAGTAGCATGCCGAAGTTTTGTCAAGGTGAATAGTAATTACAATACTAGAATGTACATTTCCTGAAGAAAATGTGAATGGTGCTTGCAGTGGCAAAACTCGGCACTCTTGATTAGCATGATGCTAACATAATTACCGTCCTGCTAGGATGTTTTTAGCAAGATGCTAACATGATTAGCATGTTGCTAGCATGATGCTAACACCCTAAGCATGCTGCTAGCATGTTTTAAACAAAATGCTAGTCATGTTAGCATAATGCTAGCAACATGCTAACATGATTAGCATAATGCTAGCATGATGCTAGCATTATTACCATGTTGCTAGCATTATTACCATGTTGCTAGCATTATTTTAACAAGATGCTAATCATGTTAGCATTATGTTAGCAACATGCTAACATGATTAGCATGTTTGCTAGCATGATGCTAACACCCTTAGCATGCTGCTAGCATGTTTTAAACAAGATGCTAATCATGTTAGCATAATGCTAGCAAACATGCTAACATGATTAGCATAATGCTAGCATGATGCTAGCATGATTACCATTTTGCTAGCATGATTTTAACAAGATGCTAGTAGCATGCTAATCATGTTAGCATCATGCTAGCAAACATGGTAATCATGTTAGCATCTTGTTAAAAACATGCTAACAACATGGTAATCATGCTAGCATCATGCTAGCATTATGCTAATGATGTTAGCATGTTGCTAGCATTATGCTAACATCATTAGCATAATGCTAGCATGATGCTAGCATGATTACCATGTTGTTAGCATGTTTTTAACAAGATGCTAACATGATTAGCATGTTTGCTAGCATGATGCTAACATGATTAGCATGCTACTAGCATAATGCTAACACAATTAACATGCATAATGCTAGCAACATGCTAACATGATTAGCATAATGCTAGCATGATGCTAGCATTATTACCATGTTGCTAGCATTATTACCATGTTGCTAGCATTATTTTAACAATATGCTAATCATGTTAGCATTATGTTAGCAACATGCTAACATGATTAGCATGTTTGCTAGCATGATGCTAACACCCTTAGCATGCTGCTAGCATGTTTTAAACAAGATGCTAATCATGTTAGCATAATGCTAGCAAACATGCTAACATGATTAGCATAATGCTAGCATGATGCTAGCATGATTACCATTTTGCTAGCATGATTTTAACAAGATGCTAATCATGTTAGCATAATGCTAGCAACATGCTAACATCATTAGCATAATGCTAGCATGATGCTAGCATGATTACCATGTTGTTAGCATGTTTTTAACAAGATGCTAACATGATTAGCATGTTTGCTAGCATGATGCTAACATGATTAGCATGCTACTAGCATAATGCTAACACAATTAACATGCCACTAGCATTATTCTAACACATTTTTACTAGTTTGTGTCATGTTTAAACCTTAAGCTAATCACTATTAGCATGTAGCTATTCACTGCTAGCATGTGTAGCATGTTGGAAGTCCAGTTTGCTAGCATGAGTCAAAAGAGCCAACCGCCATGTCTCTATAATGTTCTGATGCAGAGATATAGGTGTTGCAAAACGGTTGCTAGGGTACTCTGTTTGGTTGCTAGGGAGTGGCTTGGCAGCTGCCAATGATGATACTCCAAAGGCTGCTTGACAATATAAACCAACCCCCATGTCTGTACGATGTTCTGATGCAGAGATATAGATCTTGCAAAATGGTTGCTAGGGTACTCTGTTTGGTTGCTAAGGAGTGGCTTGGCAGCTACCAATGATGATACACCAAAGGCTGCTTGCCAGTATGAATGATATAAACCAACCCCCATGCCTGTATGATATTCAGATTTGAAGATATCTGCCTATGCTTTGGGTTGCTAGGGTGCTCTATATGGTTGCTAAGGCGTGGCTATGATGTCTTTAAGGTGATTTGTGATTGGCGGTTTGCTGCCTCGAGTCAAATGAGCCCACCCTCTTGTTTGTACGACACTTTTATCCAAAGATATTCCTTTGATCTTTTTCAATGGAAGTCTATGGATCTTGTTGCTATGGTGCTCTATATGGTTGCTAGGGCGTGCCTTGATAGCTTCACAATGATCCTGAGAGACTGATTGGTTGCCTGAGTAAAATGAGCCCACCCCCTTGTCTCTATGTCATTGTGATCCAGAGTTATGTTCAATACAAAATCCCTATGTAATTTCCCATAGTAGGAAAAACACAGTACTTCCTGGTTCATGGGCACGGCTTCACCATAGTATGTCTATGGGGCAACTTTGGGCAGCTCTTGTGCCCCAGGGGTACAACTTACACCCCATTTTGAGCTATGGTCTGACAGAGCCTGTCAGCCCCTTCAATCGTGGTGACCCACATGTTTCTACGAAATTCTCGTTAGGAGCTATGACTCGTCAAAGTTTGTCACAATGCAAAGTCTATGGGATTTTTTTCGCTACTTTTTCGCCCGCCGGACGAACATCGTACACTCAATCGCTTATAAAAGTCATAGCACACCTCTCCTCAATAAGCCGGTCAATTGGACACCTCATTCATGGGTCTAGGACAAAAACTGCGGGAGGAGTAGCGCGCCAAACTTTTGTGTGGAATAATAATAATAATAATAATAATAATAATAATAATAATAAGTATGCAGAAGATTAAGAATGGAGCTTTGCCTTTGGCAAGCACCATTAACTAGAATGTACATTTCCTGAAGAAAATGTAAATGGTGCTTGCAGTGGCAAAATTCGCCACTCGGTTGCTAGGGTGCTGTAATTGGTTGCTAGGGCATGGCTATGAACTACTTATTGGCTGCTTGATAGGTCAAATCAAAAGAGCCCAGCCCCAAGTCTCTATGATCTTCTGATCCAAAGATATGATATCTTAGATTTTGTCCCAATGTTAAGTCTATGGGACTTTTTTCAGCCGATTTTTCGTACGCTGTGCAAACATCGTACACCCGATCGCTTAGAAAAGTCATAGCACACCTCTCCTCAATAAGCTGGTCGTTTTGACACCTCATTCGTGGGTCTACGACAAATGGTGCGGAACGAGTTACGCGCCAAAGTTTTGCTCAGGTGAATAGTAATTACAATACTAGAATGTACATTTCCTGAAGAAAATGTGAATGGTGCTTGCAGTGACAAAATTCGGCACCCGGTTGCTAGGGTGAGGCTATGAAGTCAATAGTTATTGGCTGCTTGATAGGCCGAGTCAAAAGAGCCCAGCCCCAAGTCTCTATGACCTTCTAAACCAAAGATATGATCTCACAGATTTGGCCCCCATGTTAAGTCTATGAGAGTTTTTTCAGCCGTTTTTTCGTATGCTGTGTGAACATCGTACACCCGATTGCTTAGAAAAGTCATAGCACACCTCTCCTCAATAAGCCGGTCGATTTGACACCTTATTCATGGGTCTACGACAAACGGTGTGGGACGAGTTACGCGCCAAAGTTTTGTTCAGGTGAATAGTAATTACAATACTAGAACCACTCGGTTGCTAGGGTGCTGTAATTGGTTGCTAGGGCATGGCTATGAACTACTTATTGGCTGCTTGATAGGTCAAATCAAAAGAGCCCAGCCCCAAGTCTCTATGACCTTCTAAACCAAAGAAATGATCTCACAGATTTGGCCCCCATGTTAAGTCTATGGGAGTTTTTCAGCTGATTTTTCGTACGCTGTGTGAACATCGTACACCTGATCGCTTAGAAAAGTCATAGCACACCTCTCCTCAATAAGCCGGTCGATTTGACACCTCATTCGTGGGTCTACAACAAACGGTGCGGGACGAGTTACGCGCCAAAGTTTTGTTCAGGTGAATAGTAATTACAATACTAGAATGTACATTTCCTGAAGAAAATGTGAATGGTGCTTGCAGTGGCAAAATTCGGCACCCGGTTGCTAGGGTGCTGTAATTGGTTGCTAGGGTGTGGCCATGAAGTCACTACTTATTGGCAGCTTGATAGGCCGAGTCAAAAGAGCCCAGCCCCAAGTCTCTATGACCTTCTAAACCAAAGATATGATCTCACAGATTTGGCCCCCATGTTAAGTCTATGGGAGTTTTTTCAGCCGTTTTTTCGTACGCTGTGCGAACATCGTACACCCGATCGCTTAGAAAAGTCATAGCACACCTCTCCTCAATAAGCCGGTCGATTTGACCCCTCATTCGTGGGTCTGTGACAAACGGTGCGGGACGAGTTACGCGCCAAAGTTTTGTTCAGGTGAATAGTAATTACAATACTAGAATGTACATTTCCTGAAGAAAATGTGAATGGTGCTTGCAGTGGCAAAATTCGGCCCCGGTTGCTAGGGTGCTGTAATTGGTTGCTAGGGCGTGGCTATTAAGTTGCTGTGTCACTACTTATTGGCTGGCCGAATCAACAGAGCCCAGCCCCAAGTCTCTATGACCTTCTGATCCAAAGATATGATCTCACAGATTTTGTCCCAATGTTAAGTCTATGAGACTTTTTTCAGCTGTTTTTTCGTCCACCGTGTGAACATCTTACACCCGATCACTTAGAAAAGTCATAGCACACCTCTCCTCAATAAGCCGGTCGATTTGACACCTCATTTGTGGGTCTACGACAAAGGGTGCGTGACGAGTTACACACCAAAGTTTTGTTCAGGTGTGCGTGTGTGTGAGAAAGTGACAGTTGAGACTGACGGAATGTTCGTGATTTTGAATTTTTCAATGTAAGTCTATGGGTCTTTTTTGGCCGTTTTTTTGTACGCTGTGCGAACATCGTACACCCGATCGCTTAGAAAAGTCATAGCACACCTTTCCTCAATAAGCCGGTCGATTTGACACCTCATTTGTGGGTCTACGACAAACGGTGTGGGACGAGTTACGCGCCAAAGTTTTGTTCAGGTGAATAGTAATTACAATACTAGAATGTACATTTCCTGAAGAAAATGTGAATGGTGCTTGCAGTGGCAAAATCGCCACTCGGTTGCTAGGCGGTTGCTAAGGTACTTGGGGTGGTTGCTAAGGTGTTGCTAGGCGGTTGATAGGGTGTTCTGGGCGGTTGCTAGGCGGTTGCTATGGTAACCTGGGTGGTTGCTAGGGTGTTGCTAGGCAGTTGCTAAGGTACTTGGGGTGGTTGCTAAGGTGTTGCTAGGCGGTTGCTAGGGTGTTCTGGGTGGTTGCTAGGCGGTTGCTATGGTAACCTGGGTGGTTGCTAGGGTGTTGCTAGGCAGTTGCTAAGGTACTTGGGGTGGTTGCTAAGGTGTTGCTAGGCGGTTGCTAGGGTGTTCTGGGTGGTTGCTAGGCGGTTGCTATGGTAACCTGGGTGGTTGCTAGGGTGTTGCTAGGCAGTTGCTAAGGTACTTGGGGTGGTTGCTAAGGTGTTGCTAGGCGGTTGCTAGGGTGTTCTGGGTGGTTGCTAGGCGGTTGCTATGGTAACCTGAGTGGTTGCTAGGGTGTTGCTAGGCAGTTGCTAAGGTACTTGGGGTGGTTGCTAAGGTGTTGCTAGGCGGTTGCTAGGGTGTTCTGGGTGGTTGCTAGGCGGTTGCTATGGTAACCTGAGTGGTTGCTAGGGTGTTGCTAGGCAGTTGCTAAGGTACTTGGGGTGGTTGCTAAGGTGTTGCTAGGCGGTTGCTAGGGTGTTCTGGGTGGTTGCTAGGTGGTTGCTATGGTAACCTGGGTGGTTGCTAGGGTGTTGCTAGGCGGTTGGTAGTTGTCACAGATAGTTACTATGGAGTTTCTATAGAGATCTTAGCATGTTCTCAGCCCACTTTAGCACTTAGCTAATCACTATTAGCATGTGGCTATTCACTGCTAACATGTGAAGCATGTTGCAAGTACAGTTTGCTAGCATGAGTCAAAAAAGCCAACCCCCATGTCTGTACGATGTTCTGATGCAGAGATATAGGCCTTGCTAAATGGTTGCTAGGGTACTCTGTTTGGTTGCTAGGGAGTGGCTTGGCAGCTGCCAATGATAATACAGCAAAGGCTGGTTGCCAGTATGAATGATATAAACCAACCCCCATGCCTCTATGATATTCAGATTTGAAGATATCCCTCTTTGCTTTGGGTTGCTAAGGTGCTCTAAATGGTTGCTAGGGCGTGGCTATGAAGTCTTTAAGGTGATTTGTGATTGGCCGTTTGCTGCCCCGAGTCAAATGAGCCCACCCTCATATTTCTATGACACTCCTATCCAAAGATATTCATTTGATCTTTTTCAATGGAAGTCTATGGAACTTGTTGCTATGGTGCTCTATATGGTTGCTAGGGCGTGGCTTGATAGCTTTACATTGATCCTGAGAGCCTGATTGGTTGCCTGAGTGAAATGAGCCCGCCCCCTTGTCTCTATGTCACTGTGATCAATAGTGAGTGAGTGAGAGAAAGGGTTCTAAGGGCCTGCGTGTGTGGGTGTGTGTGAGAAAGTGACAGTTGAAATTCAAATTTCTGAAAATTCTGCCATTGAAAGTCAATGGGACTTTTTTGGCCGCTTTTTCGTCCGCTGTGCGAACATCGTAGGTCCGATCGCTTAGAAAAGTCATAGCACACCTCTCCTCAATGAGCCGGTCGATTTGACACCTCATTCATGGGTCTAGGACAAAAACTGCGGGACAAGTTACGCGCCGAAGTTTTGTCCAGAAGAAGAAGAATAAGTATGCAGGAGAATAAGAATGGAGCTTTGCCTTTGGCAAGCACCATTAACTAGAATGTACATTTCCTGAAGAAAATGTGAATGGTGCTTGCAGTGGCAAAATTCGACACCGGTTGCTAGGGTGCTGTAATTGGTTGCTAGGGCGTGGCCATGAAGTCACTACTTATTGGCGGCTTGATAGGCTGAGTCAAAAGAGCCCAGCCGCAAGTCTCTATGACCTTCTAAACCAAAGATATGATCTCACAGATTTGGCCCCCATGTTAAGTCTAAGGGAGTTTTTTCAGCCGTTTTTTCGTACGCTGTGCGAACATCGTACAAGCGATCGCTTAGAAAAGTCATAGCACACCTCTCCTCACTAAGCCGGTCGATTTGACACCTCATTCGTGGGTCTACGACAAACGGTGCGGGACGAGTTAGGCGCCAAAGTTTTGTTCAGGTGAATAGTAATTACAATACTAGAATGTACATTTCCTGAAGAAAATGTGAATGGTGCTTGCAGTGGCAAAATTCGGCACCGGTTGCTAGGGTGCTGTAATTGGTTGCTAGGGCGTGGCTATGAAGTTGCTGTGTCACTACTTATTGGCTGGCCGAATCAAAAGATCCCAGCCCCAAGTCTCTATGACCTTCTGATCCAAAGATATGATCTCACAGATTTTGACCCAATGTTAAGTCTATGGGTGTTTTTTCAGCCGTTTTTTTCGTACGCTGTGCGAACATCGTACACCCGATCGCTTAGAAAAGTCATAGCACACCTCTCCTCAATAAGCCGGTCGATTTGACACCTCATTTGTGGGTCTACGACAAACGGTGCGGGACGAGTTATGCGCCAAAGTTTTATTCAGGTGAATAGTAATTACAATACTAGAATGTACATTTCCTGAAGAAAATGTGAATGGTGCTTGCAGTGGCAAAATTCGGCACCGGTTGCTAGGGTGCTGTAATTGGTTGCTAGGGTGTGGCTATGAAGTTGCTGTGTCACTACTTATTGGCTGGCTGAATCAAAAGAGCCCAGCCCCAAGTCTCTATGACCTTCTAAACCAAAGATATGAAATCACAGATTTGGCCCCCATGTTAAGTCTATGGGAGTTTTTTCAGCCGTTTTTTCATACGCTGTGCGAACATCGTACACCCGATCGCTTAGAAAAGTCATAGCACACCTCTCCTCAATAAGCCAGTCGATTCGACACCTCATTTGTGGGTCTACGACAAACGGTGCGGGACGAGTAGCATGCCGAAGTTTTGTCAAGGTGAATAGTAATTACAATACTAGAATGTACATTTCCTGAAGAAAATGTGAATGGTGCTTGCAGTGGCAAAACTCGGCACTCTTGATTAGCATGATGCTAACATAATTACCGTCCTGCTAGGATGTTTTTAGCAAGATGCTAACATGATTAGCATGTTGCTAGCATGATGCTAACACCCTAAGCATGCTGCTAGCATGTTTTAAACAAAATGCTAGTCATGTTAGCATAATGCTAGCAACATGCTAACATGATTAGCATAATGCTAGCATGATGCTAGCATTATTACCATGTTGCTAGCATTATTACCATGTTGCTAGCATTATTTTAACAAGATGCTAATCATGTTAGCATTATGTTAGCAACATGCTAACATGATTAGCATGTTTGCTAGCATGATGCTAACACCCTTAGCATGCTGCTAGCATGTTTTAAACAAGATGCTAATCATGTTAGCATAATGCTAGCAAACATGCTAACATGATTAGCATAATGCTAGCATGATGCTAGCATGATTACCATTTTGCTAGCATGATTTTAACAAGATGCTAGTAGCATGCTAATCATGTTAGCATCATGCTAGCAAACATGGTAATCATGTTAGCATCTTGTTAAAAACATGCTAACAACATGGTAATCATGCTAGCATCATGCTAGCATTATGCTAATGATGTTAGCATGTTGCTAGCATTATGCTAACATCATTAGCATAATGCTAGCATGATGCTAGCATGATTACCATGTTGTTAGCATGTTTTTAACAAGATGCTAACATGATTAGCATGTTTGCTAGCATGATGCTAACATGATTAGCATGCTACTAGCATAATGCTAACACAATTAACATGCATAATGCTAGCAACATGCTAACATGATTAGCATAATGCTAGCATGATGCTAGCATTATTACCATGTTGCTAGCATTATTACCATGTTGCTAGCATTATTTTAACAATATGCTAATCATGTTAGCATTATGTTAGCAACATGCTAACATGATTAGCATGTTTGCTAGCATGATGCTAACACCCTTAGCATGCTGCTAGCATGTTTTAAACAAGATGCTAATCATGTTAGCATAATGCTAGCAAACATGCTAACATGATTAGCATAATGCTAGCATGATGCTAGCATGATTACCATTTTGCTAGCATGATTTTAACAAGATGCTAATCATGTTAGCATAATGCTAGCAACATGCTAACATCATTAGCATAATGCTAGCATGATGCTAGCATGATTACCATGTTGTTAGCATGTTTTTAACAAGATGCTAACATGATTAGCATGTTTGCTAGCATGATGCTAACATGATTAGCATGCTACTAGCATAATGCTAACACAATTAACATGCCACTAGCATTATTCTAACACATTTTTACTAGTTTGTGTCATGTTTAAACCTTAAGCTAATCACTATTAGCATGTAGCTATTCACTGCTAGCATGTGTAGCATGTTGGAAGTCCAGTTTGCTAGCATGAGTCAAAAGAGCCAACCGCCATGTCTCTATAATGTTCTGATGCAGAGATATAGGTGTTGCAAAACGGTTGCTAGGGTACTCTGTTTGGTTGCTAGGGAGTGGCTTGGCAGCTGCCAATGATGATACTCCAAAGGCTGCTTGACAATATAAACCAACCCCCATGTCTGTACGATGTTCTGATGCAGAGATATAGATCTTGCAAAATGGTTGCTAGGGTACTCTGTTTGGTTGCTAAGGAGTGGCTTGGCAGCTACCAATGATGATACACCAAAGGCTGCTTGCCAGTATGAATGATATAAACCAACCCCCATGCCTGTATGATATTCAGATTTGAAGATATCTGCCTATGCTTTGGGTTGCTAGGGTGCTCTATATGGTTGCTAAGGCGTGGCTATGATGTCTTTAAGGTGATTTGTGATTGGCGGTTTGCTGCCTCGAGTCAAATGAGCCCACCCTCTTGTTTGTACGACACTTTTATCCAAAGATATTCCTTTGATCTTTTTCAATGGAAGTCTATGGATCTTGTTGCTATGGTGCTCTATATGGTTGCTAGGGCGTGCCTTGATAGCTTCACAATGATCCTGAGAGACTGATTGGTTGCCTGAGTAAAATGAGCCCACCCCCTTGTCTCTATGTCATTGTGATCCAGAGTTATGTTCAATACAAAATCCCTATGTAATTTCCCATAGTAGGAAAAACACAGTACTTCCTGGTTCATGGGCACGGCTTCACCATAGTATGTCTATGGGGCAACTTTGGGCAGCTCTTGTGCCCCAGGGGTACAACTTACACCCCATTTTGAGCTATGGTCTGACAGAGCCTGTCAGCCCCTTCAATCGTGGTGACCCACATGTTTCTACGAAATTCTCGTTAGGAGCTATGACTCGTCAAAGTTTGTCACAATGCAAAGTCTATGGGATTTTTTTCGCTACTTTTTCGCCCGCCGGACGAACATCGTACACTCAATCGCTTATAAAAGTCATAGCACACCTCTCCTCAATAAGCCGGTCAATTGGACACCTCATTCATGGGTCTAGGACAAAAACTGCGGGAGGAGTAGCGCGCCAAACTTTTGTGTGGAATAATAATAATAATAATAATAATAATAATAATAATAATAAGTATGCAGAAGATTAAGAATGGAGCTTTGCCTTTGGCAAGCACCATTAACTAGAATGTACATTTCCTGAAGAAAATGTGAATGGTGCTTGCAGTGGCAAAATTCGGCACCCGGTTGCTAGGGTGCTGTAATTGGTTGCTATGGCATGGCGACGAACTACTTATTAGCTGCTTGATAGGCCGAATCAAAAGAGCCCAGCCCCAAGTCTCTATGACCTTCTAAACCAAAGAAATGATCTCACAGATTTGGCCCCCATGTTAAGTCTATGGGAGTTTTTCAGCTGTTTTTTTCGTACGCTGTGCGAACATCGTACACCTGATCGCTTAGAAAAGTCATAGCACACCTCTCCTCAATAAGCCGGTCGATTTGACACCTCATTCGTGGGTCTACAACAAACGGTGCGGGATGAGTTACGCGCCAAAGTTTTGTTCAGGTGAATAGTAATTACAATACTAGAATGTACATTTCCTGAAGAAAATGTGAATGGTGCTTGCAGTGGCAAAATTCGGAACCCGGTTGCTAGGGTGCTGTAATCGGTTACTAGGGCATGGCTATAAAGTCACTAGTTATTGGCTGCTTGATAGGCCGAGTCAAAAGAGCCCAGCCCCAAGTCTCTACGACCTTCTGATCCAAAGATATGATCTCACAGATTTGGTCCCCATGTTAAGTCTATGGGACATTTTTCAGACGATTTTTCGTCCGCTGTGCGAACATCGTACACCCGATCACTTAGAAAAGTCATAGCACAACTCTCCTCAATAAGCCGGCCGATTTGACACCTCATTCGTGGGTCTACGACAAACGGTGCGGGATGAGTTACGCGCCAAAGTTTTGTCTAGGTGAATAGTAATTACAATACTAGAATGTACATTTCCTGAAGAAAATGTGAATGGTGCTTGCAGTGGCAAAATTCGCTACTCGGTTGCTAGGGTGCTGTAATTGGTTGCTAGGGCGTGGCCATGAAGTCACTACTTATTGGCGGCTTGATAGGCCGAGTCAAAAGAGCCCAGCCCCAAGTCTCTATGACCCTCTAAACCAAAGATATGATCTCACAGATTTGGTCCCCATGTTAAGTCTATGAGACATTTTTCAGACGATTTTTCGTCCGCTGTGCGAACATCGTACACCCGATCGCTTAGAAAAGTCATAGCACACCTCTCCTCAATAAACCGGTCGATTTGACACCTCATTCGTGGGTCTACGACAAACGGTGCAGGACGAGTTACGCACCAAAGTTTTGTCTAGGTGAATAGTAATTACAATACTAGAATGTACATTTCCTGAAGAAAATGTGAATGGTGCTTGCAGTGGCAAAATCGGCACTCGGTTGCTAGGGTGCTGTAATTGGTTGCTAGGGCGTGGCCATGAAGTCACTACTTATTGGCGGCTTGATAGGCCGAGTCAAAAGAGCCCAGCCCTAAGTCTCTATGACCTTCTAAACCAAAGATATGATCTCACAGATTTGGCCCCCATGTTAAGTCTATGGGAGTTTTTTCAGCCGTTTTTTCGTACGCTGTGCGAACATCGTACACCTGATCGCTTAGAAAAGTCATAGCACACCTCTCCTCAATAAGCCGGTCGATTTGACACCTTATTCGTGGGTCTACGACAAACGGTGCGGAACGAGTTACGCGCCAAAGTTTTGATCAGGTGAATAGTAATTACAATACTAGAATGTACATTTCCTGAAGAAAATGTGAATGGTGCTTGCAGTGGCAAAATTCGGCACTCGGTTGCTAGGGTGCTGTAATTGGTTGCTAGGGCGTGGCCATGAAGTCACTACTTATTGGCGGCTTGATAGGCCGAGTCAAAAGAGCCCAGCCCCAAGTCTCTATGACCTTCTAAACCAAAGATATGATCTCACAGATTTGGCCCCCATGTTAAGTCTATGGGAGTTTTTTCAGACGTTTTTTTGTACGCTGTGCGAACATTGTACACCCGATCGCTTAGAAAAGTCATAGCACACCTCTCCTCAATAAGCCGGTCGATTTGACACCTCATTCGTGGGTCTACGACAAACAGTGCGGGACGAGTTACGCGCCAAAGTTTTGTTCAGGTGAATAGTAATTACAATACTAGAATGTACATTTCCTGAAGAAAATGTGAATGGTGCTTGCAGTGGCAAAATTCGCCGCTCGGTTGCTAGGGTGCTGTAATCGGTTGCTAGGGCGTGGCCATGAAGTCACTACTTATTGGCGGCTTGATAGGCCGAGTCAAAAGAGCCCAGCCGCAAGTCTCTATGACCTTCTAAACCAAAGATATGATCTCACAGATTTGGCCCCCATGTTAAGTCTATGGGAGTTTTTTCAGCCGTTTTTTCGTATGCTCTGCGAACATCGTACACCCGATCGCTTAGAAAAGTCATAGCACACCTCTCCTCAATAAGCCGGTCGATTTGACACCTCATTCGTGGGTCTACGACAAACGGTGCAGGACGAGTTACGCGCCAAAGTTTTGTTCAGGTGAATAGTAATTACAATACTAGAATGTACATTTCCTGAAGAAAATGTGAATGGTGCTTGCAGTGGCAAAATTCGGCCCCGGTTGCTAGGGTGCTGTAATTGGTTGCTAGGGTGTGGCTATGAAGTTGCTGTGTCACTACTTATTGGCTGGCCGAATCAAAAGAGCCCAGCCCCAAGTCTCTATGACCTTCTGATCCAAAGATATGATCTCACAGATTTTGACCCCATGTTAAGTCTATGGGACATTTTTCAGACGATTTTTCGTCCGCTGTGCGAACATCGTACACCCGATCACTTAGAAAAGTCATAGCACACCTCTCCTCAATAAGCCGGCCGATTTGACACCTCATTCGTGGGTCTACGACAAACGGTGCGGGATGAGTTACGCGCCAAAGTTTTGTCTAGGTGAATAGTAATTACAATACTAGAATGTACATTTCCTGAAGAAAATGTGAATGGTGCTTGCAGTGGCAAAATCGCCACTCGGTTGCTAGGCGGTTGCTAGGGTGTTCTGGGTGGTTGCTAGGCGGTTGCTATGGTAACCTGGGTGGTTGCTAGGGTGTTGCTAGGCAGTTGCTAAGGTACTTGGGGTGGTTGCTAAGGTGTTGCTAAACGGTTGCTAGGGTGTTCTGGGTGGTTGCTAGGCGATTGCTATGGTAACCTGGGTGGTTGCTAAGGTGTTGATAGGCGGTTGCTAGGGTGTTCTGGGTGGTTGCTAGGCGGTTGCTATGGTAACCTGGGTGGTTGCTAGGGTGTTCTGGGTGGTTGCTAGGCGGTTGCTATGGTAACCTGGGTGGTTGCTAAGGTGTTGCTAGGCGGTTGCTAGGATGTTCTGGGTGGTTGCTAGGCGGTTGCTAGGCGGTTGCTATGGTAACCAGGGTGGTTGCTAGGGTGTTGCTAGGCAGTTGCTAAGGTACTTGGGGTGGTTGCTAAGGCGTTGCTAGGCGGTTGCTATGGTGTTCTGGGTGGTTGCTATGCGGTTGCTATGGTAACCAGGGTGGTTGCTAGGGTGTTGCTAGGCAGTTGCTAAGGTACTTGGGGTGGTTGCTAAGGTGTTGCTAGGCGGTTGCTAGGGTGTTCTGGGTGGTTGCTAGGCTGTTGCTAGGGTGTTCTGGGTGGTTGCTAGGCGGTTGCTAGGCGGTTGCTATGGTAACCAGGGTGGTTGCTAGGCAGTTGCTAAGGTACTTGGGGTGGTTGCTAAGGTGTTGCTAGGCGGTTGCTAGGGTGTTCTGGGTGGTTGCTAGGCGGTTGCTATGGTAACCTGGGTGGTTGCTAAGGTGTTGCTAGGCAGTTGTTAAGGTACCTGGAGTGGTCACTATGGTGTTGCTAGGCGGTTGCTAGGGTGTTCTGGGCAGTTGCTATGGTAACCTGGGTGGATGCTATGGTGTTACTAGGTGGTTGGTAGTTGGCACAGATAGTTACTATGGAGTTTCTATAGAGTTCTTAGCATGTTCTCATCCCACTTTAGCACTTAGCTAATCACTATTAGCATGTAGCTATTAACTGCTAGCATGTGTAGCATGTTGCAAGTACAGTTTGCTAGCATGAGTCAAAAAAGCCAACCCCCATGTCTCTACGATGTTCTGATGCAGAGATATAGGCATCGCTAAATGGTTGCTAGGGTACTCTGTTTGGTTGCTAGGGAGTGGCTTGGCAGTTGCCAATGATGATACTCCAAAGGCTGCTTGACAACATAAACCAACCCCCATGTCTTTATGATGTTCTGATGCAGAGATATGGATCTTGAAAAACGGTTGCTAGGGTAATCTGGTTGGTTGCTAGGGAGTGGCCTGGCAGCTACCAATGATGATACTCCAAAGGCTGCTTGACAATATAAACCAACCGCCATGTCTCTATGATGCTCTGATGCAGAGATATAGATCTTGCTAAACGGTTGCTAGGGTACTCTGTTTGGTTGCTAAGGAGTGGCTTGGCAGCTACCAATGATGATACTCCAAAGGCTGCTTGACAATATAAACCAACCCCCATGTCTTTACGATGTTCTGATGCAGAGATATACATCTTGAAAAACGGTTGCTAGGGTACTCTGTTTGGTTGCTAGGGAGTGGCTTGGCAGCTGCCAGTAATGATAAACCAAAGGCTGCTTGCCAGTATGAATGATATAAACCAACCCCCATGGCTCTATGATATTCAGATTTGAAGATATCTGCCTATGCTTTGGGTTGCTAGGGTGCTCTAAATGGTTGCTAAGGCGTGGCTATGATGTCTTTAAGGTGATTTGTGATTGGCGGTTTGCTGCCTCGAGTCAAATGAGCCCATCCTCATGTTTGTATGACACTTCTATCCAAAGATATTCATTTGATCTTTTTCAATGGAAGTCTATGAAGCTTGTTACTAAGGTGCTCTATATGGTTGCTAGGGCGTGGCTTGATATCTTCAAAGTTATCCTGAGAGACTGATTGGTTGCCTGAGTAAAATGAGACCACCCTCTTGTCTCTATGACATTGTGATCCAGAGTTATGACTTGTCAAAGTTCGTTCCAATGTTAAGTCTATGGGATTTTTTTCGCTACTTTTTCGCCCGCCGGACGAACATCGTACACCCGATCGCTTATAAAAGTCATAGCACACCTCTCCTCAATGAGCCGGTCGATTTGACACCTCATTCATGGGTCTAGGACAAAAACTGCGGGAGGAGTAGCGCGCCAAACTTTTGTGTGGAATAATAATAATAATAATAATAATAATAAGTATGCAGAAGATTAAGAATGGAGCTTTGCCTTTGGCAAGCACCATTAACTAGAATGTACATTTCCTGAAGAAAATGTGAATGGTGCTTGCAGTGGCAAAATTCGCTACTCGGTTGCTAGGGTGCTGTAATTGGTTGCTAGGGCGTGGCCATGAAGTCACTACTTATTGGCGGCTTGATAGGCCGAGTCAAAAGAGCCCAGCCCCAAGTCTCTATGACCCTCTAAACCAAAGATATGATCTCACAGATTTGGTCCCCATGTTAAGTCTATGAGACATTTTTCAGACGATTTTTCGTCCGCTGTGCGAACATCGTACACCCGATCGCTTAGAAAAGTCATAGCACACCTCTCCTCAATAAACCGGTCGATTTGACACCTCATTCGTGGGTCTACGACAAACGGTGCAGGACGAGTTACGCACCAAAGTTTTGTCTAGGTGAATAGTAATTACAATACTAGAATGTACATTTCCTGAAGAAAATGTGAATGGTGCTTGCAGTGGCAAAACTCGGCACTCTTGATTAGCATGATGCTAACATAATTACCGTCCTGCTAGGATGTTTTTAGCAAGATGCTAACATGATTAGCATGTTGCTAGCATTATGCTAACACCCTTACCATGCTGCTAGCATGTTTTTAGAAAGATGCTAATCATGTTAGCATAATGCTAGCAACATGCTAACATGATTAGCATGTTGCTAGCATGATGCTAACACCCTTAGCATGCTGCTAGCATGTTTTTAGAAAGATGCTAATCATGTTAGCATAATGCTAGCAACATGCTAACATGATTAGCATTATGCTAGCATGATGCTACCATGATTACCATGTTGCTAGCATGTTTTTAACAAGATGCTAACATAATTAGCATGTTTGCTAGCATGATGCTAACATGATTAGCATGCTACTAGCATGATGTTAACACAATTAGCATGTTACCAGCATGATGCTAACACATTTTTACTAGTTTGTGTCATGTTTAAACCCTAAGCTAATCACTATTAGCATGTAGCTATTCACTGCTAGCATGTGTAACATGTTGGAAGTCCAGTTTGCTAGCATGAGTCAAAAGAGCCAACCGCCATGTCTCTATGATGCTCTGATGCAGAGATAGAGCTCTTGCTAAACGGTTGCTAGGGTACTCTGTTTGGTTGCTAAGGAGTGGCTTGGCAGCTACCAATGATGATACTCCAAAGGCTGCTTGACAATATAAACCAACCCCCATGTCTTTATGATGTTCTGATGCAGAGATATAGATCTTGCAAAACGGTTGCTAGGGTACTCTGTTTGGTTGCTAGGGAGTGGCTTGGCAGCTGCCAGTAATGATAAACCAAAGGCTGCTTGCCAGTATGAATGATATAAACCAACCCCCATGCCTGTATGATATTCAGATTTGAAGATATCCCTCTATGCTTTGGGTTGCTAGGGTGCTCTAAATGGTTGCTAGGGCGTGGCAATGAAGTGTTTAAGGTGATTCGTGATTGGCCGTTTGCTGCCCCGAGTCAAATGAGCCCACCCTCATGTTTCTATGACACTCCTATCCAAAGATATTCCTTTGATCTTTTTCAATGGAAGTCTATGGAACTTGTTGCTATGGTGCTCTATATGGTTGCTAGGGCGTGGCTTGATAGCTTCACAATGATCCTGAGAGACTGATTGGTTGCCTGAGTAAAATGAGCCCACCCCCTTGTCTCTATGACATTGTGATCCAGAGTTATGTTCAATACAAAATCCCTATGTAATTTCCCATAGTAGGAAAAACACAGTACTTCCTGGTTCATGGGCACGGCTTCACCATAGTATGTCTATGGGGCAACTTTGGGCAGCTCTTGCGCCCCAGGGGTACAACTTACACCCCATTTTGAGGTATGGTCTGAGAGAGCCTATCAGGCTCTTCAAACGTGGTAACCCACATGTTTCTATGAAATTCTCGTTAGGAGCTATTACTCGTCAAAGTTTGTCCCAATGCAAAGTCTATGGGATTTTTTTCGCTACTTTTTCGCCCGCCGGACGAACATCGTACACCCGATCGCTTATAAAAGTCATAGCACACCTCTCCTCAATGAGCCGGTCGATTTGACACCTCATTCATGGGTCTAGGACAAAAACTGCGGGAGGAGTAGCGCGCAGAAAAAAAAGTGGAAGAAGAAGAAGAAGAAGAATAAGTATGCAGAAGAATAAGAATGGAGCTTTGCCTTTGGCAAGCACCATTAACTAGAATGTACATTTCCTGAAGAAAATGTGAATGGTGCTTGCAGTGGCAAAATCGGCACTCGGTTGCTAGGGTGCTGTAATTGGTTGCTAGGGCGTGGCCATGAAGTCACTACTTATTGGCGGCTTGATAGGCCGAGTCAAAAGAGCCCAGCCCTAAGTCTCTATGACCTTCTAAACCAAAGATATGATCTCACAGATTTGGCCCCCATGTTAAGTCTATGGGAGTTTTTTCAGCCGTTTTTTCGTACGCTGTGCGAACATCGTACACCTGATCGCTTAGAAAAGTCATAGCACACCTCTCCTCAATAAGCCGGTCGATTTGACACCTTATTCGTGGGTCTACGACAAACGGTGCGGAACGAGTTACGCGCCAAAGTTTTGATCAGGTGAATAGTAATTACAATACTAGAATGTACATTTCCTGAAGAAAATGTGAATGGTGCTTGCAGTGGCAAAATTCGGCACTCGGTTGCTAGGGTGCTGTAATTGGTTGCTAGGGCGTGGCCATGAAGTCACTACTTATTGGCGGCTTGATAGGCCGAGTCAAAAGAGCCCAGCCCCAAGTCTCTATGACCTTCTAAACCAAAGATATGATCTCACAGATTTGGCCCCCATGTTAAGTCTATGGGAGTTTTTTCAGACGTTTTTTTGTACGCTGTGCGAACATTGTACACCCGATCGCTTAGAAAAGTCATAGCACACCTCTCCTCAATAAGCCGGTCGATTTGACACCTCATTCGTGGGTCTACGACAAACGGTGCGGGACGAGTTACGCGCCAAAGTTTTGTTCAGGTGAATAGTAATTACAATACTAGAATGTACATTTCCTGAAGAAAATGTGAATGGTGCTTGCAGTGGCAAAATTCGCCGCTCGGTTGCTAGGGTGCTGTAATCGGTTGCTAGGGCGTGGCCATGAAGTCACTACTTATTGGCGGCTTGATAGGCCGAGTCAAAAGAGCCCAGCCGCAAGTCTCTATGACCTTCTAAACCAAAGATATGATCTCACAGATTTGGCCCCCATGTTAAGTCTATGGGAGTTTTTTCAGCCGTTTTTTCGTATGCTCTGCGAACATCGTACACCCGATCGCTTAGAAAAGTCATAGCACACCTCTCCTCAATAAGCCGGTCGATTTGACACCTCATTCGTGGGTCTACGACAAACGGTGCAGGACGAGTTACGCGCCAAAGTTTTGTTCAGGTGAATAGTAATTACAATACTAGAATGTACATTTCCTGAAGAAAATGTGAATGGTGCTTGCAGTGGCAAAATTCGGCCCCGGTTGCTAGGGTGCTGTAATTGGTTGCTAGGGTGTGGCTATGAAGTTGCTGTGTCACTACTTATTGGCTGGCCGAATCAAAAGAGCCCAGCCCCAAGTCTCTATGACCTTCTGATCCAAAGATATGATCTCACAGATTTTGACCCCATGTTAAGTCTATGGGACATTTTTCAGACGATTTTTCGTCCGCTGTGCGAACATCGTACACCCGATCACTTAGAAAAGTCATAGCACACCTCTCCTCAATAAGCCGGCCGATTTGACACCTCATTCGTGGGTCTACGACAAACGGTGCGGGATGAGTTACGCGCCAAAGTTTTGTCTAGGTGAATAGTAATTACAATACTAGAATGTACATTTCCTGAAGAAAATGTGAATGGTGCTTGCAGTGGCAAAATCGCCACTCGGTTGCTAGGCGGTTGCTAGGGTGTTCTGGGTGGTTGCTAGGCGGTTGCTATGGTAACCTGGGTGGTTGCTAGGGTGTTGCTAGGCAGTTGCTAAGGTACTTGGGGTGGTTGCTAAGGTGTTGCTAAACGGTTGCTAGGGTGTTCTGGGTGGTTGCTAGGCGATTGCTATGGTAACCTGGGTGGTTGCTAAGGTGTTGATAGGCGGTTGCTAGGGTGTTCTGGGTGGTTGCTAGGTGGTTGCTATGGTAACCTGGGTGGTTGCTAGGGTGTTCTGGGTGGTTGCTAGGCGGTTGCTATGGTAACCTGGGTGGTTGCTAAGGTGTTGCTAGGCGGTTGCTAGGATGTTCTGGGTGGTTGCTAGGCGGTTGCTAGGCGGTTGCTATGGTAACCAGGGTGGTTGCTAGGGTGTTGCTAGGCAGTTGCTAAGGTACTTGGGGTGGTTGCTAAGGTGTTGCTAGGCGGTTGCTAGGGTGTTCTGGGTGGTTGCTTGGCTGTTGCTAGGGTGTTCTGGGTGGTTGCTAGGCGGTTGCTAGGCGGTTGCTATGGTAACCAGGGTGGTTGCTAGGCAGTTGCTAAGGTACTTGGGGTGGTTGCTAAGGTGTTGCTAGGCGGTTGCTAGGGTGTTCTGGCTGGTTGCTAGGCGGTTGCTATGGTAACCTGGGTGGTTGCTAAGGTGTTGCTAGGCAGTTGTTAAGGTACCTGGAGTGGTCACTATGGTGTTGCTAGGCGGTTGCTAGGGTGTTCTGGGCAGTTGCTATGGTAACCTGGGTGGATGCTATGGTGTTACTAGGTGGTTGGTAGTTGGCACAGATAGTTACTATGGAGTTTCTATAGAGTTCTTAGCATGTTCTCATCCCACTTTAGCACTTAGCTAATCACTATTAGCATGTAGCTATTAACTGCTAGCATGTGTAGCATGTTGCAAGTACAGTTTGCTAGCATGAGTCAAAAAAGCCAACCCCCATGTCTCTACGATGTTCTGATGCAGAGATATAGGCATCGCTAAATGGTTGCTAGGGTACTCTGTTTGGTTGCTAGGGAGTGGCTTGGCAGTTGCCAATGATGATACTCCAAAGGCTGCTTGACAACATAAACCAACCCCCATGTCTTTATGATGTTCTGATGCAGAGATATGGATCTTGAAAAACGGTTGCTAGGGTAATCTGGTTGGTTGCTAGGGAGTGGCCTGGCAGCTACCAATGATGATACTCCAAAGGCTGCTTGACAATATAAACCAACCGCCATGTCTCTATGATGCTCTGATGCAGAGATATAGATCTTGCTAAACGGTTGCTAGGGTACTCTGTTTGGTTGCTAAGGAGTGGCTTGGCAGCTACCAATGATGATACTCCAAAGGCTGCTTGACAATATAAACCAACCCCCATGTCTTTACGATGTTCTGATGCAGAGATATACATCTTGAAAAACGGTTGCTAGGGTACTCTGTTTGGTTGCTAGGGAGTGGCTTGGCAGCTGCCAGTAATGATAAACCAAAGGCTGCTTGCCAGTATGAATGATATAAACCAACCCCCATGGCTCTATGATATTCAGATTTGAAGATATCTGCCTATGCTTTGGGTTGCTAGGGTGCTCTAAATGGTTGCTAAGGCGTGGCTATGATGTCTTTAAGGTGATTTGTGATTGGCGGTTTGCTGCCTCGAGTCAAATGAGCCCATCCTCATGTTTGTATGACACTTCTATCCAAAGATATTCATTTGATCTTTTTCAATGGAAGTCTATGAAGCTTGTTACTAAGGTGCTCTATATGGTTGCTAGGGCGTGGCTTGATATCTTCAAAGTTATCCTGAGAGACTGATTGGTTGCCTGAGTAAAATGAGACCACCCTCTTGTCTCTATGACATTGTGATCCAGAGTTATGACTTGTCAAAGTTCGTTCCAATGTTAAGTCTATGGGATTTTTTTCGCTACTTTTTCGCCCGCCGGACGAACATCGTACACCCGATCGCTTATAAAAGTCATAGCACACCTCTCCTCAATGAGCCGGTCGATTTGACACCTCATTCATGGGTCTAGGACAAAAACTGCGGGAGGAGTAGCGCGCCAAACTTTTGTGTGGAATAATAATAATAATAATAATAATAATAATAATAAGTATGCAGAAGATTAAGAATGGAGCTTTGCCTTTGGCAAGCACCATTAACTAGAATGTACATTTCCTGAAGAAAATGTGAATGGTGCTTGCAGTGGCAAAATTCGGCACCCGGTTGCTAGGGTGCTGTAATTGGTTGCTAGGGTGAGGCTATGAAGTCAATAGTTATTAGCTGCTTGATAGGCCGAGTCAAAAGAGCCCAGCCCCAAGTCTCTATGACCTTCTAAACCAAAGATATGATCTCACAGATTTGGCCCCCATGTTAAGTCTATGGGAGTTTTTTCAGCCGTTTTTTCGTACACTGTGCGAACATCGTACACCCGATCGCTTAGAAAAGTCATAGCACACCTCTCCTCAATAAGCCGGTCGATTTGACACCTCATTCGTGGGTCTACGACAAACGGTGCGGGACGAGTTACGCGCCAAAGTTTTGTTCAGGTGAATAGTAATTACAATACTAGAATGTACATTTCCTGAAGAAAATGTGAATGGTGCTTGCAGTGGCAAAATCCCCACTCGGTTGCTAGGCGGTTGCTAAGGTACTTGGGGTGGTTGCTAAGGTGTTGCTAGGGTGTTCTGGGTGGTTGCTAGGCGGTTGCTATGGTAACCTGGGTGGTTGCTATGGTGTTACTAGGTGGTTGGTAGCTGTCACAGATAGTTACTATGGAGTTTCTATAGAGTTCCTGGCATGTTCTCAGCCCACTTTAGCACTTAGCTAATCACTATTAGCATGTAGCTATTCACTGCTAGCATGTGTAGCATGTTGGAAGTCCAGTTTGCTAGCATGAGTCAAAAGAGCCAACCGCCATGTCTCTATGATGCTCTGATGCAGCGATATAGATCTTGCTAAACGGTTGCTAAGGTACTCTGTTTGGTTGCTAGGGAGTGGCTTGGCAGCTGCCAGTAATGATAAACCAAAGGCTGCTTGCCAGTATGAATGCTATAAACCAACCCCTATGCCTCTATGATATTCAGATTTGAAGATATCTGCCTATGCTTTGGGTTGCTAGGGTGCTCTAAATGGTTGCTAAGGCGTGGCTATGATGTCTTTAAGGTGATTTGTGATTGGCAGTTTGCTGCCTCGAGTCAAATGAGCCCACCCTCATGTTTGTACGACACTCCTATCCAAAGATATTCATTTGATCTTTTTCAATGGAAGTCTATGGAGCATGTTACTAAGGTGCTCTATATGGTTGCTAGGGCGTGGCTTGATAGCTTCACAATGATCCTGAGAGACTGATTGGTTGCCTGAGTAAAATGAGCCCACCCCCTTGTCTCTATGACACTGTAATCCAGAGTTATGTTCAATACAAAATCCCTATGTAATTTCCCATAGTAGGAAAAACACAGTACTTCCTGGTTCATGGGCACGGCTTCACCATAGTATGTCTATGGGGCAATTTTGGGCAGCTCTTGCGCCCCAGGGGTACAACTTACACCCCATATTGAGGTATGGGCTGACAGAGCTTGCCAGCCTCTTCAAACGTGGTAACCCACATGTTTCTACGAAATTCTCGCTCGGAGCAATGACTCGTCAAAGTTTGTCGCAATGCAAAGTCTATGGGATTTTTTTCGCTACTTTTTCGCCCGCCGGACGAACATCGTACACCCGATCGCTTATAAAAGTCATAGCACAGGTCTCCCCAATGAGCCGGGCCTGCGTGTGTGAGTGTGTGTGAGAAAGTGACAGTTGAAATTCAAATTTCTGAAGATTCCGCCATTGAAAGTCAATGGGACTTTTTTGGCCGCTTTTTCGCCCCCTGTGCGAACATCGTTGGTCCGATCGCTTATAAAAGTCATAGCACAGGTCTCCCCAATGAGCCGGTCGATTTGACACCTCATTCATGGGTCTAGGACAAACGCTGCGGGAGGAGTAGCGCGCAGAAATAAAAGTGGAAGAAAATGAGTGTCTGTGTCTGAGAGAGAAAGGCTTCTAAGGGCCTGCATGTGTGAGTGTGTGTGAGAAAGTGACAGTTGAGAGAGACGGAATGTTCGTGAATTTGAATTTTTCAATGTAAGTCAATGGGACTTTTTTGGCCGCTTTTTCGTCCGCTGTGCGAACATCGTTGGTCCAATCGCTTATAAAAGTCATAGCACACCTGTCCTCAATGAGCCGGTCGATTTGACACCTCATTCATGGGTCTAGGACAAAAACTGCGGGACAAGTTACGCGCCGAAGTTTTGTCCAGAAGAAGAAGAATAAGTATGCAGGAGAATAAGAATGGAGCTTTGCCTTTGGCAAGCACCATTAATAATAATAAGTATGCAGGAGAATAAGAATGGAGCTTTGCCTTTGGCAAGCACCATTAACTAGAATGTACATTTCCTGAAGAAAATGTGAATGGTGCTTGCAGTGGCAAAATTCGCCACTCGGTTGCTAGGGTGCTGTAATTGGTTGCTAGGGCGTGGCCATGAAGTCACTACTTATTGGCGGCTTGATAGGCTGAGTCAAAGAGCCCAGCCCCAAGTCTCTATGACCTTCTGATCCAAAGATATGATCTCACAGATTTTGACCCAATGTTAAGTCTATGGGAGTTTTTTCAGACGTTTTTTTCGTACGCTGTGCGAACATCGTACACCCGATCGCTTAGAAAAGTCATAGCACACCTCTCCTCAATAAGCCGGTCGATTTGACACCTCATTTGTGGGTCTACGACAAACGGTGCGGGACGAGTTACGCGCCAAAGTTTTGTTCAGGTGAATAGTAATTACAATACTAGAATGTACATTTCCTGAAGAAAATGTGAATGGTGCTTGCAGTGGCAAAATTCGGTACCCGGTTGCTAGGGTGCTGTAATTGGTTGCTAGGATGTGGCTATGAAGTTGCTGTGTCACTACTTATTGGCTGGCCGAATCAAAAGAGCCCAGCACCAAGTCTCTATGACCTTCTGATCCAAAGATATGATCTCACAGATTTTGACCCAATGTTAAGTCTATGGGAGTTTTTTCAGCTGTTTTTTTTTGTACGCTGTGCGAACATCGTACACCCGATCACTTAGAAAAGTCAAAGCACACCTCTCCTCAATATGCCGGTCGATTTGACACCTCATTTGTGGGTCTACGACAAACGGTGTGGGACGAGTTACGTGCCAAAGTTTTGTTCAGGTGAATAGTAATTACAATACTAGAATGTACATTTCCTGAAGAAAATGTGAATGGTGCTTGCAGTGGCAAAATTCAGCACCGGTTGCTAGGGTGCTGTAATTGGTTGCTAGGGCGTGGCTATGAAGTTGCTGTGTCACTACTTATTGGCTGGCCGAAGCAAAAGAGTCCAGCCCCAAGTCTCTATGACCTTCTGATCCAAAGATATGATCTCACAGATTTTGACCCAATGTTAAGTCTATGGGAGTGTTTTCAGCCATTTTTTTCGTACGCTGTGCGAACATCGTACACCCGGTTGCTTAGAAAAGTCATAGCACACCTCTCCTCAATAAGCCGGTCGATTTGACACCTCATTTGTGGGTCTACGACAAACGGTGCGGGACGAGTTACGCGCCAAACTTTTGCTCAGGTGAATAGTAATTACAATACTAGAATGTACATTTCCTGAAGAAAATGTGAATGGTGCTTGCAGTGGCAAAATTCGGCACCCGGTTGCTAGGGTGCTGTAATTGGTTGCTAGGGTGTGGCCATGAAGTCACTACTTATTGGCAGCTTGATAGGCCGAGTCAAAAGAGCCCAGCCCCAAGTCTCTATGACCTTCTAAACCAAAGATATGATCTCACAGATTTGGCCCCCATGTTAAGTCTATGGGAGTTTTTTCAGCCGTTTTTTCGTACGCTGTGCGAACATCGTACACCCGATCGCTTAGAAAAGTCATAGCACACCTCTCCTCAATAAGCCGGTCGATTTGACCCCTCATTCGTGGGTCTGTGACAAACGGTGCGGGACGAGTTACGCGCCAAAGTTTTGTTCAGGTGAATAGTAATTACAATACTAGAATGTACATTTCCTGAAGAAAATGTGAATGGTGCTTGCAGTGGCAAAATTCGCCACTCGGTTGCTAGGGTGCTGTAATTGGTTGCTAGGGCGTGGCCATGAAGTCACTACTTATTGGCGGCTTGATAGGCCGAGTCAAAAGAGCCCAGCCCCAAGTCTCTATGACCTTCTAATCCAAAGATATGATCTCACAGATTTGGTCCCCATGTTAAGTCTATGGGAGTTTTTTCAGCCGTTTTTTCGTCCGCTGTGCGAACATCGTACACCCGATTGCTTAGAAAAGTCATAGCACTAGGTGGTTGCTAGGGTGTTGCTAGGCAGTTGCTGAGGTACCTGGGGTGGTCACTATGGTGTTGCTAGGCGGTTGCTAGGGTGTTCTGGGTGGTTGCTAGGCGGTTGCTATGGTAACCTGGGTGGTTGCTAGGGTGTTGCTAGGCAGTTGCTAAGGTACTTGGAGCGGTTGCTAAGGTGTTGCAAGGCGGTTGCTAGGGTGTTCTGGGTGGTTGCTAGGTGGTTGCTATGGTAACCCGGGTGGTTGCTAGGGTGTTGCTAGGCAGTTGCTAAGGTACCTGGGGTGGTCACTACGGTGTTTGCTAGGCGGTTGCTAGGGTGTTCTGGGTGGTTGCTAGGCGGTTGCTATGGTAACCTGAGTGGTTGCTAGGGTGTTGCTAGGCAGTTGCTAAGGTACCTGGGGTGGTCACTGCGGTGTTGCTAGGTGGTTGCTAGGGTGTTCTGGGTGGTTGCTAGGCGGTTGCTATGGTAACCTGGGTGGTTGCTATGGTGTTACTAGGTGGTTGGTAGTTGTCACAGATAGTTACTATGGAGTTTCTATAGAGTTCTTAGCATGTTCTCAGTCCACTTTAGCAATTAGCTATTATCACTATTAGCATGTAGCTATTCATTGCTAGTCCAGTTTGCTAGCATGAGTCAAAAGAGCCAACCGCCATGTCTCTATGATGTTCTGATGCAGAGATATAGATCTTGCTACACGGTTGCTAGGTACTCTGTTTGGTTGCTAGGGAGTGGCTTGGCAGCTGCCAGTAATGATAAACCAAAGGCTGCTTGCCAGTATGAATGATATAAACCAACCCCCATGCCTCTATGATATTCAGATTTGAAGATATCCCTCTTTGATTTGGGTTGCTAGGGTGCTCTAAATGGTTACTAGGGCGTGGCTATGAAGTGTTTAAGGTGATTTTGTGATTAGCTGTTTGCTGCCCCGAGTCAAATGAGCCCACCCTCATGTTTCTATGACACTCCTATCCAAAGATATTCCTTTGATCTTTTTCAATGGAAGTCAATGGAACTTGTTGCTATGGTGCTCTATATGGTTGCTAGGGCGTGGCTTGATAGCTTCACAATGATCCTGAGACAGTGATTGGTTGCTTGAGTGAAATGAGCCCGCCCCCTTGTCTCTATCACACTGTGATCAATAGTGAGTGAAAGGGTTCTAAGGGCCTGCGTGTGTTGGTGTGTGTGAGAAAGTGACAGTTGAAATTCAAATTTCTGAAGATTCCGCCATTGAAAGTCAATGGGACATTTTTGGCCGCTTTTTCGCCGCCTGTGCGAACATCGTTAGTCCGATCGCTTAGAAAAGTCATAGCACAGGTCTCCTCAATGAGCCGGTCGATTTGACACCTCATTCATGGGTCTAGGACAAACGCTGCGGGAGGAGTAGCGCGCAGAAATAAAAGTGGAAGAAAATGAGTGTCTGTGACTGAGAGACAAAGGCTTCTAAGGGCCTGCATGTGTGAGTGTGTGTGAGAAAGTGACAGTTGAGAGAGACGGAATGTTCGTGAATTTGAATTTTTCAATGTAAGTCAATGGGACTTTTTTGGCCGCTTTTTCATCCGCTGTGCGAACATCGTTAGTCCGATCGCTTAGAAAAGTCATAGCACAGGTCTCCTCAATGAGCCGGTCGATTTGACACCTCATTCATGGGCCTAGCACAAAAACTGCGGGAGGAGTAGCGCGCCAAACTTTTGTCCAGAAAAATAATTATAATAATAAGTATGAGCAATAATAATACTGATGCTTTGCCTTTGGCAAGCACCATTAACTAGAATGTACATTTCCTGAAGAAAATGTGAATGGTGCTTGCAGTGGCAAAACTCGGCACTCTTGATTAGCATGATGCTAACATAATTACCGTCCTGCTAGGATGTTTTTAGCAAGATGCTAACATGATTAGCATGTTGCTAGCATGATGCTAACACCCTAAGCATGCTGCTAGCATGTTTTAAACAAAATGCTAGTCATGTTAGCATAATGCTAGCAACATGCTAACATGATTAGCATAATGCTAGCATGATGCTAGCATTATTACCATGTTGCTAGCATTATTACCATGTTGCTAGCATTATTTTAACAAGATGCTAATCATGTTAGCATTATGTTAGCAACATGCTAACATGATTAGCATGTTTGCTAGCATGATGCTAACACCCTTAGCATGCTGCTAGCATGTTTTAAACAAGATGCTATTCATGTTAGCATAATGCTAGCAAACATGCTAACATGATTAGCATAATGCTAGCATGATGCTAGCATGATTACCATTTTGCTAGCATGATTTTAACAAGATGCTAATCATGTTAGCATAATGCTAGCAACATGCTAACATCATTAGCATAATGCTAGCATGATGCTAGCATGATTACCATGTTGTTAGCATGTTTTTAACAAGATGCTAACATGATTAGCATGTTTGCTAGCATGATGCTAACATGATTAGCATGCTACTAGCATAATGCTAACACAATTAACATGCCACTAGCATTATTCTAACACATTTTTACTAGTTTGTGTCATGTTTAAACCTTAAGCTAATCACTATTAGCATGTAGCTATTCACTGCTAGCATGTGTAGCATGTTGGAAGTCCAGTTTGCTAGCATGAGTCAAAAGAGCCAACCGCCATGTCTCTATAATGTTCTGATGCAGAGATATAGGTGTTGCAAAACGGTTGCTAGGGTACTCTGTTTGGTTGCTAGGGAGTGGCTTGGCAGCTGCCAATGATGATACTCCAAAGGCTGCTTGACAATATAAACCAACCCCCATGTCTGTACGATGTTCTGATGCAGAGATATAGATCTTGCAAAATGGTTGCTAGGGTACTCTGTTTGGTTGCTAAGGAGTGGCTTGGCAGCTACCAATGATGATACACCAAAGGCTGCTTGCCAGTATGAATGATATAAACCAACCCCCATGCCTGTATGATATTCAGATTTGAAGATATCTGCCTATGCTTTGGGTTGCTAGGGTGCTCTATATGGTTGCTAAGGCGTGGCTATGATGTCTTTAAGGTGATTTGTGATTGGCGGTTTGCTGCCTCGAGTCAAATGAGCCCACCCTCTTGTTTGTACGACACTTTTATCCAAAGATATTCCTTTGATCTTTTTCAATGGAAGTCTATGGATCTTGTTGCTATGGTGCTCTATATGGTTGCTAGGGCGTGCCTTGATAGCTTCACAATGATCCTGAGAGACTGATTGGTTGCCTGAGTAAAATGAGCCCACCCCCTTGTCTCTATGTCATTGTGATCCAGAGTTATGTTCAATACAAAATCCCTATGTAATTTCCCATAGTAGAAAAAACACAGTACTTCCTGGTTCATGGGCACGGCTTCACCATAGTATGTCTATGGGGCAACTTTGGGCAGCTCTTGTGCCCCAGGGGTACAACTTACACCCCATTTTGAGCTATGGTCTGACAGAGCCTGTCAGCCCCTTCAATCGTGGTGACCCACATGTTTCTACGAAATTCTCGTTAGGAGCTATGACTCGTCAAAGTTTGTCACAATGCAAAGTCTATGGGATTTTTTTCGCTACTTTTTCGCCCGCCGGACGAACATCGTACACTCAATCGCTTATAAAAGTCATAGCACACCTCTCCTCAATAAGCCGGTCGATTTGACACCTCATTCATGGGTCTAGGACAAAAACTGCGGGAGGAGTAGCGCGCCAAACTTTTGTGTGGAATAATAATAATAATAATAATAATAATAATAATAATAAGTATGCAGAAGATTAAGAATGGAGCTTTGCCTTTGGCAAGCACCATTAACTAGAATGTACATTTCCTGAAGAAAATGTGAATGGTGCTTGCAGTGGCAAAATCGGCACTCAGTTGCTAGGGTGCTGTAATTGGTTGCTAGGGCGTGGCCATGAAGTGACTAATTATTGGCTGCTTGA
Source organism: Ancherythroculter nigrocauda (assembly GCA_036281575.1). NCBI lineage: Eukaryota > Metazoa > Chordata > Actinopteri > Cypriniformes > Xenocyprididae > Ancherythroculter > Ancherythroculter nigrocauda. Next base: position 36,601,538 of record VTFQ01000003.1, on the reverse strand, counting down.
TAGGCCAAGTCAAAAGAGCCTAGCCCCAAGTCTCTATGACCTTCTGATCCAAAGATCTGATCTCACAGATTTGGTCCCCATGTTAAGTCTATGGGACATTTTTCAGACGATTTTTCGTCCGCTGTGCAAACATCGTACACCCGGTCGCTTAGAAAAGTCATAGCACACCTCTCCTCAATAAGCCGGTCGATTTGACACCTCATTTATGGGTCTACGACAAACGGTGCGGGACGAGTTACGCGCGAAAGTTTTGTCTAGGTGAATAGTAATTACAATACTAGAATGTACATTTCCTGAAGAAAATGTGAATGGTGCTTGCAGTGGCAAAACTCGGCACTCTTGATTAGCATGATGCTAACATAATTACCGTCCTGCTAGGATGTTTTTAGCAAGATGCTAACATGATTAGCATGTTGCTAGCATGATGCTAACACCCTAAGCATGCTGCTAGCATGTTTTAAACAAAATGCTAGTCATGTTAGCATAATGCTAGCAACATGCTAACATGATTAGCATAATGCTAGCATGATGCTAGCATTATTACCATGTTGCTAGCATTATTACCATGTTGCTAGCATTATTTTAACAAGATGCTAATCATGTTAGCATTATGTTAGCAACATGCTAACATGATTAGCATGTTTGCTAGCATGATGCTAACACCCTTAGCATGCTGCTAGCATGTTTTAAACAAGATGCTAATCATGTTAGCATAATGCTAGCAAACATGCTAACATGATTAGCATAATGCTAGCATGATGCTAGCATGATTACCATTTTGCTAGCATGATTTTAACAAGATGCTAGTAGCATGCTAATCATGTTAGCATCATGCTAGCAAACATGGTAATCATGTTAGCATCTTGTTAAAAACATGCTAACAACATGGTAATCATGCTAGCATCATGCTAGCATTATGCTAATGATGTTAGCATGTTGCTAGCATTATGCTAACATCATTAGCATAATGCTAGCATGATGCTAGCATGATTACCATGTTGTTAGCATGTTTTTAACAAGATGCTAACATGATTAGCATGTTTGCTAGCATGATGCTAACATGATTAGCATGCTACTAGCATAATGCTAACACAATTAACATGCATAATGCTAGCAACATGCTAACATGATTAGCATAATGCTAGCATGATGCTAGCATTATTACCATGTTGCTAGCATTATTACCATGTTGCTAGCATTATTTTAACAATATGCTAATCATGTTAGCATTATGTTAGCAACATGCTAACATGATTAGCATGTTTGCTAGCATGATGCTAACACCCTTAGCATGCTGCTAGCATGTTTTAAACAAGATGCTAATCATGTTAGCATAATGCTAGCAAACATGCTAACATGATTAGCATAATGCTAGCATGATGCTAGCATGATTACCATTTTGCTAGCATGATTTTAACAAGATGCTAATCATGTTAGCATAATGCTAGCAACATGCTAACATCATTAGCATAATGCTAGCATGATGCTAGCATGATTACCATGTTGTTAGCATGTTTTTAACAAGATGCTAACATGATTAGCATGTTTGCTAGCATGATGCTAACATGATTAGCATGCTACTAGCATAATGCTAACACAATTAACATGCCACTAGCATTATTCTAACACATTTTTACTAGTTTGTGTCATGTTTAAACCTTAAGCTAATCACTATTAGCATGTAGCTATTCACTGCTAGCATGTGTAGCATGTTGGAAGTCCAGTTTGCTAGCATGAGTCAAAAGAGCCAACCGCCATGTCTCTATAATGTTCTGATGCAGAGATATAGGTGTTGCAAAACGGTTGCTAGGGTACTCTGTTTGGTTGCTAGGGAGTGGCTTGGCAGCTGCCAATGATGATACTCCAAAGGCTGCTTGACAATATAAACCAACCCCCATGTCTGTACGATGTTCTGATGCAGAGATATAGATCTTGCAAAATGGTTGCTAGGGTACTCTGTTTGGTTGCTAAGGAGTGGCTTGGCAGCTACCAATGATGATACACCAAAGGCTGCTTGCCAGTATGAATGATATAAACCAACCCCCATGCCTGTATGATATTCAGATTTGAAGATATCTGCCTATGCTTTGGGTTGCTAGGGTGCTCTATATGGTTGCTAAGGCGTGGCTATGATGTCTTTAAGGTGATTTGTGATTGGCGGTTTGCTGCCTCGAGTCAAATGAGCCCACCCTCTTGTTTGTACGACACTTTTATCCAAAGATATTCCTTTGATCTTTTTCAATGGAAGTCTATGGATCTTGTTGCTATGGTGCTCTATATGGTTGCTAGGGCGTGCCTTGATAGCTTCACAATGATCCTGAGAGACTGATTGGTTGCCTGAGTAAAATGAGCCCACCCCCTTGTCTCTATGTCATTGTGATCCAGAGTTATGTTCAATACAAAATCCCTATGTAATTTCCCATAGTAGGAAAAACACAGTACTTCCTGGTTCATGGGCACGGCTTCACCATAGTATGTCTATGGGGCAACTTTGGGCAGCTCTTGTGCCCCAGGGGTACAACTTACACCCCATTTTGAGCTATGGTCTGACAGAGCCTGTCAGCCCCTTCAATCGTGGTGACCCACATGTTTCTACGAAATTCTCGTTAGGAGCTATGACTCGTCAAAGTTTGTCACAATGCAAAGTCTATGGGATTTTTTTCGCTACTTTTTCGCCCGCCGGACGAACATCGTACACTCAATCGCTTATAAAAGTCATAGCACACCTCTCCTCAATAAGCCGGTCAATTGGACACCTCATTCATGGGTCTAGGACAAAAACTGCGGGAGGAGTAGCGCGCCAAACTTTTGTGTGGAATAATAATAATAATAATAATAATAATAATAATAATAATAAGTATGCAGAAGATTAAGAATGGAGCTTTGCCTTTGGCAAGCACCATTAACTAGAATGTACATTTCCTGAAGAAAATGTGAATGGTGCATGCAGTGGCAAAATCGCCACTCGGTTGCTAGGCGGTTGCTAAGGTACTTGGGGTGGTTGCTAAGGTGTTGCTAGGCGGTTGCTAAGGTACTTGGGGTGGTTGCTAAGGTGTTGCTAGGCAGTTGTTAAGGTACCTGGAGTGGTCACTACTGTGTTGCTAGGCGGTTGCTAGGGTGTTCTGGGCGGTTGCTATGGTAACCAGGGTGGTTGCTATGGTGTTACTAGGTGGTTGGTAGTTGGCACAGATAGTTACTATGGAGTTTCTATAGAGTTCTTAGCATGTTCTCAGCCCACTTTAGCACTTAGCTAATCACTATTAGCATGTAGCTATTAACTGCTAGCATGTGTAGCATGTTGCAAGTACAGTTTGCTAGCATGAGTCAAAAAAGCCAACCCCCATGTCTCTACGATGTTCTGATGCAGAGATATAGGCATCGCTAAATGGTTGCTAGGGTACTCTGTTTGGTTGCTAGGGAGTGGCTTGGCAGTTGCCAATGATGATACTCCAAAGGCTGCTTGACAATATAAACCAACCCCCATGTCTTTATGATGTTCTGATGCAGAGATATGGAGCTTGAAAAACGGTTGCTAGGGTAATCTGGTTGGTTGCTAGGGAGTGGCCTGGTAGCTACCAATGATGATACTCCAAAGGCTGCTTGACAATATAAACCAACCCCCATGTCTTTACGATGTTCTGATGCAGAGATATAGATCTTGCTAAACGGTTGCTAGGGTACTCTGTTTGGTTGCTAGGGAGTGGCTTGGCAGCTGCCAGTAATGATAAACCAAAGGCTGCTTGCCAGTATGAATGCTATAAACCAACCCCCATTCCTCTATGATGTTCAGATTTGAAGATATCCCCTCTATGCTTTGGGTTGCTAGGGTGCTCTGAATGGTTGCTAGGGCGTGGCTATGATGTCTTGAAGGTGATTCGTGATTGGCCGTTTGCTGCCCCAAGTCAAATGAGCCCACCCTCATGTTTCTATGACACTCCTATCCAAAGATATTCATTTGATCTTTTTCAATGGAAGTCTATGGAACTTGTTGCTATGGTGCTCTATATGGTTGCTAGGGGGTGGCTTGATAGCTTCACAATGATCCTGAGAGACTGATTGGTTGCCTGAGTAATATGAGCCCACCCCCTTGTCTCTATGACATTGTGATCCAGAGTTATGTTCAATACAAAATCCCTATGTAATTTCCCATAGTAGGAAAAACACAGTACTTCCTGGTTCATGGGCACGGCTTCACCATAGTATGTCTATGGGGCAACTTTGGGCAGCTCTTGCGCCCCAGGGGTACAACTTACACCCCATTTTGAGGTATGGTCTGAGAGAGCCTATCAGGCTCTTCAAACCTGGTAACCCACATGTTTCTATGAAATTCTCGTTAGGAGCTATTACTCGTCAAAGTTTGTCCCAATGCAAAGTCTATGGGATTTTTTTCGCTACTTTTTCGCCCGCCGGACGAACATCGTACACCCGATCGCTTATAAAAGTCATAGCACACCTCTCCTCAATGAGCCGGTCGATTTGACACCTCATTCATGGGTCTAGGACAAAAACTGCGGGAGGAGTAGCGCGCAGAAAAAAAAGTGGAAGAAAATGAGTGTCTGTGTCTGAGAGAGAAAGGCTTCTAAGGGCCTGCGTGTGTGAGTGTGTGTGAGAAAGTGACAGTTGAAATTCAAATTTCTGAAGATTCCGCCATTGAAAGTCAATGGGACTTTTTTGGCCGCTTTTTCGCCCCCTGTGCGAACATCGTTGGTCCGATCGCTTAAAAAAAAAATAGCACACCTCTCCTCAATAAGCCGGTCGATTTGACACCTCATTCATGGGTCTAGGACAAACGCTGCGGGAGAAATAGCGCGCAGAAATAAAAGTGGAAGAAAATAAGTGTCTGTGTCTGAGAGACAAAGGCTTCTAAGGGCCTGCGTGTGTGAGTGTGTGTGAGAAAGTGACATACTTTTTCGCCCGCCGGACGAACATCGTACACCCGATCGCTTATAAAAGTCATAGCACACCTCTCCTCAATGAGCCGGTCGATTTGACACCTCATTCATGGGTCTAGGACAAAAACTGCGGGAGGAGTAGCGCGCAGAAAAAAAAGTGGAAGAAAATGAGTGTCTGTGTCTGAGAGAGAAAGGCTTCTAAGGGCCTGCGTGTGTGAGTGTGTGTGAGAAAGTGACAGTTGAAATTCAAATTTCTGAAGATTCCGCCATTGAAAGTCAATGGGACTTTTTTGGCCGCTTTTTCGCCCCCTGTGCGAACATCGTTGGTCCGATCGCTTAAAAAAAAAATAGCACACCTCTCCTCAATAAGCCGGTCGATTTGACACCTCATTCATGGGTCTAGGACAAACGCTGCGGGAGAAATAGCGCGCAGAAATAAAAGTGGAAGAAAATAAGTGTCTGTGTCTGAGAGACAAAGGCTTCTAAGGGCCTGCGTGTGTGAGTGTGTGTGAGAAAGTGACAGTTGAGAGAGACGGAATGTTCGTGAATTTGAATTTTTCAATGTAAGTCAATGGGACTTTTTTGGCCGCTTTTTCGTCCGCTGTGCGAACATCGTTGGTCCGATCGCTTATAAAAGTCATAGCACACCTGTCCTCAATGAGCCGGTCGATTTGACACCTCATTCATGGGTCTAGGACAAAAACTGCGGGAGGAGTAGCGCGCAGAAATTGTGTCCAGAAGAAGAAGAAGAAGAATAATAAGTATGAGCAATAATAAGAATGGAGCTTTGCCTTTGGCAAGCACCATTAATAAGTATGCAGAAGATTAAGAATGGAGCTTTGCCTTTGGCAAGCACCATTAACTAGAATGTACATTTCCTGAAGAAAATGTGAATGGTGCTTGCAGTGGCAAAATTCGGCACCGGTTGCTAGGGTGCTGTAATTGGTTGCTAGGGTGTGGCTATGAAGTTGCTGTGTCACTACTTATTGGCTGGCTGAATCAAAAGAGCCCAGCCCCAAGTCTCTATGACCTTCTAAACCAAAGATATGAAATCACAGATTTGGCCCCCATGTTAAGTCTATGGGAGTTTTTTCAGCCGTTTTTTCATACGCTGTGCGAACATCGTACACCCGATCGCTTAGAAAAGTCATAGCACACCTCTCCTCAATAAGCCAGTCGATTTGACACCTCATTTGTGGGTCTACGACAAACGGTGCGGGACGAGTAGCATGCCGAAGTTTTGTCAAGGTGAATAGTAATTACAATACTAGAATGTACATTTCCTGAAGAAAATGTGAATGGTGCTTGCAGTGGCAAAACTCGGCACTCTTGATTAGCATGATGCTAACATAATTACCGTCCTGCTAGGATGTTTTTAGCAAGATGCTAACATGATTAGCATGTTGCTAGCATGATGCTAACACCCTAAGCATGCTGCTAGCATGTTTTAAACAAAATGCTAGTCATGTTAGCATAATGCTAGCAACATGCTAACATGATTAGCATAATGCTAGCATGATGCTAGCATTATTACCATGTTGCTAGCATTATTACCATGTTGCTAGCATTATTTTAACAAGATGCTAATCATGTTAGCATTATGTTAGCAACATGCTAACATGATTAGCATGTTTGCTAGCATGATGCTAACACCCTTAGCATGCTGCTAGCATGTTTTAAACAAGATGCTAATCATGTTAGCATAATGCTAGCAAACATGCTAACATGATTAGCATAATGCTAGCATGATGCTAGCATGATTACCATTTTGCTAGCATGATTTTAACAAGATGCTAGTAGCATGCTAATCATGTTAGCATCATGCTAGCAAACATGGTAATCATGTTAGCATCTTGTTAAAAACATGCTAACAACATGGTAATCATGCTAGCATCATGCTAGCATTATGCTAATGATGTTAGCATGTTGCTAGCATTATGCTAACATCATTAGCATAATGCTAGCATGATGCTAGCATGATTACCATGTTGTTAGCATGTTTTTAACAAGATGCTAACATGATTAGCATGTTTGCTAGCATGATGCTAACATGATTAGCATGCTACTAGCATAATGCTAACACAATTAACATGCATAATGCTAGCAACATGCTAACATGATTAGCATAATGCTAGCATGATGCTAGCATTATTACCATGTTGCTAGCATTATTACCATGTTGCTAGCATTATTTTAACAATATGCTAATCATGTTAGCATTATGTTAGCAACATGCTAACATGATTAGCATGTTTGCTAGCATGATGCTAACACCCTTAGCATGCTGCTAGCATGTTTTAAACAAGATGCTAATCATGTTAGCATAATGCTAGCAAACATGCTAACATGATTAGCATAATGCTAGCATGATGCTAGCATGATTACCATTTTGCTAGCATGATTTTAACAAGATGCTAATCATGTTAGCATAATGCTAGCAACATGCTAACATCATTAGCATAATGCTAGCATGATGCTAGCATGATTACCATGTTGTTAGCATGTTTTTAACAAGATGCTAACATGATTAGCATGTTTGCTAGCATGATGCTAACATGATTAGCATGCTACTAGCATAATGCTAACACAATTAACATGCCACTAGCATTATTCTAACACATTTTTACTAGTTTGTGTCATGTTTAAACCTTAAGCTAATCACTATTAGCATGTAGCTATTCACTGCTAGCATGTGTAGCATGTTGGAAGTCCAGTTTGCTAGCATGAGTCAAAAGAGCCAACCGCCATGTCTCTATAATGTTCTGATGCAGAGATATAGGTGTTGCAAAACGGTTGCTAGGGTACTCTGTTTGGTTGCTAGGGAGTGGCTTGGCAGCTGCCAATGATGATACTCCAAAGGCTGCTTGACAATATAAACCAACCCCCATGTCTGTACGATGTTCTGATGCAGAGATATAGATCTTGCAAAATGGTTGCTAGGGTACTCTGTTTGGTTGCTAAGGAGTGGCTTGGCAGCTACCAATGATGATACACCAAAGGCTGCTTGCCAGTATGAATGATATAAACCAACCCCCATGCCTGTATGATATTCAGATTTGAAGATATCTGCCTATGCTTTGGGTTGCTAGGGTGCTCTATATGGTTGCTAAGGCGTGGCTATGATGTCTTTAAGGTGATTTGTGATTGGCGGTTTGCTGCCTCGAGTCAAATGAGCCCACCCTCTTGTTTGTACGACACTTTTATCCAAAGATATTCCTTTGATCTTTTTCAATGGAAGTCTATGGATCTTGTTGCTATGGTGCTCTATATGGTTGCTAGGGCGTGCCTTGATAGCTTCACAATGATCCTGAGAGACTGATTGGTTGCCTGAGTAAAATGAGCCCACCCCCTTGTCTCTATGTCATTGTGATCCAGAGTTATGTTCAATACAAAATCCCTATGTAATTTCCCATAGTAGAAAAAACACAGTACTTCCTGGTTCATGGGCACGGCTTCACCATAGTATGTCTATGGGGCAACTTTGGGCAGCTCTTGTGCCCCAGGGGTACAACTTACACCCCATTTTGAGCTATGGTCTGACAGAGCCTGTCAGCCCCTTCAATCGTGGTGACCCACATGTTTCTACGAAATTCTCGTTAGGAGCTATGACTCGTCAAAGTTTGTCACAATGCAAAGTCTATGGGATTTTTTTCGCTACTTTTTCGCCCGCCGGACGAACATCGTACACTCAATCGCTTATAAAAGTCATAGCACACCTCTCCTCAATAAGCCGGTCGATTTGACACCTCATTCATGGGTCTAGGACAAAAACTGCGGGAGGAGTAGCGCGCCAAACTTTTGTGTGGAATAATAATAATAATAATAATAATAATAATAATAATAATAAGTATGCAGAAGATTAAGAATGGAGCTTTGCCTTTGGCAAGCACCATTAACTAGAATGTACATTTCCTGAAGAAAATGTGAATGGTGCTTGCAGTGGCAAAATCGGCACTCAGTTGCTAGGGTGCTGTAATTGGTTGCTAGGGCGTGGCCATGAAGTGACTAATTATTGGCTGCTTGATAGGCCAAGTCAAAAGAGCCTAGCCCCAAGTCTCTATGACCTTCTGATCCAAAGATCTGATCTCACAGATTTGGTCCCCATGTTAAGTCTATGGGACATTTTTCAGACGATTTTTCGTCCGCTGTGCAAACATCGTACACCCGGTCGCTTAGAAAAGTCATAGCACACCTCTCCTCAATAAGCCGGTCGATTTGACACCTCATTTATGGGTCTACGACAAACGGTGCGGGACGAGTTACGCGCGAAAGTTTTGTCTAGGTGAATAGTAATTACAATACTAGAATGTACATTTCCTGAAGAAAATGTGAATGGTGCATGCAGTGGCAAAATCGCCACTCGGTTGCTAGGCGGTTGCTAAGGTACTTGGGGTGGTTGCTAAGGTGTTGCTAGGCGGTTGCTAAGGTACTTGGGGTGGTTGCTAAGGTGTTGCTAGGCAGTTGTTAAGGTACCTGGAGTGGTCACTACTGTGTTGCTAGGCGGTTGCTAGGGTGTTCTGGGCGGTTGCTATGGTAACCAGGGTGGTTGCTATGGTGTTACTAGGTGGTTGGTAGTTGGCACAGATAGTTACTATGGAGTTTCTATAGAGTTCTTAGCATGTTCTCAGCCCACTTTAGCACTTAGCTAATCACTATTAGCATGTAGCTATTAACTGCTAGCATGTGTAGCATGTTGCAAGTACAGTTTGCTAGCATGAGTCAAAAAAGCCAACCCCCATGTCTCTACGATGTTCTGATGCAGAGATATAGGCATCGCTAAATGGTTGCTAGGGTACTCTGTTTGGTTGCTAGGGAGTGGCTTGGCAGTTGCCAATGATGATACTCCAAAGGCTGCTTGACAATATAAACCAACCCCCATGTCTTTATGATGTTCTGATGCAGAGATATGGAGCTTGAAAAACGGTTGCTAGGGTAATCTGGTTGGTTGCTAGGGAGTGGCCTGGTAGCTACCAATGATGATACTCCAAAGGCTGCTTGACAATATAAACCAACCCCCATGTCTTTACGATGTTCTGATGCAGAGATATAGATCTTGCTAAACGGTTGCTAGGGTACTCTGTTTGGTTGCTAGGGAGTGGCTTGGCAGCTGCCAGTAATGATAAACCAAAGGCTGCTTGCCAGTATGAATGCTATAAACCAACCCCCATTCCTCTATGATGTTCAGATTTGAAGATATCCCCTCTATGCTTTGGGTTGCTAGGGTGCTCTGAATGGTTGCTAGGGCGTGGCTATGATGTCTTGAAGGTGATTCGTGATTGGCCGTTTGCTGCCCCAAGTCAAATGAGCCCACCCTCATGTTTCTATGACACTCCTATCCAAAGATATTCATTTGATCTTTTTCAATGGAAGTCTATGGAACTTGTTGCTATGGTGCTCTATATGGTTGCTAGGGGGTGGCTTGATAGCTTCACAATGATCCTGAGAGACTGATTGGTTGCCTGAGTAATATGAGCCCACCCCCTTGTCTCTATGACATTGTGATCCAGAGTTATGTTCAATACAAAATCCCTATGTAATTTCCCATAGTAGGAAAAACACAGTACTTCCTGGTTCATGGGCACGGCTTCACCATAGTATGTCTATGGGGCAACTTTGGGCAGCTCTTGCGCCCCAGGGGTACAACTTACACCCCATTTTGAGGTATGGTCTGAGAGAGCCTATCAGGCTCTTCAAACCTGGTAACCCACATGTTTCTATGAAATTCTCGTTAGGAGCTATTACTCGTCAAAGTTTGTCCCAATGCAAAGTCTATGGGATTTTTTTCGCTACTTTTTCGCCCGCCGGACGAACATCGTACACCCGATCGCTTATAAAAGTCATAGCACACCTCTCCTCAATGAGCCGGTCGATTTGACACCTCATTCATGGGTCTAGGACAAAAACTGCGGGAGGAGTAGCGCGCAGAAAAAAAAGTGGAAGAAAATGAGTGTCTGTGTCTGAGAGAGAAAGGCTTCTAAGGGCCTGCGTGTGTGAGTGTGTGTGAGAAAGTGACAGTTGAAATTCAAATTTCTGAAGATTCCGCCATTGAAAGTCAATGGGACTTTTTTGGCCGCTTTTTCGCCCCCTGTGCGAACATCGTTGGTCCGATCGCTTAAAAAAAAAATAGCACACCTCTCCTCAATAAGCCGGTCGATTTGACACCTCATTCATGGGTCTAGGACAAACGCTGCGGGAGAAATAGCGCGCAGAAATAAAAGTGGAAGAAAATAAGTGTCTGTGTCTGAGAGACAAAGGCTTCTAAGGGCCTGCGTGTGTGAGTGTGTGTGAGAAAGTGACATACTTTTTCGCCCGCCGGACGAACATCGTACACCCGATCGCTTATAAAAGTCATAGCACACCTCTCCTCAATGAGCCGGTCGATTTGACACCTCATTCATGGGTCTAGGACAAAAACTGCGGGAGGAGTAGCGCGCAGAAAAAAAAGTGGAAGAAAATGAGTGTCTGTGTCTGAGAGAGAAAGGCTTCTAAGGGCCTGCGTGTGTGAGTGTGTGTGAGAAAGTGACAGTTGAAATTCAAATTTCTGAAGATTCCGCCATTGAAAGTCAATGGGACTTTTTTGGCCGCTTTTTCGCCCCCTGTGCGAACATCGTTGGTCCGATCGCTTAAAAAAAAAATAGCACACCTCTCCTCAATAAGCCGGTCGATTTGACACCTCATTCATGGGTCTAGGACAAACGCTGCGGGAGAAATAGCGCGCAGAAATAAAAGTGGAAGAAAATAAGTGTCTGTGTCTGAGAGACAAAGGCTTCTAAGGGCCTGCGTGTGTGAGTGTGTGTGAGAAAGTGACAGTTGAGAGAGACGGAATGTTCGTGAATTTGAATTTTTCAATGTAAGTCAATGGGACTTTTTTGGCCGCTTTTTCGTCCGCTGTGCGAACATCGTTGGTCCGATCGCTTATAAAAGTCATAGCACACCTGTCCTCAATGAGCCGGTCGATTTGACACCTCATTCATGGGTCTAGGACAAAAACTGCGGGAGGAGTAGCGCGCAGAAATTGTGTCCAGAAGAAGAAGAAGAAGAATAATAAGTATGAGCAATAATAAGAATGGAGCTTTGCCTTTGGCAAGCACCATTAATAAGTATGCAGAAGATTAAGAATGGAGCTTTGCCTTTGGCAAGCACCATTAACTAGAATGTACATTTCCTGAAGAAAATGTGAATGGTGCTTGCAGTGGCAAAATTCGGCACCGGTTGCTAGGGTGCTGTAATTGGTTGCTAGGGTGTGGCTATGAAGTTGCTGTGTCACTACTTATTGGCTGGCTGAATCAAAAGAGCCCAGCCCCAAGTCTCTATGACCTTCTAAACCAAAGATATGAAATCACAGATTTGGCCCCCATGTTAAGTCTATGGGAGTTTTTTCAGCCGTTTTTTCATACGCTGTGCGAACATCGTACACCCGATCGCTTAGAAAAGTCATAGCACACCTCTCCTCAATAAGCCAGTCGATTCGACACCTCATTTGTGGGTCTACGACAAACGGTGCGGGACGAGTAGCATGCCGAAGTTTTGTCAAGGTGAATAGTAATTACAATACTAGAATGTACATTTCCTGAAGAAAATGTGAATGGTGCTTGCAGTGGCAAAACTCGGCACTCTTGATTAGCATGATGCTAACATAATTACCGTCCTGCTAGGATGTTTTTAGCAAGATGCTAACATGATTAGCATGTTGCTAGCATGATGCTAACACCCTAAGCATGCTGCTAGCATGTTTTAAACAAAATGCTAGTCATGTTAGCATAATGCTAGCAACATGCTAACATGATTAGCATAATGCTAGCATGATGCTAGCATTATTACCATGTTGCTAGCATTATTACCATGTTGCTAGCATTATTTTAACAAGATGCTAATCATGTTAGCATTATGTTAGCAACATGCTAACATGATTAGCATGTTTGCTAGCATGATGCTAACACCCTTAGCATGCTGCTAGCATGTTTTAAACAAGATGCTAATCATGTTAGCATAATGCTAGCAAACATGCTAACATGATTAGCATAATGCTAGCATGATGCTAGCATGATTACCATTTTGCTAGCATGATTTTAACAAGATGCTAGTAGCATGCTAATCATGTTAGCATCATGCTAGCAAACATGGTAATCATGTTAGCATCTTGTTAAAAACATGCTAACAACATGGTAATCATGCTAGCATCATGCTAGCATTATGCTAATGATGTTAGCATGTTGCTAGCATTATGCTAACATCATTAGCATAATGCTAGCATGATGCTAGCATGATTACCATGTTGTTAGCATGTTTTTAACAAGATGCTAACATGATTAGCATGTTTGCTAGCATGATGCTAACATGATTAGCATGCTACTAGCATAATGCTAACACAATTAACATGCATAATGCTAGCAACATGCTAACATGATTAGCATAATGCTAGCATGATGCTAGCATTATTACCATGTTGCTAGCATTATTACCATGTTGCTAGCATTATTTTAACAATATGCTAATCATGTTAGCATTATGTTAGCAACATGCTAACATGATTAGCATGTTTGCTAGCATGATGCTAACACCCTTAGCATGCTGCTAGCATGTTTTAAACAAGATGCTAATCATGTTAGCATAATGCTAGCAAACATGCTAACATGATTAGCATAATGCTAGCATGATGCTAGCATGATTACCATTTTGCTAGCATGATTTTAACAAGATGCTAATCATGTTAGCATAATGCTAGCAACATGCTAACATCATTAGCATAATGCTAGCATGATGCTAGCATGATTACCATGTTGTTAGCATGTTTTTAACAAGATGCTAACATGATTAGCATGTTTGCTAGCATGATGCTAACATGATTAGCATGCTACTAGCATAATGCTAACACAATTAACATGCCACTAGCATTATTCTAACACATTTTTACTAGTTTGTGTCATGTTTAAACCTTAAGCTAATCACTATTAGCATGTAGCTATTCACTGCTAGCATGTGTAGCATGTTGGAAGTCCAGTTTGCTAGCATGAGTCAAAAGAGCCAACCGCCATGTCTCTATAATGTTCTGATGCAGAGATATAGGTGTTGCAAAACGGTTGCTAGGGTACTCTGTTTGGTTGCTAGGGAGTGGCTTGGCAGCTGCCAATGATGATACTCCAAAGGCTGCTTGACAATATAAACCAACCCCCATGTCTGTACGATGTTCTGATGCAGAGATATAGATCTTGCAAAATGGTTGCTAGGGTACTCTGTTTGGTTGCTAAGGAGTGGCTTGGCAGCTACCAATGATGATACACCAAAGGCTGCTTGCCAGTATGAATGATATAAACCAACCCCCATGCCTGTATGATATTCAGATTTGAAGATATCTGCCTATGCTTTGGGTTGCTAGGGTGCTCTATATGGTTGCTAAGGCGTGGCTATGATGTCTTTAAGGTGATTTGTGATTGGCGGTTTGCTGCCTCGAGTCAAATGAGCCCACCCTCTTGTTTGTACGACACTTTTATCCAAAGATATTCCTTTGATCTTTTTCAATGGAAGTCTATGGATCTTGTTGCTATGGTGCTCTATATGGTTGCTAGGGCGTGCCTTGATAGCTTCACAATGATCCTGAGAGACTGATTGGTTGCCTGAGTAAAATGAGCCCACCCCCTTGTCTCTATGTCATTGTGATCCAGAGTTATGTTCAATACAAAATCCCTATGTAATTTCCCATAGTAGGAAAAACACAGTACTTCCTGGTTCATGGGCACGGCTTCACCATAGTATGTCTATGGGGCAACTTTGGGCAGCTCTTGTGCCCCAGGGGTACAACTTACACCCCATTTTGAGCTATGGTCTGACAGAGCCTGTCAGCCCCTTCAATCGTGGTGACCCACATGTTTCTACGAAATTCTCGTTAGGAGCTATGACTCGTCAAAGTTTGTCACAATGCAAAGTCTATGGGATTTTTTTCGCTACTTTTTCGCCCGCCGGACGAACATCGTACACTCAATCGCTTATAAAAGTCATAGCACACCTCTCCTCAATAAGCCGGTCAATTGGACACCTCATTCATGGGTCTAGGACAAAAACTGCGGGAGGAGTAGCGCGCCAAACTTTTGTGTGGAATAATAATAATAATAATAATAATAATAATAATAATAATAAGTATGCAGAAGATTAAGAATGGAGCTTTGCCTTTGGCAAGCACCATTAACTAGAATGTACATTTCCTGAAGAAAATGTGAATGGTGCTTGCAGTGGCAAAACACCGGACTCGGTTGCTAGGGTGCTGTAATTGGTTGCTAGGGCGTGGCTATGAAGCTGCTGTGTCACTACTCATTGGATGGCCGAGTCAAACGAGCCCAGCCCCAAGTCTCTACGACCTTCTGATCCAAAGATATGATCTCACAGATTTTGACCCAATGTTAAGTCTATGGGAGTTTTTTCAGCCGTTTTTTTCGTACGCTGTGCGAACATCGTACACCCGATCGCTTAGAAAAGTCATAGCACACCTCTCCTCAATAAGCCGGTCAATTTGACACCTCATTTGTGGGTCTACGACAAACGGTGCGGGACGAGTTACGCGCCAAAGTTTTGTTCAGGTGAATAGTAATTACAATACTAGAATGTACATTTCCTGAAGAAAATGTGAATGGTGCTTGCAGTGGCAAAATCGCCACTCGGTTGCTAGGCGGTTGCTAAGGAACTTGGGGTGGTTGCTAAGGTGTTGCTAGGCGGTTGCTAAGGTACTTGGGGTGGTTGCTAAGGTGTTGCTAGGCAGTTGTTAAGGTACCTGGAGTGGTCACTACTGTGTTGCTAGGCGGTTGCTAGGGTGTTCTGGGCGGTTGCTATGGTAACCAGGGTGGTTGCTATGGTGTCACTAGGTGGTTGGTAGTTGGCACAGATAGTTACTATGGAGTTTCTATAGAGTTCTTAGCATGTTCTCAGCCCACTTTAGCACTTAGCTAATCACTATTAGCATGTAGCTATTAACTGCTAGCATGTGTAGCATGTTGCAAGTACAGTTTGCTAGCATGAGTCAAAAAAGCCAACCCCCATGTCTCTACGATGTTCTGATGCAGAGATATAGGCATCGCTAAATGGTTGCTAGGGTACTCTGTTTGGTTGCTAGGGAGTGGCTTGGCAGTGGCTTGGCAGTTGCCAATGATGATACTCCAAAGGCTGCTTGACAATATAAACCAACCCCCATGTCTTTATGATGTTCTGATGCAGAGATATGGATCTTGAAAAACGGTTGCTAGGGTAATCTGGTTGGTTGCTAGGGAGTGGCCTGGTAGCTACCAATGATGATACTCCAAAGGCTGCTTGACAATATAAACCAACCCCCATGTCTTTACGATGTTCTGATGCAGAGATATAGATCTTGCTAAACGGTTGCTAGGGTACTCTGTTTGGTTGCTAGGGAGTGGCTTGGCAGCTGCCAGTAATGATAAACCAAAGGCTGCTTGCCAGTATGAATGCTATAAACCAACCCCCATTCCTCTATGATGTTCAGATTTGAAGATATCCCCTCTATGCTTTGGGTTGCTAGGGTGCTCTGAATGGTTGCTAGGGCGTGGCTATGATGTCTTGAAGGTGATTCGTGATTGGCCGTTTGCTGCCCCGAGTCAAATGAGCCCACCCTCATGTTTCTATGACACTCCTATCCAAAGATATTCATTTGATCTTTTTCAATGGAAGTCTATGGAACTTGTTGCTATGGTGCTCTATATGGTTGCTAGGGCGTGGCTTGATAGCTTCACAATGATCCTGAGAGACTGATTGGTTGCCTGAGTAATATGAGCCCACCCCCTTGTCTCTATGACATTGTGATCCAGAGTTATGTTCAATACAAAATCCCTATGTAATTTCCCATAGTAGGAAAAACACAGTACTTCCTGGTTCATGGGCACGGCTTCACCATAGTATGTCTATGGGGCAACTTTGGGCAGCTCTTGCGCCCCAGGGGTACAACTTACACCCCATTTTGAGGTATGGTCTGAGAGAGCCTATCAGGCTCTTCAAACCTGGTAACCCACATGTTTCTATGAAATTCTCGTTAGGAGCTATTACTCGTCAAAGTTTGTCCCAATGCAAAGTCTATGGGATTTTTTTCGCTACTTTTTCGCCCGCCGGACGAACATCGTACACCCGATCGCTTATAAAAGTCATAGCACACCTCTCCTCAATGAGCCGGTCGATTTGACACCTCATTCATGGGTCTAGGACAAAAACTGCTGGAGGAGTAGCGCGCAGAAAAAAAAGTGGAAGAAAATGAGTGTCTGTGTCTGAGAGAGAAAGGCTTCTAAGGGCCTGCGTGTGTGAGTGTGTGTGAGAAAGTGACAGTTGAAATTCAAATTTCTGAAGATTCCGCCATTGAAAGTCAATGGGACTTTTTTGGCCGCTTTTTCGCCCCCTGTGCGAACATCGTTGGTCCGATCGCTTAAAAAAAAAATAGCACACCTCTCCTCAATAAGCCGGTCGATTTGACACCTCATTCATGGGTCTAGGACAAACGCTGCGGGAGAAATAGCGCGCAGAAATAAAAGTGGAAGAAAATGAGTGTCTGTGTCTGAGAGACAAAGGCTTCTAAGGGCCTGCGTGTGTGAGTGTGTGTGAGAAAGTGACAGTTGAGAGAGACGGAATGTTCGTGAATTTGAATTTTTCAATGTAAGTCAATGGGACTTTTTTGGCCGCTTTTTCGTCCGCTGTGCGAACATCGTTGGTCCGATCGCTTATAAAAGTCATAGCACACCTCTCCTCAATGAGCCGGTCGATTTGACACCTCATTCATGAGTCTAGGACAAAAACTACGGGAGGAGTAGCGCGCCAAACTTTTGTGTGGAAAAATAATAATAATAATAATAATAATAATAATAAGTATGCAGAAGATTAAGAATGGAGCTTTGCCTTTGGCAAGCACCATTAACTAGAATGTACATTTCCTGAAGAAAATGTGAATGGTGCTTGCAGTGGCAAAATTCGGAACCCGGTTGCTAGGGTGCTGTAATCGGTTACTAGGGCATGGCTATAAAGTCACTAGTTATTGGCTGCTTGATAGGCAGAGTCAAAAGAGCCCAGCCCCAAGTCTCTACGACCTTCTGATTCAAAGATATGATCTCACAGATTTGGTCCCCATGTTAAGTCTATGGGACATTTTTCAGACGATTTTTCGTCCGCTGTGCGAACATCGTACACCCGATCACTTAGAAAAGTCATAGCACACCTCTCCTCAATAAGCCGGCCGATTTGACACCTCATTCGTGGGTCTACGACAAACGGTGCGGGATGAGTTACGCGCCAAAGTTTTGTCTAGGTGAATAGTAATTACAATACTAGAATGTACATTTCCTGAAGAAAATGTGAATGGTGCTTGCAGTGGCAAAATCGGCACTCAGTTGCTAGGCGGTTGCTAAGGTACTTGGGGTGGTTGCTAAGGTGTTGCTAGGGTGTTCTGTGTGGTTCCTAGGCGGTTGCTAAGGTACTTGAGTAGTTGCTAAGGTGTTGCTAGGTGGTTGCTAGGGTGTTCTGGATGGTTACTAGGCGGTTGCTATGGTAACCTGAGTGGTTGCTAGGGTGTTGCTGGGCAGTTGCTAAGGTACTCGGAGTGGTTGCTAAGGTGTTGCTAGGCGGTTGCTAGGGTGTTCTTGGTGGTTGCTAGGTGGTTGCTATGGTAACCTGAGTGGTTGCTAGGGTGTTGCTAGGCAGTTGCTAAGGTACCTGGGGTGGTCACTATGTTGTTGCTAGGCGGTTGCTAGGGTGTTCTGGGTGGTTGCTATGCGGTTGCTATGGTAACCTGGGTGGTTGCTAGGGTGTTGCTAGGCAGTTGCTAAGGTACCTGGGGTGGTCACTACGGTGTTGCTAGGCGGTTGCTAGGGTGTTCTGGGTGGTTGCTAGGCGGTTGCTATGGTAACCTGGGTGGTTGCTAGGGTGTTGCTAGGCAGTTGCTAAGGTACCTGGGGTGGTCACTACGGTGTTGCTAGGTGGTTGCTAGGGTGTTCTGGGTGGTTACTAGGCGGTTGCTATTGTAACCTGGGTGGTTGCTATGGTGTTACTAGGTGGTTGGTAGTTGTCACAGATAGTTACTATGGAGTTTCTATAGAGTTCTTAGCATGTTCTCAGTCCACTTTAGCAATTAGCTAATCACTATTAACATGTAGCTATTCATTGCTAGCATGTGTAGCATGTTGGAAGTCCAGTTTGCTAGCATGAGTCACAAGAGCCAACCGCCATGTCTCTATGATGCTCTGATGCAGAGATATAGATCTTGCTAAACGGTTGCTAAGGTACTCTGTTTGGTTGCTAGGGAGTGGCCTGGCAGCTGCCAATGATGATAAACCAAAGGCTGCTTGCCAGTATGAATGATATAAACCAACCCCCATGCCTCTATGATATTCAGATTTGAAGATATCCCTCTTTGATTTGGGTTGCTAGGGTGCTCTAAATGGTTACTAGGGCGTGGCTATGAAGTGTTTAAGGTGATTTTGTGATTGGCTGTTTGCTGCCCCGAGTGAAATGAGCCCACCCTCATGTTTCTATGACACTCCTATCCAAAGATATTCCTTTGATCTTTTTCAATGGAAGTCTATGGAACTTGTTGCTATGGTGCTTTATATGGTTGCTAGGGCATGGCTTGATAGCTTCACAATGATCCTGAGACACTGATTGGTTGCCTGAGTGAAATGAGCCCGCCCCCTTGTCTCTATGACACTGTGATCAATAGTGAGTGAGTGAGAGAAAGGGTTCTAAGGGCCTGCGTGTGTGGGTGTGTGTGAGAAAGTGACAGTTGAAATTCAAATTTCTGAAGATTCCGCCATTGAAAGTCAATGGGACTTTTTTGGCCGCTTTTTCGCCCCCTGTGCGAACATCGTTGGTCCGATCGCTTATACAAGTCATAACACACATCTCCTCAATGAGCCGGTCGATTTGACACCTCATTCATGGGTCTAGGACAAACGCTGCGGGAGGAGTAGCGCGCAGAAATAAAAGTGGAAGAAAATGAGTGTCTGTGTCTGAGAGAGAAAGGCTTCTAAGGGCCTGCATGTGTGAGTGTGTGTGAGAAAGTGACAGTTGAGAGAGACGGAATGTTCGTGAATTTGAATTTTTCAATGCAAGTCTATGGGACTTTTTTGGCCGCTTTTTCGTCCGCTGTACGAACATCGTTGGTCCGATCGCTTAGAAAAGTCATAGCACAGGTCTCCTCAATGAGCCGGTCGATTTGACACCTCATTCATGGGTCTAGGACAAAAACTGCGGGAGGAGTAGCGCGCCAAACTTTTGTCCAGAAAAATAATTATAATAATAAGTATGAGCAATAATAATACTGATGCTTTGCCTTTGGCAAGCACCATTAACTAGAATGTACATTTCCTGAAGAAAATGTGAATGGTGCTTGCAGTGGCAAAATTCGGCACCGGTTGCTAGGGTGCTGTAATTGGTTGCTAGGGCGTGGCTATGAAGTTGCTGTGTCACTACTTATTGGCTGGCCGAATCAAAAGAGCCCAGCCCAAGTCTCTATGACCTTCTGATCCAAAGATATGATCTCACAGATTTTAACCCAATGTTAAGTCTATGGGAGTTTTTTCAGCCGTTTTTTCGTACGCTGTGCGAATATCGTACACCCGATCGCTTAGAAAAGTCATAGCACACCTCTCCTCAATAAGCCGGTCAATTTGACACCTCATTCGTGGGTCTACGAAAAACGGTGCGGGACGAGTTACGCGCCGAAATTTTGTTCAGGTGGATAGTAATTACAATACTAGAATGTACATTTCCTGAAGAAAATGTGAATGGTGCTTGCAGTGGCAAAATTCGGCACCCGGTTGCTAGGGTGCTGTAATTGGTTGCTAGGGTGTGGCCATGAAGAAGTCACTACTTATTGGCAGCTTGATAGGCCGAGTCAAAAGAGCCCAGCCCCAAGTCTCTATGACCTTCTAAACCAAAGATATGATCTCACAGATTTGGCCCCCATGTTAAGTCTATGGGAGTTTTTTCAGCCGTTTTTTCGTACGCTGTGCGAACATCGTACACCCGATCGCTTAGAAAAGTCATAGCACACCTCTCCTCAATAAGCCGGTCGATTTGACACCTCATTCGTGGGTCTACGACAAACGGTGCGGGGCGAGTTACGCGCCAAAGTTTTGTTCAGGTGAATAGTAATTACAATACTAGAATGTACATTTCCTGAAGAAAATGTGAATGGTGCTTGCAGTGGCAAAATCGCCACTCGGTTGCTAGGCGGTTGCTAAGGAACTTGGGGTGGTTGCTAAGGTGTTGCTAGGCGGTTGCTAAGGTACTTGGGGTGGTTGCTAAGGTGTTGCTAGGCAGTTGTTAAGGTACCTGGAGTGGTCACTACTGTGTTGCTAGGCGGTTGCTAGGGTGTTCTGGGCGGTTGCTATGGTAACCAGGGTGGTTGCTATGGTGTCACTAGGTGGTTGGTAGTTGGCACAGATAGTTACTATGGAGTTTCTATAGAGTTCTTAGCATGTTCTCAGCCCACTTTAGCACTTAGCTAATCACTATTAGCATGTAGCTATTAACTGCTAGCATGTGTAGCATGTTGCAAGTACAGTTTGCTAGCATGAGTCAAAAAAGCCAACCCCCATGTCTCTACGATGTTCTGATGCAGAGATATAGGCATCGCTAAATGGTTGCTAGGGTACTCTGTTTGGTTGCTAGGGAGTGGCTTGGCAGTGGCTTGGCAGTTGCCAATGATGATACTCCAAAGGCTGCTTGACAATATAAACCAACCCCCATGTCTTTATGATGTTCTGATGCAGAGATATGGATCTTGAAAAACGGTTGCTAGGGTAATCTGGTTGGTTGCTAGGGAGTGGCCTGGTAGCTACCAATGATGATACTCCAAAGGCTGCTTGACAATATAAACCAACCCCCATGTCTTTACGATGTTCTGATGCAGAGATATAGATCTTGCTAAACGGTTGCTAGGGTACTCTGTTTGGTTGCTAGGGAGTGGCTTGGCAGCTGCCAGTAATGATAAACCAAAGGCTGCTTGCCAGTATGAATGCTATAAACCAACCCCCATTCCTCTATGATGTTCAGATTTGAAGATATCCCCTCTATGCTTTGGGTTGCTAGGGTGCTCTGAATGGTTGCTAGGGCGTGGCTATGATGTCTTGAAGGTGATTCGTGATTGGCCGTTTGCTGCCCCGAGTCAAATGAGCCCACCCTCATGTTTCTATGACACTCCTATCCAAAGATATTCATTTGATCTTTTTCAATGGAAGTCTATGGAACTTGTTGCTATGGTGCTCTATATGGTTGCTAGGGCGTGGCTTGATAGCTTCACAATGATCCTGAGAGACTGATTGGTTGCCTGAGTAATATGAGCCCACCCCCTTGTCTCTATGACATTGTGATCCAGAGTTATGTTCAATACAAAATCCCTATGTAATTTCCCATAGTAGGAAAAACACAGTACTTCCTGGTTCATGGGCACGGCTTCACCATAGTATGTCTATGGGGCAACTTTGGGCAGCTCTTGCGCCCCAGGGGTACAACTTACACCCCATTTTGAGGTATGGTCTGAGAGAGCCTATCAGGCTCTTCAAACCTGGTAACCCACATGTTTCTATGAAATTCTCGTTAGGAGCTATTACTCGTCAAAGTTTGTCCCAATGCAAAGTCTATGGGATTTTTTTCGCTACTTTTTCGCCCGCCGGACGAACATCGTACACCCGATCGCTTATAAAAGTCATAGCACACCTCTCCTCAATGAGCCGGTCGATTTGACACCTCATTCATGGGTCTAGGACAAAAACTGCTGGAGGAGTAGCGCGCAGAAAAAAAAGTGGAAGAAAATGAGTGTCTGTGTCTGAGAGAGAAAGGCTTCTAAGGGCCTGCGTGTGTGAGTGTGTGTGAGAAAGTGACAGTTGAAATTCAAATTTCTGAAGATTCCGCCATTGAAAGTCAATGGGACTTTTTTGGCCGCTTTTTCGCCCCCTGTGCGAACATCGTTGGTCCGATCGCTTAAAAAAAAAATAGCACACCTCTCCTCAATAAGCCGGTCGATTTGACACCTCATTCATGGGTCTAGGACAAACGCTGCGGGAGAAATAGCGCGCAGAAATAAAAGTGGAAGAAAATGAGTGTCTGTGTCTGAGAGACAAAGGCTTCTAAGGGCCTGCGTGTGTGAGTGTGTGTGAGAAAGTGACAGTTGAGAGAGACGGAATGTTCGTGAATTTGAATTTTTCAATGTAAGTCAATGGGACTTTTTTGGCCGCTTTTTCGTCCGCTGTGCGAACATCGTTGGTCCGATCGCTTATAAAAGTCATAGCACACCTCTCCTCAATGAGCCGGTCGATTTGACACCTCATTCATGAGTCTAGGACAAAAACTACGGGAGGAGTAGCGCGCCAAACTTTTGTGTGGAAAAATAATAATAATAATAATAATAATAATAATAATAAGTATGCAGAAGATTAAGAATGGAGCTTTGCCTTTGGCAAGCACCATTAACTAGAATGTACATTTCCTGAAGAAAATGTGAATGGTGCTTGCAGTGGCAAAATTCGGAACCCGGTTGCTAGGGTGCTGTAATCGGTTACTAGGGCATGGCTATAAAGTCACTAGTTATTGGCTGCTTGATAGGCAGAGTCAAAAGAGCCCAGCCCCAAGTCTCTACGACCTTCTGATTCAAAGATATGATCTCACAGATTTGGTCCCCATGTTAAGTCTATGGGACATTTTTCAGACGATTTTTCGTCCGCTGTGCGAACATCGTACACCCGATCACTTAGAAAAGTCATAGCACACCTCTCCTCAATAAGCCGGCCGATTTGACACCTCATTCGTGGGTCTACGACAAACGGTGCGGGATGAGTTACGCGCCAAAGTTTTGTCTAGGTGAATAGTAATTACAATACTAGAATGTACATTTCCTGAAGAAAATGTGAATGGTGCTTGCAGTGGCAAAATCGGCACTCAGTTGCTAGGCGGTTGCTAAGGTACTTGGGGTGGTTGCTAAGGTGTTGCTAGGGTGTTCTGTGTGGTTCCTAGGCGGTTGCTAAGGTACTTGAGTAGTTGCTAAGGTGTTGCTAGGTGGTTGCTAGGGTGTTCTGGATGGTTACTAGGCGGTTGCTATGGTAACCTGAGTGGTTGCTAGGGTGTTGCTGGGCAGTTGCTAAGGTACTCGGAGTGGTTGCTAAGGTGTTGCTAGGCGGTTGCTAGGGTGTTCTTGGTGGTTGCTAGGTGGTTGCTATGGTAACCTGAGTGGTTGCTAGGGTGTTGCTAGGCAGTTGCTAAGGTACCTGGGGTGGTCACTATGTTGTTGCTAGGCGGTTGCTAGGGTGTTCTGGGTGGTTGCTATGCGGTTGCTATGGTAACCTGGGTGGTTGCTAGGGTGTTGCTAGGCAGTTGCTAAGGTACCTGGGGTGGTCACTACGGTGTTGCTAGGCGGTTGCTAGGGTGTTCTGGGTGGTTGCTAGGCGGTTGCTATGGTAACCTGGGTGGTTGCTAGGGTGTTGCTAGGCAGTTGCTAAGGTACCTGGGGTGGTCACTACGGTGTTGCTAGGTGGTTGCTAGGGTGTTCTGGGTGGTTACTAGGCGGTTGCTATTGTAACCTGGGTGGTTGCTATGGTGTTACTAGGTGGTTGGTAGTTGTCACAGATAGTTACTATGGAGTTTCTATAGAGTTCTTAGCATGTTCTCAGTCCACTTTAGCAATTAGCTAATCACTATTAACATGTAGCTATTCATTGCTAGCATGTGTAGCATGTTGGAAGTCCAGTTTGCTAGCATGAGTCACAAGAGCCAACCGCCATGTCTCTATGATGCTCTGATGCAGAGATATAGATCTTGCTAAACGGTTGCTAAGGTACTCTGTTTGGTTGCTAGGGAGTGGCCTGGCAGCTGCCAATGATGATAAACCAAAGGCTGCTTGCCAGTATGAATGATATAAACCAACCCCCATGCCTCTATGATATTCAGATTTGAAGATATCCCTCTTTGATTTGGGTTGCTAGGGTGCTCTAAATGGTTACTAGTGCGTGGCTATGAAGTGTTTAAGGTGATTTTGTGATTGGCTGTTTGCTGCCCCGAGTGAAATGAGCCCACCCTCATGTTTCTATGACACTCCTATCCAAAGATATTCCTTTGATCTTTTTCAATGGAAGTCTATGGAACTTGTTGCTATGGTGCTTTATATGGTTGCTAGGGCATGGCTTGATAGCTTCACAATGATCCTGAGACACTGATTGGTTGCCTGAGTGAAATGAGCCCGCCCCCTTGTCTCTATGACACTGTGATCAATAGTGAGTGAGTGAGAGAAAGGGTTCTAAGGGCCTGCGTGTGTGGGTGTGTGTGAGAAAGTGACAGTTGAAATTCAAATTTCTGAAGATTCCGCCATTGAAAGTCAATGGGACTTTTTTGGCCGCTTTTTCGCCCCCTGTGCGAACATCGTTGGTCCGATCGCTTATACAAGTCATAACACACATCTCCTCAATGAGCCGGTCGATTTGACACCTCATTCATGGGTCTAGGACAAACGCTGCGGGAGGAGTAGCGCGCAGAAATAAAAGTGGAAGAAAATGAGTGTCTGTGTCTGAGAGAGAAAGGCTTCTAAGGGCCTGCATGTGTGAGTGTGTGTGAGAAAGTGACAGTTGAGAGAGACGGAATGTTCGTGAATTTGAATTTTTCAATGCAAGTCTATGGGACTTTTTTGGCCGCTTTTTCGTCCGCTGTACGAACATCGTTGGTCCGATCGCTTAGAAAAGTCATAGCACAGGTCTCCTCAATGAGCCGGTCGATTTGACACCTCATTCATGGGTCTAGGACAAAAACTGCGGGAGGAGTAGCGCGCCAAACTTTTGTCCAGAAAAATAATTATAATAATAAGTATGAGCAATAATAATACTGATGCTTTGCCTTTGGCAAGCACCATTAACTAGAATGTACATTTCCTGAAGAAAATGTGAATGGTGCTTGCAGTGGCAAAATTCGGCACCGGTTGCTAGGGTGCTGTAATTGGTTGCTAGGGCGTGGCTATGAAGTTGCTGTGTCACTACTTATTGGCTGGCCGAATCAAAAGAGCCCAGCCCAAGTCTCTATGACCTTCTGATCCAAAGATATGATCTCACAGATTTTAACCCAATGTTAAGTCTATGGGAGTTTTTTCAGCCGTTTTTTCGTACGCTGTGCGAATATCGTACACCCGATCGCTTAGAAAAGTCATAGCACACCTCTCCTCAATAAGCCGGTCAATTTGACACCTCATTCGTGGGTCTACGAAAAACGGTGCGGGACGAGTTACGCGCCGAAATTTTGTTCAGGTGGATAGTAATTACAATACTAGAATGTACATTTCCTGAAGAAAATGTGAATGGTGCTTGCAGTGGCAAAATTCGGCACCCGGTTGCTAGGGTGCTGTAATTGGTTGCTAGGGTGTGGCCATGAAGAAGTCACTACTTATTGGCAGCTTGATAGGCCGAGTCAAAAGAGCCCAGCCCCAAGTCTCTATGACCTTCTAAACCAAAGATATGATCTCACAGATTTGGCCCCCATGTTAAGTCTATGGGAGTTTTTTCAGCCGTTTTTTCGTACGCTGTGCGAACATCGTACACCCGATCGCTTAGAAAAGTCATAGCACACCTCTCCTCAATAAGCCGGTCGATTTGACACCTCATTCGTGGGTCTACGACAAACGGTGCGGGGCGAGTTACGCGCCAAAGTTTTGTTCAGGTGAATAGTAATTACAATACTAGAATGTACATTTCCTGAAGAAAATGTGAATGGTGCTTGCAGTGGCAAAATCGCCACTCGGTTGCTAGGCGGTTGCTAAGGAACTTGGGGTGGTTGCTAAGGTGTTGCTAGGCGGTTGCTAAGGTACTTGGGGTGGTTGCTAAGGTGTTGCTAGGCAGTTGTTAAGGTACCTGGAGTGGTCACTACTGTGTTGCTAGGCGGTTGCTAGGGTGTTCTGGGCGGTTGCTATGGTAACCAGGGTGGTTGCTATGGTGTCACTAGGTGGTTGGTAGTTGGCACAGATAGTTACTATGGAGTTTCTATAGAGTTCTTAGCATGTTCTCAGCCCACTTTAGCACTTAGCTAATCACTATTAGCATGTAGCTATTAACTGCTAGCATGTGTAGCATGTTGCAAGTACAGTTTGCTAGCATGAGTCAAAAAAGCCAACCCCCATGTCTCTACGATGTTCTGATGCAGAGATATAGGCATCGCTAAATGGTTGCTAGGGTACTCTGTTTGGTTGCTAGGGAGTGGCTTGGCAGTGGCTTGGCAGTTGCCAATGATGATACTCCAAAGGCTGCTTGACAATATAAACCAACCCCCATGTCTTTATGATGTTCTGATGCAGAGATATGGATCTTGAAAAACGGTTGCTAGGGTAATCTGGTTGGTTGCTAGGGAGTGGCCTGGTAGCTACCAATGATGATACTCCAAAGGCTGCTTGACAATATAAACCAACCCCCATGTCTTTACGATGTTCTGATGCAGAGATATAGATCTTGCTAAACGGTTGCTAGGGTACTCTGTTTGGTTGCTAGGGAGTGGCTTGGCAGCTGCCAGTAATGATAAACCAAAGGCTGCTTGCCAGTATGAATGCTATAAACCAACCCCCATTCCTCTATGATGTTCAGATTTGAAGATATCCCCTCTATGCTTTGGGTTGCTAGGGTGCTCTGAATGGTTGCTAGGGCGTGGCTATGATGTCTTGAAGGTGATTCGTGATTGGCCGTTTGCTGCCCCGAGTCAAATGAGCCCACCCTCATGTTTCTATGACACTCCTATCCAAAGATATTCATTTGATCTTTTTCAATGGAAGTCTATGGAACTTGTTGCTATGGTGCTCTATATGGTTGCTAGGGCGTGGCTTGATAGCTTCACAATGATCCTGAGAGACTGATTGGTTGCCTGAGTAATATGAGCCCACCCCCTTGTCTCTATGACATTGTGATCCAGAGTTATGTTCAATACAAAATCCCTATGTAATTTCCCATAGTAGGAAAAACACAGTACTTCCTGGTTCATGGGCACGGCTTCACCATAGTATGTCTATGGGGCAACTTTGGGCAGCTCTTGCGCCCCAGGGGTACAACTTACACCCCATTTTGAGGTATGGTCTGAGAGAGCCTATCAGGCTCTTCAAACCTGGTAACCCACATGTTTCTATGAAATTCTCGTTAGGAGCTATTACTCGTCAAAGTTTGTCCCAATGCAAAGTCTATGGGATTTTTTTCGCTACTTTTTCGCCCGCTGGACGAACATCGTACACCCGATCGCTTATAAAAGTCATAGCACACCTCTCCTCAATGAGCCGGTCGATTTGACACCTCATTCATGGGTCTAGGACAAAAACTGCGGGAGGAGTAGCGCGCAGAAAAAAAAGTGGAAGAAAATGAGTGTCTGTGTCTGAGAGAGAAAGGCTTCTAAGGGCCTGCGTGTGTGAGTGTGTGTGAGAAAGTGACAGTTGAAATTCAAATTTCTGAAGATTCCGCCATTGAAAGTCAATGGGACTTTTTTGGCCGCTTTTTCGCCCCCTGTGCGAACATCGTTGGTCCGATCGCTTAAAAAAAAAAATAGCACACCTCTCCTCAATAAGCCGGTCGATTTGACACCTCATTCATGGGTCTAGGACAAACGCTGCGGGAGAAATAGCGCGCAGAAATAAAAGTGGAAGAAAATGAGTGTCTGTGTCTGAGAGACAAAGGCTTCTAAGGGCCTGCGTGTGTGAGTGTGTGTGAGAAAGTGACAGTTGAGAGAGACGGAATGTTCGTGAATTTGAATTTTTCAATGTAAGTCAATGGGACTTTTTTGGCCGCTTTTTCGTCCGCTGTGCGAACATCGTTGGTCCGATCGCTTATAAAAGTCATAGCACACCTCTCCTCAATGAGCCGGTCGATTTGACACCTCATTCATGAGTCTAGGACAAAAACTGCGGGAGGAGTAGCGCGCCAAACTTTTGTGTGGAATAATAATAATAATAATAATAATAACTAGAATGTACATTTCCTGAAGAAAATGTGAATGGTGCTTGCAGTGGCAAAATCCCCACTCGGTTGCTAGGCGGTTGCTAAGGTACTTGGGGTGGTTGCTAAGGTGTTGCTAGGGTGTTCTGGGTGGTTGCTAGGCGGTTGCTATGGTAACCTGGGTGGTTGCTATGGTGTTACTAGGTGGTTGGTAGCTGTCACAGATAGTTACTATGGAGTTTCTATAGAGTTCCTGGCATGTTCTCAGCCCACTTTAGCACTTAGCTAATCACTATTAGCATGTAGCTATTCACTGCTAGCATGTGTAGCATGTTGGAAGTCCAGTTTGCTAGCATGAGTCAAAAGAGCCAACCGCCATGTCTCTATGATGCTCTGATGCAGCGATATAGATCTTGCTAAACGGTTGCTAAGGTACTCTGTTTGGTTGCTAGGGAGTGGCTTGGCAGCTGCCAGTAATGATAAACCAAAGGCTGCTTGCCAGTATGAATGCTATAAACCAACCCCTATGCCTCTATGATATTCAGATTTGAAGATATCTGCCTATGCTTTGGGTTGCTAGGGTGCTCTAAATGGTTGCTAAGGCGTGGCTATGATGTCTTTAAGGTGATTTGTGATTGGCAGTTTGCTGCCTCGAGTCAAATGAGCCCACCCTCATGTTTGTACGACACTCCTATCCAAAGATATTCATTTGATCTTTTTCAATGGAAGTCTATGGAGCATGTTACTAAGGTGCTCTATATGGTTGCTAGGGCGTGGCTTGATAGCTTCACAATGATCCTGAGAGACTGATTGGTTGCCTGAGTAAAATGAGCCCACCCCCTTGTCTCTATGACACTGTAATCCAGAGTTATGTTCAATACAAAATCCCTATGTAATTTCCCATAGTAGGAAAAACACAGTACTTCCTGGTTCATGGGCACGGCTTCACCATAGTATGTCTATGGGGCAATTTTGGGCAGCTCTTGCGCCCCAGGGGTACAACTTACACCCCATATTGAGGTATGGGCTGACAGAGCTTGCCAGCCTCTTCAAACGTGGTAACCCACATGTTTCTACGAAATTCTCGCTCGGAGCAATGACTCGTCAAAGTTTGTCGCAATGCAAAGTCTATGGGATTTTTTTCGCTACTTTTTCGCCCGCCGGACGAACATCGTACACCCGATCGCTTATAAAAGTCATAGCACAGGTCTCCCCAATGAGCCGGGCCTGCGTGTGTGAGTGTGTGTGAGAAAGTGACAGTTGAAATTCAAATTTCTGAAGATTCCGCCATTGAAAGTCAATGGGACTTTTTTGGCCGCTTTTTCGCCCCCTGTGCGAACATCGTTGGTCCGATCGCTTATAAAAGTCATAGCACAGGTCTCCCCAATGAGCCGGTCGATTTGACACCTCATTCATGGGTCTAGGACAAACGCTGCGGGAGGAGTAGCGCGCAGAAATAAAAGTGGAAGAAAATGAGTGTCTGTGTCTGAGAGAGAAAGGCTTCTAAGGGCCTGCATGTGTGAGTGTGTGTGAGAAAGTGACAGTTGAGAGAGACGGAATGTTCGTGAATTTGAATTTTTCAATGTAAGTCAATGGGACTTTTTTGGCCGCTTTTTCGTCCGCTGTGCGAACATCGTTGGTCCAATCGCTTATAAAAGTCATAGCACACCTGTCCTCAATGAGCCGGTCGATTTGACACCTCATTCATGGGTCTAGGACAAAAACTGCGGGACAAGTTACGCGCCGAAGTTTTGTCCAGAAGAAGAAGAATAAGTATGCAGGAGAATAAGAATGGAGCTTTGCCTTTGGCAAGCACCATTAATAATAATAAGTATGCAGGAGAATAAGAATGGAGCTTTGCCTTTGGCAAGCACCATTAACTAGAATGTACATTTCCTGAAGAAAATGTGAATGGTGCTTGCAGTGGCAAAATTCGCCACTCGGTTGCTAGGGTGCTGTAATTGGTTGCTAGGGCGTGGCCATGAAGTCACTACTTATTGGCGGCTTGATAGGCTGAGTCAAAAGAGCCCAGCCCCAAGTCTCTATGACCTTCTGATCCAAAGATATGATCTCACAGATTTTGACCCAATGTTAAGTCTATGGGAGTTTTTTCAGACGTTTTTTTCGTACGCTGTGCGAACATCGTACACCCGATCGCTTAGAAAAGTCATAGCACACCTCTCCTCAATAAGCCGGTCGATTTGACACCTCATTTGTGGGTCTACGACAAACGGTGCGGGACGAGTTACGCGCCAAAGTTTTGTTCAGGTGAATAGTAATTACAATACTAGAATGTACATTTCCTGAAGAAAATGTGAATGGTGCTTGCAGTGGCAAAACTCGGCACTCTTGATTAGCATGATGCTAACATAATTACCGTCCTGCTAGGATGTTTTTAGCAAGATGCTAACATGATTAGCATGTTGCTAGCATGATGCTAACACCCTAAGCATGCTGCTAGCATGTTTTAAACAAAATGCTAGTCATGTTAGCATAATGCTAGCAACATGCTAACATGATTAGCATAATGCTAGCATGATGCTAGCATTATTACCATGTTGCTAGCATTATTACCATGTTGCTAGCATTATTTTAACAAGATGCTAATCATGTTAGCATTATGTTAGCAACATGCTAACATGATTAGCATGTTTGCTAGCATGATGCTAACACCCTTAGCATGCTGCTAGCATGTTTTAAACAAGATGCTATTCATGTTAGCATAATGCTAGCAAACATGCTAACATGATTAGCATAATGCTAGCATGATGCTAGCATGATTACCATTTTGCTAGCATGATTTTAACAAGATGCTAATCATGTTAGCATAATGCTAGCAACATGCTAACATCATTAGCATAATGCTAGCATGATGCTAGCATGATTACCATGTTGTTAGCATGTTTTTAACAAGATGCTAACATGATTAGCATGTTTGCTAGCATGATGCTAACATGATTAGCATGCTACTAGCATAATGCTAACACAATTAACATGCCACTAGCATTATTCTAACACATTTTTACTAGTTTGTGTCATGTTTAAACCTTAAGCTAATCACTATTAGCATGTAGCTATTCACTGCTAGCATGTGTAGCATGTTGGAAGTCCAGTTTGCTAGCATGAGTCAAAAGAGCCAACCGCCATGTCTCTATAATGTTCTGATGCAGAGATATAGGTGTTGCAAAACGGTTGCTAGGGTACTCTGTTTGGTTGCTAGGGAGTGGCTTGGCAGCTGCCAATGATGATACTCCAAAGGCTGCTTGACAATATAAACCAACCCCCATGTCTGTACGATGTTCTGATGCAGAGATATAGATCTTGCAAAATGGTTGCTAGGGTACTCTGTTTGGTTGCTAAGGAGTGGCTTGGCAGCTACCAATGATGATACACCAAAGGCTGCTTGCCAGTATGAATGATATAAACCAACCCCCATGCCTGTATGATATTCAGATTTGAAGATATCTGCCTATGCTTTGGGTTGCTAGGGTGCTCTATATGGTTGCTAAGGCGTGGCTATGATGTCTTTAAGGTGATTTGTGATTGGCGGTTTGCTGCCTCGAGTCAAATGAGCCCACCCTCTTGTTTGTACGACACTTTTATCCAAAGATATTCCTTTGATCTTTTTCAATGGAAGTCTATGGATCTTGTTGCTATGGTGCTCTATATGGTTGCTAGGGCGTGCCTTGATAGCTTCACAATGATCCTGAGAGACTGATTGGTTGCCTGAGTAAAATGAGCCCACCCCCTTGTCTCTATGTCATTGTGATCCAGAGTTATGTTCAATACAAAATCCCTATGTAATTTCCCATAGTAGAAAAAACACAGTACTTCCTGGTTCATGGGCACGGCTTCACCATAGTATGTCTATGGGGCAACTTTGGGCAGCTCTTGTGCCCCAGGGGTACAACTTACACCCCATTTTGAGCTATGGTCTGACAGAGCCTGTCAGCCCCTTCAATCGTGGTGACCCACATGTTTCTACGAAATTCTCGTTAGGAGCTATGACTCGTCAAAGTTTGTCACAATGCAAAGTCTATGGGATTTTTTTCGCTACTTTTTCGCCCGCCGGACGAACATCGTACACTCAATCGCTTATAAAAGTCATAGCACACCTCTCCTCAATAAGCCGGTCGATTTGACACCTCATTCATGGGTCTAGGACAAAAACTGCGGGAGGAGTAGCGCGCCAAACTTTTGTGTGGAATAATAATAATAATAATAATAATAATAATAAGTATGCAGAAGATTAAGAATGGAGCTTTGCCTTTGGCAAGCACCATTAACTAGAATGTACATTTCCTGAAGAAAATGTGAATGGTGCTTGCAGTGGCAAAATTCGGCACCGGTTGCTAGGGTGCTGTAATTGGTTGCTAGGGCGTGGCCATGAAGTCACTACTTATTGGCGGCTTGATAGGCCGAGTCAAAAGAGCCCAGCCCCAAGTCTCTATGACCTTCTAAACCAAAGATATGATCTCACAGATTTGGCCCCCATGTTAAGTCTATGGGAGTTTTTTCAGCCGTTTTTTTGTACGCTGTGCGAACATCGTACACCTGATCGCTTAGAAAAGTCATAGCACACCTCTCCTCAATAAGCCGGTCGATTTGACACCTCATTCATGGGTCTACGACAAACGGTGTGGGACGAGTTACGCGCCAAAGTTTTGTTCAGGTGAATAGTAATTACAATACTAGAATGTACATTTCCTGAAGAAAATGTGAATGGTGCTTGCAGTGGCAAAATTCGGCACCGGTTGCTAGGGTGCTGTAATTGGTTGCTAGGGTGTGGCTATGAAGTTGCTGTGTCACTACTTATTGGCTGGCTGAATCAAAAGAGCCCAGCCCCAAGTCTCTATGACCTTCTAAACCAAAGATATGAAATCACAGATTTGGCCCCCATGTTAAGTCTATGGGAGTTTTTTCAGCCGTTTTTTCATACGCTGTGCGAACATCGTACACCCGATCGCTTAGAAAAGTCATAGCACACCTCTCCTCAATAAGCCAGTCGATTCGACACCTCATTTGTGGGTCTACGACAAACGGTGCGGGACGAGTAGCATGCCGAAGTTTTGTCAAGGTGAATAGTAATTACAATACTAGAATGTACATTTCCTGAAGAAAATGTGAATGGTGCTTGCAGTGGCAAAACTCGGCACTCTTGATTAGCATGATGCTAACATAATTACCGTCCTGCTAGGATGTTTTTAGCAAGATGCTAACATGATTAGCATGTTGCTAGCATGATGCTAACACCCTAAGCATGCTGCTAGCATGTTTTAAACAAAATGCTAGTCATGTTAGCATAATGCTAGCAACATGCTAACATGATTAGCATAATGCTAGCATGATGCTAGCATTATTACCATGTTGCTAGCATTATTACCATGTTGCTAGCATTATTTTAACAAGATGCTAATCATGTTAGCATTATGTTAGCAACATGCTAACATGATTAGCATGTTTGCTAGCATGATGCTAACACCCTTAGCATGCTGCTAGCATGTTTTAAACAAGATGCTAATCATGTTAGCATAATGCTAGCAAACATGCTAACATGATTAGCATAATGCTAGCATGATGCTAGCATGATTACCATTTTGCTAGCATGATTTTAACAAGATGCTAGTAGCATGCTAATCATGTTAGCATCATGCTAGCAAACATGGTAATCATGTTAGCATCTTGTTAAAAACATGCTAACAACATGGTAATCATGCTAGCATCATGCTAGCATTATGCTAATGATGTTAGCATGTTGCTAGCATTATGCTAACATCATTAGCATAATGCTAGCATGATGCTAGCATGATTACCATGTTGTTAGCATGTTTTTAACAAGATGCTAACATGATTAGCATGTTTGCTAGCATGATGCTAACATGATTAGCATGCTACTAGCATAATGCTAACACAATTAACATGCATAATGCTAGCAACATGCTAACATGATTAGCATAATGCTAGCATGATGCTAGCATTATTACCATGTTGCTAGCATTATTACCATGTTGCTAGCATTATTTTAACAATATGCTAATCATGTTAGCATTATGTTAGCAACATGCTAACATGATTAGCATGTTTGCTAGCATGATGCTAACACCCTTAGCATGCTGCTAGCATGTTTTAAACAAGATGCTAATCATGTTAGCATAATGCTAGCAAACATGCTAACATGATTAGCATAATGCTAGCATGATGCTAGCATGATTACCATTTTGCTAGCATGATTTTAACAAGATGCTAATCATGTTAGCATAATGCTAGCAACATGCTAACATCATTAGCATAATGCTAGCATGATGCTAGCATGATTACCATGTTGTTAGCATGTTTTTAACAAGATGCTAACATGATTAGCATGTTTGCTAGCATGATGCTAACATGATTAGCATGCTACTAGCATAATGCTAACACAATTAACATGCCACTAGCATTATTCTAACACATTTTTACTAGTTTGTGTCATGTTTAAACCTTAAGCTAATCACTATTAGCATGTAGCTATTCACTGCTAGCATGTGTAGCATGTTGGAAGTCCAGTTTGCTAGCATGAGTCAAAAGAGCCAACCGCCATGTCTCTATAATGTTCTGATGCAGAGATATAGGTGTTGCAAAACGGTTGCTAGGGTACTCTGTTTGGTTGCTAGGGAGTGGCTTGGCAGCTGCCAATGATGATACTCCAAAGGCTGCTTGACAATATAAACCAACCCCCATGTCTGTACGATGTTCTGATGCAGAGATATAGATCTTGCAAAATGGTTGCTAGGGTACTCTGTTTGGTTGCTAAGGAGTGGCTTGGCAGCTACCAATGATGATACACCAAAGGCTGCTTGCCAGTATGAATGATATAAACCAACCCCCATGCCTGTATGATATTCAGATTTGAAGATATCTGCCTATGCTTTGGGTTGCTAGGGTGCTCTATATGGTTGCTAAGGCGTGGCTATGATGTCTTTAAGGTGATTTGTGATTGGCGGTTTGCTGCCTCGAGTCAAATGAGCCCACCCTCTTGTTTGTACGACACTTTTATCCAAAGATATTCCTTTGATCTTTTTCAATGGAAGTCTATGGATCTTGTTGCTATGGTGCTCTATATGGTTGCTAGGGCGTGCCTTGATAGCTTCACAATGATCCTGAGAGACTGATTGGTTGCCTGAGTAAAATGAGCCCACCCCCTTGTCTCTATGTCATTGTGATCCAGAGTTATGTTCAATACAAAATCCCTATGTAATTTCCCATAGTAGGAAAAACACAGTACTTCCTGGTTCATGGGCACGGCTTCACCATAGTATGTCTATGGGGCAACTTTGGGCAGCTCTTGTGCCCCAGGGGTACAACTTACACCCCATTTTGAGCTATGGTCTGACAGAGCCTGTCAGCCCCTTCAATCGTGGTGACCCACATGTTTCTACGAAATTCTCGTTAGGAGCTATGACTCGTCAAAGTTTGTCACAATGCAAAGTCTATGGGATTTTTTTCGCTACTTTTTCGCCCGCCGGACGAACATCGTACACTCAATCGCTTATAAAAGTCATAGCACACCTCTCCTCAATAAGCCGGTCAATTGGACACCTCATTCATGGGTCTAGGACAAAAACTGCGGGAGGAGTAGCGCGCCAAACTTTTGTGTGGAATAATAATAATAATAATAATAATAACTAGAATGTACATTTCCTGAAGAAAATGTGAATGGTGCTTGCAGTGGCAAAATTCGGCACCGGTTGCTAGGGTGCTGTAATTGGTTGCTAGGGCGTGGCTATGAAGTTGCTGTGTCACTACTTATTGGCTGGCCGAATCAAAAGATCCCAGCCCCAAGTCTCTATGACCTTCTGATCCAAAGATATGATCTCACAGATTTTGACCCAATGTTAAGTCTATGGGTGTTTTTTCAGCCGTTTTTTTCGTACGCTGTGCGAACATCGTACACCCGATCGCTTAGAAAAGTCATAGCACACCTCTCCTCAATAAGCCGGTCGATTTGACACCTCATTTGTGGGTCTACGACAAACGGTGCGGGACGAGTTATGCGCCAAAGTTTTATTCAGGTGAATAGTAATTACAATACTAGAATGTACATTTCCTGAAGAAAATGTGAATGGTGCTTGCAGTGGCAAAATTCGGCACCGGTTGCTAGGGTGCTGTAATTGGTTGCTAGGGTGTGGCTATGAAGTTGCTGTGTCACTACTTATTGGCTGGCTGAATCAAAAGAGCCCAGCCCCAAGTCTCTATGACCTTCTAAACCAAAGATATGAAATCACAGATTTGGCCCCCATGTTAAGTCTATGGGAGTTTTTTCAGCCGTTTTTTCATACGCTGTGCGAACATCGTACACCCGATCGCTTAGAAAAGTCATAGCACACCTCTCCTCAATAAGCCAGTCGATTCGACACCTCATTTGTGGGTCTACGACAAACGGTGCGGGACGAGTAGCATGCCGAAGTTTTGTCAAGGTGAATAGTAATTACAATACTAGAATGTACATTTCCTGAAGAAAATGTGAATGGTGCTTGCAGTGGCAAAACTCGGCACTCTTGATTAGCATGATGCTAACATAATTACCGTCCTGCTAGGATGTTTTTAGCAAGATGCTAACATGATTAGCATGTTGCTAGCATGATGCTAACACCCTAAGCATGCTGCTAGCATGTTTTAAACAAAATGCTAGTCATGTTAGCATAATGCTAGCAACATGCTAACATGATTAGCATAATGCTAGCATGATGCTAGCATTATTACCATGTTGCTAGCATTATTACCATGTTGCTAGCATTATTTTAACAAGATGCTAATTATGTTAGCATTATGTTAGCAACATGCTAACATGATTAGCATGTTTGCTAGCATGATGCTAACACCCTTAGCATGCTGCTAGCATGTTTTAAACAAGATGCTAATCATGTTAGCATAATGCTAGCAAACATGCTAACATGATTAGCATAATGCTAGCATGATGCTAGCATGATTACCATTTTGCTAGCATGATTTTAACAAGATGCTAGTAGCATGCTAATCATGTTAGCATCATGCTAGCAAACATGGTAATCATGTTAGCATCTTGTTAAAAACATGCTAACAACATGGTAATCATGCTAGCATCATGCTAGCATTATGCTAATGATGTTAGCATGTTGCTAGCATTATGCTAACATCATTAGCATAATGCTAGCATGATGCTAGCATGATTACCATGTTGTTAGCATGTTTTTAACAAGATGCTAACATGATTAGCATGTTTGCTAGCATGATGCTAACATGATTAGCATGCTACTAGCATAATGCTAACACAATTAACATGCATAATGCTAGCAACATGCTAACATGATTAGCATAATGCTAGCATGATGCTAGCATTATTACCATGTTGCTAGCATTATTACCATGTTGCTAGCATTATTTTAACAATATGCTAATCATGTTAGCATTATGTTAGCAACATGCTAACATGATTAGCATGTTTGCTAGCATGATGCTAACACCCTTAGCATGCTGCTAGCATGTTTTAAACAAGATGCTAATCATGTTAGCATAATGCTAGCAAACATGCTAACATGATTAGCATAATGCTAGCATGATGCTAGCATGATTACCATTTTGCTAGCATGATTTTAACAAGATGCTAATCATGTTAGCATAATGCTAGCAACATGCTAACATCATTAGCATAATGCTAGCATGATGCTAGCATGATTACCATGTTGTTAGCATGTTTTTAACAAGATGCTAACATGATTAGCATGTTTGCTAGCATGATGCTAACATGATTAGCATGCTACTAGCATAATGCTAACACAATTAACATGCCACTAGCATTATTCTAACACATTTTTACTAGTTTGTGTCATGTTTAAACCTTAAGCTAATCACTATTAGCATGTAGCTATTCACTGCTAGCATGTGTAGCATGTTGGAAGTCCAGTTTGCTAGCATGAGTCAAAAGAGCCAACCGCCATGTCTCTATAATGTTCTGATGCAGAGATATAGGTGTTGCAAAACGGTTGCTAGGGTACTCTGTTTGGTTGCTAGGGAGTGGCTTGGCAGCTGCCAATGATGATACTCCAAAGGCTGCTTGACAATATAAACCAACCCCCATGTCTGTACGATGTTCTGATGCAGAGATATAGATCTTGCAAAATGGTTGCTAGGGTACTCTGTTTGGTTGCTAAGGAGTGGCTTGGCAGCTACCAATGATGATACACCAAAGGCTGCTTGCCAGTATGAATGATATAAACCAACCCCCATGCCTGTATGATATTCAGATTTGAAGATATCTGCCTATGCTTTGGGTTGCTAGGGTGCTCTATATGGTTGCTAAGGCGTGGCTATGATGTCTTTAAGGTGATTTGTGATTGGCGGTTTGCTGCCTCGAGTCAAATGAGCCCACCCTCTTGTTTGTACGACACTTTTATCCAAAGATATTCCTTTGATCTTTTTCAATGGAAGTCTATGGATCTTGTTGCTATGGTGCTCTATATGGTTGCTAGGGCGTGCCTTGATAGCTTCACAATGATCCTGAGAGACTGATTGGTTGCCTGAGTAAAATGAGCCCACCCCCTTGTCTCTATGTCATTGTGATCCAGAGTTATGTTCAATACAAAATCCCTATGTAATTTCCCATAGTAGGAAAAACACAGTACTTCCTGGTTCATGGGCACGGCTTCACCATAGTATGTCTATGGGGCAACTTTGGGCAGCTCTTGTGCCCCAGGGGTACAACTTACACCCCATTTTGAGCTATGGTCTGACAGAGCCTGTCAGCCCCTTCAATCGTGGTGACCCACATGTTTCTACGAAATTCTCGTTAGGAGCTATGACTCGTCAAAGTTTGTCACAATGCAAAGTCTATGGGATTTTTTTCGCTACTTTTTCGCCCGCCGGACGAACATCGTACACTCAATCGCTTATAAAAGTCATAGCACACCTCTCCTCAATAAGCCGGTCAATTGGACACCTCATTCATGGGTCTAGGACAAAAACTGCGGGAGGAGTAGCGCGCCAAACTTTTGTGTGGAATAATAATAATAATAATAATAATAATAATAATAATAATAAGTATGCAGAAGATTAAGAATGGAGCTTTGCCTTTGGCAAGCACCATTAATAATAATAATAAGTATGCAGAAGATTAAGAATGGAGCTTTGCCTTTGGCAAGCACCATTAACTAGAATGTACATTTCCTGAAGAAAATGTGAATGGTGCTTGCAGTGGCAAAATCGGCACTCAGTTGCTAGGCGGTTGCTAAGGTACTTGGGGTGGTTGCTAAGGTGTTGCTAGGCGGTTGCTAGGGTGTTCTGGGTGGTTGCTAGGTGGTTGCTATGGTAACCTGGGTGGTTGCTAGGGTGTTGCTAGACAGTTGCTAAGGTACTTGGTGTGGTTGCTAAGGTGTTGCTAGGCGGTTGCTATGGTAACCAGGGTGGTTGCTAGGGTGTTGCTAGGCAGTTGCTAAGGTACTTGGGGTGGTTGCTAAGGCGTTGCTAGGCGGTTGATATGGTGTTCTGGGTGGTTGCTATGCGGTTGCTATGGTAACCAGGGTGGTTGCTAGGGTGTTGCTAGGCAGTTGCTAAGGTACTTGGGGTGGTTGCTAAGGTGTTGCTAGGCGGTTGCTAGGGTGTTCTGGGTGGTTGCTATGGTAACCAGGGTGGTTGCTAGGGTGTTGCTAGGCAGTTGCTAAGGTACTTGGGGTGATTGCTAAGGCATTGCTAGGCGGTTGCTATGGTGTTCTGGGTGGTTGCTAGGCGGTTGCTAGGGTGTTCTGGGTGGTTGCTAGGCGGTTGCTATGGTAACCTGGGTGGTTGCTAAGGTGTTGCTAGGCAGTTGTTAAGGTACCTGGAGTGGTCACTACTGTGTTGCTAGGCGGTTGCTAGGGTGTTCTGGGCGGTTGCTATGGTAACCAGGGTGGTTGCTATGGTGTTACTAGGTGGTTGGTAGTTGGCACAGATAGTTACTATGGAGTTTCTATAGAGTTCTTAGCATGTTCTCAGCCCACTTTAGCACTTAGCTAATCACTATTAGCATGTAGCTATTAACTGCTAGCATGTGTAGCATGTTGCAAGTACAGTTTGCTAGCATGAGTCAAAAAAGCCAACCCCCATGTCTCTACGATGTTCTGATGCAGAGATATAGGCATCGCTAAATGGTTGCTAGGGTACTCTGTTTGGTTGCTAGGGAGTGGCTTGGCAGTGGCTTGGCAGTTGCCAATGATGATACTCCAAAGGCTGCTTGACAATATAAACCAACCCCCATGTCTTTATGATGTTCTGATGCAGAGATATGGATCTTGAAAAACGGTTGCTAGGGTAATCTGGT
Organism: Ancherythroculter nigrocauda; assembly: GCA_036281575.1. Lineage (NCBI taxonomy): Eukaryota > Metazoa > Chordata > Actinopteri > Cypriniformes > Xenocyprididae > Ancherythroculter > Ancherythroculter nigrocauda. The sequence goes on along the minus strand of VTFQ01000003.1, from coordinate 36,560,430 downwards.
TGGTTGCTAGGGAGTGGCCTGGTAGCTACCAATGATGATACTCCAAAGGCTGCTTGACAATATAAGCCAACCCCCATGTCTTTACGATGTTCTGATGCAGAGATATAGATCTTGTTAAACGGTTGCTAGGGTACTCTGTTTGGTTGCTAGGGAGTGGCTTGGCAGCTGCCAGTAATGATAAACCAAAGGCTGCTTGCCAGTATGAATGCTATAAACCAACCCCCATTCCTCTATGATGTTCAGATTTGAAGATATCCCCTCTATGCTTTGGGTTGCTAGGGTGCTCTGAATGGTTGCTAGGGCGTGGCTATGATATCTTGAAGGTGATTCGTGATTGGCCGTTTGCTGCCCCGAGTCAAATGAGCCCACCCTCATGTTTCTATGACACTCCTATCCAAAGATATTCCTTTGATCTTTTTCAATGGAAGTCTATGGAACTTGTTGCTAAGGTACTCTCTATGGTTGCTAGGGCGTGGCTTGATAGCTTTAAAATTATCTTGATAGACTGATTGGTTGCCTGAGTAAAATGAGCCCACCCCCTTGTCTCTATGACATTGTGATCCAGAGTTATGACTTGTCAAAGTTCGTCCCAATGTTAAGTCTATGGGATTTTTCGCCCGATTTTTCGCCCGTCGGATGAACATCGTATACCCGATCGCTTATAAAAGTCATAGCACACCTCTCCTCAATAAGCCGGTCGATTTGACACCTCATTCATGGGTCTAGGACAAAAGCTGCGGGAGGAGTAGCGCGCCAAAATTTTGTGTGGAATAATAATAATAATAATAATAATAATAATAATAATAAGTATGCAGGAGAATAAGAATGGAGCTTTGCCTTTGGCAAGCACCATTAACTAGAATGTACATTTCCTGAAGAAAATGTAAATGGTGCTTGCAGTGGCAAAATTCGCCACTCGGTTGCTAGGGTGCTGTAATTGGTTGCTAGGGCATGGCTATGAACTACTTATTGGCTGCTTGATAGGTCAAATCAAAAGAGCCCAGCCCCAAGTCTCTATGATCTTCTGATCCAAAGATATGATATCTTAGATTTTGTCCCAATGTTAAGTCTATGGGACTTTTTTCAGCCGATTTTTCGTACGCTGTGCAAACATCGTACACCCGATCGCTTAGAAAAGTCATAGCACACCTCTCCTCAATAAGCCGGTCGTTTTGACACCTCATTCGTGGGTCTACGACAAATGGTGCGGAACGAGTTACGCGCCAAATTTTGCTCAGGTGAGTAGTAATTACAATACTAGAATGTACATTTCCTGAAGAAAATGTGAATGGTGCTTGCAGTGGCAAAATCGCCACTCGGTTGCTAGGCGGTTGCTAAGGTACTTGGGGTGGTTGCTAAGGTGTTGCTAGGCGGTTGATAGGGTGTTCTGGGCGGTTGCTATGGTAACCTGGGTGGTTGCTAGGGTGTTGCTAGGCAGTTGCTAAGGTACTTGGGGTGGTTGCTAAGGTGTTGCTAGGCGGTTGCTGGGGTGTTCTGGGTGGTTGCTAGGCGGTTGCTATGGTAACCTGGGTGTTGCTAGGCAGTTGCTAAGGTACTTGGGGTGGTCAGTATGGTGTTGCTAGGCGGTTGCTAGGGTGTGCTGGGTGGTTGCTAGGCGGTAGCTATGGTAACCTGGGTGGTTGCTAGGTTGTTGCTAGGCAGTTGCTAAGGTACCTGGGGTGGTCACTACGGTGTTGCTAGGTGGTTGCTAGGGTGTTCTGGGTGGTTGCTAGGTGGTTGCTATGGTAACATGGGTGGTTGCTATGGTGTTACTAGGTGGTTGGTAGTTGTCACAGATAGTTACTATGGAGTTTCTATAGAGTTCTTAGCATGTTCTCAGTCCACTTTAGCAATTAGCTATTATCACTATTAGCATGTAGCTATTCATTGCTAGCATGTGTAGCATGTTGGAAGTCCAGTTTGCTAGCATGAGTCAAAAGAGCCAACCGCCATGTCTCTATGATGCTCTGATGCAGAGATATAGATCTTGCTAAACGGTTGCTAAGGTACTCTGTTTGGTTGCTAGGGAGTGGCCTAGCAGCTGCCAATGATGATATACCAAAGGCTGCTTGACAATATAAACCAACCCCCATGTCTGTATGATGATCTGATGCAGAGATATAGGTCTCGCTACACGGTTGCTAGGGTACTCTGTTTGGTTGCTAGGGAGTGGCCTGGCAGCTGCCACTGATGATACACCAAAGGATGTTTGCCAGTATGAATGATATAAACCAACCCCCATGCCACTATGATATTCAAATTTGAAGATATCCCTCTATGCTTTGGGTTGCTAGGGTGCTCTAAATGGTTGCTAGGGCGTGGCTATGAAGTGTTCAAGGTGATTTGTGATTGGCCGTTTGTTACCCCGAGTCAAATGAGCCCACCCTCATGTTTCTATGACACTTTTATCCAAAGATATTCCTTTGATCTTTTTTAATGGAAGTCTATGGAACTTGTTGCTATGGTGCTCAATATGGTTGCTAGGGCGTGGCTTGATAGCTTAACAGTGATCCTGAGACACTGATTGGTTGTCTGAGTGAAATGAGCCCACCCCCTTGTCTCTATGACACTGTGATCAATAGTGAGTGAGTGACAGAAAGGGTTCTGAGGGCCTGCGTGTGTGAGTGTGTGTGAGAAAGTGACAGTTGAAATTCAAATTTCTGAAGATTCCGCCATTGAAAGTCAATGGGACTTTTTTGGCCGCTTTTTCGCCCCCTGTGCGAACATCGTTGGTCCGATCGCTTATAAAAGTCATAACACACATCTCCTCAATGAGCCGGTCGATTTGACACCTCATTCATGGGTCTAGGACAAACGCTGCGGGAGGAGTAGCGCGCAGAAATAAAAGTGGAAGAAAATGAGTGTCTGTGTCTGAGAGAGAAAGGCTTCTAAGGGCCTGCGTGTGTGAGTGTGTGTGAGAAAGTGACAGTTGAGAGAGACGGAATGTTCGTGAATTTGAATTTTTCAATGTAAGTCAATGGGACTTTTTTGGCCGCTTTTTCGTCCGCTGTGCGAACATTGTTGGTCCGATCGCTTATAAAAGTCATAGCACACCTCTCCTCAATGAGCCGGTCGATTTGACACCTCATTCATGGGTCTAGGACAAAAACTGCGGCAGGAGTAGCGCGCAGAAATTTTGTCCAGAAGAAGAAGAAGAAGCAGAATAATAATAATAATAATAAGTATGCAGGAGAATAAGAATGGAGCTTTGCCTTTGGCAAGCACCATTAATAAGTATGCAGCAGAATAAGAATGGAGCTTTGCCTTTGGCAAGCACCATTAACTAGAATGTACATTTCCTGAAGAAAATGTGAATGGTGCTTGCAGTGGCAAAACTCGGCACTCTTGATTAGCATGATGCTAACATAATTACCGTCCTGCTAGGATGTTTTTAGCAAATTGCTAACATGATTAGCATGTTGCTAGCATGATGCTAACACCCTAAGCATGCTGCTAGCATGTTTTAAACAAAATGCTAGTCATGTTAGCATAATGCTAGCAACATGCTAACATGATTAGCATAATGCTAGCATGATGCTAACACCCTTAGCATGCTGCTAGCATGTTTTAAACAAGATGCTAATCATGTTAACATAATGCTAGCAAACATGCTAACATGATTAGCATAATGCTAGCATGATTACCATGTTGCTAGCATGATTTTAACAAGATGCTAATCATGTTAGCATAATGCTAGCAACATGCTAACATCATTAGCATAATGCTAGCATGATGCTAGCATGATTACCATGTTGTTAGCATGTATTTAACAAGATGCTAACATGATTAGCCTGCTACTAGCATCATGCTAACACAATTAACATGCCACTAGCATTATTCTAACACATTTTTACTAGTTTGTGTCATGTTTAAACCTTAAGCTAATCACTATTAGCATGTAGCTATTCACTGCTAGCATGTGTAGCATGGTGGAAGTCCAGTTTGCTAGCATGAGTCAAAAGAGCCAACCGCCATGTCTCTATAATGTTCTGATGCAGAAATATAGGTGTTTCAAAATGGTTGCTAGGGTACTCTGTTTGGTTGCTAGGGAGTGGCTTGGCAGCTGCCAATGATGATACTCCAAAGGCTGCTTGACAATATAAACCAACCCCCATGTCTTTACGATGTTCTGATGCAGAGATATACATCTTGAAAAACGGTTGCTAGGGTACTCTGTTTGGTTGCTAGGGAGTGGCTTGGCAGCTGCCAATGATGATACACCAAAGGCTGCTTGCCAGTATGAATGATTTAAACCAACCCCCATGCTTGCATGATATTCAGATTTGAAGATATCCCTCTTTGCTTTGGGTTGCTAGGGTGCTCTTAATGGTTGCTAGGGCGTGGCTAGGAGGTCTTGAAGGTGATTCGTGATTGGCCGTTTGCTGCCCCGAGTCAAATGAGCCCACCCTCATGTTTCTATGACACTTCTATCCAAAGATATTCCTTTGATCTTTTTCAATGGAAGTCTATGGAACTTGTTGCTATGGTGCTCTATATGGTTGCTAGGGCGTGGCTTGATAGCTTCACAATGATCCTGGGAGACTGATTGGTCACCTGAGTGAAATGAGCCCACCCCCTTGTCTCTATGTCATTGTGATCCAGAGTTATGTTCAATACAAAATCCCTATGTAATTTCCCATAGTAGGAAAAACACACTGTTTCATGGGCACGGCTTCACCATAGTATGTCTATGGGGCAACTTTGGGCAGCCCCTGTGCCCCAGGGGTACAACTTAGACCCTATTTTGAGATATGGTCTGACAGAGGCTGTCAGCCTCTTCAAACGTGGTAAATTACATGTTTCTACGAAATCCTCGTTAGGAGCTATGACTTCGTCAAAATTTGTCGCAATGCAAAGTCTATGGGATTTTTTTCGCTACTTTTTCGCCCGCTGGACGAACATCGTACATCCGATCGCTTATAAAAGTCATAGCACACCACTCCTCAATAAGCCGGTCGATTTGACACCTCATTTGTGGGTCTACGACAAACGGTGCGGGACTAGTTACGCGCAGACGAAATGTGTGGAAGAATAATAATAACTAGAATGTACATTTCCTGAAGAAAATGTGAATGGTGCTTGCAGTGGCAAAACTCGGCACTCTTGATTAGCATTATGATGCTAACATAATTACCATCCTGCTAGGATGTTTTTAGCAAGATGCTAACATGATTAGCATGTTGCTAGCATGATGCTAACACCCTTAGCATGCTGCTAGCATGTTTTAAACAAGATGCTAATCATGTTAGCATAATGCTAGCAAACATGCTAACATGATTAGCATAATGCTAGCATGATGCTAGCATGATTACCATGTTGCTAGCATTATTTTAACAAGATGCTAATCATGTTTGCATGTTGCTAACATAATGCTGCTAACATAATGTTGCTAGCATGATGCTAACACCCTTAGCATGCTGCTAGCATGTTTTAAACAAGATGCTAATCATGTTACCATAATGCTAGCAAAAAATGCTAACATGATTAGCATAATGCTAGCATGTTGCTAGCATTTGTTTTTAACAAGATGCTAATCATGTTAGCATAATGATAGCAACATGCTAACATGATTAGCATAATGTTAGCATGATGCTAGCATGATTACCATGTTGCTAGCATGTTTTTAACAAGATGCTAACATGATTAGCATGTTTGCTAGCATAATGCTAACATGATTAGCATGCTGCTAGCATGATGCTAACACAATTAGCATGCTACCAGCATGATGCTAACACATTTTTACTAGTTTGTGTCATGTTTAAACCCTAAGCTAATCACTATTAGCATGTAGCTATTCACTGCTACCATGTGTAGCATGTTGGAAGTCCAGTTTGCTAGCATGAGTCAAAAAAGCCAACCCCCATGTCTCTACGATGTTCTGATGCAGAGATATAGGCATCGTTAAATGGTTGCTAGGGTACTCTGTTTGGTTGCTAGGGAGTGGCTTGGCAGTTGCCAATGATGATACTCCAAAGGGTGCTTGACAATATAAACCAACCCCCATGTCTTTATGATGTTCTGATGCAGAGATATGGATCTTGAAAAACGGTTGCTAGGGTAATCTGGTTGGTTGCTAGGGAGTGGCCTGGCAGCTACCAATGATGATACTCCAAAGGCTGCTTGACAATATAAACCAACCCCCATGTCTTTACGATGTTCTGATGCAGAGATATAGATCTTGCTAAACGGTTGCTAGGGTACTCTGTTTGGTTGCTAGGGAGTGGCTTGGCAGCTGCCAGTAATGATAAACCAAAGGCTGCTTGCCAGTATGAATGCTATAAACCAACCCCCATGCCTCTATGATATTCAGATTTGAAGATATCCCTCTATGCTTTGGGTTGCTAGAGTGCTCTAAATGGTTGCTAGGGCGTGGCTATGAAGTGTTGAAGGTGATTCGTGATTGGCCGTTTGCTGCCCCGAGTCAAATGAGCCCACCCTCATGTTTCTATGACACTCCTATCCAAAGATATTCCTTTGATCTTTTTCAATGGAAGTCAGTGGAACTTGTTGCTATGGTGCTCTATATGGTTGCTAGGGCGTGGCTTTATAGCTTCACAATGATCCTGAGAGACTGATTGGTTGCCTGAGTAAAATGGGCCCACCCCCTTGTCTCTATGACATTGTGATCTAGAGTTATGTTCAATACAAAATCCCTATGTAATTTCCCATAGTAGGAAAAACACACTGTTTCATGGGCACGGCTTCACCATAGTATGTCTATGGGGCAACTTTGGGCAGCCCCTGTGCCCCAGGGGTACAACTTAGACCCTATTTTGAGATATGGTCTGACAGAGGCTGTTAGCCTCTTCAAACGTGGTAAATTACATGTTTCTACGAAATCCTCGTTAGGAGCTATGACTCGTCAAAATTTGTCGCAATGCAAAGTCTATGGGATTTTTTTCGCTACTTTTTCGCCCGCTGGACGAACATCGTACACCCGATTGCTTATAAAAGTCATAGCACACCACTCCTCAATAAGCCGGTCGATTTGACACCTCATTTGTGGGTCTACGACAAACGGTGCGGGACTAGTTACGCGCAGACGAAACGTGTGGAAGAATAATAATAATTATAATAATAAGTATGCAGAAGATTAAGAATGGAGCTTTGCCTTTGGCAAGCACCATTAATTATAATAATAAGTATGCAGAAGAATAAGAATGGAGCTTTGCCTTTGGCAAGCACCATTAATAATAAGTATGCAGAAGATTAAGAATGGAGCTTTGCCTTTGGCAAGCACCATTAATAATAAGTATGCAGGAGAATAAGAATGGAGCTTTGCCTTTGGCAAGCACCATTAATAATAAGTATGCGGAAGAATAAGAATGGAGCTTTGCCTTTGGCAAGCACCATTAATAATAAGTATGCAGAAGATTAAGAATGGAGCTTTGCCTTTGGCAAGCACCATTAATAAGTATGCAGAAGATTAAGAATGGAGCTTTGCCTTTGGCAAGCACCATTAATAAGTATGCAGAAGATTAAGAATGGAGCTTTGCCTTTGGCAAGCACCATTAATAAGCTTAAGACGTAGATCAATAAGTTGGCTTTTTCAAGCCAACTTAATAATAAGCTTAAGTAGTAGATCAGTAAGTTGGCTTTTTCAAGCCAACTTAATAATAATAAGTTTAAATAGGATTACAGTAAGTTGGCTTTTTCAAGCCAACTTAATAATAATAATAAGTTTAAATAGGATTACAGTAAGTTGGCTTTTTAAGCCAACTTAATAAGTTTATATAGCAGATCAGTAAGTTGGCCTTTTCAAGCCAACTTAATAACATGTCGAAGTTTCTACAATGATTGATTCTGAGCCGTTTTGAGTACGGTAGGCCGCGTGCACACAGCGCGAGCTGAACTGATTAGCACATGGGCTAAAGCTTACACGAGTAAACATGATAATTGTGTCATGAAATGAGATAAAGAGTGATATATGAGTGTCGGTGTGTTTAATAACTGCCTGTTAATGTTTAATTTGATTGTGTCAATTTGAGATATTCATATGATTTATGGTAATGTCTGAATCAAAAATAATATATGGGTTGCTAAATAATGACTAAAGGGCGTTTACTGTACATTCAGTTAATCATTAATTACTAGCTTATTTTTGTTTGTTTTTGCATGAATGTGGATCGTTTAAATGTTTAATAAATCTTAATTACTAGTGTGTATGTGCATAACACTTGCATAATTGTGGACCCTTAAAAAACGTATTAACATCTGCCTCCCTCCCCTTCAGGTACAGTCATTTTATATATTCATCTATTTACATTTATTGAGGTAAGATATCTAAGAAAATGAATGCGTATTATTTCCATCTCTTGTTTCTTGTTTCTTGACAGACCGAAAGGAAAAGGACAGTGATTCCCAAACCACAGAGAAATGAATGACTGTTGATGAGTATCAAGCACAACCTCGACAGAGACTCAGAAGAGGCTGAAATAATGGAGGAAAACGGAAAAATTGAGAAATGAAAAAAGTAAGAAAAAATGCACATACTAGTTATTTTACTGTTTGGTGAATCAGCAGCCAGCTATCAAACTGTTTGGTGGTTTATTTTAGTAGGGTTTTTTTTCTGTCTTTACACTTAAAACTTTTAAATTATTGTAGAACTGCTATTGTTTCAATATTATTATTCAACTTGCTATGTAAAGTTAAGACAAAGAACTTAATAATTATTGGTAATTAATTACATTATCAAGTATATGACAAGAAACCTGAAAGTTATCCAACCTCTAACATCTGGCATGATGGCTTTGCAAAATGCATCATTAACATTAAATTCATCAGCTTAGATGACCATATGTACACATAGGAGGCAGTCGAGTTGGTAAATAGGTTTAAGAGATTGCTTTATCATTTATTTTGCTATATTTTTGTTGCTAGAGCTACCAAATCTGATAAATGAAGTGAAGATGGCCCTGAAGTCTCAGTGTTTGTCAGCATCAGTCACATAACTTGGAAGATGGGACAGGATTTGCCACAGAGTAATTACAGAGCCCTTCCAAAAGAACAGGTAGTGTACTAGTTTATCTTGTCAATGAAGTGCTGAAACCCTGTTGTTGTTTTTGTTGTTGTTGTTGTTGTTATTACTATATTCAAAGTGATCCAGTTGGAGTTAAGTTTAGGTTAAAGGATTAGTTGTTTGAAATGAAAATTAGCCCAAGCTTTATTCACCCTCAAGCTGTCCTAGGTGTATATGACTTTCTTCTTTCTGATGAACACAATCTGAGAAATATTAATAAATATTCTGACGCATCCAAGCTTTATAATGGCAGTGAACGGGATCAATGAGTATAAGGCTGAAGAAAGTGCCTCCATCCATCATAAACGTACTCCACACGGCTCCGGTGGTTAATAAAGGCCTTCTGAAGCGAAGCGATGCATTTGTGTAAGAAAAATATATTTAACAAGTTATGAAGTAAAATATTTAGCTTCCGCCAGACCACAATCCATATTCAAGTTACGAAGAAAGTGTAAATTGTGATCACGTGAGTTACAGTTTTTTCCTTAAGTTTAATAGGGAAGGTGTAGGACGTAGCATAAGCTTTGTGAGCTGCAAGAGTTTTACACTGTCTTTGTACGTTGAATACGGATGCTAGATATTTCACTTCATAACTTGTTAAATAAGGATATTTTTTTACACAAACGTATCGCTTCAATTCAGAAGGCCTTTATTAACCCCCTGGAGTCGTGTGGAGTATGGATGGATGTGGATGGAGGCACTTTCTTCAGCCTTAAAGTCATTGATCACTATCACTGCCATTATAAAGCTCGGATGCATCAGGATATTTATTAATATTTCTCAGATTAGGTTCATCAGAAAGAAGAAAGTCATATACACCTAGGATGGCTTGAGGGTGAGTAAAGCTTGGGCTAATTTTCATTTCAAAGTGAAATAATCTTTTAAGTGTCTTGCTCAGTGCCACAATAGTGTCAATTCCTGTCAAACTCACAACTTTTTGGTTCCATTTGGAAGTCCAGATCCCCAAACATGCTGCTGTTGATTTGTCTAACTTGATCTGTAGTCATGGACTGTGGGCCACTTTGCTTCCTAATATCAGCAATGTTTTGCCTTTTATTTGTTTGTCTCACAGGAGCAACGTTGCAGAAAGTGTCCTCATGTGGTGCGTGCCAGCATTGGTACAGCAAATGATGCCAAACTTACTGAAATTAGAGGGAAGAATACACAAAAACATCTGAAAACCTTAATGGTGTTTGATGATTGATAGCCGTGACAGTGTGTTCAAGGTATTTTGTTGTTGTTGTTGGGGTGTGTGTGTGTTTTGTCTTCACAAAGTTCAGTTTGATATCAAGTTTTAATTTTAAATTACTCTTGTGGAGTATAATTTGATTGTCTTGTTGATTTTGTTGAAATAAAAGTATTTCTAATGTAAATCTGTGCAAGTAATTGACTGAAATCATATGATTTGTATATGCAGAGATATTGTAATATTTACTGAAATCATGTAAGATAATTATATGTAGAGATATGAGGAATTAGGTGGAAACACATAAAATCTGTATAAAATTCCTATGAGCAAATGATGCAAAATTTAAATAAATCCTATATGACTCGCATATGATTCAATCAAGAATTTTAAATGATTTGTATAGGAAATTTACTGACATTCATAAACATTTTCTACTAAAATCATATACTATTACATACTGTTGTCATGTAAAACTCGTATAAGAATTTTGCAGTATTCATATATTACCTAAAAATCCCATATAAGTTTTATGTGTGTTTTTTAGTATGAAAGTGGCCATAATCGGTCTGATTTTGTATATGACATGTATTGGACTTATATGAAACACATAAGGAAATGCTGGCTAATTTGAGTAAGGAAGATATATGGTTGCTGTATATGAAACATACAGATTTTTTGGACTAAGAGCAAATCCTGACTGAGGTTGTCATAATTCATGCATGAGAGGGTTAATTTTCATTTTGTGTTGTTTTTGGCCATGCTAACACCCTGAGTGGACAATGAAGATTCAAAGAGATATGCAAGACAAGTATCATTTTTATTAGTACAATAATAGATGCAGCAAAATCATTAGCTTATAAAAATGACTTGTCATCAGAAGCTGTTGCCTTGCCTAGTCTCAGGCTTCACAGCCAAATTTTTCTGGAGAGATCTCATTAGGTTCAGGTCTGATTTTGCTTAGAGCTAGAATCATTGGGGTTTCATATGAATAGTATTCTGGACCAATAAACACCTTCACACCATCAGTATCACAGAAGCCAGCATCAATTTTAGGGAAGGGAATAGGTCTCTCCTTTTTAACGACTCGGGGTGTGGCCGCAAGATCAACTTCATACATCTTTTGACCTGAGGAGAAAAAATCATGCAATTATCATGATGGAAACTCACAGACACAAGAGAGCAGGATCTTTAGGTTACTTACGTAACCCCAGTTCTCTGATAACAGAAGTGAGGTATCACACTATGGGAAACGCCTCAGGTGTGACCAATCCTGAAAGCACGGATTACACCACTTCTGTCAGCTGACAGACCAATCATGACAGTGATGTGGGAGTCCCCCCTCCCTAATATATATAGCTGCTAGCGGTCACCAATTCATTCTTAGCATATCTCTTCTCTGTGCAGCTGCAAGGAGGGAAATGTGGTGAGATGCCTCACTTCTGTTATCAGAGAAATGGGGTTATGTAAGTAACCTAAAGTTCTCTTTCAAACATTTGTTCGGTATCTCACTATGGGATATAAACAATTCCTGTATTGCAGACATGCTGTCTGAAGCAGACATGTCAACCAACTCAGCGATGTATGTAACATAAACACGAAGTCCGTAACTATTCTCTAAATAGAAGGGGAACCTATGTGAACAAAAACAAAAAACACCTCAGAAACGAGTGTTTTTCTTTTACACACTTGGAATGAGACAGTGATGACTCTGTGACAATCAGTCTATAAAATTGAAGAAGTGTGAGGCGAATCCCAACTTGGTGCCGCACATATGTCCTGAACTGACACGCCCCTAAATAGTGTTCATGAGGTAGCCATATTCCTGGTAGAATGAGCCCTCAGCCCCTCCGGAGGACCGAGTCCCATGCATAATAACCTAATATAATAGTTTCTACTAACCACTGGGACCAACGCTGACGTGAACTAGGTTTACCCTTATGAGAATCAGCCCATGAAACAGATAATTGTTGAAACAAATGACTGATTACTCTTCCTTAGTGATTTCGTTCTGTCCACATAGTGATGCAATGCACAGACAGGGCACAGACAATGAAGCTGCTCACTCGGCGGATGGAAGGCCAATAAATCCGTACGTTTCCAGGGGAGAGCTGATTTTCTTACTTTAGGCACAAACGCTGGATTAGTTTTGAGAGTTACTCTCGAGTAATCCATAGCAAACTGCATACAGGAGTTATGAACCAACAAAGCATGAAGTTCAATAACCTGCTTTGCGGTCGAAAGAGCCAGTAATAAAGCAGCCTTTAGCGAAAGGAGCTTTAAAGCAATACTATCTATAGGCTCAAAAGGGGACTGAGATAGTGCATTTAGGACCAGAGACAGACCCTACAGCAGAATCAGTGGCTTTGAAACCCTGTTCAAATGCAGCTCGGCTGAACCTCTCCCACAACTCACTCACCACCCTAAAGAAGGAGAGTCCATTCTCCGTAAAGAGGATTCCCTCTGGAAATGAGATCCACCCCCACATTCATTGTTCCTGGGACATGTGTTGCCAGTAATGTATGGAAATGAGTTTTTCCTCCATTAATCCTCCATTAATCCTCCATGAGTTTAGGTTAATATGTTTAATTTGATATGCTGTGAGCAGTGAGGTGGCATTCAGGGCTCTGACAGCCAGGGCAGAGGAGTGGTAAATCTTTTGAAAAAGCTTGCTGGGACAGCTGGAATCAGCTAGACTCTTTCATAGACTGTGATGAAGTGTTTCCACAGTTATCAACATCGCAAATCTAGTGAAGTTTCTCATATTTTCATTTTTTTTTAAAAAATGAATATACATTTATAATGCTATATTTTGTGTTATATTACCTTGGCAGTAGATTATAAAGAATAAATTAAAACTGCCGCATGAGAGTTTCTAATACAACGGCTGAGGAAGTGGTTACAAGTTTCACATCCTCTCTTCTGACTGCTGTAATCAATCTCTCTATATTTTTCCTTCTTTTGGAAAGTCATGGAAATGCTGTCATGGATTTTATCTTTTGATATTGGAGCAAATGGCAACACAAGAATTATATTTGCTGTCATCTCCTATTCACCACCACACAAGGCCTGTCAGAGCCACTCTGGCATGTATCATGGTTGCGCTTTGGGGGACCTGAGTTCAAGTCCTGGCTTGTGGACCTTTCCCGATCCAGTCCCCTTCTCTTTCCCACATTGCTTCCTGTCTACTCTATACTATCCCATCTCAATAATGGAAAAAAAAACACTAAAAATAAATATAAAAAAAGAGTCATGGCCTGTTCAAGCTCTGTCAGCCTTGGCATAGACTTCAGCCCTGCTGGCACCCCCATGTTTCCCTGTTCCCCTGTGACTCTGTGGTCCCTTGCTTCGCCACATCCACATGTCATGTTCTGCCTGTCTTTGCTGTTGTTTTAAGACTTTTAGTTTGTTTCTTGTTCTTGTTTCCCCTCTTGTTAGTCCTTGATTGTTTCCAGGTGTGTCTTGTTAGTCTATTACCCTTTGTGTATCCACCTTTTTTTTCAGGTAAGAACACACACCGCCATTTGTAAATTGAACGTGTCTGGCTTCCGGTTATTTTTTAGTTTTACAAAACAGCTCTTTATGCTGCTTGATACTGCAAACTGGTATTTCTTACTGTGGCAAGCAGGATGAGGCTGAGGGCCGTGAGAATGGAGCGAGGCTGGTGTCGTGATTGATAATGAGCTTCACCTGCGCGCCACATCGGTCTCGTATCACACGGAGGAGCTTCAGCCAATGCAATGTGGATTGTGTTCTTTATACTTCTGAAGCTTCTCTGTGAGATACAAGACCGTCATTATCAATCACGCCACCGGCCTCGCACCATTCTCACAGCCCTCTGCCTCGTCCTGCTTGTCACATACCCCATCACCCCTTGCAGGCCGGGGGGTACCCACAAGACTGCGCTCTACACCCCACGAGACTGCTCTCTACATCCTCCTCCGCTCCCTCATGGATGGCAGCCGTCCCTCCACAACCCAGGCGGCCGGCAGTGAGTTTGTCCGTCCCCCTGGCAACTCACTCCAGCCCACTGCCTCAAGCGTCCATGGCGGCAGACTCTGCTCAGTCAAGCTCGATGGCACCACGGATTCCCCACAGCAGCGAGGGCTTTTTGACAGCACATTTCTCCTTCCTCCCAGGGTTTGGCACCAATGTAAAAAGGTATGTTGATAAGGAAGAAGGAAGCGGGAACCGTCGAATGTTCAAACACTTTAATATCAAAATAAACAAACACAAAACGAAAGTAAAGCGGCAGCCCCTCACAGACGACTGTCGCACAAACATAACAAAAGTAAATCCCAGGCATGGTCCCCTCTCATCCTTCACTGTCGTCACGCCTTCTTTTATCCTCCGTGAGATACGAGACCAGTGTGGAGTGCAGGTGAAGCTCATTATCAATCACCTCATCCTGCTTGCCACACTTACCATATTATTTTAATGTATTGTCTTAATTATAAATACGCTGGTTTGTACCACATAAAGTTTTACAGTTTACTGCACTTTAATATTCTGCTCGTTATTTCCCTATAGCGGCTAATAAATTGGAAATCTTGCACATTCACACAAAACACCTTACTTCCATGTTGAAAAATAAGGTGGATATAAGCCATTGTGTCCTGTGTTCATTGTCTGGTCTTGTCCATTTCATAATTGTTTAGAGGTACTCTGTTCTGTTTACGTGGTTTCCTTGTTTCCTGATTACTGTAGTTTTGTTATTTGATTATTAAAGTCCATTCCTGCATTTGGATCCTCTCTCTCATCTCTGAGAATATTACAGAATTATTGCATGACACAGTAAAGATGTAGATAGAAATCACTCTAGGAAGTGAAGGGGACATTACCTTTAAATGCTTATTAGTATTACATTCTTCGCTCATCTTGTCTTCACAACATCTATGTACTGTATATATAAATGCTGATGAATGATCTGAGGAAAATCACATATTGTTCCTACCTTGTACAAATTGTACAGTGTGCTGTTTTGGACACAAAAATGCTGCATCCACAGGACCACTGATGCCTAGTTCTTCCTTCAAAGGTTTAGGGTAGCCCTCTATGAGAGTATAATGGGCTGCTGACTTGTAGATATAGACTTGATCACCCTATTCACATAAAACAAAAACAAAAAAAATCTGTCACCACATGCTGAACACTGCCTCTTTGAAACTGTAAAATTGAGAAAAAAGACTTTGAAATGTCAGGCTAAAATAATAGCAATGGAAAACTATTTAATTATTAGATTCTTTTGCGTATTGATTTTACCTGTATGATGTACATATTATCACCATAAGTAAAAACAGCATCCACTCCACCAGAAATTTCCTTCCATAACCTTGAAATAGGGAAATGGTGACTGCCATCTCTGTGTGTGTCCAAACGCAAGTACATTGCATCTGTAAGTATAGTATAGTTGAAGTTCTAAAGTGTTTAAAGTTTTGCATATTAATAAGAAAAAAAATTGATAAATGATACTGTATTTAATAAAAGCTGAATTACCATGGAATGCATATGATCTCCCTTTATCATCTGTGGTGACAGCATTCAGCTTGACCTCACTGCAGCGTAGTCTTCTTGCACCACCTCCATGACCTAAGGAACAATTTCGACTACACATTGAGTCAAAAATTCAAGATAAAATGTAATCTTTAAAAGCAGAACATATAATAGAGATATACTTTGTGAGTAAGAGGAAAGCTCAGAATGTACATGAAAACAGAGCTAAGTGGCTCACCAAATCCTTTACACCTCATGAAGTAGTTTCGAACATCCTTAGGATATGTTCCTGTCACCTCCCCAGAAACAGGATGGAATCTAGTGAAGTTGTAACCATGGAAACAGTAATAGTGCTCTAGCCAGCGAAAGGCAGATGTGCAGTTTGGCAAGTGTGTCCACATCTTCTTCTTAACTGTCTTTGTCTTGATATCAAAGCTGTAAGTTTCATTTCCTGAAGATGTTTGTGTTATATATTAATGGGCAAATCACATATAAGCAAAGTAACAAATTCTGCACACACAATGCTAAGGTATACACATAATTATATACTAATTATTTAATAGATTGTTAAAGCCACCCAATCTTTAAAGAATTCAATTGTCATTGTTGATGTGAATGTAGAGCATATATGGTTCAATAACCTTTGAAGAACAGCACTGAATCAGTAATGCACTCTCCTTTGGGACACTCAACAGCAGCATCTAAGTGGCTGGGGATACCAGGAAACTCCTGCTGTATCTCTACAGGGTAGCCATTCTCAAGGGTGTAGTTGTAAAAGCTAAAGACTTTGTCATCCTTAATAGAAAATTGAAAACACTCATCAGCATTGAACTGTGTGCCTGTGGTTATTATATTATAAACTATAGGCTTGGGTTTGCACTGTGTAAACAAATATTTGAAAAGTTCTTAGCTGTGCAAAGAAAAAATTAAAGTTGATTTCAAATTGTTTTGATAAAGGTACTTTCTTTACAGAAACAGTCATGAGACAGCTATTGAGGTACTAGATGTAACTCATGAAAAGCACCAGAAAAAAGTAGATGTGGTCATGAACATTGGCATCATCTTGATGGTGCATGCGGAAGGCTGCATCAACACGACCCAGGTGATGATAGTCATCCAGTTCTTTGAAAATGCTGCTTGAGATCTCAGCTGATCCCAAGAAACCTTTCCATAAATGGTCACCTGAATTTGAAAAATCAGAATCAAGAATGCAGAAAAGAAAAACTTGACCTGGAATGGTCATGTAAGGACATTTCTAAAATATGGTTAGGAATAATAATATATGTATTATCAAAGTAGACCTTTGAAAAAGAAAGTGTTTCCTTTTTCATCGGGAGTGATGGCATCAAACTCAATGCCTTTACACCGGTCAAGTTTGGCATCATGGTGGTCCTCTCCTTTAGGATCTGAATGTCTCTCAGGGGCATCTATGATGATATGATTACATGATTACATGATTTTATCATTCATGACATCTAAAGCGTGCAGTAGATCAAGAGTAATTATACTGCTGTTATGTTTGACTATAAATTGATGCACAACACATTTAACCCTTAACATACCATCAGCATAATAATATGATGATAGTAAAGCCTCCAGTGTGGTGAGAAGAATTTAGCAATTTTTCAAAATATCACCAATGTCAGAAAATCTGAAAAAATGCAGTGATAGATTTTCAGGCTTACCTTTTATCATGGCATCATGGTGGCTGAAATAAAGAAAACAATTAAAATGCTTTAAACTTTTAAAGGTGCTAAAGAGGATGTTTTGTTTTATACATTTTTGCAATATTACTTGAAACTGTCTTTACTAACGGATAAAAGACTATTTATTAGGTGCACTGAAAGTAATAATATTAATATACATCATCTGTGCACGAGGTAGGGCCTTAAAAACATCAGCGATGATCGCGTAAACGATTGGCCCTCTGGCTTGTCAATCACTGCCGTGACGTTCCTTGTGAGAGACGTGCGCGGATTGGCCCTCTGGCTTGTCAACCACTGCCATGACGTTCCTTGTGAGAGAAGAGCGCGGCTGCGCGCTCCAGTAACTTTCCACACTCCACAGGTGCTGCATGCAGTGTTTTTGTCAGGAGACAGGAGTAACAACTGCAGATTATGAGTTACCTGCGGTGAGTCCGACATAATGAATCCAAAAAACACGACACAGCGAATGCCGGTGGTAAACACTCGTGTTCCGATACTCGTGCACGATTTTTGGGAGGCGTTCCTTTGAAGTGAGCTGTGAAGGAGGGGGGCTGTTCTTACGCATGCGCTCATTTGAAAAACTCAGTAACAGTAGTGATGGGAAGTTCGGTTCTTTTCCGCGAACCGGTTCTTTCGGACAGTTCGATTCAATAAACCGGTTGAAAAAAACGGTTCACCGGTTCTTTTACGCTCCGACGTAATGACGTCATCCGCGATGACGTCGCCTATCGCGGGCCGGGATGAAAAAATTAACACATTCAAATATATAAAGTCAGTAATCATAACATCAGTCAACTAAAACATTATAATCTGAAGCGTTTCTTACAAATTAGTTAAAGCATCCAAACACATGACATAGCCTACAGGCAGTGGTGGGCAAACAAAGTTTTACAGTTATAAAGTGAATAAATTAGTCTTCATCAGAGCAGAAACCATGATCCTCTTACATTACGATTTATTTGTAATTAAATAAACTTACGTTTCGCCAGATTGGCCCCTCATTCGAGTCCTCTCATAGCATCAGTTGTACTAGTTAGCCGGTGCTGTTACTGTTCTGTAGCTTTAGAGCACACGCTGAATCACGCATGCGCAGTATCATCAGTTCATCGGTTCAAATCGGACACGTCCGAAAGAAGCGGTTCTCGGTTGTGTACTGATGATCCGAAAACCGTTGCAACCGATTCTACTCGAGAACGAGATTGAGATTCAAGAACCGCGAGAGCGATTCAAAAGGAGTCGCTTGTTTGCTCTCGCTGTAGTTTGATTACGTCATGTTTTATTGTTTTTTATACGTCATATTTTTGTTTAGAAATTAAATAAGCTGTCCATGGATTATTTATGAAACAAATAAATGTTTCCAATCTTTAAAAAAAACTTAACTTGAAAGCACAACTGCACAACTTTCACTATATTGCTTTTTAAATAACATTAATATAGAAAAATAAATTTGTAAAACTATTTCTGAACATTAGTTTGATCTGTGTACAAAATATTATGTTCATGTTGGCATGTAGTTTATTATGTACAGTATTATGTACAGTATTTTATGCTATTAATCTGCTATGGTGTATTTGGAAAAGCACAATAAACTTTTTGTATTTTGAATTAAGTCATAAACATATTTCCAGTATATTTTATATTATCACACTGTCCGATGTTCAACAAAACTTAACTAACGTGCTTTTCATTCTCTTGAAAAATTGCACGCATGCGCAGTATCATCAGCTCACCGGTTCTCAAATCGGACATGTCCGAAAGAAGCGGTTCTCGGTCGTGTACTGATGATCCGAAAACCATTGCAACCGATTCTTGACTCGAGAACGAGAACGGTGACAGGCCGTGTATGTTCGTTCGTGTACGCCGCACATGCGTACTCATATCAGCTGCTCTGCTGCTCGTGCCCTTCATCATCAGTTCTCTCTTCACAGCAGGTTAAATCAGTGTACTATTGGATTAACTGAATAACTCCGGAATGTTGGTTTATTTTGAGAGGTAGTGTCCGGCACGTCAAAAAGTGAGTAACTTTAGTAATTTGTGGATTCGTGTTTGCTAACTGGAGATGCGAACTGTTTGGAACGATTCAGACCGATTTGGTGAACTGGTTCGACCGGTTCACTGAAAAGAACCGGTTAAAAAGAACAATTCGTTCGCGAACCGGACATCACTAAGTAACAGTCTTTGGATTCTCAGTCGACGAAAAAATCCTCTCTATCACCTTTAAGCTAAAACTATAGGTTATATGACATTACCCATAAAACAAACATGGATTAAGCAAGGACAAGCTAAATTGCATGCTTTTGCAAATTGCTGCCTACTGATCAAATATTAAAGGATTAGTTCACGTTCAAATGAAAATTACCCCAAGCTTTTCTCACCCTCAAGCCATTCTAGGTGTATCTGACTTTCTTCTTTCAGAGTTATAGCCTATTAATAAATATCCTGATGCATCTAAGGTTTATAATGGAAGTGAACAATGAGTATAAAGCTCAAGAAAGTGCATCCATCCAAAGCAAGACGTATTCCACACAGCTCCAGGGGTTTAATAAAGGCCTTCTGAAGTGAAGCGATTCATTTGTGTAAGAAAAATATCCATATTTAACAAGTTATAAAGTAAAATATCTAGCTTCCGCCAGACCGCCTTCTGTATTCAACTTAGGAAGAAAGCATAACTGACGTTGTGTCAGTTAAGCTTTCTTCGTAAGTTGAATACGGAAGGCGTAGGACGTAGCGTAAGCGTTTTGAACTGTGAGAGGCATTACACATTTGAATATGGAAGGTGGCCTGACAGAAGCTAGATATTTTACTTTATAACTTGTTAAATATGAATATTTTTCTTACACAAACGCATTGCTTCGCTTCAGAAGGCCTTTAACCCCCCAGAGCTGTGTGGAGTATATTTTGCTTTAATCCTTTAAAGGGTTAGTTCACCCAAAAATGAAAATTCTGTCATTTATTACTCACCCTCATGTCGTTTCACACCCGTAAGACCTTCGTTAATCTTCAGAACACAAATTAATATATTTTTGTTTAAATCCGATGGCTCCGTGAGGCCTCCATAGGGAGCAATGTCACTTCCTCTCTCAAGATCCATAAAGGTACTAAAAACATATTTAAATCAGTTCATGTGAGTACAGTGGCTCAATATTAATATTATAAAGCGACGAGAATACTTTTGGTGCGGCAAAAAAACAAAATAACGACTTATTTAGTGATGGCTGATTTCAAAACAATGCTTCAGAAAGCATCGAAGCATTGTGAATCTGTGTGTCGAATCTGCAGTTCGGAGTGCCAAAGTCATGTGATTTCAGCAGTTTGGCGGTTTGACCCGCGATCCGATTCATGATTCGATACACTGATTCATTTATGCTCCGAATCTTCCTGAAGCAGTGTTTTGAAATCGGCCATCACTAAATAAGTCTTTATTTTGTTTTTTTGCCGCACCAAAAGTATTCTCGTCGCTTTATAATATTAATATTGAGCCACTGTACTCACATGAACTGATTTAAATATGTTTTTAGTACCTTTATGGATCTTGAGAGAGGAAGTGACATTGCTCCCTATGGAGGCCTCACGGAGCTATCGGATTTAAACAAAAATATATTAATTTGTGTTCCAAAGATTAACGAAGGTCTTACGGGTGTGAAACGACATGAGGGTAAGTAATAAATGACAGAATTTTCATTTTTGGGTGAACTAAACCTTTAAGGTATTTGTGCACTGGGCTGTGAACTGAAGGCAGCAACATAAATAAAAATGCTGATGTGGACTTTAATCAGTCAGTATCTGTGTTATTGATTGTTCTTTGTAGTGTTCTGTAACAACACAAACAACGATAGACCAAATTTAAACTTATAAGCAAACAGAGGTTCATGAAAATATACTGGTCATATATGAACTAAAATAGTTTTTCATTATCAGATTTATACATCACAAACAACGATAGGCCAAATTTTAAACTTACAAGCAAACAGAGGTTTATGGAAATATACTGGTCAAATATGAACTAAAATAGTTTTTCATAATCAGATTTATACCACAGAAAGCTAAGCGTTGTACTGTATGTAAGAGCATGGATAAAATGTTTTCTAAAGGCTATAAATAACGCATAAACAAGTTTTGAAAAAGATTTAAAACCCTAAGGATACAGTACAAGAGTGCTGTGATTAAAGTAATACTTGTTATGTTTGTACCAATGCATTTGAGGATCTTTAGAAAACTATTTGCAGTCTTTTCTAGATAGAATGTGATATTGTATCAGATACTCACACTGGAGCTGCGTTGCTCAAAGCTAGAGCCAAGCATACATACAGAGAAAGAAACACCACTGCCATAATGAGCTGTTCACTTTATCCAGGCTAGCTGAAAAGGCACTGAAGTCAAAGGCACTGAAGCAGGGACTGCAGCAGGCCTTTATAGTGGTGCTCTCAGTGGGTGGATGCAATGAATGTTGGAGTGTGAGCTGTAATTTTTTGGTAAACATGACGAAATTTACTGACAGAGCTGGCCAAAACAGGGGAGAAGATTCCATTATTACAAAATCCCCATTTTAGATAATCAATCATTAACCCTATTAAGTAATAAAATAAATACAAACATGGCATGTGTCCCCCAAGACAAAGCAGCTTAAATGCAGTCTTTGCAGCAGCCCAAATTATTATCCAATATAATCTGAAAATCAGGCTTTTGAATAAGAAACTTGACCCTTGTCTGACAATAGACAGTTCTTTGGAAACCTCTGTCCCATATAAACATTTTTTTTTTCCCTTTTATGTCTTTGTTTTTTGTTTTTTCAATTCTTTAGAATTAAACTCACACACATGCACACGCACGCACACACACACACACACACGCGCACACACACACACACACACACACACACACACACACACACAGGTTTGTTTTGCTATCTTAGTGAGGACATTGCATAGACTTACAATGATTTTATATCAGGTCAATTATATTTTCTATTACCTAACCCAACCCACTCCTAAACCTACCCATCACAGAAACATCAAAGAAACCACTAGATTCGAATAAAAACATCTTTTGGCTGATTTTAAACTAGTGAGGACCAGTCAATGTCCACACTGGTAGGTTGTGAAAGTATTTCACAATATAAGTAAGGACATTTGGTCCTCACAAGTTTAGCCAAAACAAGTACACACTTATTCTTTAGAACTTTTTGGATCTTCTTTGAAACTTTCGCTATCATGTCACTATCAACTAAAAATAAGTGTCATTTTACAGGTAATGGTCTGTATTTTTTATTTTATTTTTTCCCATTTTGTCATTATACAATGAAACAGGCAACCTGTTGTTTTACAATTTGCTATATTTGCTGTAATTTAAATCTCCACTATTAAATTTACAGGGAATTGCTTGTATTTTGGTATTAGGGGAGAGCGGGGTAAGTTGTCACACTCTTCATAACTCCAAAACTAGAGGCTCTATCTCAAAAATCAAATAGCCACTTTGTGTGACTTCTTCTTCCATAGTCAACTTCCTGGTCACATGTGGTCAAGATCGCTCTAATCTGAGGTTAGCACAATTTTCTTATTTTTTAGCTTAAAAAGTAAAAAAATTGCACTTTAAATTTTATGCAATACAACTTTGTTAGGTATGAATGTTAAAAATTATTATTTTGCACAACATAGAGGAGACAATAACGTGTCTTTTGATACTTTAGCTGACGTGCTATGTTGAGCGAACCTTGAGATTTAGCCAACATTAGCACACATGTCAGTTTGGGGAAAGTCGTCACATGTGACAACTTGCCCCAGTACAAATAAACACATAGAACATGCTCAAAAAAGAGGTTCAACATGTTAAGTCAGTTATGTTCCGAGATTAAACATGTTAAGTTAAGCGAGTTATCTGCAGTATTCCATTCAGTTATCATGGATCTATGTGCAAGCCAGAGAAAGTTTGAGTTTAAAGTTCAAAGTAAAGTGGTCTTGCCACTTAATGTGTTTTGATTGAAATGTGTATTGTTTGGATTGAAATAATTGTTTTTCCAAATTCTCTAGGCATGATTGTTTATATTTCCAGTTCTGGTTTGAATTTAAAAATTAAAATCAATAATAACAATTAAGTAGTTGTGTTCTTATTTTTAGATAATCTAGTGTGACAACTTACCCGCCGATGGGGCAAACTGTCACAAGTGCACATTCTCTATTCAACAGTCTACAACTCCGTACTGAGATAAGATATGAAAATGTAATGAATATAACATATGTGCCCAAGACTTCCTTCTTTCATGTGGTATGACATTTATACCATTGTGATGTATGGTGCTCAGTAAATGTTAGACAGTGTGAAAAGTGTGACAACTTACCCCGGTCTCCCCTACACTAAATTTGTGTGTTTTTTTTTAAATGGAAATATTCTGTAATCTTACAGAATAATGTGTAATTTTACATAAAATGTTGATTAATATTTTACAGATTTTTTTTTCTGTAAAAATAGAAAAAAGGAAACAAATGTATAACTACAGAAATCAGCAGTCATTCAACATGTTTTTCTTATCATTTAAGATAGTGTGTTAAAGTGCGTTTTTTTAACGTTAAATAATAGTATTTGTACATACAGTAGGCCTACATGCATAGGCCTACTATAAATTATGCATTGTTTATTTTACTAATCTTTTAACCTTAACTTGCAAATACAGTGGGTACGGAAAGTATTCAGACCCCTTAAATTTTTCACTCTTTGTTATATTGCAGCCATTTGCTAAAATCATTTAAGTTCATTTTTTTCCCTTTTTAATGTACACACAGCACCCCATATTGACAGAAAAACACAGACTTGTTGACATTTTTGCAGATTTATTAAAAAAAAAAAAAACTGAAATATCACATGGTCCTAAGTATTCAGACCCTTTGCTTAGTGTTTAGTAGAAGCACCCTTTTGATCTAATACAGCCATGAGTCTTTTTGGGAAAGATAAAACAAGTTTTTCACACCTGGATTTGGGGATCCTCTGCCATTCCTCCTTGCAGATCCTCTCTAGTTCTGTCAGGTTGGATGGTAAACGTTGGTGGACAGCCATTTTTAGGTCTCTCCAGAGATTCTCAATTGGGTTTAAGTCAGGGCTCTGGCTGGGCCATTCAAGAACAGTCACAGAGTTGTTGTGAAGCCACTCCTTTGTTATTTTAGCTGTGTGCTTAGGGTCATTGTCTTGTTGGAAGGTAAACCTTCGGCCCAGTCTGAGGTCCCGAGCACTCTGGAGAAGGTTTTCGTCCAGGATATCCCTGTACTTGGCCGCATTCATCTTTCCCTCGATTGCAACCAGTCGTCCTGTCCCTGCAGCTGAAAAACACCCCCACAGCATGATGCTGCCACCACCATGCTTCACTGTTGGGACTGTATTGGACAGGTGATGAGCAGTGCCTGGTTTTCTCCACACATACCGCTTAGAATTAAGGCCAAAATGTTCTATCTTGGTCTCATCAGACCAGAGAATCTTATTTCTCACCATCTTGGAGTTCTTCAGGTGTTTTTTTAGCAAACTCAATGTGGGCTTTCATGTGTCGTGCACTGAGGAGAGGCTTCCGTTGGGCCACTCTGCCATAAAGCCCCAACTGGTGGAGGGCTGCAGTGATGGTTGACTTTCTACAACTTTCTCCCATCTCCCGACTGCATCTCTGGAGCTCAGCCACAGTGATCTTTGGGTTCTTCTTTACCTCTCTCACCAAGGCTCTTCTCCCCCGATAGCTCAGTTTGGCCGGACGGCCAGCTCTAGAAAGGGTTCTGGTCATCCCAAACGTCTTCCATTTAAGGATTATGGAAGCCACTGTGCTCTTAGGAACCTTAAGTGCAGCAGAAAGTTTTTTGTAACCTTGGCCAGATCTGTGCCTTGCCACAATTCTGTCTCTGAGCTCTTCAGGCAGTTCCTTTGACCTCATGATTCTCATTTGCTCTGACATGCACTGTGAGCTGTAAGGTCTTATATAGACAGGTGTGTGGCTTTCCTAATCAAGTCCAATCAGTATAATCAAACACAGCTGGACTCAAATGAAGGTGTAGAACCATCTCAAGGATGATCAGAAGAAATGGACAGCACCTGAGTTAAATACAGTATATGAGTGTCACAGCAAAGGGTCTGAATACTTAGGACCATGTGATATTTCAGTTTTTCTTTTTTAATAAATCTGCAAAAATGTCAACAAGTCTGTGTTTTTCTGTCAATATGGGGTGCTGTGTGTACATTAATGAGGAAAAAAAATAAACTTAAATGATTTTAGCAAATGGCTGCAATATAACAAAGAGTGAAAAGTTTAAGGGGGTCTGAATACTTTCCGTACCCACTGTAGATGCTAATTTTTATCATTATTTGGCATTGACTTATTCTCCCCTAAATTTTCTAACCACATCTATTATTCATGGACAATTTATGTTTCTCCAAATCGAGTGCACAGCACTCGTGTGCATGCGCATGCACGACGCGGATTCAAATTTGCTGCAAACTACTTTTCCGTTAGTCCTGTGGGGAACAGTGATGGAAGGGCGAACGAGTGATTTTAATTTATTTCAGACTACGCATGTGGATCATGAGATTAAAGTGTTAGTTCACACAAAAATGAAAATTATGTAATTTATTACTCACCCTCAGAAGGGTACTAAAAACATATTTAAAACAGTTCATGTGAGTACAGTGGTTCTACCTTAATATTATAAAGCGGCGAGAATACTTTTTGTGCGCCAAAAAAACAAAACAAAATATCAATGTTTTAATTACTATTATCATTATTGTTGTCAATAGTATTTGATGTCCCTACTTTTTTAATGTTACACTGGTTATATCTGTTATATGTCTGTTATATATTTTACTCTCTGATTAATATTTGATTCACATGTCCTCACCTTAATACCCAGATACACACACACACACACACACGCACACGCACATGAGTTATTGTTCTAGATTTGTACTTATTGTTTGCTTTTAGTATATGTGTTTGTAATGTTAATATTGTCACATTATAAACTTGGATAATAAAATAAATAAATTAGGGCTGTCAAACGATTAATCGCGATTAATCGCATACAAAATAAAAGTTTGAGTTTGTATAATATATGTGTGAGTAATGTGTGTAATTAATATGTATATATAAATACACACAAATTAATGTATATATTTAAGAGAAATATGTTATTTATATACAAAAAATGTATTTATATATAATATAAATTATATAAAAATATAAATAAACATATATACTTGTAAATATTTCTCAAATATATACATGGATGTGTTTGTATTTATATATACATAATAATTACACACAGTACACCCACATATATTAGGCAAACTCAAACTTTTATTTTGTATGCGATTAATCGTGATTAATCGTTTGACAGCCCTAAAATAAATAAATAAATAAATAAAAATAACGACTTTTCAACAATATCCACACCATCTCCATTGACTTTGTATTGCGTGAGTCTGCCTCCTTGTCATTTCTGACTTATAACAAAAACCAGAACAATGTCTAAAAGCTGATATGTGACAAGGTGTACAGCAAACAAGCTAAAAAACCCAGAACCAAAAACTCATAAAGTTTTTATAAGCTGTCGACCCAAAAAACGAGTGTTTAAGGACACAAAAGTGGATACAGGCAATTGAGACAGAGCATGACATGTTATATTACACTGAGAACTACGTACACTGGAGGGGAATGTAATCAGTGACAGGAAATATAATATATAAAACTGACATTTGGATATTTGACATATCAGTGACTAAATGTTTACTGTGTGAACATAATGTTTACTTTGAAAAGTTTTTTTTTTTTTTTTTAATTTGTTAAAAACCACAGTGGAGCTATATACTATTTTTGGCAGCTGTTTCAGAAACATTTTTACAAAACATCTTCTGATTTAACCTTGAGATTTGAAGTATTAGATATTGTAGATAGTGGTGCAAATATCTAAGCTGACACTAATAATTCTTAATTTTTTATAGAAATGCAAAATCAATCAGTAGTTATTAATAGAATAACGAGACACAAACCTTTACATTAAATCGCATTTGGTCCCGTTTATTTTTGGTCACAGTGCATACACATACAAACTTTTAGTCCAAAAGTGCGCACATTTGGCCAAATGCAGGTTTACATCAGATTTCATTAGATAGAATATAAGCCGGGCCGTACTCAGGGTTTCCTAATTACCGAGGTCAGAAAATGTAGTTTTTTAGGGGGGTTTGGGGGCATGCTCCCCCGAGAAAATTTAGATTTCCCTGGTACATATGTGCATTTTTAAGACATTTCAAGGCCAACAAATTGGATAACAATAGCTTTAAAACCATGTCAACAAATACATGCGCAAATACAAACAAAGTTTACACAGCTAATATAACCCTCAAAATGGATCTTCACAAAATGTTCGTCATGCATACTGCATGCATGCGTCGGATTATGTGAGTATTGTATTTATTTGGATGTTTACATTTGATTCTGAATGAATTTGAGGCTGTGATCCGTGGCTAACGGCTAATGCTACACTGTTGGAGAGATTTATAAAGAATGAAGTTGTGAATTATACAGACTGCAAGTGTTTAATAATGAAAATAATGACGGCTCTTGTCTCCATGAATACAGTAAGAAACAATGGTAAATTTAACCACATTTAACAGTACATTAGCAACATGCTAACGAAACATTTAGAAAGACGGTTTACAAATATCACTAAAAATATCATGTTATCATGGATCATGTCAGTTATTATTGCTCCATCTGCCATTTTTCACTGTTTTCCTTGCTTGCTTACCTAGTCTGATGATTCAGCTGTGATCCAGACTGGCTGCCCTTGTGTAATACTAGCTGCCCTTGTGTAATGCCTCGATCATGGGCTGGCATATGCAAATATTGGGGGCGTACACCCCGACTGTTACGTAACAGTCTGTGTTATGTTGAGATTCGCCTGTTCTTCAGAGGTCTTTTAAACAAATGAGATTTATATAAGAAGGAGGAAACCATGGAGTTTGAGACTCACTGTCATTTTCATGTACTGAACTCTTGTTATTTAACTATGCCAAGATAAATTCAATTTTTAATTCTAGGGCACCTTTAATTGCATGTGTGGTAATTTCATGACTTAACTTACAACAGAACAACGACAGTCATTGCTCGTAGTTTCTATTGCGCTTTATTTAAGCTATAATAAAGTAATTGTCACAGAAACGCCAGGCTCCAACATCAGCCAATCACAGCGCACTTCCTCTCCTGAGTACTGATTACTCACACCTGCATGCAATCACCTCAGCATCAGCCTGCACATAAAAGACACTCACACACACTCACTCACTGTCCGGTCTCATTCACAACTAAGAACTCTTTCTGAATGCTTACCTCAAGGACTCCTGTTGTTACTTACCTGTCTCCAGTGCTTCCTAGTTACCTAGTGTGTATCCATCGTGTGTGTGAGTTGTCTCCAGTCTTCCAGCCCTCCACTGCTCCAGCGATCTTCCACAGATAACCACCTGCAATTCACAAAGGACAGTATCATTACTCATTCATCTCACAGTCACCTCATCAACGTCTATTTCACTTACCTGTGTTCGACGATACATCTGCTTGTGTTAAATAAATACCTTAACTGTGATCTTCTGTCTCCGAGCCATCTGTATTGTAACAGAAGACCGGACCCAACACCGTAGACCAGTGGTGTCAAAAGTATTCACATTCAATACTCAAGTAGAAGTATAGATACTAGGGTTTAAAAATACTTCTGTAGAAGTTGAAGTATCAACTCAAGCTTTTTACTCAAGTAAAAGTGTAAAAGTACTGGTTTCAAAACTACTTAAAGTATAAAAGTAAAAGTAATGTAAGGAAAAAAAAAATTCCATTAAGGACAAAAGCTTAGGCCGCGCCACAGGGTCTATATTGTGCACTCCACCTCCTCAAAATGTCATCAATAACCTTTATTGGAATGTAAATGTACATCCAAACTTCACTGCAGGAATCTGTGAGGGCAGCGGACAAGAAAAATGCGGGTAGTTTTGGTGTACCCAGGGCAGGTTAGTAACAATCAGGGCTTGACATTAACACCCGCCAACCTGCCAAACGCGGGTAGTTTTCAGCTGTTTCAGTTCACACCGCACTCGTCTGTTGGAGTTTGTTGGATAGGTGTGATAACCCTGTTGCCGTTGGTCGGAGTCTGTTTTTACCAGACTGAACATGTTTAATCGGCTTTTGTTTGGTTGTCTGAGCATCCAACAAACGGCAACAAACTCTCTGTGCATTCCAAACGGGATATATCACCCTCTGAAGAGCACTTTGGAGTGAAAACAATCATGGGCGCCATATTGAAGGGTTGTTCCAAACCGAAGTGCTCAACACTGGCCACTTTAAAGGGCCCTTCGGAATGAAGGATTTCGAAGGGTACAACTGATGGACACTTTGGGTCCCCATGATCCTTTGCACAGGGAAGTTGTTTGACGTCACAGAATGGGTACAGGAGGCTCGGAGTTTGATTTTATCTATAAATGTATGTATAGTATTTTTCTGTACTACTGTAATATTTATACAAGTTAGATTTAGTACATTATTATGGTCAAAACGACATTGTGCTTCAACAAAATTACTTTACAGCTCCCTTTATCAGTCCATTCAAATGTTTCAAATACATAGACACAATATACATTATGGTGAGATAAACCAAAAATAAATAAATAAACTAACGTTAAATAAAGGGCGCAGCTTGCGCAATCTATCCTCCTTGATTGTCTCGTTAAGATGACGCAGAAGTGCGTTCTAAAAAAAGGAGTAATTTGATCCCTACACCCTTCATCCCTTCGAAGCTCTCACTCCGGAGGGTAAACCCTTTGAAGGGATTAGAGCATAGGGATGAGCCCTTCCGAATGGAACGCAGGGCCTGACGTAATCTGACTTGGCCACGAACCGTTGCCATGACGATGAGGCAATGACAGCTGTTTGATCGCGCCCGCGCCTCACGCGCACACAACAAAGCACTGGAAACGTGACATCGCAGCTTGTTCGTTATAAAAAATAAAATACAGTTTAAATATATATATATATATATATATATATATATATATATATATATATATATATATATATATATATATATAAGGTATAATAGTCCGTAGTGCAATCCGTGCCATTCAGCAAGAGCACTGCTCCACTTCACCGAAAGAGAGAGGTATAACACCATGAGAGCAACGCAGGTTTACCTTCAGTTCCGTTTTAAATTAATTCGTTTAGGCTTGTTTAGCCACCTGGTTCTATATGACTATGGGTCACATAAATAAAAAGGGTCGCGCTAAAAAAAATTAAAAACCGGTGTAATTTACCGCTAATTTATTCAAACGTCTCTCTACTGAACTACCTAGCTTAATTTGCGGAGGACGAAGAGAAAGCACCCGTTTGATAGCCTAAATGAGCCAGTAGTGGAGAAATAATAACTTAAGAAATAATCTTTTTTGAGTAATGACTCCCAACACTGTCCACCTTGCTGGAGTGTGACGTGATTTGCGACATGTGCAGGTGTGATGGATCGCGTACAAACCAATAGGGTGTCAGAATGGTACCCAGCTAACAAAAAAAGGTCCCCAGGACGTCCCCTGAATGGCCTCTCCGAACGTCCATGTGTAGGGTCCTCTGGCTGTCCCGGGGACGTCCGCAAAGACGTCCTCCGGACGTTCACGGGGACGTTCACAGGACGTTCAGCGGCCATTCGGGACGTTTAGGGGACTTTCGATTAAGTCCTCTTATTGTTTTTTATTTTACTTCTAGGTTAACAAAAGAACACAAACACGTTGTAAGGAGAAAAATACATTTATTTATTTATTATAAATGAGCAGTTTCATAATTGTTGTGCTCTTTCCGTGTGTGTGTTATGCCGTTGTGCACGCGCGTCTCTCGTCAGCTGTGGTAGTCCGATGGCAGTTTTTTCGATGGCTTCTAACCTAAAACGACAAAATGAACACATTCAATAATGTTTCAGGTATCGTTTGTCTATTAAGAAACATTTGTTACTGACAATTTGGATCGTGAGACCAAGATTAGCGTACATTTGAAGATAGGCCGTAACGGTCAGCCGCGACGGACAACAACTTCAGCAAACGTTTGTAAATGTAATCTTGTCATATAATTTAAACTTTACAAGATAAACAGTGGTTATGTTAGCTAATGTCTGCTAAACTAAAATTTAAAATACCTTTTCGACCGACGAAAGAGAAAACTCAAGGCCTCATCTGAGAAAATCACCGGCAGGACCGTTAACTGTCGACGCAGCCGAGCGTTGCCATGGCTACATGCGCGTAACCTAAAGAATGACGTCACTCGATCGTCACTTGCTTGTATCTCACAGTGTGGCTATATTACACTTTTTGCCACATGCTATACCTTTCTTATGTGTAAAAATTAAAGTATTTTTTTTAAAAATAACTTTTCTTTAATAAAACCATGTTTGACAGGTATTTATGGGTATAGGAATTGTCTTACCTGTGTTATTTTCCAATTTCTTTGCCAGCAAAGTGCTTTTCCATTCTTCATCTTTTGTTTGGCTGCATTCATCAGTTGAAGTCATTAACATTATTTTATGTCCCATTCTTATATTATCCCACATCTTATATTCAGTAGCCTACTATTGGGGGGCATCATGATTTTAATGTTTAAAATGATAACTGCTGAAAGCACACATGATCTGATGACATCTTTAATTAGTTAGTAGTAGGTTGAAGCTACTGCTTCATTTTACAATGAATGGGTCAATCTACAGAAAAGTAAACTTTTCTGTCCCTTTACAGAAATATTACACTTGAAAACACTTTTTTTTATATTGAAAACATTTTTTAAAAATATTTTAATATGAAACAATATTTGAACAATTAAACCTTCTTGCGCATCAATGTGGCAGTATTTGTTTTTTAATTATAAAAATTCCAAACAGCACAGAAGTGCTCGTCCCCACAGTCATGTGGGAAAGTGCTTTATTTTGAGCTCAGAAACAGGGTTTAAATACAATAATATGCATAACTGTCAAATATATTATGTAAATGACATAAAAAAACAAAAACAAATGCTGAATAAATATTATAAAATATATTAAAAAAACATAAATATATTAACAAAAATCTCTTATTTTGAAATAAAAATCACACTGTTGACATCAATTGACTACCTTCTTCCTATTTCCTGAAGATCCATGAAGAAAGACACATGGAAAGTCCACTATCTCTTTTCAGTTATCAGAAATTTTAATTAGAAAATCATAATTTCATATGAAGCTTTTAGTTGAAGTCACTGGTGTGACCTACTTTATTATTAGTGAATTTTAAAAAACTAGAATACAAATGGATTAAACTACTTAATTTAGTGAATATATCATGATTGACAACATGTGGATTGATACCTTGCAGCAGCCATAAAATGCATTTTTCATGAAAAATGTCACTGGTGTTACTGTCACTGGTGTTGTTTATAGAAAAAAAAACTTTATTCAAAGCTATTTATTTAGTTATTTTGCATAAAATAGCACTAAATAATGTGATTCTAACTTTTTTTCCTATTGTTAATCCTCCTTTGGTCAGATATGGCTAAATTGAGGGTATTTGGCTAAACTGAGAAGCTGAGAAGCAGCGACTTTATGGACAGCGTATTTTACAGACATTTTTAAAATGTTGTTTATGATCTTTTACTGACTGCTTTCACTAAGTGTCAATGAAAACTCTTTGATTGTATAAAAAATGTAAAAAATTTAGTCTCCTCTCCTTGATTAGTTGAAGAATAAGCTATCTTTGGTCGTATCTGTCACTGGTGATTCATTGTGTCACTGTTGTTACTGTTTTTTGTCTGTCTCATTAAATAAAATGTGTCATATGTGACATGATAATACTTTTACATTCATTGAATTCTGCTAAACTCAAGAATTAAGATGTAAAGGATTGCATTATTTGTTTATAACTGTTTTTCAAATATTTCCATTGTTATAGCAAATACATGCATAATTAATTTTAGCATAATTCAATCACTTTTAACTAACCTGATTGAAAAAAAAAACACAATCTCCTTATTTTTTTCATTATCTTTTTTTCTGTAACTCTGACTGCATGTGCTGAAAAAAAATGAGAAATATAATTTCATAAAAATGTTTAAAATGCCAGAGAAGTATGGTAACACCAGTGACAAAAAAATGGTACATGCTGTCTTTAAATGCACAAAATAATAATAATAATAATAATAATAATAAATCATAAAGCTGTCATTTGTATTCATAAAGTCAATGTGTAATATAATAATGTGGTCTAAGTTTAAACGTTAGAAAAATAAATACATTTTAAGACATTTTGTCATACCAAAAGTGGACTTTTCTGTAGAATGACCCGAATTCAACTATTTTTACTTGAAGTAAAACCATAATATCAACCTGCACAACAAAACAATCATGGTTTCTGTAAATCCATTATCATGTTTAAAGGGATTTTTAAGGAACACAACCTCCTTTAAATCCAGTAAGTTTAGTTTTATTTGCCCTTTGTCTGAGTTTCAAGGTGTCAGTCTGTTGATAAAAGGCAACGCTGTTTTTTTTTATTTTTATAAGTGTTATGTAAAATACCAGATGAGGGACGTCAGGACTTTCGCAAACTGGCAAGGACTTGAATGTCCTCCGAACGTCCGTCAGCGAACGTTACAAAGCGGACCAAACGCGGACGTCCCCCGAACGTCCGGCGAACGTCCGCCAGCGAACGTTAAAAAGCGGACCAAACGCGGACGTCCCCCGAACGTCCGCCAGCGGACGTTACAAAGCGGACCAAACGCGGACCTTAACGGACGTTCACAACGTCCGGGGGACGTCCCTTGTTTGCTGGGTAAATGTTTATAGTTCTCATCCAACCACAATCAAATTCACTCTATCCGGATGGCGCGATTTATCTGGATAGTTTTTTTTTTTTCAAGCCGGAATGAAAACAAGCCGAAATGAAATAGGAGTAACGAGGCTATTTTTAAAATGTAAGGAGTAGAAAGTACAGATAATTGCGTGAAAATGTAAGCAGTAGAAGTAAAAAGTCGTCTGAAAAATAATTACTCCAGTAAAGTATAGATACCCGAAATTTCTACTTAAGTAAGGTAACGAAGTATTTGTACTTCGTTACTTGACACCTTTGCCGTAGACACAAGCACGAGTCATGCCGATCCATTCCAGGACCTGGTCGATGCATTACGCCGAACACTCACCGTGCACCCAGCACCCACGCCGACTTCACCAGCCATCACTTCCGCAAACACCGCCATCACTCCTTCACCGCTTCTGTACGCCAGTCCCATGGCCAAACCGGCGCCTTACTCTGGTTCGGAGGAATGCAACCGGGGATAAAAATAATTCAGTAGAGGCAGGGATACATAGACCAGAAGGGGGGAAATCCCCCCATCCCCCCCTACAAATCGCACCCTGCCTGTATCCACTTTTTTCTCCTTAAAGGCTGGCTTTTACGATTCGGTAGCTTATAAAAATTTAGTTCTGGGTTTTTTAGCTTGTTTGCGGCACACCTTGTCACATATCAGCTGTAGGGACGCAGATGGAATTTAAAAGTCTGTTTCTGACGCGTGCTTTATCTTGAATAAATCAAGTCATTGTCCATACCATTGGAATAAATTTGGTTATGCCAATCCATTTACTGTCCATTTGGCATTG
Source organism: Ancherythroculter nigrocauda (assembly GCA_036281575.1). NCBI lineage: Eukaryota > Metazoa > Chordata > Actinopteri > Cypriniformes > Xenocyprididae > Ancherythroculter > Ancherythroculter nigrocauda. The sequence goes on along the minus strand of VTFQ01000003.1, from coordinate 36,525,369 downwards.
CAAATAACAAAATTAAAGTAAAGGAAAAAATAAAAACTTTATTAATGAAGAATCGAAGTTACGTTTAAACAAATATTCCACTCTGTAAGATCAACAGATCCTCAGATACTTTGATCTCCTGAGATATGGACAGCACAAACGCATACAGCCATTTGTCTCCACACCCCACAGCGTGAAGTTGCGGGAAAGCTTCTTTCCATCTTGTCCTTCCTTCGCATTTGCTCCTTCTCCCCCACTTCCTTCCCTTTACACATTCTTCCCATCACTCAGTTCACTTAAAACGATTATATACAAATTATAATGTTTTGTCAATGCAAATGAATTAACAGTCATGTTTGGTATCATTTGAAATGTCTCAGTGCAACTGGTACAATGGCCTCATCTACATGAAAGTAAACCAAAGGTATTAAAGGTTTTAAGAGTTTAGGGATACTTTGGTTGCAACCATGTGTAGTGATTTTTACTCCATTCACCGGTGACGTAGTGATTTTTGATCATGTGTCACTTAAGGTGTGGTTATGAGTGTATCAGATGACCCCTCCCCCTTTTGTAATACGGGGCACCAGTTAAGAATACTATTTTAACAATTTAAGAACACTCCAAAAGAGCTGTTCAATAATTCAGAATTAATATAAAATGGAGGGAGTCAGTCAACTGATTTATCTGAAGGATTTATGAGTCTGGTCAACTAGTAGAGTCTTTGGTCATCAACACAAGGAAGACACAGTTATAATAAAATCAATGAAATTTATTAACAATAGACATGCAAGAGTAAATATCACAACGATTAATAATGAAATAATGAATATGCACTTCTAAAAGATAGTAAAATAATCAAAGGAGAATACTGAATTAAATCAAAGAAACACATAAATGAAGGGAACACAGAATGGATAAATGCAATGCTGTTGAACTGAATGTAGAATGGAAGAGAATTGTATGGGAATGCTTCTTATGGAAGCCACCTAATGGCTCTGGTAAAATGGTGATAAATAATTGCTTATATATCATTCAACAAATAATATCCCTATTATTTGTAACAAGCTGACCTCAAGTAACTGTTATCTAAACAGGTTAAAAAACATATGCTGCATGTATAAACTAATGCCAAGGTCTCTAGAAAAGAGGTTTGGTAAGTTTATATTTACGTTCCACACAACGTCGGGTGATCAATCCGGTAGCAGAGACGTCTTCCACTGATGATGCAGGCCGCGTGCAGTGGGAGGGCGTGGAGTTGCGATCCAGTAGTCGTGCCACGCTGGGCTGGAGGATGCTGAACTTCGGTTGCGCCAAGAGGGTCCTTTAGGATGGACTGGGCAGCTGGGTCAGATGAATCTTCACAGGTTCCTATGCAGGCTGGCTGCGTTGCTGAGGAGCCGTGTGGTACAAGCAACCGTGTGGTGCAGAGGTCCTTTGCGGACTGGGCTGCGCTGCTGTAGGAGCCGTAAGGGTCAGATGAAGTCCCTCAACGCTGGGGCCCTTTTGCAGCTAGAGTGCAGCTGGAAGCAATGGAAAAGGTTTTGCTCGCAAAAGCTTCACCTTAACCGTCTTGTAGTTTCTTTCCTCGTCAGGTCAGAAACTCAGGATGTGGAGTGTCTGTTAATGTCTCCTTCCCCATCGAGTTGGAAACACAGAACAAGGGTGTGTCTACCCGGGGGACATATTTATCCCTTTCTGATGAGGAGGAGATTGAAATGTGGTGCTTTGCCGATCCTGGAGTGTGATTGGCTACTGTTATCTGAAGCAGCCCCGGTGTTGCCCACCCTAGTGTGGAACTCATTTGCATAGCATAAAGTACAGTGTTAAAATAGTGTCTTTAACCTTTTACCCATGCATTATTTCTTTACCAAACCTCTTTCAAATTATTAAAGGCATCGTAGGGAGCAGATAGACACCAAACACGATATGAAATGGTTAAATCATAGTCCATGCATTTGTTTATCTTTTAACAGGTCTGTCCCATGACCTGTTGTTTTAGCAGTCAGTAACCATTAACATAAACTGTGCTTTGCATGAAGATGGAGTGAATGTGATGCAGTTTAGATCAAATTAAGGCCTCCAAACATAGGTATGAATGGATTTAGATAGATCTCTGTGGCCTCTCTTTATTTCAGTCATTGCTGCTCCATCCAGGAAGTCCTGAAGGAATGTTTATGGCAGTCCTTGCCTAAACCTTAGGAATGAGTTTGGTGGTTAGAGTCAATGTGTTGTCCAATGAGAAGTCTTCTCCTTGGTTTTGGTGGGTGCAGAAGGTCCCCCTTCCTGCTCTGGAAGAGGTGTCTGGTAGTTGTCCTAACATCTTATCTGATGTTGCTGAACATTTATTTCTGTTCATTCACCAAAGATCCAATCACGGTGTGGCACATCTTCCTACACACCAGCAGTTAGAGAGGGGCCCTGTCGTGAACTGGTCCCTGGAATGCCATCTTGACTGGTGTTCACAACATCTCCCCCCTGCACGGACTGATCAAGGACCTGGAGTCGTTGATCTGGGCGGTGTACTAAGAGGGGAACAGCAGGAACAAAAACACAAACCTCACCTCATCCTTCAACCATTGGCATTTTGAGTAAACTATAATTCAACAGTTACAACTAAGTAACTTCTTTAGTGAGAATAATAATGGTATCCTCTTTCAGGACTACTAAAAAGGTTACACATGAATCTACGTGTTAAGAAAAGAAAACTATAGATAGTCAAAAAGAGAACTATAAAGACTATTCAATGAGAGGGGTATAGGGAATAGAGCAGTCTCTATTTCTGTCTAGTCAGAATTGCATGTTATAACGGGAGTAAGCTCAGGAAGTGGTCTACACATGTTAGATTTGAGCTCAAGAGCATCGCTAGGTCTCACACTTTCCTGCTCTAACAGGCTAACCTGCAGTTTGTAGATTCGCTGGTACAATGTCCACCCCAGGAGGCCCATTGTAGCCCACCCACATAGTGTGAAGATAAGCAATAGGCTGTCACTGATATCCCAACCCCAAGTTAATGGCACCCTCTTAGGTTTTGGCTCCACAGGTGTAGCTTGGAGGCTACCTAACTGGAGGCTGATCTTTGCTAATTTAGGTCCCTCAAACAAAACTTGATTCCTGAGTGAATTGTCTACTACCAGAGTGTGTCCTTTAAAGACATCAGCTATTTCAAACTCAACACTATGCACATCAGCATCAAGATGGTATAGAGCTAAGTGTTTGATGTGAAGAATTGCTCCTACTGGGATTTGAATTAGCATAGTTTCATTAGGGAGGTGTATTGGAGTAGCTGTATCATGTCTGTTATATGTCATTACAGCTTCACTAAAAGGTGTATTCACTAACCACTTATTTCCTGCTCTCTCAATTCGGGTGGTAGTCACATCATCTCTGTATGTAGCAACAGCATTGCATTTGTCTTCCGTGGTTAACCTTTTAATGCCACATAGGCCTTCAATGGGGTCTCTTACAAAAGGTTTACTGGGACACAGCCAGTGAATGTCTTTGACCACTGTACACATATGTAGGTTAGGTGTCAGATACATGTCAGGATTTTCATCTTGGTAAGCTATGAGTGAGGGTGTCTCAATTTTTATGTGTATATCTTGAGACCAAAAGCCTACATTTAGCACTGATTTCAACCTATATATGTTTTTAGTGTTGATTATCGGGAGGTTTAACAGGAAGCCAATTTCTTGAGCCTCTGGGTTAACATGGATTGGTATAGCACTTCCCAGGCTGTAAGCTAAATGTACCTGCAGTGTTTGCGTGGTTCCCTGCAACACCGGATTCAAGATATTCTTCACCAGCTCAACCGGTACCAAGTATGAAGGGATCCTATTCAATGCCAAACTGTCGACAACAGAGCTGACCTCTCTCAGCAAATCTTGCATTAGTACTTGAACCTTTTGTACATGGGCATAATCATGTTGTATAACATCCACTATCTTGCCTATACTGTGGATTGTATAATTCAAAAGGGCTGTGTGTAGGTTTACAGTGAGGATTGTGCCCTCCAAAGTTCTGTCTAACTGCTGCAGCTGCTTCTGCTGAACATAAATTTTCTCTTGTATCTCAGGCATTTCTCTTTTTAACCCTTCCACATGTTTTTTTCAATGTGGATATGCTAATGCTGTTAACTGTTGAAGTACCCACTGAGAAGAGTGAGCCTAGGGTTGATGCTGCTGTCAGTAGTGTACCAAGGAAGCGCTTTGGGCGTCTAACTCCTCTTAATTCTTCCTGTGTTATGGTGACTTTTTGTAGCTGTTTAAGCATATGAATTGTGTCTAACTGGGCATGTCCTATGATGTCCTTGCTCCATTGGACGACATGCCAGGGGACTATTCCCCATCCAGCCACATGCTTTTTGTACACGTCAGCGGGGTCAAGCCGAACAAAGACTCTCTGAGTGTGCACGTAACAGTCAGTCACTAAAATTCCAGGTGCATCCTGAAGTATAATGCCAGTAGGAGGACCTGATTCCACTGTTTCCAAGGGCTGTCCTGCACTGAGTACACAGATCACTATGATTAGGCTCAGCAGGTTCATTCTGAAATTGCACAAATATGGGGTGTCACTTCAATACTTTATAAGCAGAGTACAACTAACAAATACCACTATAACTAGCCACAACAACTAGTCACAGATGCACTGGCCACAGTGCCTGACACAGTATAGACTTCTCTACACTGCCTTAGAACTTACACCTTAACCGGAGTTACTCCTGAGCAGTGTCTACCCCCTTTATTCCCATCTGGGGTTTGGTGGTTAGAGTCAATGTGTCGTCCAATGAGAAGTCTTCTCCTTGGTTTTGGTGGGTGCAGAAGGTCCCCCTTCCTGCTCTGGAAGAGGTGTCTGGTAGTTGTCCCAACATCTTATCTGATGTTGCTGAACATTTATTTCTGTTCATTCACCAAAGATCCAATCACGGTGTGGCACATCTTCCTACACACCAGCAGTTAGAGAGGGGCCCTGTCGTAAACTGGTCCCTGGAATGCCATCTTGACTGGTGTTCACAACACATGGGTGTCTCCCTTTCCCAGGGTCTTTCATCCAAATTACCTTCTGTTCCACAGCAAGGTGCGAACCCCCGAGGTCTTTGACCCTAGCCAATGCAAATTCTGATTGTAAGTTCACGCCCCACATTGGGGGATGTTTTGTCTTGGTCTGAGTATTTAAAGAAATGTTGCAAAAGGCTCGGCGCGACTGTGTATTCAGATGAAGCCCACAGGGTGTCCAGGACACTCAGCAATGTGTATTTTTCATGTTAGGTATGCATCTTACTCTATTTCTGAGCATTTGATGTTTTGTATTGATCACCTTTGAATTGATTATGTAATTGGCATGATACATTTACCTGACTAATAAATTGTCACATTTGATTGTGTTCTGACTTACTCTGAAATTATTGACTTCAGTAGATTACGATGTATCCATTGTTACCGCAAATCTGCGTCAGGTTAGTAACGGACTAAAGTCCAGTTGAGTGGAGCATAGGGCACACCAACTGTGATTTTAGAGCTCCGACTAATGCTTGGCATTAGTTCAAGTGTACTTAGACTGTAAAGGCTAAAATGGAATTTCCGTTTAGGACAACAAAATGTTGATCGACCAACCTAAATAAGGTGAGCCTTACCTCTGTTTATTGTAATGTTACTCTAGCTAAGTGTACATGGGAAACCATGGCATAACCAAACCAAAGCTGCTATAAGAGAAGTAATATTGGTCGGCTTATCTGTAGTAGTGGTTGTGACCTCTGACTAGAGTTAATGTTACTTTAATTCAAGTGTATACAGATCTGTGGGGGACTAAACCAAATACTTTTAGAGAAAGCAAGCATGAGAGCGGCACTCTATTAGTATAGTCAATTACCTCTGTCTAGTGACCAAGACTGGCGAGTTTGTGATCGTGGGCCCGCATATTAATGGCCAGTGCGAGGACCCTGTGCGACACTGAGAACCGAATGAACGAGTACAATAAGTGTAAAGAGTTAAATAGAATATTCAAATGTAAAGCCAAATTATTATACAAATGACCAATAATCAATTGACATTCTGAACTAAAATCGAGGTCATAATAACATGGAGTCAGATAAAAGATTATTTGGAATTAAACTACTTTGCCACGCTGAAAAGACGGAAGGTGCAATAAACCTTCCCCGTCCTGTGGGAAACCGCTGTTGGACCGATTGGGCGGGCCTTATAAACTCAAACAAACTGTTAAGAGGCACGAGCACAATTTGCTGCACCCTCAACACGGCACAGTCAAAAAGTTTGTTTGACCTTCCATTGCGCACCTGTAACTCATCAGCGGTTGGCTTAAATGTACTCAAAATACTCATATGCCCTCTAGTGTCTAATGCAGGGCTGGGCAAACTCGGTACTGGAGGGCCGCTGTTCCTGCAGTGTTTTGCTCCAACCCTAATCAAACACACCTGAACCAGCTAATCAAGGTCTTCAGGATTACACACAGGTGAATTTTGTCAGGGTTGCAGCTAAGCTCTGCAGGACAGTGGCCCTCCAGGAGCGAGTTTGCCCACCCCTGGTCTAGTGTCACAAACACAAATTACAATGAAATGGCTCCAACATACCGGCTCCTAATTGTTAATGACGTAAGGAGCCATCAAACAGTTCATTATACATCAATACATTAAGAATTAATCCCTTAAATAAGAGCACACTTTTTGCATGTGAACCTTTTTTCACATTTCCAATAAAAGGCAAAGCTTTGTTACTGGTCTTACTATTGATTGTTTTGGTTTGTTGCAACCTCTGTTTTAAGTCATTGGAATCATTTAAAGTGATCAGTTGTTTTCTTTGGCGACTTACTTCAAGTAGAACTTTCTTTACTTTCAAGATCCATGCAACTGCTGTCTTGAGTCTTTTCCAATCAGAAAAGTAATTGATCAGCTTATGGGTTGCATTGTTGGTGTCCTCAACACTTAGAACATTTGTTGAGAGCTCTTCAGTTCTGGATCATCATCAACAATGTTTGACTCAATGTTTTCATTTGACCACTTCAGAACTGGTTCTCTTAGAAACTCTGGTCCATTTAACCATCTTTTGTTGGTTATGAGCTGCTGTACAGTCATTACCCTGGATGCATCATCTGCAGGGTTTTGTGAACTATGAATATACCTCCACTGTGTCACATCTGAAGCTTCTCTGATCGCAGAAATTCTATTTGCCACGAAGGTACGGAATCTCGTTTTCAGTCCTTATGTACTACAGGACAGATGTACTATCAGTCCAAAAACAAGAATTTTCCAGTTGAAGCTGAAGTTGTTCTCTGAGCATTTTGTCAATGCGAATGGCTAGGACTGCAGCAGTCAACTCTAAACAAGGAATGGTAACCGGTTTTAGAGGTGCCACTCTGGCTTTGCCAAGCAGAAAGGAAATGTGAACAACACTGTTACAATTCTGTAGCCTCAAGTAGGTCACAGATCCATATCCACTTCCACTGGCATCTGAAAAATTGTGTAGTTGGGCACTAACCAGTTGTCCAAAATCACATGGTTTCAGACATCTGTCAACATTGAAAGTGCTTAACTGATCTAAGTCAGCAATCCATTTAACCCACCTTTGTTCAAGAACTTTGGGAATCTCATCCCAGTTATGGTTTGTTCTGTACAACTCCTGGAGGATAAGTTTGACTGGAAGTGTCAGTGGTGCAAGATATCCTAAAGGATCATACACTGAACTAATCACTGACAATATGCCACGTCTAGTTGGCATTCTTTCTTTGCAAACAGTTTTGAAATTGAAGGTGTCAGTCTGTACGCACCATTGAAGTCCTAAGGCCCTTTCCATGGGTAGTTGGTCTTGATCCAAGTTGAGTTCATTAACACTCTCGGGTCGGCGGTCACGCCGGCGTGATCACCGCGTTTTTTTTCTAACCAGTGTGAAAGAGACTCAAAATACTCTGTCAATGTTGCACATACAATTAAGAGTTATACACCATTTTAATCTGTGGAATATCTTCTTTTATTTGTGTACACTCAGAGTAACAACAAAATGTTGTGCTTTTTGTAAAATAAAGAAAACTAACATGATGCGTGATCTCTCGTCTCCCTCTGAACTAAGTCCAATCTGATAGTTCTCAGAAAATGAACTGTAACTTAGTGAATACGAATGACAAAAAAATTAGACTTATGTCTAAAAAAACGTTGAAATGTCAGGTTTTAAATCGTGTAAGTCAAATCGAAAACAAACATTCTGTGTTTATGTAATCTGTATGAAAAGAGAGCCATGTCAGAAATCCGTGATTCAGCTCATTATCCGCTAATGCGGCCACGCCCACAGAGCCAGCGCTATTCAGACGCAAATTCTGAGTCAATGCATGCATTCATCGTCTCAATCGTGTATTTATTGTCTCAAAAAGTGTTTTGAATAGTCATAGTTAGCGATCTCTGGCCTCTGTTAGTTCAGTTAGTTCCTGGATTGCCTGTTCTTCTTTAGTGCTCAGGCATTTGTGGACTAAAGGTGTACAGAGCGCCCTCTGGCTGCAAAGTATGAATTCAAAACACAGTATCCAGCACTCATAGTAATGACTATAAATCCTGAATAAATATTACTCCTCTGAATAGAAAATTGACAAACATATGAGAATCCATCAGTATTTCTCCAAATGTGCATGCTTTTAAGCTAAAAGCCTATATGAAATTCCATAGAGGTAACATAATTGTTCAGACACTTTGCATCACAGAAATACATTATATTTTAAAGTATATAATGGAATACCATTATTTTAAATTGTAGTAATATTTCACAGTATTGCTATTTTTTCTGTATGTTTGATTTACACCATGATGAGATTTGAATCATGATTACAGAGGGTTTTTTCACAGCCTACCTGTCTGAAAGAGCTCATTATTTATGCAGCTCATTAGAGCTCTTTATGGAATTCTTTTGTCTTCTCAGGTGAGAATCACCCATTATACATGAGGATTCACGCCTCCACGCATACTGTGTTTCTTGACCAAAGATGTTTTAGAAAATTTAAATCTCTCTATTGTTTTATATGAACAAGCAGGCAGCATAATTTTTACCTCATTTTGAAGCAAAAACTCTAGTCTACAACCTCAAATACCCAGAAGTCTTGTGAACAAAGATTTAATATATATTTTTTGGCTTTATTTCAGTGACTTAAGTTTTTTGTTTTTTCAATAACCACGCATAAACGTTATTCCTTCAAAAACACAAACATGTACATACATGTTCCTCGCATATTATTGTAGCCTAGTTTGTGCTGAATACAGTGTAATGACACTTTTTCCATTAATATGTTTATGAACAACTGAAAAAAGCACAAATGTCAGGGCATGTCAAAACTTCTCCAAGGCCCCAAAAATCCTCAGACCCCTGAGGGTTAAGGTTCTTGGATCTGTCTTGTTCTGCAATGGACTGCAAGACCTCATGGCTGTTACTGACCCACTAAGTTAGATGGAAGCCTCCTTTGTGACAGAGAGTGGTCAGGTCTTTGACCATTTGAATAGCCTCATACTCTGTAGGTAAGCTTTTTAGGCAATCATCCATGTAGAAGTGTCAATTACCTCTTCATTAAAGCAGTGCTGATTGTCTTTTGCAGTTCTCCTCAGAGTGAAACATGCACAATTCGGGGATGAAACTTCTCCAAATAAATGAACAGTCGTTCTGAAGACAACAACATCTTGTGTAACATCTCCGCCTGGCCACCAAAGGAAACAAAGAAAATCTTTGTCTTCCTCTGCCACTCTGACCTGGCAAAACATTGCTCTGATGTCAGTCATGAAAGCAACATGTTCTTGTCTGAACCTCAGAAGAACGCCAATTAAAGAGCTTGTGAGGTTTGGGCCTTGTAGAATTTGACTGTTTAATGATGAGCCTTGGTATTCTGCTCCACAATCAAATACCACTCGTAACTTGCCTTTACGAGGGTGGTACACACCATGATGTGGAATGTACCAAACCTTACCGTCACATCTATCCAATTGACGTTCTGGCACTTTCTCAGTATAGCCTTGGATAATTTTATCGTTGAGAAAGTTTGTATATTCTTGTTGAAACTTTACATCAAACTTTTTTATCCCAACAAGACACTGTTTGGCAATGTTAAGATTGTTGGACAAAACAATATCTTTGTTTTTGAAAGGCAGCTTCACACTATAACGTCCATCATTAAAGCTCACAGATTTCTCCATGATTTCCATGAACTTTGCATCCTCTCTGGACATTTCCTCTTTGTCCTCTGACATCTTCTCATCGAAATCATGCTGGTATTGCTTTTCCAAAAGCAACTCCAAGGTTTCAACAGAGATCCTATTTACTCTAGCAGTATGTTGTTAATTGATAACTGCCTAGAGAACCATTAACGACCCACCCCAATAGGGTACGTATGGCTTAGGGACCATCTCCCTGACTATTTACTACTTCCCACGGCTCAAGTAATTTGGAGGCATTGGTACCCATCAACAACTCACTACTTCAACTACTTCAGCTTGAATGCGTGGAATGTGAATACCTTCAAGATATGGCCATTTAGCTAGGTCTTCCTGATTGACCATGTTAGCTTGGTTTACAGGCATTTCCTTCTGTGTGTAAACTTCTGGTAACCCATAAAAATCTTTACCAGAAAGACTTGAAATCTCCAAGTTGTTTACCACATAGCTTGTTGTTTTGGGACTCATTGTAAGCAAACAAATTTTTGTCTTTCGTCCATTCAGGTGAAGCTTCCTCATCAAACTTTCAGAACAGAAAGTAGAGGTACTGCCTTTGTCCAAAAATGCATAGGTCTGAACAATTTTGTTGCCCATTGCAGACTTTACTTGGACTGGAAAGATAGGTAATATACCACTGCTACCCCCAGCCCCTATATGACCACATGTTTGGGCAGATACAAGTGTTTTGTTGATAGTTGGTCCTACATACAGCTCATTGGTTGTGTTGACAGCTTTATCAACTTTGAGTTCCCTTTCGAAAGGGAACTTCAACTCTGCGCTGATTGCGCTTTGGGGAACGTCATGTGACCCAGGTGTCTGAAAGCAACTATCCAACAACTCCAATCCCTATTGGCCGGCGACAGCCTATGACGTCATACAGCGCGACCCGGAAGTATAAAGGGAGCGCCTGGAGGGACAGAAGACATCTTTTCGTCTTTCGGTCCTGTTCTGTCTGATTACGACTATTCCAACTCCGGTAGGGTTTTTTTTATATGCCTTACTAACGTTCAAGAGGATGTGTTTATTCGTGTCCCCGGGTTTGACACTTATATTCACATTTTTTGGGCGTTTTTCTGTCTGGAGAGGAGCGAGCATACACAGTGCTTGAGGGCGCTGTCTGTGTTTGTCTGTTGTTTACTGTGAGCGTCTCCCTTTTCGGGACGCTCCATTCTCGTTTGACACTCTTCCTGAGGGAAGAAGTGTCTGCATCTGTGCCTTATGGTACTGGCCCCGTTTGCTGAGGCAATACGGTGGCTGCGATCATAGGGCTCGCAGATGAGTTCGTTTCTGTTTGATGTCATTGTGTCCGGCGCGAGCGCTCCTCTGGCTGTTGTGTGTGTGCGGAGCTGCTGTGTGTTTGGGACGCGCTTTTCGGCGGGCTGCAGCTGCCGTGAGAGCGCGTTAAGAAAGGGGCCGCGCGCGGATGGCTCGACGAGCGGTTCCTTTCTGTCCATTAATGCAGCGGCTTCCATGACTTTCCATTCCCTTCTGATCTCCTCGTTTGAGATCGGGAGGGCATGGAAAAACTCCTAGCCGTCCAGATTTGTATCTGAACCCAGACAGGCGGGAGGAGGAAGAAGCAAGAGCGAGGTGGGTGATCGACTGTAAACACTGTTGCGTTTGTATCGATTCCCCAGCTACATAGGGCGATTTATATCTACCCTCTCCTCTTCTTCTTCCGCCTCCTGTATGTATATATATGTGTGTATGTATATATATGTATGTTTATTGCATATGCATATGTATATGTATAAACATATTCATGCTCAGATGCTTCTTATGGTCAGACTGATGGCTGGGCCCATAGTGATTATTCATGTCAGCCCGCTGTTTCTGTTTGATAGTAAGAGGATCTTTTAGGCTTAAAAGAGCCTTGGATTCCATCCTTTTTATGTAAAAAAGGAGCATTAGGAGTCTTTGGTCTTTGAGCCGCAGGGGGGTCTATATTTTATGTGTTTAAAATAAGACCTTATTTTCCTGTATAGTTTTCTGGGCATGCAGTCAGGAGAAAGTAGGGTTTTTTTGGGCAAACTGAAGTTGATAGGCTAGCTAGTGTGCAGGCCACAAAATGGCCGCCTCTTAGCCGCCTGTTGTTTAGAAGTAGCTTCTCATCTGCTGTGTTCTAGGGTAGTTTGAGTTGGCACTCGTCACTTCAGTTATTATGCATGTTTAGGTCGGCCTTAATTGGCCGCCTGACATTGTTTGCTTGTGAGCTTCGCTTTCTTTCTCTTTCCATGAGATTTGAAGGTGAAGCCCAGGCTTCACTAGGCTTGTGGCCCTGTAAGAAGGCCTGTAGCTTAGCGGCCAGGCTAGAGCTAGATTAGGTGTGTTATTTGCGTATAACCCTATGTATACTATCCCTTGTCAGGTTGTATAGTTCCTAGTTCTGGTCTCCTCCCGAGGGAGTTGTCAGGCCGTATGCCCATTATCCCCTTACTATGTAGGTGCAATTGTTGAGTTTAAACAGCTAGGTTGTAGACTGTTTTTTAGACTTCCTGATGCTGTTATCTCAGGTGGTAGGCCCTTATCTTTGTGTAGATAAGTCATGCTGTGTGTGCAAGGCACCACTTTTATGCTAGGGAAAATGGTTTTTTTCCTCTGAGCCACTTGTTTCTCTAATCAAGTTTGAGTTGACGTTGCTAGGGTTTAGCATTCGTTCTCTATGGCTCAGAACAGATTTGAGAATCTGTATGGAGAGAATTATTTTCCTCTTTGAAAACAGCATATACATCAAAGCGCTGCATTTGCTTTGAAGTTCTAGACTTTTGCCCTACATCGTATGTGAGCTTACTTATGCTGCCACAGGTTAGCACCTGTTACCATAATAGCAGGCTTTTTTATGTAGCTGCTATGGAAGACACTGGTGACCTATATTCCCCATTAGTAGGTTTTTTTTGGTGTTAGTGAGTGCATCACCTGTTGGATTGCATACTCAGGGTAGTATAGAACCACTTTTTGAGAAAAACTGGTTTGTATTAGCTCCCTTTTTGTGATCTTGTTAACAGCTATATTGCATATAACTTTGATCGTAGGCTCTTATGGTTAATTAGCCTCCTTCTAGTTAGCAATTGTTTTTATAACAAGTGCTGTTAGCTGATCATAGTTTGCTCACATAGTGTACAGCATTTCACGGGCTGAAGCCACGTGTCATTAGAATGGTAGGCCCCAACAGGCCTCTTTTCTAGTTCTCATGCTGGCACACTCTGTGTTTCATTTCAACAGTTGCTGAACGTCACTTGTCGCTGAGATTGTAGGCCCCATTAGGCCTCCTTTTTAGTTGATTTGTTGGAAGGATGCTTTGAAAAAAAAAAACCTGACCACCGTAAAAGGCCACGCCCCACCTCGACGGATAGGCCCTAATCAGGCCTATTCACGTTGAGTGGCAGCGTTCTATGTATTTCTTCTGAGGAAGTTTCAATGCTAAATACATGGCTTTTGGGTGGACTGGTTATGGCAGCTGCTTGCTGATGCCATATGTTTACTAAGGTAGGCCTCTTCTCGGCCTCTGGTGTAGCATTTGGAGTTCAGCTGCGTACTCTTCTCGCTGTGAGAATTTATGGTGCTTTTCCGAGTACTTGAGTGGCTAGCCCCTCAGGATGTATGCTGTGGTTAAACCTTACTGAGGTTTGGTTTGAACTGCAGCCGTCTCCCTGAGCCTGATCTTACGCTAGTTGAGCTAATAGCCACCTAGAGGTCTAAGGTGGATCTATTCATGCTCCTAGAGATGGCCACTGGACTTATGCCATATGTCTAAAGGTTGCTAGGCCCTATGGGCCGCCCTTTTTCAACATAGTGGTATATGTTGATGTGTATTTCTCTCTGAGAACCTTTATATACACTTCTGGTTGGCCAGGTGCCCAGATGATATTCAACCTCCTTGGTGTCGGTTATCAATGTGTCGTCCAATGAGAAGTCTTCTCCTTGGTTTTGGTGGGTGCAGAAGGTCCCCCTTCCTGCTCTGGAAGAGGTGTCTGGTAGTTGTCCCAACATCTTATCTGATGTTGCTGAACATTTATTTCTGTTCATTCACCAAAGATCCAATCACGGTGTGGCACATCTTCCTACACACCAGCAGTTAGAGAGGGGCCCTGTCGTAAACTGGTCCCTGGAATGCCATCTTGACTGGTGTTCACAACACATGGGTGTCTCCCTTTCCCAGGGTCTTTCATCCAAATTACCTTCTGTTCCACAGCAAGGTGCGAACCCCCGAGGTCTTTGACCCTAGTCAATGCAAATTCTGATTGTAAGTTCACGCCCCACATTGGGGGATGTTTTGTCTTGGTCTGAGTATTTAAAGAAATGTTGCAAAAGGCTCGGCGCGACTGTGTATTCAGATGAAGCCCACAGGGTGTCCAGGACACTCAGCAATGTGTATTTTTCATGTTAGGTATGCATCTTACTCTATTTCTGAGCATTTGATGTTTTGTATTGATCACCTTTGAATTGATTATGTAATTGGCATGATACATTTACCTGACTAATAAATTGTCACATTTGATTGTGTTCTGACTTACTCTGAAATTATTGACTTCAGTAGATTACGATGTATCCATTGTTACCGCAAATCTGCGTCAGGTTAGTAACGGACTAAAGTCCAGTTGAGTGGAGCATAGGGCACACCAACTGTGATTTTAGAGCTCCGACTAATGCTTGGCATTAGTTCAAGTGTACTTAGACTGTAAAGGCTAAAATGGAATTTCCGTTTAGGACAACAAAATGTTGATCGACCAACCTAAATAAGGTGAGCCTTACCTCTGTTTATTGTAATGTTACTCTAGCTAAGTGTACATGGGAAACCATGGCATAACCAAACCAAAGCTGCTATAAGAGAAGTAATATTGGTCGGCTTATCTGTAGTAGTGGTTGTGACCTCTGACTAGAGTTAATGTTACTTTAATTCAAGTGTATACAGATCTGTGGGGGACTAAACCAAATACTTTTAGAGAAAGCAAGCATGAGAGCGGCACTCTATTAGTATAGTCAATTACCTCTGTCTAGTGACCAAGACTGGCGAGTTTGTGATCGTGGGCCCGCATATTAATGGCCAGTGCGAGGACCCTGTGCGACACTGAGAACCGAATGAACGAGTACAATAAGTGTAAAGAGTTAAATAGAATATTCAAATGTAAAGCCAAATTATTATACAAATGACCAATAATCAATTGACATTCTGAACTAAAATCGAGATCATAATAACATGGAGTCAGATAAAAGATTATTTGGAATTAAACTACTTTGCCACGCTGAAAAGACGGAAGGTGCAATAAACCTTCCCCGTCCTGTGGGAAACCGCTGTTGGACCGATTGGGCGGGCCTTATAAACTCAAACAAACTGTTAAGAGGCACGAGCACAATTTGCTGCACCCTCAACACGGCACAGTCAAAAAGTTTGTTTGACCTTCCATTGCGCACCTGTAACTCATCAGCGGTTGGCTTAAATGTACTCAAAATACTCATATGCCCTCTAGTGTCTAATGCAGGGCTGGGCAAACTCGGTACTGGAGGGCCGCTGTTCCTGCAGTGTTTTGCTCCAACCCTAATCAAACACACCTGAACCAGCTAATCAAGGTCTTCAGGATTACACACAGGTGAATTTTGTCAGGGTTGCAGCTAAGCTCTGCAGGACAGTGGCCCTCCAGGAGCGAGTTTGCCCACCCCTGGTCTAGTGTCACAAACACAAATTACAATGAAATGGCTCCAACATACCGGCTCCTAATTGTTAATGACGTAAGGAGCCATCAAACAGTTCATTATACATCAATACATTAAGAATTAATCCCTTAAATAAGAGCACACTTTTTGCATGTGAACCTTTTTTCACATTTCCAATAAAAGGCAAAGCTTTGTTACTGGTCTTACTATTGATTGTTTTGGTTTGTTGCAACCTCTGTTTTAAGTCATTGGAATCATTTAAAGTGATCAGTTGTTTTCTTTGGCGACTTACTTCAAGTAGAACTTTCTTTACTTTCAAGATCCATGCAACTGCTGTCTTGAGTCTTTTCCAATCAGAAAAGTAATTGATCAGCTTATGGGTTGCATTGTTGGTGTCCTCAACACTTAGAACATTTGTTGAGAGCTCTTCAGTTCTGGATCATCATCAACAATGTTTGACTCAATGTTTTCATTTGACCACTTCAGAACTGGTTCTCTTAGAAACTCTGGTCCATTTAACCATCTTTTGTTGGTTATGAGCTGCTGTACAGTCATTACCCTGGATGCATCATCTGCAGGGTTTTGTGAACTATGAATATACCTCCACTGTGTCACATCTGAAGCTTCTCTGATCGCAGAAATTCTATTTGCCACGAAGGTACGGAATCTCGTTTTCAGTCCTTATGTACTACAGGACAGATGTACTATCAGTCCAAAAACAAGAATTTTCCAGTTGAAGCTGAAGTTGTTCTCTGAGCATTTTGTCAATGCGAATGGCTAGGACTGCAGCAGTCAACTCTAAACAAGGAATGGTAACTGGTTTTAGAGGTGCCACTCTGGCTTTGCCAAGCAGAAAGGAAATGTGAACAACACTGTTACAATTCTGTAGCCTCAAGTAGGTCACAGATCCATATCCACTTCCACTGGCATCTGAAAAATTGTGTAGTTGGGCACTAACCAGTTGTCCAAAATCACATGGTTTCAGACATCTGTCAACATTGAAAGTGCTTAACTGATCTAAGTCAGCAATCCATTTAACCCACCTTTGTTCAAGAACTTTGGGAATCTCATCATCCCAGTTATGGTTTGTTCTGTACAACTCCTGGAGGATAAGTTTGACTGGAAGTGTCAGTGGTGCAAGATATCCTAAAGGATCATACACTGAACTAATCACTGACAATATGCCACGTCTAGTTGGCATTCTTTCTTTGCAAACAGTTTTGAAATTGAAGGTGTCAGTCTGTACGCACCATTGAAGTCCTAAGGCCCTTTCCATGGGTAGTTGGTCTTGATCCAAGTTGAGTTCATTAACACTCTCGGGTCGGCGGTCACGCCGGCGTGATCACCGCGTTTTTTTTCTAACCAGTGTGAAAGAGACTCAAAATACTCTGTCAATGTTGCACATACAATTAAGAGTTATACACCATTTTAATCTGTGGAATATCTTCTTTTATTTGTGTACACTCAGAGTAACAACAAAATGTTGTGCTTTTTGTAAAATAAAGAAAACTAACATGATGCGTGATCTCTCGTCTCCCTCTGAACTAAGTCCAATCTGATAGTTCTCAGAAAATGAACTGTAACTTAGTGAATACGAATGACAAAAAAATTAGACTTATGTCTAAAAAAACGTTGAAATGTCAGGTTTTAAATCGTGTAAGTCAAATCGAAAACAAACATTCTGTGTTTATGTAATCTGTATGAAAAGAGAGCCATGTCAGAAATCCGTGATTCAGCTCATTATCCGCTAATGCGGCCACGCCCACAGAGCCAGCGCTATTCAGACGCAAATTCTGAGTCAATGCATGCATTCATCGTCTCAATCGTGTATTTATTGTCTCAAAAAGTGTTTTGAATAGTCATAGTTAGCGATCTCTGGCCTCTGTTAGTTCAGTTAGTTCCTGGATTGCCTGTTCTTCTTTAGTGCTCAGGCATTTGTGGACTAAAGGTGTACAGAGCGCCCTCTGGCTGCAAAGTATGAATTCAAAACACAGTATCCAGCACTCATAGTAATGACTATAAATCCTGAATAAATATTACTCCTCTGAATAGAAAATTGACAAACATATGAGAATCCATCAGTATTTCTCCAAATGTGCATGCTTTTAAACTAAAAGCCTATATGAAATTCCATAGAGGTAACATAATTGTTCAGACACTTTGCATCACAGAAATACATTATATTTTAAAGTATATAATGGAATACCATTATTTTAAATTGTAGTAATATTTCACAGTATTGCTATTTTTTCTGTATGTTTGATTTACACCATGATGAGATTTGAATCATGATTACAGAGGGTTTTTTCACAGCCTACCTGTCTGAAAGAGCTCATTATTTATGCAGCTCATTAGAGCTCTTTATGGAATTCTTTTGTCTTCTCAGGTGAGAATCACCCATTATACATGAGGATTCACGCCTCCACGCATACTGTGTTTCTTGACCAAAGATGTTTTAGAAAATTTAAATCTCTCTATTGTTTTATATGAACAAGCAGGCAGCATAATTTTTACCTCATTTTAAAAGCAAAAACTCTAGTCTACAACCTCAAATACCCAGAAGTCTTGTGAACAAAGATTTAATATATATTTTTTGGCTTTATTTCAGTGACTTAAGTTTTTTGTTTTTTCAATAACCACGCATAAACGTTATTCCTTCAAAAACACAAACATGTACATACATGTTCCTCGCATATTATTGTAGCCTAGTTTGTGCTGAATACAGTGTAATGACACTTTTTCCATTAATATGTTTATGAACAACTGAAAAAAGCACAAATGTCAGGGCATGTCAAAACTTCTCCAAGGCCCCAAAAATCCTCAGACCCCTGAGGGTTAAGGTTCTTGGATCTGTCTTGTTCTGCAATGGACTGCAAGACCTCATGGCTGTTACTGACCCACTAAGTTAGATGGAAGCCTCCTTTGTGACAGAGAGTGGTCAGGTCTTTGACCATTTGAATAGCCTCATACTCTGTAGGTAAGCTTTTTAGGCAATCATCCATGTAGAAGTGTCAATTACCTCTTCATTAAAGCAGTGCTGATTGTCTTTTGCAGTTCTCCTCAGAGTGAAACATGCACAATTCGGGGATGAAACTTCTCCAAATAAATGAACAGTCGTTCTGAAGACAACAACATCTTGTGTAACATCTCCGCCTGGCCACCAAAGGAAACAAAGAAAATCTTTGTCTTCCTCTGCCACTCTGACCTGGCAAAACATTGCTCTGATGTCAGTCATGAAAGCAACATGTTCTTGTCTGAACCTCAGAAGAACGCCAATTAAAGAGCTTGTGAGGTTTGGGCCTTGTAGAATTTGACTGTTTAATGATGAGCCTTGGTATTCTGCTCCACAATCAAATACCACTCGTAACTTGCCTTTACGAGGGTGGTACACACCATGATGTGGAATGTACCAAACCTTACCGTCACATCTATCCAATTGACGTTCTGGCACTTTCTCAGTATAGCCTTGGATAATTTTATCGTTGGGAAAGTTTGTATATTCTTGTTGAAACTTTACATCAAACTTTTTTATCCCAACAAGACACTGTTTGGCAATGTTAAGATTGTTGGACAAAACAATATCTTTGTTTTTGAAAGGCAGCTTCACACTATAACGTCCATCATTAAAGCTCACAGATTTCTCCATGATTTCCATGAACTTTGCATCCTCTCTGGACATTTCCTCTTTGTCCTCTGACATCTTCTCATCGAAATCATGCTGGTATTGCTTTTCCAAAAGCAACTCCAAGGTTTCAACAGAGATCCTATTTACTCTAGCAGTATGTTGTTAATTGATAACTGCCTAGAGAACCATTAACGACCCACCCCAATAGGGTACGTATGGCTTAGGGACCATCTCCCTGACTATTTACTACTTCCCACGGCTCAAGTAATTTGGAGGCATTGGTACCCATCAACAACTCACTACTTCAACTACTTCAGCTTGAATGCGTGGAATGTGAATACCTTCAAGATATGGCCATTTAGCTAGGTCTTCCTGATTGACCATGTTAGCTTGGTTTACAGGCATTTCCTTCTGTGTGTAAACTTCTGGTAACCCATAAAAATCTTTACCAGAAAGACTTGAAATCTCCAAGTTGTTTACCACATAGCTTGTTGTTTTGGGACTCATTGTAAGCAAACAAATTTTTGTCTTTCGTCCATTCAGGTGAAGCTTCCTCATCAAACTTTCAGAACAGAAAGTAGAGGTACTGCCTTTGTCCAAAAATGCATAGGTCTGAACAATTTTGTTGCCCATTGCAGACTTTACTTGGACTGGAAAGATAGGTAATATACCACTGCTACCCCCAGCCCCTATATGACCACATGTTTGGGCAGATACAAGTGTTTTGTTGATAGTTGGTCCTACATACAGCTCATTGGTTGTGTTGACAGCTTTATCAACTTTGAGTTCCCTTTCGAAAGGGAACTTCAACTCTGCGCTGATTGCGCTTTGGGGAACGTCATGTGACCCAGGTGTCTGAAAGCAACTATCCAACAACTCCAATCCCTATTGGCCGGCGACAGCCTATGACGTCATACAGCGCGACCCGGAAGTATAAAGGGAGCGCCTGGAGAGACAGAAGACATCTTTTCGTCTTTCGGTCCTGTTCTGTCTGATTACGACTATTCCAACTCCGGTAGGGTTTTTTTTATATGCCTTACTAACGTTCAAGAGGATGTGTTTATTCGTGTCCCCGGGTTTGACACTTATATTCACATTTTTTGGGCGTTTTTCTGTCTGGAGAGGAGCGAGCATACACAGTGCTTGAGGGCGCTGTCTGTGTTTGTCTGTTGTTTACTGTGAGCGTCTCCCTTTTCGGGACGCTCCGTTCTCGTTTGACACTCTTCCTGAGGGAAGAAGTGTCTGCATCTGTGCCTTATGGTACTGGCCCCGTTTGCTGAGGCAATACGGTGGCTGCGATCATAGGGCTCGCAGATGAGTTCGTTTCTGTTTGATGTCATTGTGTCCGGCGCGAGCGCTCCTCTGGCTGTTGTGTGTGTGCGGAGCTGCTGTGTGTTTGGGACGCGCTTTTCGGCGGGCTGCAGCTGCCGTGAGAGCGCGTTAAGAAAGGGGCCGCGCGCGGATGGCTCGACGAGCGGTTCCTTTCTGTCCATTAATGCAGCGGCTTCCATGACTTTCCATTCCCTTCTGATCTCCTCGTTTGAGATCGGGAGGGCATGGAAAAACTCCTAGCCGTCCAGATTTGTATCTGAACCCAGACAGGCGGGAGGAGGAAGAAGCAAGAGCGAGGTGGGTGATCGACTGTAAACACTGTTGCGTTTGTATCGATTCCCCAGCTACATAGGGCGATTTATATCTACCCTCTCCTCTTCTTCTTCCGCCTCCTGTATGTATATATATGTGTGTATGTATATATATGTATGTTTATTGCATATGCATATGTATATGTATAAACATATTCATGCTCAGATGCTTCTTATGGTCAGACTGATGGCTGGGCCCATAGTGATTATTCATGTCAGCCCGCTGTTTCTGTTTGATAGTAAGAGGATCTTTTAGGCTTAAAAGAGCCTTGGATTCCATCCTTTTTATGTAAAAAAGGAGCATTAGGAGTCTTTGGTCTTTGAGCCGCAGGGGGGTCTATATTTTATGTGTTTAAAATAAGACCTTATTTTCCTGTATAGTTTTCTGGGCATGCAGTCAGGAGAAAGTAGGGTTTTTTTGGGCAAACTGAAGTTGATAGGCTAGCTAGTGTGCAGGCCACAAAATGGCCGCCTCTTAGCCGCCTGTTGTTTAGAAGTAGCTTCTCATCTGCTGTGTTCTAGGGTAGTTTGAGTTGGCACTCGTCACTTCAGTTATTATGCATGTTTAGGTCGGCCTTAATTGGCCGCCTGACATTGTTTGCTTGTGAGCTTCGCTTTCTTTCTCTTTCCATGAGATTTGAAGGTGAAGCCCAGGCTTCACTAGGCTTGTGGCCCTGTAAGAAGGCCTGTAGCTTAGCGGCCAGGCTAGAGCTAGATTAGGTGTGTTATTTGCGTATAACCCTATGTATACTATCCCTTGTCAGGTTGTATAGTTCCTAGTTCTGGTCTCCTCCCGAGGGAGTTGTCAGGCCGTATGCCCATTATCCCCTTACTATGTAGGTGCAATTGTTGAGTTTAAACAGCTAGGTTGTAGACTGTTTTTTAGACTTCCTGATGCTGTTATCTCAGGTGGTAGGCCCTTATCTTTGTGTAGATAAGTCATGCTGTGTGTGCAAGGCACCACTTTTATGCTAGGGAAAATGGTTTTTTTCCTCTGAGCCACTTGTTTCTCTAATCAAGTTTGAGTTGACGTTGCTAGGGTTTAGCATTCGTTCTCTATGGCTCAGAACAGATTTGAGAATCTGTATGGAGAGAATTATTTTCCTCTTTGAAAACAGCATATACATCAAAGCGCTGCATTTGCTTTGAAGTTCTAGACTTTTGCCCTACATCGTATGTGAGCTTACTTATGCTGCCACAGGTTAGCACCTGTTACCATAATAGCAGGCTTTTTTATGTAGCTGCTATGGGAGACACTGGTGACCTATATTCCCCATTAGTAGGTTTTTTTTGGTGTTAGTGAGTGCATCACCTGTTGGATTGCATACTCAGGGTAGTATAGAACCACTTTTTGAGAAAAACTGGTTTGTATTAGCTCCCTTTTTGTGATCTTGTTAACAGCTATATTGCATATAACTTTGATCGTAGGCTCTTATGGTTAATTAGCCTCCTTCTAGTTAGCAATTGTTTTTATAACAAGTGCTGTTAGCTGATCATAGTTTGCTCACATAGTGTACAGCATTTCACGGGCTGAAGCCACGTGTCATTAGAATGGTAGGCCCCAACAGGCCTCTTTTCTAGTTCACATGCTGGCACACTCTGTGTTTCATTTCAACAGTTGCTGAACGTCACTTGTCGCTGAGATTGTAGGCCCCATTAGGCCTCCTTTTTAGTTGATTTGTTGGAAGGATGCTTTGAAAAAAAAAAACCTGACCACCGTAAAAGGCCACGCCCCACCTCGACGGATAGGCCCTAATCAGGCCTATTCACGTTGAGTGGCAGCGTTCTATGTATTTCTTCTGAGGAAGTTTCAATGCTAAATACATGGCTTTTGGGTGGACTGGTTATGGCAGCTGCTTGCTGATGCCATATGTTTACTAAGGTAGGCCTCTTCTCGGCCTCTGGTGTAGCATTTGGAGTTCAGCTGCGTACTCTTCTCGCTGTGAGAATTTATGGTGCTTTTCCGAGTACTTGAGTGGCTAGCCCCTCAGGATGTATGCTGTGGTTAAACCTTACTGAGGTTTGGTTTGAACTGCAGCCGTCTCCCTGAGCCTGATCTTACGCTAGTTGAGCTAATAGCCACCTAGAGGTCTAAGGTGGATCTATTCATGCTCCTAGAGATGGCCACTGGACTTATGCCATATGTCTAAAGGTTGCTAGGCCCTATGGGCCGCCCTTTTTCAACATAGTGGTATATGTTGATGTGTATTTCTCTCTGAGAACCTTTATATACACTTCTGGTTGGCCAGGTGCCCAGATGATATTCAACCTCCTTGGTGTCGGTTATTTATCGGTCTTCGGTGCCTAAGATCACTGCCACGAGCTGATGCCCACGTGTCTGTTGAGGTGATAGGCCCGCACGGGCCTTCCTCGACTATGTGTCGGCGTATGTTGTACTCCTCTTGCTTGAAAGAGTAAAAAGGTGCTTTTACTGAGTACACTGCTTGTTGGATTGTGTTGGGTAGATTATCATACGGGCGCTTTGCAGTCTCCCATGCTGTCGTTGAAGTTGCCTGTCTGCTGCAGCCAGACAGGTGTTCAGGGTGGCCCCTTCAGGCCACTTTTTGAATATACTTCTGTTTCACATATAGTTACTATCATGCTGTAGGCTCCACTTTGGCCTTCATGAGTACGTGCCCATTGCATGGTCTACCTGTTAGGTGAGCTTTGTACTTCCCCTTTGGGGTTATGTTGTAATAGTGCTTAGCTCCCTAAGCTGATCATGGTGGTAGGCCTTATCAGGCCTCCTCCTAAGATTCAGCCCCAGGCTGGTTTGTGCTCCCCTGTATCAGGGTTCTCTAGCGCACAGCCTCCTCAGTGTGTTAATTAAGCACTGAGTAGATCCTAGGATGAGTGGATTATCTCCCCTCAATAAGAGGGTTCATAGCACTCAGCTGAGTTCTGCTCTCCAGGATGCCCATCTCTACGCGTGGGTCTGAGTTGCTTCTGCCTTTCTGCAGTCACTCTTACCTGCTCTCTTCTATGAAGAATGCGTTATGGAGATTCTGTACTCAGACAGGGTTGGCCAAGACTAAGTTTGTCCTATGACAGACCAGGTCGGCCTCCCTGGTGGCATTAGGGGTAACTTCGTTCCCCTCTAGTGACTGGACGGGGTTCCCTTCGGTTCCCTGGCCTCATTCCCTTAAAGAAACCACTTTGTCTGTGGAAAAGTTGGTTTCAGATGCCTCTAGCGGCCTTAGTAGGCCTTCTATCTCTGGAAGGCCTCTGTTGGCTCAGCTTGGGCTGTTGGCCATAGGGAATGCTGTCACTGACAGCCTGGTGTGACCCGAGGGTGAGTTGCTAAGCGTTTCCTTCGAAACTGCTTGACGTTTGTCAGCCATATTTTTTGGCATGCACTCTCCTCAAGCATGGCGGCGTGGGTATATCGTTCCCCAAAGCGCAATCAGCGCAGAGTTGAAGTTCCCTTTCGAAAGGGAACGTCTCAGGTTACGTATGTAACCATGGTTCCCTGAGAACAGGGAACGAGACTCTGCGCTTTCCAGCCATGCATCGGGCTGCCTGCCTGCAGAACAGTCCCTCAAGACGATAGATGTCTTCTGTCTCTCCAGGCGCTCCCTTTATACTTCCGGGTCGCACTGTATGACGTCATAGGCTGTCGCCGGCCAATAGGGATTGGAGTTGTTGGATAGTTGCTTTCAGACACCTGGGTCACGTGACGTTCCCCAAAGCGCAATCAGCGCAGAGTCTCGTTCCCTGTTCTCAGGGAACCATGGTTACATACGTAACCTGAGACGTTCTTTAAAAAATGAATGTGAAGAACACTGGGATGTTTTTGGTTGCACACTTTGCAAGTCAAGCGCCTTTTACACGCTTTGCTCCTGTGTCCAACATGTAAGCAACCAAAACAGACAGCTTTTTCCTTTATAAAGTTGACCTTTTCTCTGTGTTTCTTTTCAAACTCTTTACATTGCTCCAAAGAATGACTTTGTGAACAGAACAAACAGGCTGTGGAATTACATTTGAACCGGCTGATTGACTGTTCAGCATTTGCTTTTTGGATTTCAAGGGTTTTGTCAATGTTGGTGACACTGGTAGCAAAACTGTCTCCTTTCAACTTAGGCTTTGACTGGGATTGTGATTTCCATTTGTAAACATCTTTTGGTTTACCAATTGTTCTCATCTCTACATTTTGAATGGACCCAAATATTGGATCTGAAATGATTTTAACATCACTAAATTTGGCTCTTCGTTTCTGTCTTTCCATGAAATCACATGCAGTTGTTCTCCATTTTTCTCTGAGTTTAAATGGAAGCTTTAAAATTACTGCTCTCATGTTTGTTGGCATGTCTAGTTCCTGCATGTACTGTAGTTCTACCAGAAAGACTCGGGAAGCAAAAAAACGTTTGAATACAATTTATTCGACAGCAAATGTCGAAGATAAATGATAATGTTCTTTGGCATAGGCCCCGTCCATAGTACAATCCGTAGGGTAGCAGACGTCTGCAGATCCTGCCTGAAGATGAAGGCAGGGGCAGAGCCTACCCCAAAAGAACTAAGAATGTGAAGAAAATACACACCAGTTGAAGGTTTCTCAAATGCGTTCCTAAATATTACCAAAGAGAAAGAGATAATGAATGCACAGACGTTAATGAATGTTGAATCATTAACAGAAAGAATCATTATATAATAGCTTTTCATTCTGCCATAGCTTTAAGGATGTCAAGAATGCCGCGTAGGCCGTAACATTGCCACATTGGGTCGAGCATGAAAGCCAAGTAGGCTGATAGGCCAGCGTATAAATGACGAGTGATATTAAATCGTATGAAAACACCACCACCAGTAGTTTGCATTAGTAACGTACTAGTATTAAATTATGACAGATAAATGGCATACATAATGAATAACATTGACTGATAAAGATATGGAGTGAGGCTACGTTAATTTGATTTACACGGAAAGACCACAAAGGTCCTGTACCTTGAAAAGTCAATATAGGCCATTTGAGAAGACCTTGGAGTTACATAAAACAGACTTACCTGGTGGCCATGACAGGTTTTAATTATATGAAGAGCTAAGACATGCCCGATGGCAACGATATGCCCGATGGCAACGACCTGTCATGATGGCCATTATATTAAACCATTAATGTTATGGCAACAATATTCCATGTAAAGCTAAAAGTTATGATGGCCATCAAATGTGAATGCAATGAGAGGCCATATAATGTAAAGCAATGATGGGCGATTTTATGAGATGTCAACAGTAAGCCTGATAACAACGATATAGCTATAATGCTAAAAGTCAAAGCAATAATAGGCAATTTAGTGTGATAATGTGATATTCTATGTAATGCAAAAGTCATGGGGCCATTCCGAGCAAAGCAACATGATGATATGTTACGCAAAATATATGTCGCGAAAAAAATATGTCGCGCAACAAATATGTCACGATGTGCGCATCCACAAGTCATGACGCAAGGATAGCATAGTTTAAAACTGGAGTTGCACATGTTTAGGTCCTGTCAGTTTACACGCTATTTTGTGTGCGCACACGTTAAAGACGAATTGCTTTCACTATGCATCTGTTTTTGCCTGGATAGACACGTACATGCAGATTTATGTCAAAATGTCCTTGTACACACAGTGCATATGGCTTAGGTAACGTGAAGAAGAAAACTGATGTGTATCATTATAGGGGATCCACACATTCGATCTTAACTTACAGCAGGCTTGCTGCTGTCTGTGTCATGCATGTTAACAACCAACAAAATACAGAGAAATAACTTTGGGGCTTTAGAGATGATATGCAAGATTAAACCACTTGCTCTGATATATAAATTAAAAAAAAATTATATATATATATATATATATATATATATATATATTAGGGGTGTAACGGTACACAAAACTCACGGTTCGGTACGTACCTCGGTTTTGAAGTCACGGTTCGGTACAGTTTTCGGTACAGCAGGTGGAGAGAAAACTAAACATAAAATTGCTTTTTTTTATTATTAAACAGAGGTTTACTGAACAAATTGTGTTTTTGTCTTTAAATATATTAAATTAAATTAAAACTAAAAGTTTCTTAAGGATAAAAAAAATGATCTCTGCTAATGCTATAAACTATGTAGGGAGCCCTAACTTGAAAGAAGCCCAAACTATTAGCCTAAATTCAATTGCTTTTTATTTTTAGATAAAATAATCAACACTCAAATAACAAATTGTATGCAAACCTGTAAGCTGCACCTAAGGCAGTTTTTGCATTAACTTCTAAATGTTTTTACTCCAATTCGTTGTTGAAATATAATCATTTCTACACAGTGGCTGTTATTTTAACATCAGATTTATTTAAACATACATTAAATAGCCTAATCAGGATATCACTAAAAGCAGAGATGGGCATAAATACATGGAAATGTATTTAAAATACAAATACAAAATACTGTGTGGAAAAATGTATTTAAATACAAATACAAAATACTGTGTGGGAAAATGTATTTAAATACAAATACAGTATTTTGTATTTTGAAAATACACAAAATACATGTGAAATTGAAGATTCAGTGCAGGTATCCCTATTAGGCTGAAATCTATCTGGGCCTATTCTGAATGCCAAAAAGCATTTAGATGTGTGCAACTACTTAGAAACTTTCATTTTAATTTTATATACCTCTTCCCTTCCCCTGCCCTGTAGGAAATAAAAAACTACAAAAAAACCCCCAAAAAACTAATTTTTAACTTTTATTATGTTTTATCACCATCATTAAAAGCCAATGTGACAATGTGTAATTTGTTAAGCTAATTATAAATAGTCACAGTGAATTAAGAAACTACATAGGCCTACTGACTTTTAATTCTTTACCTCATTTCTGCACTCTCTGTCATTCTCTCTCTGTCATTCTCTCTCTCTCTCTTTCTTAAGTGCTTGCTTCCTTGCTGGTAATTACAAATAAACTTATGTAGTGCAAAATAGCAGCCATTTATATACTTACTTCTGACAAGGTTACAATGTAGTCTATTACTTATGGTGAACACTATTAAATAAAACTGTAAAACTGTGGGAACCTTTTCTGCTATATAGCAAAGAATAGGGATGGGTGATATGACAATATATGGCATGGTTTCACAATTATCAATATCAGTTTTGATACCACAGCAAAAACTGAATTTCAAACTCTTTTGATGCTTTTTTTTTACGCAAGTAGTATAGTAACTTTTATATTTATTTAATGTAATGTTTATTTGTTTCTATATACATAATTAGAAAATATAAAGTTTATCTAAAATAAAAAATTTTTTAATTAGAAATCATTTGGCACTTTTTTTGGTGAACAATAAAACTAAAAGTGTAGTGTATCTTTCATCATTGTCATCACAAATGCACACAATCACTACACTAAACTGATGGAGACAGACAATGATTAACCTAATTATTTCGTCTCTACATAAACAAACATTTGCATAGATGGGTAAACACAATCACAAATTTGGAAATGTGTCCAGTTACATTTTCATAAAGCACCATGTTTGTAAAATTTAAAATGATTGCATTTACAAAATGAGCCTGCATAGCAGAAATAATGAATAAAGTAATGGTCGGTGTTTAATACAATCGTTAATTGAAATAAAATAATTAATGAATTAAAAAACATATATAACACAGTATTGTTCAATTTAGTGTTATACATATGTTATCATATTAATATGTTTTGTTCTAATGTCTCAAGTCACAATTTCAAGTTTACTGGGTTTAACTTGATTATTTGGGTAGGTTTTAAGAAGTGTACTAAAAAACTTTTTCACATGTGTCGTAAAAATGACCTACAACCTAATCAGTTTACATGTGAAGAAATCCATTTATTCACAAACTTCTCACGAGACGAGTGTTTGACATAGTATAAGAGGTGTTTGACAAATTATTCGGCAAACTACTTCCTCTCATTGCTGCTTTTTGGTGGTTTGGAGAACAATTACTCAGAGTCGCCCTCTGTCGTTTCACAGAATTATACAATGGAGAGCACGTCAAGCATAGGTTTACTGAGGAGCGCACGCAGTAAGCAGGTAACAGGTTCATGGCGTAGAGCCATGCGAATTGCGAAAGTATAAACAAGGCTTCAACTGCACAAAGCTAAAGAGAAAGCGGAAAGTCCTATCTAAACATTGTAATGTTTATGTGTACGAAGCCATGCTTGCTGATATTGTGGTCTATAACTCCTCCCTGAACTCACGTGAACGAGCAGCGATTTGCCTGTGATTTCGGGCATTTGTCTGCGATTTCTCAAAACCTGTCGGCGAGCCAAAATCGGGGCTAAAATCGTGCAGTCTGAACTCGGCTTAACATGCAGTAACGTTAAAGGGATAGTTCACCCAAAAATGAAATTTTGATGTTTATCTGCTTGCCCCCAGCGCATCCAAGATGTAGGTGACTTTGTTTCTTCAGTAGAACACAAATGAGGATTTTTAACTCCAACCGCTGCTGTCTGTCAGCCAAATAATGGGAGTAGATGGGGACTTCGGCTAAAAGAGTAAAAAAAGCTTGCTTAGACAAATCCAAATTAAACCCTGCGGCTCGTGACGACACATTGATGTCCTAAGACACGAAACGATCGGTTTGTGATGTCTGATCGCGCTCTGACAGCAGCAGTGATGTCTGACACTCATTAAAGTATATGCGCGAGACATCACTTCCGTTGTCAGAGCGCGATCAGACATCACTAACCGATGCTGAATGGAGTTGGACATAGTCGTGTATTAGAGGTAAAAAATGATACGATCGTTTTGTGTCTTAGGACATCAATGTGTCGTCACGAGCCGCAGGGTTTAATTTGGATTTGTCTAAGCAAGCTTTATTTACTCTTTTAGCCGAAGTCCCCATCTACTCCCATGGGGATTGGGGGGCGTGTCTGGTCTGAACCTGGGTAGCGTTTCCCAAAAGCATCGTAAGCCTAAGTTGATCATAGCTCCATTGCTTTCAATGGAGCTACGATCAACTTAAGCTTACGATGCTTTTGGGAAACGCAGCCCAGGTCTGAACCTGGTCTGAACCTGGTCTGAACTAGTTGATGCATGAAAACAACACCCTGATAAAGAGGCTGACTGTCTCAAAGTATTTTGAGTATTTTGAAAATACAAAAATACTCATCTTAAATGTATTTAAATACAAATTACATTTGATTTTTTCCAAAGGCTTTAAAATACAAAATACAAAATAGTATTTTGTATTTCAAATACGTATTTTAAATACATGTATCTGAAATACTGCCCATCCCTGACTAAAAGATTAAGTAAAATAATGAATATATTGGCTAATACAGTGCATATATTAAGCGAAAGAGTTCATTTCTCTAGCGAACTAACAAGCTGTGAACACTGAATGGCTTTTCTGAGGTAAATGCATCATGACATATTGTTGAATACGGACGCTTTCATTGATGTCTTTCCACCGTTGAAACACTGAATGAGCGATTACATGAGATATGACCGTTTCAGTAAGTTGTACTGAATCTTGCAACATACCTTCAGATGTTCTTTCATGTTTATTCTGTAACTAGTATTAAGGAGGAAGAGATGAACACATTCACTTGCGCTCCGCGCTCGCGCTGCCGGTTGAACTGAGGCGCCTGTACAGTGATCTGTTACCCCACATCAAAGCACGTCAAAATGGCATTTTCTGTTTAAACTTCATGATTTCGTGGACAGAATTTGAAGGATGACACTTTGTTTCTTATCGAAAGTAACAAAACGCAGAGCTTATTGCGGTTATTGGTGGTGAATATTGGTTGCAATGTAATGCTTCGGTACACACGTGCACCGTACCGAAAGCCCTGTACCGAAATGGTTCGGTACAAATACGTGTACCGTTACACCCCTAATATATATATATATATATAGAACACTTTATGTAAATTGTGTGCGTACATATCCTAAATGTTACCAAGATTTGTAAATTCAGAGGAAGTCACAAATTTAAAATAATGCCCGTCAATGGCGTAATAACTGCAATTCTGCATTATCCCTGGATTCTTCTTGTACTGCAAAGTAACAAAGTCCCTTTAAAGCTGCGTTCACACCAAACGCGAATAGAGCGTCAAATTCGCGTCTACCGCGTCTAGTTTGCCGCTTGAACATTTTGAATGCATTCGCGCGTCTAGAGCGAAATAGACGCGCGTAAAAAACAAGCGTTTGAAGCGAAATTGACGCGCGTCCGAGGCGAAATCCGCTTCTTGTGGGAGGGGCAAGTGCTAGGCGGTTGTCTGTTTGCAAGATGGCTGATGTTGATCGTGCGTTCATCGAGAGAGCTACCGCTTTGTATTTGCTCTGGAGAGCAGAACAGCGGCGTAGGGGTCAGCGTCGCGGCAAGGCCGCGGGTCGATAAACGTGTACGTGACTCAAAAGTGAAATGTGTATTTACAACTTACCAGGTAGCCCAATCTCCTCACCGACACTCTTCCAAGCGAGGTCCTTTTTATTCCTGTCTGAAGTATGAACTTGTGTCATAAATCTCTGGGTGACTGCTCACTGATAATATCAGTCGTTCCTCCATTTTGAATGAGTGACTCCGGGCGGGCCTGCCGCCACAGCAGCAAGCAGGCTCCTGATTGGTTAACGCGGCGCGAATTTACGCCAAAGTTCAAATTTTTCAACTCGGGCGTCAGACGCGAATTCGCGTCAAACGCTAAATGCACAAAAAGCACCATTCGCGCGTAACGCGCGTATCGCGCGAAACGCTCAATTCGCGTCATTCGCGCGAACTAGACGCGCGAATGAGGCGAATTCGCGTCTTCCGCGCCGCGCTAAACGCCTCATTCGCGCCGCGAGACCTCCAGACGCGCGTAAACGCGTCTTTACATTGACTTAACATTGAAATCATTCGCGCCAGACGCTCTATTCGCGTTTGGTGTGAACACAGCACAAGACAGTCATTTCACTCGGTGGCAATCTTTGAAACGCCTCTCGGGCCATTTCTCAATTCCAAGAACGCAGAGTTGCGGACTTGCGTTCTCTTGCAGTCCGGTCTTGCCAGCGACCTTGAAAGAACGAACTCGGAAGGACACACGGACACAGAACGCATTGTTTAAGAATTGAGATATGCTGCAAACTTGTAGCTCAACTGACCGCCCCAGCATATAATAAGTGGCTAATGCACAATAAATACAACATAACATCACAAACAAATGTCATAACCTATTAAAAGATTTCTTTCAAATTATTATAGATATTATTTTCATATCATTTTATATCTTTTTATTTCACCGCGTGTATTTATGAAAATCAGTAGCCTTAGTGTTACATGCTTTGTCAATGTTAAGATTATTTATTTATTTATTTTTATATTCCAATAAAAAACCTGAAGAAAGCCTGCAGTATATCACTTTATTAAAATTAAGCAAAACGAACGGTTTACTTTCACAAGCAGTCACGTATTTGCGAGCTTGTAGCGGGAATCTCATAAGTGAGAACGAGAACTTTAAAGCTTACAGCTTCCGTATGTCGACCGCTCGCAGACCTAAATGCGTGTCTTGTGCCTCCTTTCTGAGGCGCGCGTTTGACCGTTTCTATAGAAACCGGCCGCTGCTGTGACGTGATGACTTTAGCAGTCGGCGATTGGCTCTTATTTAGAAGGCGGGACATATTCCGCCATATTGCGCAATACACTTTCTCCCATTCAAAACATAACCGTGGAAACAGTATTGACAGCTGCGTGATGTCTAGTGGCACGCTGTTTCATCCAACACTATGGAACATGGCACACTTGGAATAAGAATAGGAGCGAGGATCAACATCAGCATGGCGTTTACGAAATGCAACAGCTTTGCGACTAACTCGACTTAACAGATGCCGCTCAAGCACATTAATAGACAGGTGAGCAAAAGTACACGAGACGAATTAATGTAGCTCAACACGATAGAATGTTAGAATATCATACTGTTGATCTTGCTTACGGTCAACAGACAGCGGTCTACAACTTTAACACTCAAATGCAGTTTAATATGATAGTGTAACGTTAGACCAAGTTAAACAGCGATGCGTTACCTCAGTTTTAATTCATAAAATAAACTTACCTGTAGGAGTAGTATTTAAGCACGTGCAAGTACTTCGGTAGAATGAACTGACTCATTCCTATTCCTGGAAGTCCAGGCTGGGATTTGAATGTGGCACTGAAATCGGTCTCTCATTGGCAATCGCGCCCGCGATTCCGAGCCGAGATTGTGCCTTTACCACAGGTAAATTAAATTCATTTAATAGTGAAGAAGACTATGCAGTGTCATTTTACATTAATCATTTCCGGGATCTGAATACTTACCTGAAATATGTAAAAACACCATTTATTTCATTTAATCACCCTAAATGTTCTAGAATTATTACTTTCCAAAAACGGTTATTCAAGTAATTTGTTAAATTTGTCATATCACAATATATGACGGTAGTCGCAGAAAGATAAAGCAATATCGGAATGAAATCGACTGTCCCTTTTTTGCACAAAGAAAACCTGGTACACGTGCATGAAGCTGATCACATAGGACATAGACGGAGACTTTAACTGCAACGTACAGGTAATTTTTTATAAGCAGTATGCAAACGACATACTGTAGCCTTATTACCACGCAGGACATAAATAATCATGTTTCTGCCTCTAATGTTACAAAGAAAGTCACTCGACACTATGGACCATGCCCAAGTTTCAAAGCGTGTCGTTCTTTCTGCTGTTAGAAAACGAGTCCAACTCCGCTTTCATGCGGATCATTACGACATGCTCTGAATGGAACAATGCGAACGAGCACCGTTCCGTCTCAAACAAATGCGTGCGACTGCACTGTACGCACTTCGGTAAAGTTGGTTTTATATTCGCACATTCGGACTTCCGCGTTTAAGATTTGTCTAATTATATGTGCTTTGAAGTGAATATTTGCAAATACAAAGCATGGCATGCTATTGACAACTAACTATTCTCAACCTGTACATTTTCCAGAATCGAACAAAACGGCCATATATAGTTTAATCGCTTACTTACTTGCTGAATGTCTGCTGAATGTCCAATGTTGTGCGGAAAACCACATAGGGAGCGTCTCAAAAGTTCGATATTGTTTTATTTTGTGCAAACAGACAACTACATTTTATCCAACTATGTACAATATAGAATATATATATTTTTCTGTTTCTGTTTCTATACCTACAGAACATACAGCCCATGTATTGCTGTTTTATTCACCTCTGTTTTTCTGGTTTGAAGTGGTAATAAAAACAGTGTTCTCCACGTGTTAAATAAAATGAATGGCTAAACTTCTAAACTTCTAAACTATCTTTTATGTTTTCCTGTTGTATGACACCTTCGTTTAACAATAAACTCTCACAATATCACAAATCATGTGCATTGACGGATGTTTACAGTCCTGCAGAGTTATCACTGTCCATGGTACTGAATCAATCAGATTATTGACAAGCATTCACAAAGTATAACGGCAAACAGGATGTTTAACTTGGGTGAACACTTCAAAAAGTAGTGTAAAAACTTTTTTTCAAGATGGTTTACTGGACATTTATGAGAAAGGTAGGGTACCACAATGTTTATTCACCCAATTTGTACTGCATTTAAAAAAAAGTAATATGTGATCATAACAATGTTACTATTTTTACAAATTATATTTGTATATCCTTTTTTTATGAACACATCTATATTGAAATATTACGAAATCTGAACATATTACAAAATTATTTTTTATGTGTCTACTTCACAAAAACGGAGATTTGCGTTTGTGGCTACGTGATGATGTCATCACGCAATGAAATCACAACGTAATTTAGCAACTTATAGCAACAAATCGACCAGCCTGAAATCAACTGAAGGCAAAAGACATTAAATCTCTTAATATCTCAGCAGAGGAGGATTAAAGAACTCCACAAACAGCATTACCAGCTTCACTTATTACTAACTTCACTGACATTTATTTCTGTCACACGTCTGCAGCAGTTCTTATTGATAATTAACACAACTTTTATATTTCTTTCTTTTAAGGTTACCGTGATGGTGATTGATGTTTCTATTTGTTGGTCTCTAAAT
The DNA here is from genome assembly GCA_036281575.1 of Ancherythroculter nigrocauda. Lineage (NCBI taxonomy): Eukaryota > Metazoa > Chordata > Actinopteri > Cypriniformes > Xenocyprididae > Ancherythroculter > Ancherythroculter nigrocauda. The sequence goes on along the minus strand of VTFQ01000003.1, from coordinate 36,490,262 downwards.
TTTTGTTATCTGTAGCGGCGTTCTTTGATTGCTGAGACAGTTTGTTTAACAAACATGTTTGCAATGTATCATTAATCGTAATGTTATAAAAAGATTAAAGTTCGGAAATTATGGTTATACTAGAATCGTGGGTTTTCCTTACTATCCAGTGTTAATTGGAATGTAATTGTCAACAAGTGATTATATTTATAAATTAAAAAAAAGAGTTTTTTCTGCGGTGACACAAACACATCAACAATCAACCCATGAGTCTCAGCAACGGTGACCAAAGTTTCATGCCGCAATGCATGCTGGGTACCATGGTAAACAAAACAAAAAAAACTCCCAGAATGCATCACACTATTAATAAATAATGCAGCTGAATTGTACAATATTGTTTTCTAACTATTGTTCGAAAACGATAGTAGTTGCTGTGATTTTTGTTCTGTTTTATTTGCTTTTTATGTCGAATTTATCTTTCTGAATATTTTGTTTATTGTCACCATTGTTGAGATTCATATGCTGATTACTGATATCTATCTTTCTCATTAGAGTCCTCTTTCCTTCAATCCTGCAGTACAGTTATAATCCATGTTGTACTATCACCAGATTAGCAAATAAAATATATTAAGGGATCATATTAATTATTATATTACAAACTCATTGATAAATCAAAACATAATTAATGACATCTAAAAAAGAACTACCCATAATTCTACTCATTTATTTCTAGTTCAGTTTGTTGCTTCAATTGTGTTTTGGCACACACCAATTCAGCAACCAAGCATAAACCCAACGTTTAAACGTTTAGTGGCCAACTACTGAACCACCAATCACCATCATGGTAACCCATATTTATTAAGCCTCTGACAATTACTCACAAGAACACTGCTGAAAAAAATCTTGCATCAAATCTGCGCTTAAAAGTTACTTATGAAGCATCTCAGTCATAATTTAAGTGAACTACATCTTAAGTGTCAGAGCGTCAGCGTCTTAGAGATGATTCACGACACTTTGCTGTGCCACAAATGCTATTTTGGATGACGATATAGGCATGGACCAATCACTGAATAGATTTCTTTATTTAAGAATATTCTCAGATAAATTCACACTGAATGGTGTAATTCCTCAGAGGATTTTACATTCAACATATTTGACAATAAATATTTTTCAAGATAATACATTACGATATACACATTGGAAATGAAAGATACACATGTTTTCCAGCACCTTTTAATAGTAATTTTTTAAACGGTATTTTGTTAACTGACCTGCCTAGCTTAGATTTTATGATCATTCCATGCCAGATCATCATTCCAGATGTGACAGATACCTTTATATAGCCCACGTTCGTGATTTTTTAAATTTATTTTTCCAGCGGTGAAGGGGAGTGGTGTGGAATCCTGCACAGAAATCACCAACATTGTATTACAGTGAGGTTCTTGACTGTTTGAAGTAAAGTATTTGGAGTTTCGTAGGACTTTGCAGACGGTTCCTTTCATTCTGTCTCTTAGCCGTGTGTGTATAGAGATCAGTGCGTGTTTTCCACTGCGGATGAAAGCTGGTTTTGAGGAAAATAAGGCTGTTGCTGCTTGTCTATGTTACTACGATTAAAAAGAGGTGTTATTTGTGTAGTAACAGCGTTTAGCGCACACGTTATTGATCCGGGAAATTGGAATCTGTGAATATGCGGCCAAGTTTACTCTGAAACCCTGTATTAAGTAGCTTGATTAACCAGTTGTTTATGTTTTGTTTGTGTGTGTCATTTATGTTTTAAACGTCTTCAGTTAAAATTATCATTAAACACTTTTCATTTGTTCTTTACATTCATATAAATATTTTACAACTTCTTTTGAAAGGCTGTGAGTGTGTTATCAAAAGCTATTGAACTGGAACTGTGTGTGTCCATCAAAACAGACTTAGACCTTTGATACTGAACTTTTTCAGATAAAATGACTTCATTAAACACTTTTCATTTGTTCTTTACATTGATATAAATATTTTACAACTTCTTTTGAAAAGCTGTGAGTGTGTTATCAAAAGCTATTGAACTGGAACTGTGTGTGTGCATCAAAACAGCCTTAGACCTTTGATACTGAACTTTTTCAGTTAATATGACTTCATTAAACACTTTTCAACTGTTCTTTACATTAATATAAATATTTTACAACTTCTTTTGAAAGGCTGTGAGTGTGTTATCAAAAGCTATTGAACTGGAACTGTGTGTGTCCATCAAAACAGCCTTAGACCTTTGATACTGAACTTTTTCAGGTAAAATGACTTCATTAAACACTTTTCATTTGTTCTTTACATTAATATAAATATTTTACAACTTCTTTTGAAAGGCTGTTATCAAAAGCTATTGAACTGGAACTGTGTGTGTGCATCAAAACAGCCTTAGACCTTTGATACTGAACTTTTTCAGTTAATATGACTTCATTAAACACTTTTCATTTGTTCTTTACATTAATATAAATATTTTACAACTTCTTTTGAAAGGCTGTGAGTGTGTTATCAAAAGCTATTGAACTGGAACTGTCTGTGTCCATCAAAACAGCCTTAGACCTTTGATACTGAACTTTTTCAGTTAAAATGACTTCATTAAACACTTTTCATTTGTTCTTTACATTAATATAAATATTTTACAACTTCTTTTACACTGATATGATCATTTTTTCAAAAGATATTAATTTTAGAAGTGTGTCAATAAAAATAGCATTACTACACATTAAGGGTACAAACTACACTTTTACAGTAAATATTACTATATTAAAAACTATGACTATATTATTTACATTGAGATAAATATTTTGCAACTTCTTTTACATTGATATGATAATTTTTTCAAAAGATATTAATTTTAGAAATGTGTCAATAAAAATAGCTTTATTACAGTTTAAGGGTACAAAGTATCCTTTTCCAGGCAATATTTGTACATTAAACACCATGACTATATTCTTTACATTGAGATAAATATTTGTAAACATCTTTTACACTGATATGAGGCTTTTTTCCAAAGAAATTAATTTTAGAAGTGTGTCAATACAAAATAGCTTTATTAGACTTTAAGGGTACAAACTATACTTTTCCAGTCAATATTACTATATTAAACACTATAAGTGTGTTCTTTACATTGAGATAAATATTTTGCAACTTCTTTTAGACTGATATGAGGCTTTTTTCAAAAGATATTAATTTTAGAAGTGTGTCAATAAAAATAGCATTACTACACATTAAGGGTACAAACTACACTTTTACAGTAAATATTACTATATTAAACACTATGACTATATTCTTTACATTGAGATAAATATTTTGCAACTTCTTTTACACTGATATGATCATTTTTTCCAAAGATATTAATTTTAGAAGTGTGTCAATAAAAATAGCATTACTACACATTAAGGGTACAAACTACACTTTTACAGTAAATATTACTATATTAAACACTATGACTATATTATTTACATTGAGATAAATATTTTGCAACTTCTTTTACAATGATATACTTTTTTCAAAAGATATTAATTTTAGAAGCGTGTCAATACAAAATAGCTTTATTAGACTTTAAGGGTACAAACTACTCTTTTCCAGTCAATATTACTATATTAAACACTATGAGTATGTTTGATTAACCAGTCATTTATGTTTTGTTTCTGTGTATTATTTATGTTTTAAAGTACTACCATAATAATGATAAATCAATGACAACTACATACATGACTATAAATGATTATGAATTTTTTTTTTTTTTATAAAAACAAAATAATGTTCAAAATAATAAGAAAATAAAACACTAATGTATAGTTGCCTATCTCCTTGGTTGTACAATAAAGTAAAAATACTTCTGTAATCAAAGATCTTTGACAAGTCATTTTTTACATAGAGCATAAACCACAACACTTTCTTAAAGTAAAAGAGGTTGTTATTGAAAACCATTACATTGTTCATATCACTTCACTTGCATCCTATTTATGAAAAAAAGAAAAAAAAAAAAACATTTTAGGTGTTTTAAATGTTTTTGTAGATAATAAAAAGTCAACTATGAAATTACCCAATATCACAAATATTTCAACCTCCCAAATGCGAGTATTTCTTCCCCTAAAATTCATTCACATAAAAGACCAGCTGAGGACAACAAGCAACACAACAATATGAAGCCTATACCAAATACTAAAAAAGTGTAAAGCGTTTACATAACATATCAAATAGGCAATACATTTTTTCTTACAATGTAAGAACACTTTCAGCATAAGCTCCTCTAACTGAATAGCTTACAGACACAAATCACAAGTCCATGGTTCTTCCTGTGCTTTAATGTTGAGACGATACCACCTCAGACAAATTTCACATTGTACCTGGAAGGAAAATAGGAAATGTTGTTAGATTTATTTGCACAGTGTTGTAATTATTAAATGTAGTTGTGAAAACACATGCTTTCACTTAAAATGAAAAGTCAACAGCCAGAAATTGGATAAACAGTACCCAGTCGTAGAGCACATGTACTGGATCTCTTTGTCTGTATCCACAGTTTGAGCATTGATCATCTTTGTGACGTATTTCTTTGCGTTCACACTTAACGCATTGCTCCTCTTTTGGGGGTAATTCTTTTTGGGGGCAGTGTGTGATTATGGTAGTCTTACACAACATGAACTTTGCTTAGTTTCCATTATTACTGTTTTGGATCTAAAAATGCCAAATATCTTTTTTAAAACAGACTATCATACCCGAATCTTTGGCATGCCTTTTCGGCTTCTTGCATTTCATTTGTGCCACTCAGAGAGTCAAGCACGAAAAGGGTGTCAGTCTGAGCATATACAAACTAAATTGGATAAAAAGAAACAAATAAATTAGCAAATAAATGTCACTGAAAGATCAAACATGTCTAAATGGGCATATGTAGTAGCTTATCATTGAAATTAGCACTCTTTTACTTACCACAAACCTCCAGTGATTTTTGGTGATATTGACAAAAGTGATGACCCCATCATATTGCTCAAAGTTGACCTGTTTATCAAAAATTTAAAAGATCATGTCTGTGCAGTGTACATGTGAAAATTAAATATCATAAGTACACTGTAAAAATAAAAGGTGCCTGTAGGAACCTTTTGGGGTTCTTCACTTTGCCACACCGGCGGAACCGTCTGTAGATCCTCTAGGCACCCTTTCAAAAGGGCTGGTTCTCTGAGGAACCACCCAGGTTTCCTGAGGAACTCTTATATGAAGCATTGTGTGGAACCGCTTTGGGTGCCTCCAGGAACCAAATTTCATTTTTTTTTTAATTATTAATTTATTTTCATGTTGGTACTATGGTTACCCTTAACTTCTATTATAATAAATAAATTGAAAGACTGCAAATGCAAAATGCAAAATAAAAACTGTTTATTGCATATAGATGAATTTTATTACATACACTTTAAGGCACTTAAAAAAAGCAATAGGCTTAATATCAATACACATTTAAAAAATAGGGTAATACATAAGCAACATGAATAACCAACCATTTATAAACAATAGGCAATACAAGAATAGACATCTCAACAAAATGCATGGAAACACAAATGTCCCATGTAATAAATCAATGTTTAAAAAATGACATTAAAGTATTAGTTAGCCCAAAAATGAAAATTGTGTCATTAATTACTCACCCTTATGTCGTTCCACACCCGTAAGACCTTCGTTCATCTTCGGAACACAAATTAAGATATTTTTGATGAAATCTGAGTGATTTTTGTCCCTCCATAGACAGCTACGCAACAACCAATTTGACGTTTAAAAAAGTTCATAAAGAGATAGTAAAAATAATCCATATGAATTGAGTGGTTTTGTCCAATTTTTCTGAATAAACTCAATCACTTTAAAGCTGCGCACACACTTAACGATTGTAAGGCCGATTATGAATGTAAATTGATACTTTGACTGGACGCGTTTGAGCGCGATCAGTCATGAGCCAGTTGCGTTCAGTCTGCGATTACAGTCGGTGTTCAAATTCCATGTGTTAGTATTTAAATCGGCTTCAGTCGCAGGAAACAATCGCTGTATGTTGAGCACAGTCTTAGAATGTTTTAGCTAGTCATTAAATGTGTGCCCGGCTTAAATGGTGAACAGATTTATTTTAAGCTTTTATTCACATGTAAACATTGATCTGCGAAAAAAAACAGAAGCTCAACCGAACCACCTCATTGGTTCTTGCTAAAGCTCAAACGTGCTGTGTAACACAAGAATGAACCTTGTTGGTTCTTGCACGTTAAACAAACATGTTTAAGCTTCCATTTACCACATTTACACGCCAGTAAGACCTTCGTTCATCTTCGAAACACAAGTTAAGATATTTTTGATAAAATCCGATGGCTCAGTGAGGACTCCATTGACAGCAAGACATTTAGCACTTTCAATGCCCAGAAAGCTACTAAAGTCATATTTAAAACAGTTCATGTGACTACAGTGGTTCAACCTTAATGTTATGAAGTGATGAAAATACTATTTTTGCGCCAAAAAAACTAAATAACGAATTTATTCAACAATTTCTATGATGGGCGATTTCAAAACACTGCTTCATGAAGCTTCGAAGCTTTACAAATCTTTTATTTCAAATCAGTGGATTGTAGCGCATATAAAATTGCCAAAGTCATGTGATTTCAGTAAACGAGGCTTTATTACGTGATAAGTGTTTCGAAATTTCAATGGTTCACCACTGACTTTGGCAGTTTGATACACGCTCTGAACCACTGATTCAAAACAAAAGATTCATAAAGATTCAAAGCTTCATGAAGCAGTGTTATGAAAATGGCCATCACCAGATATTGTTGAATAAAGTTGTTATTTTGTTTTTTTTGGCACACAAAAAGTATTCTCGTCACTTCATAACATTAAGGTTGAACCACTGTAGTCACATGAACTGTTTTAAATATGTCTTTAGTAGCTTTCTGGGCATTGAAAGTGTTAAATGTCTTGCTGTCAATAGAGCCCTCACTGAGCCACCGGATTTTATCAAAAATATCTTCATTTGTTTTCTGAAGATGAACGAAGGTCTTACGGGTGTGGAACGACATGAGGGAGAGTAATTAATAACAGAAATTTCATTTTTGGGTGAACTAACCCTTTAAGGTGCAGTAAAATTTGCTGCTGTTTGGAGAATGAATTCCAGTAATTTCAATAGAAATCCACACAATCATTAATTTCATGTGTGGTCAAAAATTTCACTATGAGTCCAAGTTGGTTACTCAAATTCGCCAGATTTGACCAACAGAAAGCTGACTGAAAGTGACTCCTATATGAGCTCCATCATATAATACGTCACTATATTGCTGAAAATGATAAATGGACCTTTTTGCCTGCGTGATTTCACAGAAATGTCACAAATGTGACTGCACCTTTACTCGCGGCAACATAAAATCCAATCAATAATAAAATCTTCACAAGGTACATTTGAGGTAATTAATCAGAAAAGTAAAAAGGTACAGCAGCTTTGTTTTCTGCTAGGCTTCTTTTTCCTCTTTTTTGGTGGATGATCCAGGCACTTCAATGATTTCCAGGTCTACAGGAGGATTTTTGTTTCAGTATACTAGGCCAAGATCCCTGCAAAGTACAAAATTTACTGTTAGTAACATTATTAAAGTGATAGTTTTAAAATTAAAATAATTTCCTCAGCCTTGTAACATTCCAAACCTGTTTGACTCTGTCTGTGGAACCCAAAAGCAGATCTCGGGCATAATGCAGTCACCGTTCAATTTCATTGCATGAAACACAAACAGAAAAAAAATTGTGTAAATCATTCATTAATCAATTCAAGTCTCATTCAATTCAATGCATCAATCTATGTAAAATGGATAAATATTCTAAGCTCCAAAAATGTCCAAGAAAAGATCCTAAAAAGTATCATACGAGTGCACAAATCATGTGTTATGAGTTGTGTTGTAAGTCTTCTGAAGCCACACAATATCTTTCTTTTTTCTTTCTTTGTTTTTATAAAAAAGACTAAACTTGAAGATGTAATTTCAAGTTCAAATGTCTTAAATTCAAATGCAAATGATTAAGGCATAAGAAAAAAGGCATCTAGCATCATTGATGCCACACCTGTCATATAATTTATATGAGTAATGTGAATGAGATTTGAGAGCACGAGGGAAGATTTTCAGAGAATAATGGATTAAATTTGTGTCTGTTCATCACAAATAGCTATTGTATGGCTTCTAAAAACTAGGAATATAGTGTATGAATGGTTTTAAGTTAAATTTGAAGTTTCCTATACCCAATCACTTTTGATAAATGGAAAAGAGCAGCTTAATATTAAATTAATATCCCTTAACCTTACTTCTAAAACTCACCACATTACAGCACCTTGTATATCTTGATCTGTGAATATCTCCCAAACTGTCATTGAAATTAGATTTACAGTAGGTAGGTAAAAAACACAAGTACACAGTCAAACATAGGCTACAATTTCACACAGAAAATTGTAATTCAATACTTACATGGTTCAGGTACTCTAACATTTCGAGATTATTTCAGAAATGGTTGTTCTGGGAAAACAAAATAACAAAGCTGATTATATCCATGCACAACATTAAAAGATAAAAATGTACTGGCCAGTAAAGAACTTTAAAAGGGTACTATTAGAGAAAATCTGTAGTAAATAAACAAAAACTATATTAACCATTTGTGTTATTCTGTATGCCTAATAACAAAAGCCAATGACGACAGGTATCAGCAAACAGTAATGTTGGCAATTTGAAAACACAATTACGTTGAATGACTAAAAAAAAAAAAAAATCTTAGACAATAAGTTAATGAACTCCGTTTGTAGCGTAAAGTTCATTAGATTCGTTAGCATGGCAGCTAAAACGGCTAAATCATTCTTAACGACATACTAAGGGGTAAACACTGTAAAAACATAGTATTGTATAATAAATTAAGATAATGTGTATGTGTTTGCACATATAACTTAGTGAGTAGACTGCGTGTTTATATTTCGAGTTTACAAACCTTATAACGGATAGCCGAGCAAACCGCGGATGCGGCAGCAGGCTTTGATGAGGGGAGCCGTTACTTTCAAATCCGATGATGATGATGATGATGATGACGAGGTGAGCTTTTGTGCGCGCGAGCAGCGCGAGGATCACTGAAGCGATGACGAGACAGCATAATCATTTTTATCCTCCTCTTGTTTCTTTTTCATATAATAATAATAATAATAATAATAATTATTATTATTATTATTATTTAAGCTTTAAATCAATCTATAAAATATACAGAATAAATGTATGCCTATGTAGGCTATAGGCTACTTAATCAAACTTAAGTATAAAAAATAATAATAAATAAATAAATAAATAAATAAATAAATAATACATGTTCAAAGCTGTACATCTTATTGTGGCCTCACAGAACTTTTGGGTTACTCTAGATGCTGGCTTTTAAAAAAAGAGATCTTCCAGGAACCATGTAAATGTTTACAGATCTTACAAGAACCCTTTTATAGAATTTGAGTTCCTCGAACTTCCCCCAAAGCACTTTGAGGTCTCATAGTAATGAAAAGGTGACTCCAGAACCTCAGAACTGAATACAAAGTGCTTAAAGGATCCTATAAGTACCTGCAAGAACTGTATAGACTGTCAATGGTTCCACCAGTAACCCCACTATAGGAGAAAGAGCTTTGAGGCACTTAAAATACATTTTGAAGTTCCTTGAGTATCCAAAAGGATATTTGAGGCACCTTTAGTTTTTACAGTGTAGTTGCACTCACTTTTCAAAATCCTTGCTGTTCCATCTGCTCTCTTGTGCCATTTAAAATGACACCTGTGGTGTCATGGCTTAGCTGGTAGAGATTTGCATCCTCCTTCTTTGACGAGGTCTGTGTTTTGTTGGGTTGTGAGCAAGGCACATAATGCACGGAACACCTTTCTTGATTAAGTCATGTTGCTGGCATTTTGAAGTCTTGCGAAAGCATATATGGCAAAGTATCTCAGTCCTTTGTCATCTGTTTGCCTACAGATTGCCTGTCTGACAGCTTTCAAATGTGTAGTACAGTATATGACTTCATTTCATCCACTGATTTTTTTGTTCATGCAGACGTCATATGCTCTGTTGAGGTAAGTGCTGATGTGCTCTTTGTTGAAAGCGAGCATCACACTTTGTATTAAAACCCAGCTATAATCAGTTTCGACCTGGTGAATTTTTATTTGGGTGTACTTTGATAAATGCAAAGTGAATTGCATGAGCCAAAATGTGATTGGTGGTACTGAGTGCTTCATTGGAGAGCATTTCACAAATAGGCAGTGGTGGTGCATCTCGACCTGCATTTCCTGGAAGAGTGAGCACATAGTACAACACCGGTTTGGGCTGTTCTGGAATGTTTGACACTACACCACCAGTGGCATCAAGATAGAGGGACACAGGAGACTTACTTCGCAAATGATGCACAAGAATGCTGATCCCCAACTCAGAGTACAAATGAACAATGAACTGATTCACACTGAAATGCTGTATGTAGCCTGGTATTTTGAAGTATTTTTCGTCAATGTCCTTAAATATTGTCTGCATTAAGGATATTTCCATCTTGATGTTAGAGTGTTTAATGAAGTCATTTTATCTGAAAAAGTTCAGTATCAAAGGTCTAAGGTTGTTTTGATGGACACACACAGTTCCAGTTCAATAGCTTTTGATAACACACTCACATCCTTTCAAAAGAAGTTGTAAAATATTTATATTAATGTAAAGAACAGTTGAAAAGTGTTTAATGAAGTCATTTTATCTGAAAAAGTTCAGTATCAAAGGTCTAAGGCTGTTTTGATGGACACACACAGTTCCAGTTCAATAGCTTTTGATAACACACTCACAGCTTTTCAAAAGAAGTTGTAAAATATTTATATGAATGTAAAGAACAAATGAAAAGTGTTTAATGAAGTCATATTAACTGAAAAAGTTCAGTATCAAAGGTCTAAGGCTGTTTTGATGCAGACAGTTCCAGTTCCACATAGTGCGCATTAGCGACATCTGGTGGTCAGACTTGTTTCTCCACCATATCTAAATCATCTAAATCACAGATCTACGGTTTGAAAAAGCACTTGACCAAAGCTTCGGAAGTCCGTGACATACGGAATCACTCTTGTCTTGAATCAGTTATATCTAATATAAACTAATCTCATCTAAATTAATTAATTTGTGCCTCGAAGCCTCGGTATCAACCGTCCCATCACCAGACTTAAGTACCATGGACAGTGAGTCTTTATCACTCTGTCAATCGAAACTTGCACTTTGTAGATGGTGCCTCAGATTAACGATGACGTCACAGCACTCCATAGAGGTAAGTGTGTTTGTTTGCTGTCGAGTTCTACAGAAAATCGTGTTGTACTTTGTGCTCATAACAGTCAGTAACGATAATAAAATTAAATGAGCCTTTTTTAATGCTGATTCACAAAGTTATTGAAAGCGGAAGTCCGAATGTGCGAATATAAAACCAACTTTACCGAAGTACTGTACGCTCTGCTGATGTATGTAAAGAGCAAAAGAGTATGATTATACACCCAACGATATATCAAAGTGCATAAAACGATGAAAATACTTATCACTGAGATTAAGTGGCTGTTGTAGTGATGACGAGGGAATATTGAAGATTGCTTTGATGATAGTTAGGCCTTTGATGATATTACTGAAACGAAATTCGAAAATAGAATCCGCGGGTGGACCTGCACACTGCGGTCAAGTGGGCCGCGCGTCGAAAATACACGGTCAAGCCAGCCGCTCTTTTTTTTAGTTTGCGCGTCTATTCCTGCACTTACGGTATGGGTGCTGGAAACGGTCTAAATGCATTTAAAGACGGCAGTTTCCTTTATACTCTTGCAGTTAACCGTAAAAAGGGCAATAACATAAAGAGACATCAGATAAGTTATTTTTATATAAAAATATATATACTTTTATATACTTTATTTTATTGTAATTTAATGTTTGTATATGCTATATATCATATATTAATGTTAATGTTAATAGTAATGGTAATAATTATGAACCATTTATTAATTTTAATGTTTTATGTATATTATACAGTAATTATTATATAGTATGAATATTAATTAATGTTAATATTAATGTATATAAGTATATATATATATATAGGAAGCATAGATGTATCCTTAGCTGCCTTTGATATCCCACAATCCTGTGCTTTCCATTCTGTGACAGTTGAGCTAGAAAAATAAATAAATAAATATATATATATATATATATATATATATATATATATATATATATATATATATATATATCGATCTGAGGAAGGTATCTCATGATACAATATATATATATATATATATATATATATATATATATATATATATATATATATATATATATATATATTGTAATTAGTACCTTTATAGGTTAGCTCATTTTGTCAACTGATATTTATTCAGGGTCACCCTGGCTATTACTGTACTCTTTTTCATATCATTTTACTGTACAGTTTGGGAGAAAATTAAAGTCAAACTCACCCCCACTATCAAAGTGCATTTTAGCACTTGCACTGTGGCCCATATTCAAACACTCATAAAAATATTTTCTTTATAGGTAAGCTCATTCTGTCAACTGATATTTATTCAGGGTCACGCTGGCTATTACTGTACTTATTTTCATACCATTTTACTGTACAGTTTGGGAGAAAATTAAAGTCAAACTCACCCATAATATCAAAGTGCATTCAAGCACTTGCACTGTAGCCCATTTTCAAACACTCATAAAAATCTTTTCTTTATAGGTTAGCTCATTCTGTCAACTGATATTTATTCAGGGTCACACTGGCTATTACTGTACTTATTTTCATATCATTTTACTGTACAGTTTGGGAGAAAATTAAAGTCAAACTCACCCACAATATCAAAGTTCATTTTAACACTTCCACCTTGGTCCATTTTCAAACACTCATAAAAATCTTTTTTTTATAGGTTAGCTCATTCTGTCAACTTATATTTATTCAGGGTCACACTGGCTATTACTGTACTCATTTTCATATCATTTTACTGTACAGTTTGGGAGAAAATTAAAGTCAAACTCACCCATAATATCAAAGTGCCTTCAAGCACTTGCACTGTAGCCCATATTCAAACACTCATAAAAATCTTTTCTTTATAGGTTAGCTCATTCTGTCAACTGATATTTATTCAGGGTCACACTGGCTATTACTGTACTTATTTTCATACCATTTTACTGTACAGTTTGGGAGAAAATTAAAGTCAAACTCACCCACAATATCAAAATGCATTTTAGCACTTGCACCTTGGTCCATTTTCAAACACTAATAAAAATCGTTTCTTTATAGGTTAGCTCATTCTGTCAACTGATATTTATTCAGGGTCACCCTGGCTATTACTGTACTCATTTTCATATCATTTTACTGTACAGTTTGGGAGAAAATTAAAGTCAAACTCACCCATAATATCAAAGTGCATTCAAGCACTTGCACTGTAACCCATTTTCAAACACTCATAAAAATCTTTTCTTTATAGGTTAGCTCATTCTGTCAACTGATATTTATTCAGGGTCACGCTGGCTATTACTGTACTTATTTTCATATCATTTTACTGTACAGTTTGGGAGAAAATTAAAGTTAAACTCACCTCCACTATCAAAGTGCATTTTAGCACTTGCACCGTGGTCCATTTTCAAACACTCATAAAAATATTTTATTTATAGGTTAGCCCATTCCTTCAATTAATTTTTATTCAGGGTTTAGTGATTTTTACTTCGTCCATCAAAGGACACGAAGTAAAGTAGGGATTGGTATTCACGTCACCGCTGACGTTGTGATTTTAGGACCACACGTCACTTAAGGGGTGATTATGAGTACATCAGATGACCACTTCCCCTTTTTACCTAGTTCAGGGCACCAGTCAAGGTGTTTTACCTTGGCAGTATGAGAACACTCCCAGCAGGGGCTTTCATTCATTTAGAATTAATGTAAAGTGGTCAGCTGATTTATCTGAAAGATTGGTGATATTGCTACCTTGTAGAACCTTTTCTGTATTATCAACACAAGGAAGACACAAGTGTAATAAAATAAATTTTATTAACAAAAAGATAAACAAGAATAACTAACACAACTACTAAATGAATACTATGAATGATAAAGGAATAAAGTGCATAAGATACATAGAATACAAGTGATTAAGTTGGGTGTGGCTATGGAAGAGTTACGTTATCTTATGGAAAGATAAAGTGTTTCTCTGAAAATAATAAGGTGGAGAACCTTATTATGCACCAAACAAATAAACGAAAGATTATTTGTTATTAACTAACATCAGCTATATTACATCTAATGGAAATTAGGAAATTATATACTGATAATATACAACAATGCCAAGGTCTCTGGAAAGAGGTTTGGTTAAATGATATATACGTGCCACTTGGTTGAGTCCGACGACGTTGACGTCCTCCACTGGTTGTGCTGGGGGACGATGCAGTGGGGAGAGGAGCCAGAATCTGTTTCAACAGTCTTGAACACGAAGCTCTGTGGGATGCTGATCTCCTGAAGCACCAAAGGGTCTTAAAATCTGGAACATGCAGATGAGGCCCTGGTGTAGGTGCAGAAGGTCCTTAACAATCTGGAACACACAGACGAAGGTACCTTGTAGTGAAGGTTTGCTCTCCTGAGCTTAACCTTGTTGCAGATGTCGTTACTCGTTACTTGATCGACAGGATCTGTTGTTGTCTCTTCTGGATGGACCAGAGGCTCAGAATGGTGTTGTGTCTGTTAATGTCTGTCTCCATGCAGGACAGACTCAGAACGGCATATCTGTTGTGTCTCACCCGATGGGAGACTCAGAACAAGGAGTGTCTGTTGAGAGGGTACCCTTTATCCCTTTCTGATGAGGAGGAGATTGCATTTTGGCGCTTCTCCATTCGAGTGCTGTGATTGGCTGTTGGCATCAGAGGGGACACACAGAGTGTGGCCCACCCTTCTTTCTCCTGTGGAACTCATTTGCATAAAGCACAAAGTTGGAAGTCTTTACAGTGTCTTTAAAGTTTACCTATGCATTTCTCACTTTCCAAACCACCACCAGAATACATTTGGCAATATTCTAAACAGATAGAAAAAGATTGAACTGTCATTCAATTGTACATTAACAGCTGGATTTGTATCAGAGGTTGCACTACAAATAGCTGTCACTGAGAATACTTATTTCCGTGAAATGGATGTGTTGTCATGATCACCAGTGAGAGTGCCCTTTCAGCCACTAGAGGGCACTCCATCCCGGACTCTTATTTCCACCTGTTACATGGACTACATATCCCAATACACACTTCCCGGACTAATCATCTCACATCATTGCACTCACCTGTTTTGTATCATGTCATTAGTGTCTGTCTATATATAGTGAGCTGTTTCTATCTTTGGTTGTGGTTCGTTGTTTAATGTTACACACACTTCTGTTCCTTGTGTTTTCTTGTTTTTTTGCTTGTGCTTGTTTTGTTTGGACTGCCTTTCTGGATTCTGACCTTTGCCTGTTTTTGGAATACGACCTTGGATTACCCAATAAACAACCGCTGCAATTGGATCCTATCTTCTTGTTTTTGTGTGCACCGTGACAGAACGAACCACCCATGCAAGGATCCAGCAGTGTGGGGTTCCGAATCCTTCCTCCAGCCACTACCAGGGAGCGTTTGGATCAACTGCGGGCGTTGAGGGCTCTACGCCAAGAGGAATGGGAGGTAGGATGCTTCGCCAAGGTCTTTTGGACGATGGCGGTGGGGCTGGGTTACAATGACGCGGCTTTGAAGGATGTGTTTAATTGCTGCCTTGACGATCCTCTGCCTCAATGTGAGATGGAAGGGCTACGGATTTTAGATTTCTGGAGATTCGCCGCATATCTCCGCCATCGGAGAGAATGGACCTCACCGAGTCAACCAGGCAGTGTGCATGCTCCAGCCCATGAATCCGTTTCAGAAGGCACAGGGGAGGTGGGCACTGAGCTTCAGCTTCACCCCGGTAAAGGGAGGAGGAGGAGAAGGAAGAAGTCTCCAGCCAGTGAGTCCACTCCAGCCAGTGAGTCCACTCCAGCCAGTGAGTCCACTCCAGCCAGTGAGTCCACTCCAGCCAGTGAGTCCACTCCAGCCAGTGAGTCCACTCCAGCCAGTGAGTCCACTCCAGCCAGTGAGTCCACTCCAGCCAGTGAGTCCACTCCAGAGCCCGCTCCAGTCAGTGAGTCCACTCCAGAGCCCGCTCCAGTCAGTGAGTCCACTCCAGAGCCCGCTCCAGTCAGTGAGTCCACTCCAGAGCCCGCTCCAGTCAGTGAGTCCAATCCAGAGCCCGCTCCAGTCAGTGAGTCCACTCCAGAGCCCGCTCCAGTCAGTGAGTCCACTCCAGAGCCCGCTCCAGTCAGTGAGTCCACCCCAGAGCCCGCTCCAGTCAGTGAGTCCACTCCAGTCAGTGAGTCCGCTCCAGAGTCCACTCCAGTCAGTGAGTCCGCTCCAGAGTCCACTCCAGCCAGTGAGTCCACTCCAGCCAGTGAGTCCACTCCAGCCAGTGAGTCCACTCCAGCCAGTGAGTCCACTCCAGCCAGTGAGTCCACTCCAGAGCCCGCTCCAGTCAGTGAGTCCACTCCAGAGTCTGATCCAGTCAGTGAGTCCACTCCAGAGTCTGATCCAGTCAGTGAGTCCACTCCAGAGCCCGCTCCAGTTAGTGAGTCCACTCCAGAGCCCGCTCCAGTCAGTGAGTCCACTCCAGAGCCCGCTCCAGTCAGTGAGTCCACTCCAGAGCACGCTCCAGTCAGTGAGTCCACTCCAGAGCACGCTCCAGTCAGTGAGTCCACTCCAGAGCCCGCTCCAGTCAGTGAGTCCACTCCAGAGCCCGCTCCAGTCAGTGAGTCCACTCCAGAGCCCGCTCCAGTCAGTGAGTCCAATCCAGAGCCCGCTCCAGTCAGTGAGTCCACTCCAGAGCCCGCTCCAGTCAGTGAGTCCACTCCAGAGCCCGCTCCAGTCAGTGAGTCCACCCCAGAGCCCGCTCCAGTCAGTGAGTCCACTCCAGTCAGTGAGTCCGCTCCAGAGTCCACTCCAGTCAGTGAGTCCGCCAGTGAGTCCACTCCAGCCAGTGAGTCCACTCCAGCCAGTGAGTCCACTCCAGCCAGTGAGTCCACTCCAGCCAGTGAGTCCACTCCAGCCAGTGAGTCCACTCCAGCCAGTGAGTCCACTCCAGCCAGTGAGTCCACTCCAGAGCCCGCTCCAGTCAGTGAGTCCACTCCAGAGTCTGATCCAGTCAGTGAGTCCACTCCAGAGTCTGATCCAGTCAGTGAGTCCACTCCAGAGCCCGCTCCAGTTAGTGAGTCCACTCCAGTCAGTGAGTCCGCTCCAGAGTCCGCTCCAGTCAGTGAGTCCGCTCCAGAGCCCGTTCCAGTCAGTGAGTCCGCTCCAGAGCCCGTTCCAGTCAGTGAGTCCGCTCCAGAGCCCGTTCCAGTTAGTGAGTCTGCTCCAGCCAGTGAGTTCACTCCAGAGCCCGCTCCAGCCAGTGAGTCCGCTCCAGCCAGTGATTCCGCTCCAGCCAGTGAGTCCGCTCCAGAGCCCGTTCCAGCTAGCGAGTCCGCTCCAGAGCTCGCTCCAGCCAGTGAGTCCATTTTGGGTGAGCCACCGCCTCACCCTCATAAGCGGAGGAGAAGGAGGAAGAGGGCTTCCTCTGTCCTACAAGGCCTGGAGACCACTCTAGGGGTTGTTCGTGGGTTCTCCAAGCGCCTTGCCCTGCCGGCGCCAACGAAGCGCCTTGCCCTGCCGGCGCCAACGAAGCGCCTTGCCCTGCCGGCGCCAACGAAGCGCCTTGCCCTGCCGGCGCCAACGAAGCGCCTTGCCCTGCCGGCGCCAACGAAGCGCCTTGCCCTGCCGGCGCCAACGAAGCGCCTTGCCCTGCCGGCGCCAACGAAGCGCCTTGCCCTGCCGGCGCCAACGAAGCGCCTTGCCCTGCCGGCGCCAACGAAGCGCCTTGCCCTGCCGGCGCCAACGAAGCGCCTTGCCCTGCCGGCGCCAACGAAGCGCCTTGCCCTGCCGGCGCCAACGAAGCGCCTTGCCCTGCCGGCGCCAACGAAGCGCCTTGCCCTGCCGCCAGCCCTGCCGCCACCGCCGCCGCCCAGGCCGCCAGTCCTGCCGCCGTCGTCCAAGCCTTCTGCTCTGCCACCACCGCCCAAGCCTTCTGCCCTGCTACCTCTGCCCAGGCCGCCTCAACCATTGAAATCTGCCTGGTCAGTTTCTCCAGCACCACCCTGGCAATCAGCCAGAACTCCAGACCTGCCAGTGCCCGCCTGGTCAGTTCCTCCAGCGCCGCCTTTGCAAACAGCCAGGACTCCAGACCTGCCAGTTCCCGCCTGGTCAAATCCTCCAGCGCCGCCCTGGCAATCAGCCGGGACTCCAAACCTGCCAGTGCCCGCCTGGTTAATTCCTCCAGCGCCGACCTGGCAAACAGCCGGGACTCCAGACCTGCCGGTACCAGCCTGGTCAGTTCCTCCAGCACCGCCCTGGATTTCAGTGGGGGCACCCTGGATCTGGCCCGCCGTCCCTCCCCCTGATCCTCCTCCTGTCCACCTCCCTCCTGAGTTTTTTTTTTTTTGTGTTTTTGTGTTTTGTCTGGTGGAGCGTCTGGTAGCCGCTCCTTTGAGGGGGGGTAATGTCATGATCACCAGTGAGAGTGCCCTTTCAGCCACTAGAGGGCACTCCATCCCGGACTCTTATTTCCACCTGTTACATGGACTACATATCCCAATACACACTTCCCGGACTAATCATCTCACATCATTGCACTCACCTGTTTTGTATCATGTCATTAGTGTCTGTCTATATATAGTGAGCTGTTTCTGTCTTTGGTTGTGGTTCGTTGTTTAATGTTACACACACTTCTGTTCCTTGTGTTTTCTTGTTTTTTTGCTTGTGCTTGTTTTGTTTGGACTGCCTTTCTGGATTCTGACCTTTGCCTGTTTTTGGAATACGACCTTGGATTACCCAATAAACAACCGCTGCAATTGGATCCTATCTTCTTGTTTTTGTGTGCACCGTGACATGTGTAGTTTGCATCAGTTCTAAGGTTTTCAAACATAGTTTTGAATGGATTTGGATGGATCTTTGTGATCTTTCTTTGTTTCACCCATTACTGCTAAGGTCCCGAGGAATTTTTATGGCGGGTCTGTGGCCAACCTTAGGAAGTAGTCTCTAGATGGGTGAAGGGCTGAAACTGCCTATGGACCAATGAGAAGTCCTGTCCTTCCCAGGCTTGGTACAAGAGGTCTTCTTCTTGCCCTCTAAGAGAGGTCTGGATGTTGTCCTTACATCTTTATCTGATGGCGTTGGACAGTTTGTATGTGTTAGGCCACCAAGATCCAATAAAAATGTAGCAAACCTTTGTCCACTGTTACAGATAGAGAGGGGCCCGGCCATAAACTGGGCCCTAGAATGTGCTGTTCACTACAAGGGTTAACCTGACTATTACTGTACTCATTGTTTTATCAATTTACTGTACAGTTTGGGAGAAATTTAAAGTTAAACACACCCCCAAACATCAAAGTTCATTCTAGCACATATAATGTCCCGATTTCAAACACTCATAAAAATCTTTTGTTTAGAGGTTTTCTCATTCTGTCAATAGATATTTGCTCAGAATGGCACTGGCTATTACTGTAATTATTTTCATGTCATTTTACTGTACATTTTTGGATCAAATTAAAGGCAAAACTCCACTATATAAGTGCATTCTAACTCTTGCAGCACCCAGTCGATGGGACTGAGGATGGAGGCAGAGCTGGGGGGAAGGTAGAGCCAGATGGAGCTGTAGGTGTAGGCAGGTCAATGCTTGACCAATGGGGAGCCTGAGGGATGAGGGAACCCAGATAAGCTACATGGCCGATGGTGGATCTGAAGTGTCGAAGGGCCGAAGTGGAGCAGTGGGCACAGAGGCTGGAGGTGGAAACAGGGGATCTTCTGTGCGAGAAGGAGCTGTTGGCCTGAAGACACTTGGCATCTCTTGCTGGCATGTGGAGGATGTAGAAGGTGATGGTGGGGCTGAGGAACTGGCTGAATGAAGAGGTGTGAGAGGGAGGCTGGGTGGGAATTCAGGAAATACAAGGGACACTACAGATACAGGTGCTGGAGATACAGATGGTACACCAGAGACCAGACAGGAAGAGGCCCCAGGGTGGAGTCGCAGGTGGGAGGCAGAATAGCGCCCCATTGGAAATACAGGGTAGAATCACCTCTCCAAAAAAGTCTATCAAGATCACTTCAACAAATCCTTCAGTTCATCAAAATATTTGCCAGAGTTTTACATACACATTTCCACAGCAGTGGTGTTGTGGGCAGAGTTTTTTTCCCAGCCCTCAAACTCCACAATCACTAACTCAGTGATGAATGGTG
This sequence comes from Ancherythroculter nigrocauda, assembly GCA_036281575.1. Lineage (NCBI taxonomy): Eukaryota > Metazoa > Chordata > Actinopteri > Cypriniformes > Xenocyprididae > Ancherythroculter > Ancherythroculter nigrocauda. The sequence continues at coordinate 36,469,910 of VTFQ01000003.1, read as the reverse complement.
TTGCCAGCTTGCACACCTGGTAAGACTCTGTAGGTGGTCTGAGCTACAAAACACTCTGTCCTTATCATTGGTATGGGCGTGTCTCTCATGGTGGCCGGTCTCCACTGTCTGCGGTGGGCTCAAACAGCATCTCCGTCACATCGTTCATCGTTGGTGGTGGTTGGCTGGCCTCTGGCACTGGAGTGGGACTGGTGGTGAAGTCAAACAAAGGAACTAATAAGGGAGTAAATGAACACTGGAGGAAACTAATTACATAATTAACAGACTGTTCAAACTAAGAAACACAACACAGCAGACATGTGACACTGTAGTCATGTTGACAATTTTATTGATGCTATTACTACTTAATAGTAATAGATTACTACTACTCTGGACCTTGACTGTTGCAACTTTGTTGCTTTCAATGGAGGATGAAAAAACCTCTTGGATTTTGCATAAATATCATAATTTGACATGAAACAAATGTGATTTTTGGGTGAACTAACCCTTTAATATAACTCTGATTGTGTTCATCAAAAAGACAAATGTCATTGAAAAGAACATTCCTCCTCCTCTCAATGCTATAACAGGTGCCGCTCTCCCACTCCAGCATGAGATGCAGCCTGTAACACATCAAGCAAAATTTTGGCATTCTCACGAAAATAGCATTCCCCTCCTCTCAATGCTGTGACAGGTGCCTCTTACTTGCTTCAGTGCGAAACACAGCCAGTAGCACTTTAATAATTCGCCACTCAACTCCGGGCATGGCAGGCCATCCCCATGCTGTCGAGCTGGATATCAGAAATAACAGAACGAGTCTACTAGCTCCATTTCGCTCGCAGACCACCGCGCTTCTTGGGCATGATTTACTCCTCAGTCTCAGGCAACAGGTCTCATGTCCTCCAAGCCAAAGTGCAGTCTCTGCTAGAAAAAGGTGATGTGGAGATAGTTCCCTCAGAATGCAGAGAGTCAGGCTTTTACAGCTGCTACTTCCTCGTTCCAAAGAATGATGGCGGTCTCAGGCCCATTCTTGATCTGTGACGTCTGAACCGGATCCTCATGAGATTAATTTATATTGGTCAATCTGAAAGACTTTGACTTTCATATCTAGAAAGCCCCCCACAAAAGGCCATTCTTGAGATTTGCCTTTGAGGGAGTGGTATACGAATTCCTAAATTCCTTCCATTCATACTCTCTAGAGCTCCGCATAACTTTATGAAGTGTGTAGATGCGGCCCTCTCTTTTTTGCAACAGAACAGAAAATCGGGAGTGTTGGAAATCTCAGAAGCATAGACCAGGAGACTTTGGGATCTCTTGAAGCAGAAGTTACTCTTTATTGAGAAACACGCTGTGCGTCGCTGTGGTCATCCAAAATCTAACTAAGGCAGTGACTTGGTAGTTCATATACATTCAAGGGGGAGGGATACATAGAGTAGAGGTGTGGACAATCTAAACAAAGCATGCAAATGCAGTACAGGAATCAGCTCATACCCTACATTTCCCAGCCATGATCTAATCAGCATAACTGTGTCATTCAAATGCATAGGTGCTAATCCAATCAGTCTGGCAGTATCACCTATACCTTTACATTATCATAGAGACAAAGGCACTACTGTATCTTGAGCTTGTCCTGCCAAATGGTCAGGATGTAGGATCCGCAGATCTTAAACAGATTCTTAAATTTGTAATTCCACAGTTCCCCCTTTGAGAGTTCTAATAACTCTCACATAATACAAATTTAAACCTTCTTAAATCCCTTCTATAACATATGTTTGTTAACATAAGTTCCTTCTTCCAGTCATGCAACTTGTAACAGCTACAGGCACATACATCTTATTCTGTGTCGTGTCCAACATTTACATAAGTGTTGTTCTTTAAGTTGAGTATACTGTTGACACACATATACAACGCAGGGTGGTAACATGTTGTATAAACTACATGACAGAAAACCATGTAGCATAAGCGTGGAAGTCCTAAAAAGTCCATGGCGCCTGAATAGCTGTGGAGTCTGTTCCCTGTAGAGTCCATTTCCATGTTTGTCCCAAGATGATTCTTTGTCGTTGTGCAACTCCGAGTTGCTCTGATGACTCCGTCATCATGAAGGTTGTTCATGGATATCTGAGGTGATGCTTTACACCAGGTGCTGCTTATGAGACGTCATGGCATATACACATACCTGCACACAAGAAAACAAAGAGACAGCAGACCAGCAGTATTCATGCATAGACTTTAGTATGTTACACGTCTGATGATCCTATAGTTTTTCTGTCTAACTCTGATCATCATAAACATCTAGTGATCGTATAGTGGTTTTGTTCTTCTTTTTCTTAACCTAGTCTTAATCAATTTGACACCTATAGACCAGTAAGGTTGGGATAAACTGAGAGAGGGGGAAACCTATGAGGAAGTCTTCACCACAGGGTTAGCCCCCGAGGCCTTTTGCACTTCGGTTCTTCCCTGGGCTCCTCACTGGTCTGTGTGTCCTATTCTCTCCCTGTAGTTAATTTCCAAATTTAAGGTGCTACATCTCCATCTTCCATTGAAACATCAGTCATAGCAGACATCATAACCCATTGAGGATGGATAAGTGAATGGAGTGTGCTGTAGCATAACATTTAAGGCTGTGAGTGTACTTAACCAGTGTCCCCCAAATAGTGGAAGTGACAGTCAACTTTCATTTGTTCATGAGTCTTTCAGCTTTCTAGTAGATTACTGGGGAAATTAAGCACTCACAGCCCAAATGGTTAGCATGTCAGCAAGCTGCTGCTCCAAGAGTTTGGAGAAGAGGGGAGGGGCAGTTTCAATGTAGCAAGTAGACTGAGTAGGAGCTGAGTAAAGCTGTTCATTTCTTTTAATGTCTTTTTGTTTTTCCTACACTCTTTCATCCAGTGTCCAGGTTTACCACAGTAATGACAAGTGCCTTCTCTCTTAGGACATTTACGTTTCTGTCGATTCTCTGTGTTGACCTTAAAGGATGCTGCTGCAATCTTTACTCTTGTCTTGACATCTGAGTCTCTTTCCCAAATAGCTAACCTATCCAAGTTGTTTTGCAGGGTTCCATTGGACCATGTGAGGTCTAAGAAAGGCAATGCATTTCTGTATTCTGATGAAAGCCCATCAAACCACATGCGGACCAGTGGTCCATTATCCTCTAACACCTTCTCTGGAGTGTCAACTATTCCACTGTATGCTGCTGCTGACTGACAAAATCTTTCAGTGTACTCACTTACAGTTTCATCCTTCTGTACACAACTAGTGATCTTTGACCAGTCCACCTTTGGTCCAACAAGGTTCTGTAACACTCTCAGAACTCCTTCTCTCAATTCACCTTTGCTGGAATGCTGAAACTCAGAACTATTTACAGCACTTTCAAAATCATTGAATTCTGACTCTTTCAGGATTTGTGACATTAGCTGTGTGACTTCAGCTAGGGACATATCATAGAGCTTCATTTTTCTGGACAACTCTGTCCTTAACTCAGAAAAGTTTCTATGCACTGATGGCAAATTCTCAGCAATTCTTTCTATGTCTTCAGGACTTATAGTGGTACTGACTGCTTGTAACTGCAGTATGGGGGTTACAGATGGAACTGTGTCAACCCCTTTTGCCCTACTCTGAGCCTTTTGTCTCACTCCACACACTTCAACTGCATTTACATCTTTATCCATGAATCCAGTATTGCTATTGCCCTCTAGTCTACAGAAAGACTGTAAGTCAGGATGGCTTTCATCTGACTGTTGGTCTTTTGAGTCACATTTGGTTGAGGCTTTAAGGCCCAACTTCTGAGTGAGACGAGACACTCGAGTGTGCAACTGTTTGTTCTGCTCTTCTAACTTAGCAATACGTTGGATTTGTTCTTGTGCAATGGATAGAGTAAATTCTCTGTGGCAGCAGATAATGCCCTTCATATTTTTCTTACGAATACAAGCACCAAGTACCTTTTTGCATTCTTCAATAGACCAAACTTTTTCTGGATGAATCCCAAATTTCTTTGTCAAATCCAATCTGACTGACTCAGTCACAATTGAGTCCATGTGCTTTCCTAAGAATGATTTGAACTCACTATCTGTCCATAAAGGAGTAGCTAGTCCACCTTTCTCAGTTGTTGGAATTAGTCTAGCGTTCTTTCTCAACATTTTGTAATGTCTTTCTGGCACAACAATACACTTCAACACTTCTCTGACAGAGCAGAGGTTAACCTAGTTAATACACATCGTAATGTATTCAACCTTCTCTGGTGAGCAGAGTAGAACCAACTTGCTAACACACTGTAACAGTTGTAACCTTCCCTGAATTAACAGAGGATGAACCTTCTTCCCTAGCAAAGTAGAGGATGGCTATTCTGTTAACACAGCACCTTCCCTGATAAAACAGAGGACAACACAAATTATTAGCACTTTACACTAATTCTTCCCTGCCTGAACAGAGGATACCTAATTATTAGCATGTGATGCTAAACTTCCCTGCCTAAACAGAGGATAAACTTCATCTCTAAAAGAACATTTTTAGAGGATAACTTAGTTAACCAAACCCTACAGCTGTCTGTTAACTCTTCTCTGGCGGCGCAGAGGATAACAACTTTGTACTGGTCTTAATGGTTCTTTTGGATAGAGTATCACTCACCAACCCTTGGGTGTACAGGAAAATTCAGCCTGGATCTTCTTTTGGATCAGATCTCTGTTGTGCTTGAAGTTTCAATCTGGATTGAGGTGAGAAGCTCTATCCGGGTCACGGCACCAAAACTGTTGGAAATCTCAGAAGCATAGACCAGGAGACTTTGGGATCTCTTGAAGCAGAAGTTACTCTTTATTGAGAAACACGCTGTGCGTCGCTGTGGTCATCCAAAATCTAACTAAGGCAGTGACTTGGTAGTTCATATACATTCAAGGGGGAGGGATACATAGAGTAGAGGTGTGGACAATCTAAACAAAGCATGCAAATGCAGTACAGGAATCAGCTCATACCCTACATTTCCCAGCCATGATCTAATCAGCATAACTGTGTCATTCAAATGCATAGGTGCTAATCCAATCAGTCTGGCAGTATCACCTATACCTTTACATTATCATAGAGACAAAGGCACTACTGTATCTTGAGCTTGTCCTGCCAAATGGTCAGGATGTAGGATCCGCAGATCTTAAACAGATTCTTAAATTTGTAATTCCACAGGAGCATGGCAGCCTTTTTCAAGTTGGGGTCTATTCTTCCCCTCAATAGATTTCAGAAGCGGCAAGGCCATTTGCAACCACTACAGCACTGGTTGAAAGACGTGTTCCACCTCGTGAGTGGCACACAGGCCTGCACCTTCTTAGAGTTCGCCACCACTGTGTTCTTGGTCCCCTTGAAATCGTCCCATTTTTATTAGAACAGGATAATGCTGGGCTCTGTTTCCAGAAGGAAAGTGGTCATGACAGACATCTCCAAGATGGGTTTGGGGCCCTGTGTGACTGCAGAATAGCCTTCAGCTCATGGGTGACTCCCTTGATGAATTGGCACATCAACCATCTGATGGGATACGTTGGCACTAGATGTACTAGATGGCACTTTGATATTTAGGGTAAATTCACCTTTAGTTTTCTCCCAAACTGTACAGTAAAAATATATGACAATAAGTACAGTAATAGTCAGGTTGACCCTGAATAAATATCAGTTGACAGAATGAGCAAACCTATCAAGAAAAGATTTTTATGAGTGTTTGAAAATAAGACATGATGTAAGTGCTAGAATGACTTTTGATGTTTGAAGGTGAGTTTGCCTTTAATTTTCTCCCAAACTCTACAGTAAAATGATATGCCAGAATGAGCAAACCTATTAGTGTTCGAATTTGGGCCATATGTGCTAGAATGCACTTTGATATTGGAGGTGAGTTTGCCTTTAAGTTTCTCCCATACTGTACAGTAAAATGATACAACAATGAGCACAGTAATATCCAGGGTGACCCTGAATAAATATCAGTTGACAGAATTAGCTAACCTATGAAGAAAATATTTTTATGAGTGTTTGAATATGGGCTACAGTGCAAGTGCTAAAATGCACTTAGATATTATAGGTGAGTTTGACTTTAATTTTCTCCCAAACTGTACAGAAAAATGGTATGAAAATAAGTACAGTAATAGCCAGTGTGACTCTGAATAAATATCAGTTGACAGAATGAGCTAACCTATAAAGAAAAGATTTTTATTAGTGTTTGAAAATGGACCACGGTGGAAGTGATAAAATTAACTTTGATATTGTGGGTGAGTTTAACATTAATTTTCTCCCAAACTGTAAAGTAAAATGATATGAAAATAAGTACAGTAATAGCCAGCGTGACCCTGAATAAATATCAGTGGACAGAATGAGCTAACCTATAAAGAAAAGATTTTTATGAGTGTTTGAAAATGGGCTACAGTGCAAGTGCTTGAATGCACTTTGATATTATGGGTGAGTTTGACTTTAATTTTCTCCCAAACTGTACAGTAAAATGATATGAAAATGAGTACAGTAATAGCCAGGGTGACCCTGAATAAATATCAGTTGACAGAATGAGCTAACCTATAAAGAAAAGATTTTTATTAGTGTTTGAAAATGGACCAAGGTGCAAGTGCTAAAATGCATTTTGATATTGTGGGTGAGTTTGACTTTAATTTTCTCCCAAACTGTACAGTAAAATGGTATGAAAATAAGTACAGAAATAGCCAGTGTGGCTCTGAATAAATATCAGTTGACAGAATGAGCTAACCTATAAAGAGAAGATTTTTATTAGTGTTTGAAAATGGACCAAGGTGCAAGTGCTAAAATGCATTTTGATATTGTGGGTGAGTTTGACTTTAATTTTCTCCCAAACTGTACAGTAAAATGGTATGAAAATAAGTACAGTAATAGCCAGTGTGACCCTGAATAAATATAAGTTGACAGAATGAGCTAACCTATAAAGAAAAGATTTTTATGAGTGTTTGAATATGGGCTACAGTGCAAGTGCTTGAATGCACTTTGATATTATGGGTGAGTTTGACTTTAATTTTCTCCCAAACTGTACAGTAAAATGGTATGAAAATAAGTACAGAAATAGCCAGTGTGACTCTGAATAAATATCAGTTGACAGAATGAGCTAACCTATAAAGAAAAGATTTTTATTAGTGTTTGAAAATGGACCAAGGTGCAAGTGCTAAAATGCATTTTGATATTGTGGGTGAGTTTGACTTTAATTTTCTCCCAAACTGTACAGTAAAATGGTATGAAAATAAGTACGGTAATAGCCAGCATGACCCTGAATAAATATCAGTTGACAGAATGAGCTTACCTATGAAGAAAATATTTTTATGAGTGTTTGAATATGGGCCACAGTGCAAGTGCTAAAATGCACTTTGATAGTGGGGGTGAGTTTGACTTTAATTTTCTCCCAAACTGTACAGTAAAATGATATGAAAAAGAGTACAGTAATAGCCAGGGTGACCCTGAATAAATATCAGTTGACAAAATGAGCTAACCTATAAAGGTACTAATTACAATATATATATATATATATATATATATATATATATATATTAACATTAATTAATATTCATACTATATAATAATTACTGTATAATATACATAAAACATTAAAATTAATAAATGGTTCATAATTATTACCATTACTATTAACATTAACATTAATATATGATATATAGCATATACAAACATTAAATTACAATAAAATAAAGTATATAAAAGTATATATATTTTTATATAAAAATAACTTATCTGATGTCTCTTTATGTTATTGCCCTTTTTACGGTTAACTGCAAGAGTATAAAGGAAACTGCCGTCTTTAAATGCATTTAGACCGTTTCCAGCACCCATACCGTAAGTGCAGGAATAGACGCGCAAACTAAAAAAAAAAAGAGCGGCTGGCTTGACCGTGTATTTTCGACGCGCGGCCCACTTGACCGCAGTACCTGCACACTTCTGAAATTTGAGACGGTGAATACGATCACTCTCATTGCGCGACCGTAATGAACGTTCAAAATGATAGGCTAACATGAACTTAAATGATGCTGCAGCATTATATCCCATCTAAAATAAACGTTTTCACATTGTAGTACATCGGACTACCGCTCACATTGTCTGTGTGAATATTTAGATAATCACAATTATAGGCCTGTACATGCGTCGTGAGGAACGTCAACTGCGAACTGAACGCCGCCGATGGCAGAGCCATAGAGAGAGAGAGTTGCGACAACTCCATAGACTCCAATGGAACGGTTTTTTACAGCAATGGCGGCTCGTGGAGCCTCTCAATAGTTCCCGGAAGTAGCAGCCGCGCCGTAGAGTTACAGCAGAACAGACCGTTTGTGATGCACTTTTAAAAGGTAAGACGTTTAAATTATAAGATTTTATAGTATCAGTACATCTGAATCAAATTAACTTGTGTATTAAAGCATGATAGCTGATATTGCTCACTAAATAAATAGTTCCAGGGGATGTTATCAGATAGTAGATTAGATAATAGATTAAAACAATTTATTCATCGTTGTGTAATTAGAGAAAAAGGATTCTAAACGGGGTTAAATATAACTTTGGGGCTTGTGGTGGGTGAAAGTGGTAAAATGAGAATATCCTTATTCCTTATTAAATGTCCAACCCGGGTGAAAAAAATACTATAGTGTTTTTGAACCATACTGTAGTAAATTGTAGTATACTATATTATAGTATTTACAACACGTTGTTAATGAATGCTACAGCATACTGCAATATAGTGAACTGATAAACTGTAATAAATACTGTAGTATACTTTAGTTTTTTTACTTCAGTATACTGTAGTGTATATTGTAGTATAATATACCCTAAAGTTGTAGAAAACTTAGTACAGTATTGGGTAACGTAATTTGTTTATATTACTATAGTTGTTCTATTATCACAGCAACTAATTACCACAACAAATTAATTCAAGTACTTTACTATAGTATGGTTCAAAAACACTATGGTATTTACTATAAATTACTATAGTATTTTTTTCACCTGGGAATAAAGAAAACAAAATCCTTATTTTAGAATTTATATTCAAGAATGTATTGTGATTCTGTTGTCTGTCTATTATGTGTTAGCTCAGCTGATTTTTGGATTGATGGGGAGAGGGAAGTTTATAAGTGAATAAAAAAAAAAATATATATATATATATATACTACTACTGTATTTAATTTCTCCCATTTTGAACTTATATACTCAGGTGACGTGTAATGATTGGTTAGATAATGAGCAATGACGTGCATTAGAGTCTTCCGGGTAGAACTTCCGCTAAACGCTCTCATATCTGCCATCGCATTGCAACACCCACATAAAAAGAGTGCATAATTTTGAAGAGCTGTGATATCCTCATACCTGATCAGAGGCCATCCAAGCACCTTCTCCATATATGCAGCAGAAACAAAATAATCCTATCCAAACTGCTGTTTAAGCATAGCTTTAGCTGTATCATAACCTCTTTCAGGTGCCATATTCATACAGCTTCAAACAATTTCTCTTGGGCACCCTCTTGTATACCTTTCAAGAAAATACAAGCAATCACCCTTGTTATTCATTTTTTTCCCCTCCACACAATGCTTAAAAGCTTTCGTAAACAAACTGAATTGCAGTGGATCCCCTTCAAACACTGGAATCTCCCGTGGTGGCAAGTTTTGAGACTTTTGCTGCTGTATTAGCAGTTCTGTTATTTCTTGATGTTTTTGAAGCACATTCTGTGTGAAACCAAACCTTCCACCATCTACTGAAGCAGTTGATCTAGGTCTTGAAGATGCGTGTTGCTGTACATGATGAGATGAAGCAGGTTGTGAGGTAACATCTGTGCTGCTTTGCAAAGTAGTCCTTCGCTTTGTCTCAACTTCTGGATGAAGAGATGCAATTTCTGAACTTGCTTGTCTGCTGACATAGGATTCCATTCCATCCACTGAGATGCTGTCTGCTCGTTGCTCAAAAGTCCTGAGCACAGATAGCTTTGCATTGGAGGCTGTGATTTTTGCATCAATATCCATTTGTTCCTTACGTTTCTGTAACATTTCCAACTGTCGCTCAATATCATGCTTCGCTTTTAAAGACTTTGCTTGAGTGACAAGGGCGGCTTTTTCTGCTTCAAGCTGAATGCATGCAAGTTGCACAGAGGCATTGGATTTGCTGGAGCGTGAACTGTGGTGGCTACTTTTGTGGCTTGAAGTGCAACTGCTGACCCTTGTTTCTACATTTGAAACGCTATCATTGGGTTCAATTTCACTGGCAGCACAATCACATTCCTCCTGTAGCTTATCCAACCATTTATTTACCACAGTGCTGAATTCCACAACCTGTAGCATTTTTGCTTTGAACCAGGTTTCATGCCTGTCCTTCTCTTCATCAGGCAATAAAACAATCAGAGACTCGTGTGCTTCTTTTGCTTCTTTGCATTGTAAGCTTTTCAAACATACTTTTGACCTCATTTTCATTTTCTCTGTTACCCATAAACTCTTGTATAGTCTTTTTCAGTTGGGATGCTTTGTCAAATTTTGACTTTCTTTGTTTCTGTAAAATAGTCCCCTTTGGGAAATGGGAAATGTTATATTAACCTGTTAACAGCGATTTTCTGTGTTCATATATTTAAATACAGGGTGATTCTTTTAATAAGTTAGCCTACCGCGTTTTCTTTACTCATCTTATTCAGCATGATGCATGCAGTTATATGCCCTCAAAATTCAAGATACACAGGTACAATATCACACAAGCAAGAGTGCCGTTTTCCCCGAATCAGTACAAATGCAATGTTCCTTCAACTTATTGTTAAATTAACAATGTGAGTTACATTTTAGACACAGTAACATTATTGTTGTATTGTTTTATTGTTTGTTTGTTTTTCCTTTATTTCGTCAACGAAAATGTCAAAATTATGAACAGCAGAACAGAGCCCCCGTGCAACAGAAATGTTTTTGTTATACTGACTGAATCCGCGTTTAGAACGAATGAATCCGTACTTCATTCCTGAATGAATCAGTCATTTGAACAAATCGGTTGACTCACTCACTCATTAAGACAGTGACTTGCTGCCACCTACTGGCAGTTTAGTTTAGTTTCATATTTAAGGTACATTTTAATTAATAACTTAAAATTAGAAAAAAAATCCATATTTAAATATTGAATTACATTTGTAAATGCTGTGTAAATATATTAATGCCACTTCTCATTCTGTGTCACCTCTGTATTGCAAAGATGGATTTGTTGATAATGTCATTTGATTGGTAACTGCCATAATGTATAGGCTACTATGCTAGTATTAATTTTTGTTTACTCAGGTCTTAAAAGCCTTAAATTTGACTTTAATAAATGTGCAGCAACCCTGAAAGAGAAAAACTAAATAAACAAAGTAAAAACAAAGTAAAAATGATTTAGACTGATACACTGATAGACTTTGATTTTTTTTTTTTTTGGCCACAATAACCGTGGTGTGAAAACTCTAATATCGTGACAGCCCTAGTTGTTGAACATGTGTGTTGAATTGGAGTGATATTGGCACTGATAACTGGTATCTTATGAATTGAAGTTGATGAATTGGGTTTTGCAGTGTGTATCTGGATTTTTATACTGCTGTTTAATGTGTCTCTGCCTAAAGCCAAAGTTTTAATTAATTAATGTGTTAATAAAAAAAAAAAAAACTTTATTGTTAATATTGGTGTTGTGGTTATTCAGACTCATGACTATCCCGGACCTGACCAGGTTAAACAAAGGTGGTGGCAGCAGAGTGGTCTAAATTGATACAGACCACACATTTACTAGTTTCTATATGGTGAATGGCACATAGTGCACTATATAGAGGATAGCAGTGGTGTAGTCTAGTTTTTTGTAGTGAGTATACTGTGATTTTTCCCTCCCAGCCTCATACTTTCCCATCCCAGAGCAACACCCCATAAGCACCGCCACACACACTAATGCATATAGTAGGCCTATGCAACTGATCTAAGCTACATGTAATTGAGAGCATTCTGAAAGAATGCTTATGTGTATGTTATCAACATGTCAATTTATTATAAGCAACTGTTGACTTTAACAGCCAATGACATTTACAGCTGGAGAGACTGGACTGATTTTCTACTGTTTAGTGTCAATCACCATTTAACTCAGCCAGATAAGATCTACATTTAGACTTAGATGTTATATGAATATTGTCCTTGGATCATAGGTTTTATCAGCTGGCAATTTTCAATGCACATTTAAGAGTGCAAGTTGCAACTATTACGAATAATAGAAAGATTAGGCTTATCAGTATGTCACAATATCACCCTGTTTGGACTTTGTTTTCTGTTTTGCACCATTTCCTGCCAGTCTGTCATCATATTATGCATTTTGATTCACAAGCTTGCAATTCACTTCAGTATCAATTATTTTGAATGTACTGTATATCAGGTACAGTACATGGCAAATTTTCTCAAGAAAAAAAAAAAGTCAACTAATGCTGTAAAATATACATGGGAATCAGTAGGTACTACATTCATATTGAAGGTTAAAATGAACTGATTTGTATACAAACTTAAATTATACTTAAGGAAATTTAGGAAATTTTTATAATAATAAAGTTATAATAGCCCTGTCACACTGTCACCTTCATGTTCTGTTTGTTTTGTTTTTCATTTGTCACATGTGCTCCTGGACACTAACTCACCATCACAGCTATGCATTCTTAGTTAATCAACTCTTGTGTATATCAGTTCCTGGTTGTGTTCAGTTTGGTGTTCGGTCTCGTTTCAGTTATGTGTGCGTATACCTCTATCAGTTTGGATTATATTAAACCTTGTATTGGAACATTATTCGTCTTTGTCTTTACAGTGGGTACGGAAAGTATTCAGACCCCCTTAAATTTTTCACTCTTTGTTATATTGCAGCCATTTGCTAAAATCATTTAAGTTCATTTTTTTTTTTCTCATTAATGTACACACAGCACCCCATATTGACAGAAAAACACATAATTGTTGGCATTTTTGCAGATTTATTAAAAAAGAAAAACTGAAATATCACATGGTCCTAAGTATTCAGACCCTTTGCTCAGTATTTAGTAGAAGCACCCTTTTGATCTAATACAGCCATGAGTCTTTTTGGGAAAGATGCAACAAGTTTTTCACACCTGGATTTGGGGATCCTCTGCCATTCCTCCTTGCAGATCCTCTCCAGTTCTGTCAGGTTGGATGGTAAACGTTGGTGGACAACCATTTTTAGGTCTCTCCAGAGATGCTCAATTAGGTTTAAGTCAGGGCTCTGGCTGGGCCATTCAAGAACAGTCACAGAGTTGTTGTGAAGCCACTCCTTCGTTATTTTAGCTGTGTGCTTAGGGTCATTGTCTTGTTGGAAGGTAAACCTTCGGCCCAGTCTGAGGTCCTGAGCACTCTGGAGAAGGTTTTCGTCCAGGATATCCCTGTACTTGGCCGCATTCATCTTTCCCTCGATTGCAACCAGTCGTCCTGTCCCTGCAGCTGAAAAACACCCCCACAGCATGATGCTGCCACCACCATGCTTCACTGTTGGGACTGTATTGGACAGGTGATGAGCAGTGCCTGGTTTTCTCTACACATACTGCTTAGAATTAAGGCCAAAAATTCTATCTTGGTCTCATCAGACCAGAGAATCTTATTTCTCACCATCTTGGCAAACTCCATGCAGGCTTTCATGTGTCTTGCACTGAGGAGAGGCTTCTGTCGGGCCACTCTGCCATAAAGCCCCGACTGGTGGAGGGCTGCAGTGATGGTTGTCTTTCTACAACTTTCTCCCATCTCCCGACTGCATCTCTGGAGCTCAGCCACAGTGATCTTTGGGTTCTTCTTTACCTCTCTCACCAAGGCTCTTCTCCCCCGATAGCTCAGTTTGGCTGGACGGCCAGCTCTAGGAAGGGTTCTGGTCGTCCCAAACGTCTTCCATTTAAGGATTATGGAGGCCACTGTGCTCTTAGGAACCTTAAGTGCAGCAGAATTTTTTTTTTGTAACCTTGGCCAGATCTGTGCCTTGCCACAATTCTGTCTCTGAGCTCTTCAGGCAGTTCCTTTGACCTCATGATTCTCATTTGCTCTGACATGCACTGTGAGCTGTAAGGTCTTATATAGACAGGTGTGTGGCTTTCCTCATCAAATCCAATCAGTATATTCAAACACAGCTGGACTCAAATCGTGGTGTAGAACCATCTCAAGGATGATCAGAAGAAATGGACAGCACCTGAGTTAAATATATGAGTGTCACAGCAAAGGGTCTGAATACTTAGGACCATGTGATATTTCAGTTTTTCTTTTTTAATAAATCTGCAAAAATGGCAACAATTCTGTGTTTTTCTGTCAATATGGGGTGCTGTGTGTACATTAGAGGAAAAAAAAATGAACTTAAATGATTTTAGCAAATGGCTGCAATATAACAAAGAGTGAAAAATTTAAGGGGGTCTGAATACTTTCCGTACCCACTGTATCTGCCTGCCTACGCACTAGGGGTGGAATGGTTCAGATTACTCACGGTTCAGTTTGTATCATGATTTGAAGGCAGTGTTGCCAATTTAGGAATTTTGTCACTAGATTTAGTGACTTCCCCACCCCTTTTGAGACTTTTTTCAAATGTTTAGGGACAAATCTAGCTTCTTGGACAAACCTTATCTAGATTCTTATTTTGCCCACTGATTAATTCATATTTACTTAGATCAATGAATTTGCCATTATGATGTCATCTAGTGACATTTAGCTACCAGTTTTAGCTACTTTCAATTGAAAACAGTTGGCAACACTGTTTGAGGGTCACGGTTTCAGTATGGTTCGGTATGTGCTATGTTCAGTAAAAAATAGGACAGTTGTCAAATAAAGATAAAGAAAATAAAATCAAATAATCTAACTACAAGAAACGGCACAAATAAATACATGAGAGCTAAGATACAAAAAATAAACAATGCTTTACAGGTTGTTTTTTAGCTATCTAACAGCTTTCAGGCACAGAAATAGAATAAAGTAATCAAATATAAAATAACACCACATATAAACTTCTTTGAATAATTAAAGATGAAACATTATTGAAGTTACAAAAGCTATTCAGTCAAGAGTGATTTCTTCATCTTTTGATTAACATTAAAAACAGAGCAGGAATATAGACTGCTGTCCCTTAAAGACATAATTCAAAGATCCAGTACACTAATACTGATACACATGCGTTGTCTCTCGTTTTTCTCTTAAGACATAACCTACTATGTTTGTTGCAGACCGTCCTCCAAAAAAAATTACCCTATAGGTCATTTAAGCACCTTATTACGACCTATATTTACGTTTTAAAGTCATGTGCCCTCTAGCTGGCATAAAAATAATGACAGTGTCATGTTACGTCTGTCATCATGAAATGACGTATGACTGTCGTTACCAATCAAAATGCGTGTTCATTTAAATGCAATGTGTGGACTTTTTACACCTATTTCTATTTCTATTTCTATTTTACACCTATTTTTTCCTATTTCCATTTAGCAAAACTCATTTTTTTTATTAACTATACCTACCCCATCCCTAAACCTACCCTTAGTGATTTATGGTGCATTTACACTTTATGAGCTCATGAATTCCCTGGGATCGAACCATATACCGTAAAAAAATATGGACGTAGTGTCTGTGACATCACCCGTAGATTTCTGAAGAGCATTTTTGAAGCGAAAATGAGGCCGCTGCTATCTTAGCAGCGTGTCACCGCACGTCACTCCCGGATAACTGAAAATGGGCAAAGAGGCGGGACGTGGTTGGAACCAAGGTGATTGGTTGCTGAAACCACGCCTGCCTGGCTCGACGTGATCATGTTAGCAGGCAAAGGAGCTATCTATCTATCTTAGATACTATCTAAAATATTAATAAAGATAACAAGTTATATCATTACAAAGTTCTAAATGTTTACTGTCAATCTATGGTGTCTTTTTTAAGACATAGATTCTCCAACACCAGTAATTAATTTGCGTCGGGTGTGCAAATAACACGCAAAATCAAATGGGATTCCATACCTTTTATAATGAGTGATCGCAAGATAAATCCAATCCGTGGATCTTAATTGGGTAAAATGTCCATGAGTTACTAATGATGTGCTCTTATCATCAGACCGTGGTTGTATCTCTCTATTAGTGTTACTGGATCTTAGTGCTGTATTTGACACTATCGATCACAACATTCTTTTAAATAGACTCGAAAATTATGTTGGCATTAGTGGAATTCAGGGACGTGCACAAACATTTTGGGGGGCAGGGGCTCAAGTGGAAAAAAGGGCATTTCTCATAATTATTTATTTCAATAAAATGATAAACAAAATGTTAAATATTTTAACACAACTCCGACTTCCTTACCAATTTATTTTAATTCCCCTCACACTTACGCAATTTTTTCATACTTCACAGATTTGTACAAAATAATCAGTTCACACAGAGACCAGGGTCTTCTTTGGTATTCACTAGGTTTATCACAAGAGCATGTTTTCTTCTATTTTCAAGTAGCTATATATATTTAGAATAAATGACTGCACCGAGGAGAGGGACATTTTCACTAATGATTTGTTTATTTTGCACAAACCAGTAAATCGTTTTAATTTTTTTGGTGTTATTGGAATACTTCTTTCATGCAGTGGACAATTTTAAGATTTTGGTCTATTTTTCCTTCCATGTCTTTTACTCTAATAGAAGAAAAAATACACATTTAGATGGTGTTTGTTTTAAGCCTACCCTCCGTCTGTTTGCATCTGTAGATTTCTTCTAAATTAACCAAAACAAGCTAATCTGTATATTTAAATGCGTCGCGTTTTTCCCCCTGAAATGTTAGAAGACATAATATTGTATAACAAATGCCTGCAGAGGGCACCAAAAGCCTTGTGATTGTTGTTGTTACACAGCATGATCAAATCCTTATTTTTGGCCAACCAGCAAAATAAAAAATATAATATTATATAAATAATAATAATAATAATAATAATAATAATAGTAATAATAATCAGCCACTTCTTTATGATAGAAATGCTACAGCCACTGCAATTTCTTCAACAAGAATATGTGGACATCTAAGCATGCACACTCAGAGCGAGGGTTTAAACTTTTATTTATGTATTCTCCTGTGTAAGTGTAGATTTAAGAATGACTGCATTATGCAATGCTGTATTATTATTTTTAAATGGTTTTAATAAATCGTGCATCCTTTGAAAACTGTCTAATAATGGATTCATGGATCCGCGTTCGTGGAATGCGCCTCTTCAGGTATCCCTACACATATGTCTTTACCATGGTTAAAAACCAATAGCACATTAAAATAATTTAAATTATAATATGACATAAATTGCATTAGTATCAAATCAGGCGGATGCGTTACTGGTGGTCAAATTATTAACGCGGCGTTACACGTATAAATAATGTCAAACTTAAATAGCCAAAAATTTCACGTTTGTGAACATACCTGAAAGAGACGCACGGGATTCATCTAGGGCTTTTTTCTTTTTCGCTTCTCATCGCCAGACAGCTGTTGTCTTTTCCCGGAAATAGTTGTCACAAATTGTCAGCCAGCAGCAAACACAAGGTGGGTGCGCGTGTGCGTGCGCGAATGAATGGCGTGTTCGTGGAGGGAGGGCATCTGAACTCGACAAAGCCGACCTGATACATAGTTTTTTTTTTGTTGTATTTATTCAGTAAATATATTTGTTTGACAGGGAAGCTGTGCGCAAACAGGAATATATATTTATTTACTTAAAAAAAAAAAAAAAAAAAAAAAAAACAGAATGAAGGGCACTTTCTCTTGAGGAAGAAAAAGGGCAGGGGCTCAAGCCCCCTTTTATGTCTATGTGTGCACGTGCCTGGTGGGATTGCATTGTCATGGTTCAAATCATACTTATCTGACCGTTACTGTTTGTAGTAGTAAACGAAGAGATGTCATATCGATCACAAGTTCAATATGGAGTACCGCAAGGCTCCGTACTAGGACAGTTTTTCACTCTGTACATGCTAGCCTTGGGAGATATCATTAGGAAAAATGGCATTAGTTTTCACTGTTACGCTGATGATACTCGGCACTATATTTCTTCACGCCCTGACGAAACTTACCCATTCACAAAATTAACGGAATGCATAGCTAATATAAAAAATTGGATGACCAGTAATTTCCTACTACTAAATTCAGAAAAAACTCTAATTCTAATTTTTGGACCAAAAACTTCCTCACGTAATAACCTAGAATACTGTCACTTGATGGCTGCTCTGTTGTCTTCGTTGTCAGTTAGGAACCTGGGTGTGCTCTTTGATACCAGTCTTTCATTTGAAGGCCATGTTTCTAGCATCTGTAAAACTGCATTCTTCCATCTTAAAAATATATCTAAACTACGACATATGCTCTCAATGAAAAATGCAGAAGAGTTAGTTGAAGCGACGAGAATATTTTTGGTGCGCCAAAAAAAACAAAATAATGACTTATTTAGTGATGGCCGTTTTCAAAACACTGCTTCAGGAAGCATCGAAGCACAGTGAATCTGTGTATCGAATCTGCAGTTCGGAGCGCCAAAGTCACGTGATTTCAGCCGTTTGGCGGGTTTGAACCGCAATCCGATTCATGATTCGATACACTGATTCATAATGCTCCGATGCTTCCTGAAGCAGTGTTTTGAAATCGGTCATCACTAAATAAGTCGTTATTTTGTTTTTTTGCCACACCAAAAATATTCTCATTGGTTTATAATATTAATATTGAACAACTGTACTCACATGAACTGATTTAGATGTGTTTTTAGTGCCTTTATGGATCTTGACAGAGGAAGTGACATTACTCCTTATGAAGACCTCACGGAGCCATCAGGTTTGAACTAAAATATCTTAATTTTTGTTCCGAAGATTAATGAAGGTCTTACGGGTGTGGAACGGCATGAGGGTGAGTAATAAATGACAGAATTTTCATTTTTGGGTGAACTAACCCTTTAACTAAATTAATAACTATTGATTCTTACATCGGAATGAATCAATACTGAATTTACTTAAGATGGATACTGACAACATTTTCTTTAAGAGCTGCTGTGCAGCCAAAATTATATATCAGTTATCACTGTAAAGCTGCTTTGACACAATCTGCATTGTAAAAAGCGCTATATAAATAAAGGTGACTTGACTTGACTTGTCCAATGAAAAACAAACAACAGCACTTTTTGTCCACAAAAGTGTTAAATCCATGAAATATTGATATCCATTGTTTGCATCACATTTCTTCTGAATGATATCTTCTCTATCATCGTTCTTCAAGAAATTATGCAACCTGAGCAGCGTTTATGTTGTAAAACTGTATATGATCGTGTATATATATCTCACAAACAAATGAGCCCGTGTCCAAGTATAATTTTTCAAAGTGGTACAGCAGTTTTAGTTATATATTATATCCAAGCAGTGCTGTCGGAGTTTTATATCCTCCCGCCATTGTCATTGTAGTAAATCTCACAAACAAAACTTTTAGCCAATGCCACGATCCAAAGTGTGTTCTGTATATCTTCTGCATGCGTGCACATATACACAGATGTACATCTGTCTCGAGTCTCGACCATTAATGCAGCAAGTCATATTATTTTATAATTGTATAAAATAATCCTGAAAAAAAAGCACAAATACGGCTGAGATGGCAAATTTCAGTGGCTGATTAGCTGATGTAAAGTGACGGCTCACAGACAGCAGCGGCAATCTACCTGTCACTCAAGTGACCACGCCCTTAATTATGCAGAACTTTAAGGCTTAATATAATTTAAACGGATGAGTTATAAAAAAATTCACCCCCCTCAGAGTTGTCATGAAGGGCAAAATTAGCAGTATAGTCCAAAACCACAATTTATACCAGCTGTAAACATGTTTTTTTCTGCTGTAAAGTTGGCCATTTTAAAATGTGGGTCAGTGAGATTCTGCTCTCTTTTGGAGCCTGTCCCTAGCAGCCAGTCGTAGAATTGCAGTTTAAGTCACTTCCATATTGGCTTCAAGAGAAACTGGGGAAGGTTGCCGCTTGGATCAAGCCCACAATTGCATGAACACATGATTGCATATTGTTCTATATTGCATATGTTATATAATGCTCTGCCATTTGAACTACACGAAAACCGAAATAGCAAACGCTCTTATGGGTCGTATTTCATTAATTAAAATGAAAGTGTCCTGTTGTCGATAGGGGTGCAACTTTAGTAAACGCTCCTATGGGTCATATTTCAGGGAAGTGACAAACGACCTATATAGGCGTATTGGTTGGAGAACATGTTGGTTTGTTAGGATACTCGCTAAGATGGGCATGTTGACCATTTTTGTGTGAATTTGTCCGTTTAGGTGCAAGACTTGGAAGAGAATGTGCGCGCTGTGATGCAGCTTTCCATGTACGCGCTTCAGATGAGTACACACACACAAATCTCCTCACAGCGCGTGTGAATTCTTTCGCGTCTTATGGATGAATGTTTAAATTGGCAAGGTTTAAATGAGTTTAGTTTAAACACAGATTGCAACGTGAGATGTTCATGTTTCACCTGCGCTTGCGTGCTATCAACACCCGGGTGATGACGGTGTAAATGATTGGTCATAGAGCATTCAGCACGTCATTCAACATTTGTTTACAAAGAGTGACTGTTTTGTCCATGTTTTTTTGATCATCGCTGTTGTAACGTATTGGGAAACCAGAATGCATATCCATCGACTGAAACATACATTAGCCGAATCCGTCTGTTTGTTTTACACGTTGTTGTTTTCAACAAACCATATTATAGATGCCTATTACCCTAGATGGTGTAACAGTCATTGCCTGTCACAAGGTTTATTGTATTTGTGGTTGCTATGTTCTTCCTGGACTCTAGGGGGAGAGGGAGCATACTCATTTTGGTATATAACAGGAAACAGTAGAGTAAATGGTAGGGTCTGTTTGGTGCCTCATGGTTGTTTGCTACCTGTTCACTACCTGTTTGCCTAATCCTGTTTGAGAAACTGTTTGTTTCCTGCTCAAACGTAAGTTTAATGTTTGTATCAGTGTGATGAACTTGCATGGAATGTATTTAGTTTAATTGGTATGTTGTTTTCCTTTTATAGAGGATTTTTGCTGTGATGTAACTTTTGCGAATCAACTATGATTACCTCTACATGTTTACTTGCACACCGTGTTGCTGAAGCCACCTTTGGTTCAAGTGTGAGATACTGAAATTGACCAGCCATTCAAGCATAGGACAACAAATGACCTCGTCAACTTCTTCGTCATCTGTAACTATATTCAACAAAAGATAACACTGCTTTCCTTCAATTCATGAACTGTTTAAGTTCTCAAACATCTGTGCTGGACAATTTGATTTCCTATATGCATATACACTTGCCTTTGATGAAATTGTTGAACTGTATACGCATGTATAGTTTAGAAACCAGGCAGTATATTGGGTATTGTGAATAATGAATGCGAAACATTTTTTGAATACATGCTAAATGAAACTGCACTCTTGTTTGTACAAGACTTTATTTATTAATAGACCTTTCTTGCACAAAAGACGATTCCCCCTTAACTCTTGTAGCTTGACCTGTGCAAAGTAACTGGGATGGTTATAGATTGGTGGCCCGTACGGGGACCCTTATGTTGCATATTGAAGTGAAAGGTCTATGTAGTGTTTGTTTCGTTTAATGTGTGCAATGTATTATAGCAATGTCAATATTATCACGTGATGCAGAGGATGAGTATGAACCCGCGGCTGATTTCACCGCTGGTCCTTTTGTGACTAGAAGAGACCCACCTCCAATAAAAGATCTCATAAGCACTTTCAGTGAATTGTACCTTAACTCAGACAACGAAAATGAATCTGATGTGCAACCTGACATTCCTCTTCCTTCTCCTCCTCCTCCAGATGATATAGCTCCTGATTTTAGTCCCACCGAACAATTTAGCCATGGACTGGCTGAGAGGGTTACAGCTTTAGAAGGTGAGGTACAAACCTGCCTACAAAAATTAAGTCAATGTTGCTCCCAAACAGAGTTTAGCAGTCAGTGTAAGCTGCTGGAAGAGAGATTGAATTATAAAATTCAGAGAGAATGTGAACGGGTTAAGCAGGGCCTTGAGTTAAGCATCCAAGATTTGGGAAAGTCAATGGTTGACTGTCTGAAAAGAAGAGACACTCAGATTGATGCCAAGATTAAAAGCTATGCTCATGTTGTATCTACTCCAGTTTCTCCTCCATTTTCTGCGCCAGCTCACCATGCAAGATCTAACCAAATTGCCAGCTTACCAGACAATGTAAATGATATCTTTTATCGTCCACCTATAAAAGCTGAATTTCCTCAATTCGATTCTGATGATCCTGTCTCTTTCATAGAACGTTGTGAGGAGTATTTTGCAATTAGACCCCTCACAGATTCTGAAATCCTTGCATCCCTTACTTCTGTGCTAAAAGGGACGGCTAAAGACTGGTGGTTGGCTGAAAGAAGACATGTACTTACCTGGGAGCAATTTAAACAAGAGTTTTTGCACGCTTTCCTTACCGATGATTATGAAGCTGAAGCTACAAAACGTCTTTTAGAAAGGAAACAAGGTTCCAGAGAATCCATTCGTGATTTTGCTTACCACTATCGAGCTCTTTGTTTAAGATGGAAGAAAGAGATGACAGAAAAAGAGATTGTTCAGGCCATTTTGAGAAATTGTAACCCCAGACTTGCGAGTTTGCTGAGAGGAAATGTGAAGGAAGTGAGTGAGTTGGTAAGAACTGGAACACAAATTGAGAGAGATTTTGAAGAAGCGAAGCGGTATTGGAGTCAGGTTAATGTTGAAACCCAGAAAAGAAAGTCCCCACTTGAACGAGATTCTCAGTCCAAGTTAAATCCTTCTTCAACCCGCATCCTACAACCTATGATGAGTGAGTATAATTTAAAAACTTTGACATTGCCTTTGTTGGTCAGAGGAAGATACTTTCAAGCCCTGGTTGATACTGGAAGCTCATTAACGCTGATACAAGAGTCTTGTTGGAGGAAGCTGGGACATAAAGAACAGCTTAAATCAAGTGGTGGACAAACCTTCAAGCAAGCCAATGGTCAAGTATTACATGCTATAGGAGTATGGCGTTGTGAATGTGAGCTACATGGAAGAATGTATGAGGTCGAATTGTTTGTAATGAAG
Source organism: Ancherythroculter nigrocauda (assembly GCA_036281575.1). NCBI lineage: Eukaryota > Metazoa > Chordata > Actinopteri > Cypriniformes > Xenocyprididae > Ancherythroculter > Ancherythroculter nigrocauda. The sequence goes on along the minus strand of VTFQ01000003.1, from coordinate 36,446,844 downwards.
GATGATGATCTTACAGTACCCATGGTACTAGGTATGGATTTTCTGGTAATAACTGGAATTCATTTGGATATCGGCAATGCTCTGTATACCTTACCTGCTATCACTGATTATCAAGAAGAAACATTTTCATTCTTGACCCCTCTTGTTAAAGATGCATTGCTGTCACTTTTCATTGCCTTACCTATTCCAGAGGAAACAACAGAAACCAGGCAGTATATTCAACAGTTGATCACAAATGCTGATATCTCTTCTGTATTCCGGTCACAACTTCATCATCTACTCCAAGAATGGCCTACTGTCTGTACAAGTGAAATCGGACACACTAGTGTGGTTAGTCATCGCATTATTACCACCAATGAAGTGCCTGTTCGTAAGAAAGCTTACCGTGTATCACAAGAAAAACAAGCTTTCATTGAACAAGAGATCAAGTCGATGCTGGATAAGAAGATCATCCAACCTTCCTTTTCTTCTTGGGCTGCACCGGTAGTCCTAGTGCCAAAGAAGGGAGGTGGACAAAGGTTCTGTATTGATTACAGAGGGCTAAATGCAAAGACATATCTGGATGGATATCCCATGCCTCAGATCCATGATATCCTTGAGTCTGTGCATGGAGCTGCAGTGTTCAGTACCCTCGACCTTAAAAGTGGGTATTGGCAGGTTGAGGTGGACCCTGAAAGTATTCGCAAAACGGCTTTTGTAACACAATCAGGGCTATATGAATTTTTACGTTTACCTTTTGGCCTTAAAAACTCAGCAGCCTCGTTCCAACGTCTTATGGAATTTGTGCTGAAGGATCAGAAAGGAAAAAACTGTTTTGTGTACATTGATGATATCGTAGTGTACTCCACGTCTGAGCAAGAGCATCTTAACCATCTGAGAGAAGTGTTGCAATGCTTACACAAAGCAGGCTTAACGTTGAATCTTCAAAAGTGCAACTTGATGCAGAAGTCGTTGAAATTTCTTGGACATGTGCTTTCAGTGGAGGGAATAAAGACAGACGAAGACAAAGTCAAAGCTGTGAATGATTTCCCTGTACCGAAGTCTCTGAAGGAAGTGCAACGATTTCTGGGTATGGCAGGCTGGTACCAGAGATTTATTCCAAAATTCTCAGAGAAAGTTGCATCATTACATGCCTTGAAAAAGAAAGGAGCTACATGGAGGTGGACCGAAGAATGTCAGAATTCCTTTGAGTTGATCAAGCGTGAGTTGATTAGTGCACCAATCCTCATTGCCCCCGACCTGAATAAACCATTCAAAGTACAGACGGATGCCAGCGACCTTGGAGTAGGAGCTGTTCTAACCCAAGATATTGCAGGAGTGGAACATGTAATCGCTTATGCTTCACGCCTTTTAAGAGGAGCTGAGAAGTCCTACTCCGTTTCGGAAAAGGAGTGTTGTGCTGTGGTATGGGCAATAGAAAAATGGAGACCTTACCTTGAGGGAAGACCATTTGAAGTGATCACTGACCATGCTGCTCTTACCTGGGTTTTCAACCATCCTAAACCCTCATCCCGATTGATACGTTGGGGTATCCGTCTCCAGGAGTTTGAATTCACTGTCAAGTATAGGAAAGGCCAATGTAACATTGTTCCTGACACACTTTCCCGTAGTTTTACTGAATCTTCATCACTCAACCTACTCACTCCGTTAAATCCCAAGGATTCTTCAACTACCTTTGCAGCCTTTCCTATAGAATGGTCAGACATTGCCAAAGCCCAACAAGATGATGCAGAAACCCAAAAACTCATTGCTGAAATTCAGTCAACCCCTAGTCCTGATCCCAAACGTATCCATTATGTCATGAAGAATGGCTTTCTTTTCAGAAGCATATCTCAAGGGCATAAAGGAGAAAAACTTCAACTTGTCATTCCATCCTCACTGAGAGCTGATTTCTTGAACTACGCTCATGACAACCCCTTGAGTGGGCATCTCGGCAGACTCAAGACATTGTTGAGACTGGTAGACATATGCTATTGGCCAATGATACGTGCTGATGTATGGAAGCATTGCAAAGAATGCCAGGTATGTCAAAAATACAAACCGAGTGTATCGAAGTTGGCTGGCCATATGCAGTCTACGCCGATAGTGGAACCTGGGTATATGCTGGGGATTGACCTTATGGGACCATTCCCCAGAAGTTCAAAACAGAACGAACATCTCCTAGTAATAGTTGATTACTGTTCAAAGTGGGTGGAATTGTTCCCTCTGCGAGTAGCCAAAGCTCCTCAAATTTCACGCATTCTTGTTGAGGAAGTTTTTACTAGATGGGGCACCCCAAGGTACTTGGTGTCTGATCGAGGAACACAATTCACCTCCCAGCTCATCAATTTAATCTGCAAACAATGGAATGTCATCCAGAAGCTTACCACTGCTGCTCATCCACAAACCAATTTGACTGAACGGGTAAACCGAACACTCAAGACCATGATTGCATCATATGTACGGGACCATCATCGCCATTGGGACAAGTGGCTAGCAGAATTCAGATTTGCTATCAACACGGCATGGCAAGAAAGTACGGGATTCACTCCGGCTGAAGTCATGCTTGGTCGCAAATTGAAAGGACCTCTAGAAAGAGCTATCATGAGACCACCTGATCCAAACAGCCCCGCCTACCCCGTTCTCGAAAAGGCACAGGAACTCATACAATCTGTGCAAAGAAATGTTGAACGAGCCCAAAGCAAACAACGCAAATACTATAATCTTCGAAGGCGACAAGTTCATTTTCGAATTGGAGATTTAGTATGGGTTCGTACGCATCCTCTGTCCCGTGCTGATGAAGGTTTTATGGCCAAACTGGCTGCCAAATGGAAAGGTCCTGCCAAAGTGGTTAAATGCCTTGGTCCTGTTAATTACATGGTTTCGTTCATGGAACACCCAGAAAATGCAGATACCTTCCATGTACAGAATTTGAAACCTTATTTTGGCAATGTAGGAAAAGTTTAAAAAGTCAAACATGAGGAGGTGGATATGTAACAGTCATTGCCTGTCACAAGGTTTATTGTATTTGTGGTTGCTATGTTCTTCCTGGACTCTAGGGGGAGAGGGAGCATACTCATTTTGGTATATAACAGGAAACAGTAGAGTAAATGGTAGGGTCTGTTTGGTGCCTCATGGTTGTTTGCTACCTGTTCACTACCTGTTTGCCTAATCCTGTTTGAGAAACTGTTTGTTTCCTGCTCAAACGTAAGTTTAATGTTTGTATCAGTGTGATGAACTTGCATGGAATGTATTTAGTTTAATTGGTATGTTGTTTTCCTTTTATAGAGGATTTTTGCTGTGATGTAACTTTTGCAAATCAACTATGATTACCTCTACATGTTTACTTGCACACCGTGTTGCTGAAGCCACCTTTGGTTCAAGTGTGAGATACTGAAATTGACCAGCCATTCAAGCATAGGACAACAAATGACCTCGTCAACTTCTTCGTCATCTGTAACTATATTCAACAAAAGATAACACTGCTTTCCTTCAATTCATGAACTGTTTAAGTTCTCAAACATCTGTGCTGGACAATTTGATTTCCTATATGCATATACACTTGCCTTTGATGAAATTGTTGAACTGTATACGCATGTATAGTTTAGAAACCAGGCAGTATATTGGGTATTGTGAATAATGAATGCGAAACATTTTTTGAATACATGCTAAATGAAACTGCACTCTTGTTTGTACAAGACTTTATTTATTAATAGACCTTTCTTGCACAAAAGACGATTCCCCCTTAACTCTTGTAGCTTGACCTGTGCAAAGTAACTGGGATGGTTATAATGGTAATATGATGTAGCTAAGTCAAAGTAATTAATATAATTTTATTTAATATAAATTTAGCTAAAATCAGATGGCAGCCAAAAACAAATGTTAGCCTTTCCTGCTCAGCTTCCAGATCATAGTAGGTTGAGGTTTTGCATTGTCTCAGTAAAACATATGCTGGCATGTTTGAATTAATGTAATAGGCCTACTAATTTTTATTTATTTATTTTTTGTGATTTTCAGGTCATGTGGAAGGATGGTGGAGATGAGCATTGTAGTTCAGATGTGGAACGAGTGCTCTGTTCTTGTCATACAACAAATTCTTTGTTTACACCTTTTTATGCAGCTGTTTTGTACAGTATTTTTTTTTAAACTGTAACTTATCCTAGCTTATCCTATCACTGACACACATCTCTACCTTTCATTCCAGCCGGATGATCAGCCAGTAGCTGCTCGCATCTCAGCCTGCTTGGAAATTTCTGAGCTTCACCTGGATGACTTTTACCTTCAGCTCAACCTTGCCAAGACAGAAGTGGTTTCAGCCAGCCCCTCCTTTGTGTTATAATTGATCAGTTAAACTTTACAGGCCACATTGCTAGAACTGCCTGATCTTGCAGATTTGTCACTTGACCTATTATTTCTGTTTAACTAAACAAACAAACAAACAAAAAACCTTTCTACACGTACTGTGCTAGACTATCTGGAAATTGTCACTGCACTTATTGTTGCTTCCACTGAACTCCTAATTTAGTCACTTTGGATAAAAGGTAATTGTATATGTATAAAATAATAACAGTAATGTTACAGTATAAAGGTATACAGCAATTGTCTGTAGCGTATGCACACGTATCAGGATAATCAATAAACTTTGGAATGTTCAGAACGCTTTTAGCATGCTGGACTGGGTTGTAAAACCTCCCCAGAGACTGACCAGATCCACATTCCAACACCCCACACACACAGGGACACACAAAAACACACACACAGACACACACAGAAACACACAATCATACATTTTTAACTGTATATGTAAACTACCACTACGCTGAAATATATATATCATATATTTTAGGGCCTATGCATGTTTCCTAGTGTTTAAATGAGTGTATTTGTGCTAGTGTGCATTTTAATAGTGGAATTCTGTCTGTAAACCATAACTTCTTGTCTATGCCTTTCTGATCTGTCGAGTTTGGTCTCTCCGTAAAGCTCCGGACACGAGCTATTCACTGAGATATGTCACACCGCTGATAAATGCATTTTTCTATGTGTTTAATGATACTGTGAAGAACGCACTCCATTTGGAGATCTGATCTGAGAGTCATAAATCATGCAGATTAAGTCGTGAGGCCAAACAAAGGAAAAGCTTTCCCGCCAACTTTGCACCCATGTTATTGGCTACCCCACCTCAAGGAGGTGTGTCGGCTTATCTGTCATAAAAGCAAAGACGCACAATTTCTGGCTCTCTCTCCCGATTGTCTCACGAGCACCTCGTGCACGTCTCTCCTGGACGCCGCCGGTGACCACGCGCTGCCATCGCGCTCATCTTCGGGACCACTTCTTCGGACTCTCTCTCTCTCTCTCTTCGGTTAAGTTACTTAAGTTTAAACCTCTTTTGAAAACCCCGCCGGAGAAACCCTCTCGGAAAGGACCAACCAAGCCAAGCGCATTGAAACTGCTACTCACGGACTTGAACCAATACGCAAGTATTAGAATTTACCTGAAATTTGTTTAAACTGATTTCTGTGCTGGCTCTCTCAAAAGGGTTTTGACTGTGTAATTTGCCATTCTTTGATCATCTTTCTTTTCCTGTCTTTTCTTCATTTTCACTCTTGTGTATATATATGTGTATACCTTCTGTATATATTTTAGACGTAGTATAATCCCTGTAGTCATAGCTGCATATATTAAACACTTAATTCATGCTCGATTGTTGTTTGTTCTTTCAGCTGAAAACCAAGTCACTTTAACGTTTTTCGATCGTTTTATGCTTTGATGCTATAAGTTATTTTCATGGCCAGAGAATAACTCTGTTTATAATATTCTGTGAGGGACTTAGTTTGCCGGACAAACGAACAGTTTCTCTAAATAATTATTAAACCAGAACTAATCATATATGTAATTGATTATAATTCGTTGTAATTGATTCACAATATATGTTTAATTCCCCGTTGGGTCGATATATCATAATTTATTCATAAAACCTTATGAATTATTATATTCATATTTAATCCATAAATTGATTAATAACTGTACGAACCGCTACATTCGTTACATGTCCTTTAATGTAGATATTTTTGCTTGTTCTAAATGATATACTAAGCTTGTATTTCCTATAATTCAAGTAAATTGACATACAATGTGTTATGTACAATGACTAATACAGTAAATGTGCAGGCTCCTTTGAATAAATGTATTCTGTACTATATTTTGTTAATTTAGCAGAAATTGGCTTTAAAGGTTGATAATTTTAATGTATTTCTAAGTAATTAATTTAGAGATTGGAGTTGTGATTGGTTCTGTAAACATAAAGATTAATACTGTAAATATGCAAACATTTGTTTTTGAATTTGTGCTTATTACATTTTTATAAATAATTTCTTAGTTATTGTACATGGAAAATCTCTGTTTTAAAAGAAAATTACTGTAGATGGACAAAGCAGCTTTATAAAATAACTCATTAAAATCTTACATTTTCAGAGATTAACCTGAAAGTTCATCATTTATGTAACTGACATAATATATCAGTTCATGGTTTAATAAATGATTATTAACAGTAATATACTGTGATTTAATTAATTTCGACTGTAAAGTCTGCTCTGTATTTTTACAGTTTTTGCATGTAATTTTTTGAAATGGTTATTTGCTGTAATTTAACGGAATCCATCTAGAAACTCTGCTGCCAGACTTTTTTCAGAAGTCTTCGATTTTTTTCAGACTTTGCCAGGTTTTTTTTTTTTTTTTTTTTAACACTAATACAACACTAATATTGTTCAGAACACTTTTGTAAAAGTGTAAAACTGATATAAGTGAAGTCAGCATGACCTAACAACAAATGAAGATTGATCACAATGGTTTTGAACTGTTTATTTAAACCTAACAGATTAATTCACTACTAAGCTCAAGCAAATCAAGACAAAGACAAAAAATAAAACCTGAATGTAACTAAATAGAGATATAGATAAAAGTTATGTACAACATCTTTAAAATAATCAAACGTATAGCCTTTGTTATAAAAATATGTTTTTACTCAATTCAAAAATCAAACCAATAGATCTAAATCTAGAAACCCACACCTTTTTCAAACCAGATGAAAACTTAATAACAGTGATTATAGAGATAAAACAAAAATAAGATTGTCATTTAAAACAAATTGGTTTAAAATATTTTAAATGATCATATATCCTTACATCAGATCTATACTAGATACAATTAATTATTTTTGGATATCTTGACATCTCTGAGTGATTTTCTATATAGGATTTAACATTCTTACTACTTAAGTCTTTAAATGTATTAAGCAGAATATAATAATCAAGCAGGTGTCAAACAAACGTAATGTATTTCATTTTATAAGGAACTGATATTTGAAGGTTACTGACAACATGTAAACCTCATTTGTAGCGATAAATCTTAATGCAGTGGTTCATGCTGTCTGATACTACAAGGTGGCCATCAGGCAGCACAGTAAGGCCTCTAGGGCTGCTCAAACCTTGACTCACAATAGACTGACCAACACCTACTGCAGGATAAAGTACAATACAATGCTGCTTTCCCCAGTCTGCAACCAGGACATCTCCATCTGCATCAATACAAATGCCCCAAGGACACGAAAGGACAGGACCAATGCCAGAGCAGATACCCAAGATACGAATGGTGTTCCACCCAGGTTCTAGCACCTTTATACAAGGTGCCCGTCCAGATTCATTGCCCCTCTCAGAGACGGCCATCAAACCAGATGCCAAGCAAGTTGCCACCAGGTAAGGTCTATGGAATCCTGTAACAACTGTGCGCTCCATCTTAGCTCCTGTCTTAGGATCCAACTTTAAGGCTGTTAAGGTACCACGACGGATATCTGCCACCAAAAACTCATCTTGCTGTGTCACAGTGACCCCTCTTGGAGCTTCCAGATCTTGCTGAGAACCTGCTGATCCTGAACCTCCAAAGGTCTGCAAAAGGCGGCCATGACGGCTAAACACTAGGAGTACACGTTCAGCAGCACAAGTAAGGGCTATTAAGCCCTTACTATTACCAGCGACATCAAAGAAGTTGCGGCAATGTCTGGAGGTGCCCTCACATGCTGGAGGAGAGATTTGTTGCACAACATTTCTCTGTAGATCAGTTATCTGCACACGGACATTTCCACAGTCCACCACAAACAGTTGTCCTTGAGGAGTAGCATGAAGTCCACTGGGTAAGGTGAAGTCAGTGCGTCCTGATCCTTGCTTGCCAATTTTTTTGACCAGATGTCCAACTTTTAAAGTACTCCTCTCCTCCTCAACCATAAATAGCCCAATGTTTGATCTCTCTCCGCTTCTTTTATCATTCTTCTGTTCACATCTGTTTTGCTGCATAGCTTTTCCCTCTATAGCAGACATAGAAAAAGATCTGGAAATTCCACCAGAAACCTCAGAGCAGCCTGCTGTTGAGTGGTCTTTTGATTCCCAGGTCTCAGAAACTTTATGGCCTTGTTCTGAAATAGTACAGGGAGGACCTTCTGACAGGCAACGGTTCATCTTCCTCTTTAGATTCTCCCCTTTTCTGTTAATCAAAGGAAGACCCCTGGTAGAAAGGTCAGCTGTAGAGATAGATCGTTTTTTTTCTCGATTCATTGAATCACAATGGCTGCTTGCTGACCTGACAATGAATGTGTAACTGGAATCAGTGCTATCTGCTGGAGAGGGCAGTTGTCTTAGTTCACCTGGGCATTTACCTAACTGTGCTTGTTCCTTAAAATCAAAGTAGCTGTGATAGCTTAATTTAGCACCTCTGAAATCAGACTTAGGTTGCATATTATCATTAGCATAATGCAATATTTCTCCTTGGAATCCTTGACTTCCTTCATGTTTGGGTCTGTTCTCTTCAGGGGGACAAGAAAGTTCACTACTAGAAACTGGGAGCAGAGTCTTTTGATTTCCTTTGGAGAGAGGCTGTTTTCTGTCTCCATTTTGTCCAGTTACTGGCCATTTGTCCTCTGACTCTCCTTGGTTTGACACTGGATGGATAGCTAAAAACAGGTCATCTCCACGGATGTCAGAACCAGGCGATTCCAAGTCCTCATCCTGAGATGACTCAGAATTATCCCGTTTGTGAGGCAAAAGCTTTCGTGCTTTTGGGCTTGGCAATTTTACATTTTCCCCCAATGCATTCTCCTCACTTGTTGATAAACGAATCTTCCTGACAATGCGAGAGCTTCCAGTATTTGTCCTGGATGACTCTTTGTCCATTCCACCCACAGCTCCATTACATGGAGTATGCAGTTGTTCAGACACAGCCACATGGTTCTCATGTGCCAACTCTCCAGAATGGATAGCACACTTGTGGCCCTGTGGTCCACACACACTAACTGGAAAACTCAGGTTGTTCTCTTGCACAACAACCTCTCCAAAAGGTATGATACTCGGCTGTGGGCAAAGCTGGAAATGTACATTTTTTAGAGAGAGGGAGATCTCCCATGGTTGTATCAGCTCCCGAACACCCCTCAGTAACTGACTTTTGTTGGGACCATTGGGGCATCTACCCCACATGTGGATCTGTTCTCTTAGTTGGACCACCTTTCTCAGCTGCCTGTCTACTAGGGACTGTCCTACCCGAGCTGCAGCTGAATTCTCTCTTTTTATCTGTTGTATATGTTGCTGGATATCCCTATGTATTTGCTCCACTCTCTCCAGCAAGTAGCGTTCTTCTCTCTGAGCTCCAAGCATAGCAGAATCCAAACATTGGTTAACTTTGTCCACTTCTGCAGTTTGCCATTCCCTTAGCTGTTGGAGTTCCTGCTCACTCTGCAATAGGTCAAATAGTGCTTGTGTTATCCAGCTAGGAAAGGAGCTGATAGACTTGGAGGAGACCTCATGTTTTTCAAAGATTGAACTGGTAAGCTGCACATGGTTGCTGGGCACTGGTTTAGATACAGTTGCTGGAAACGGTCTCCTGTGGAAGTGTGAACCAAGCAGCATCATTCTAAAGCAGAAGGCTGTGTACACTTCAGCTTCACTGAAAATACCTGTTGGAAAAGGAACAAAAAACAATGCAAGTGCAATGTTAAACTCTTGTGACAAAATACCACACACATACCAGATACCAGAGCTGATACTTTTTTTTTTTTTTTTTAATTTATGTAATCCTCTGATAACAATATTGTATGCCTTGGTTGCTCCGTTCTCTGCTGGAGAGGTCATTACTTTGTAATACAGTCCTCTGTAGTTTCTTTTTAGAAGAACACTAGCCTTCTGTTGAGTCACACACATTTCACTGATAACCACTGGGGGTAACTGAGAACTAGGGCAGTCTCACAATAGCCTTTAGTCTCCTGAGTTTGACAACTGATACCACAGACATGGTAACACTCTGTGTGTTTATGGTTTCTTTAGTGTCTGTGCAATATATGACATGCAGATGTAATTTACATATATTTACATACATATATTTATCTAAATGGTTGTGGAATCTCACGCATCATCAACCTGGTGCATTTACCCTGTCTGGCAAAAAGTACTCTTTCTGCAATGAAAGGTGAACAGTATCAGTTTACAGAGGCATTTTGGCAAAAAACACTCCTGGAAACATTTGATCCCAGTGATTAAATGAATGATAATATCAGCTAATTTATTCACTGAACTAAATACAATTCTATGTTTTATCTTGTTTTATTCATGTAGAATAAATATATTATATAAACAAGTGAAACAATCATAGTGACATACTCTGAATCAGATCACATCATCAATCAACAACTACAAAAAGACACAAAACACTTAGGAACACATTTTCCTGACTATTGACCAGTGCAATTCAGGGACAAAAGAGACCTAAAAATCCAAATCCTCCATGTGTGTGGTCACTTGGGTCCTATCGTATTCATTCACATTAAAGATGAATGAGAGCTCAGGTTGCTAACCTACTAAAGCTTTTGCATAGCATTAGTGACCAGAAATGTGAAATAAACATTTGTTTTGATAGTATAAATGAAAATAAATCACATTTTGATAAGGGACTAGTTGCTTTAAATGAATCAATAGTTTGAAAAAAAAAATACAATATAGATTATATTTGCAAATAAGATGCTAACTATTGTAAATTCCGTACTTTTGCTTGTCTGTTTTGCTTTGTGTTATTTTGAAAAAGGCTTTAAATCATGTACCTTTAAATATTCTTAATCCAAAGTAGAAAAACTCCTTGAATTAATAAATTATTCAGTATATATAATTTCATTAATGAACAGGCTAAATAGTACTACAAAATAAAGAGATGTTTAACATATCATTAATGTAACTTATTAGAAACTGCAAAAATCTTTTTTTTATCGAAATTATTATTATTTTAAATGAGAGACAGAAAGAAAGAAGGATAACCATCTTACCTGAGTACAGGTGTCTAGAGTTCTGTGTTTACACAAAGAGCCCCTCCTTCATGCACTCTCCACCCACATTCCTATGAAGAATAGGTTGTTTGCAATCACATGGTTCTGGTGACCCGCAAAATTATTGTGGAGGGCAAGCAGTGAAAATTAGAATGGAAGAGATGGGGAAAAGTCTGTACTGTGCTGGTTTAGAAAGGTATAAACAGAAAATCAACATATTTTGGACGTGAACCTTATGTTATGAAGAGGAGCGATTTTTCTACTGAAATGAAAGACTTGACTGCCATTGAGGAGGTAGATATAGAGAATGTGAAGCTGCCGTCTGGGTTTGTTTATATCGCGCTGCCTTTCTACTAGTGACGTTAAAAGATTAGTCCACTTTCAAATAAACTTTTCCTGATAATTTACTCACCCCCATGTCATCCAAGATGTTCATGTCTTTCTTTCTTCAGTCGAAAAGAAATTAAGGTTTTTGATGAAAACATTCCAGGATTATTCTCCTTATAGTGGACTTCAATGGCCTCCAAACGGTTGAAGGTCAAAATTACAGTTTCAGTGCAGCTTCGTAATCCATTACAAATTATTTGTAATTAAATAAACGTACTTTTCGCCAGATTGGCCCCTTATTCAAGTCATAGCATCAGTTGTCCTACTAGTTTGGTTCAGACGCTGGTGCTGTCACAGCCATTATGCTGCATTCACATGGGGCATCGGCGTTAACGCTTGATGGAGGGCGTATCTTATGGAAGGCGTGTCTGATGGAGGGCGTGTCTTTGATAACAGCCAATCACATTACTTTCCAGTGTTGCATGAACGCTGTAGCGATCTGTACAATTATTAATCAATTTATGGGTTAGATATATGAATATAATAAATCATAAAGCTTTATGATTAATTATGATGCACATACCGACCCAAGGGGGAATTAAACATATATTGTGAATTAATTACAACGAATTATAATCAATTACATATATGATTAGTTCTGGTTTAATAATTATTTAGAGAAACTATCAGTTTGTCCAGCAAACCAGTAAGTTTTCGACAGAATATTATAACGGAAATGTTATCCTCTGGCCACGAGGATAAATTCCTATGATAGCATCAAACATAGAGCGATTGTATTAGAATCGAAACGTTAAAGTGACCTGGTTTTTGTTGAATGAGCAAAAGAACAAAAAGCATGGATATAATGTATTTAATATATGAAAACTACTAATACAGAGGTTATGCGTCTAAATATATATACAAGAATATACACGTATATACAAGAGCGGAAGTAAAGACAGGAAAAGAGAGATGGTCAAAGAATGGCAAATTACAACAGTTAACCCTTTGAAAGCCAGCACAGAAATCAGTTTAAACGAATTTCAGGAAATTAATACTTGCATATTGGTTCAAGTCGATGTGCAGTAGAGTTTCAGTGCGCTTGGCTTGGTTGGTCCTTTCCGAGAGGGTTTCTCCGGCGGGGTTTTCAAATGAGGCTTAACTGGCGAGTAAAATGGCCGAGAAGAAAGAAGAGAGAGAGAGAGGAAATGGTCGTCCCGGGAGAAGCTGACCGCGTGATGACAGCGCTGTCACCTGAGGCAGTTCAGGGGCAATCGAGAGACAATCGGGAGACAAAGGAAAAATTGCGTGTCGTTGCTTTTATGGAAAACCAAGCTAACAAACCTCCTGAGTTGGAACGGCCAATAGATGTGTAGCACTATTTGGCGGGCAAAGTTTCTTTGTCTTGTCTCCTGGCTGAATTTGCATAATTTATGAGTATCAGTTTGGGTAGTACTTTCTTCACAGTGCCATTAAACAAATAAAACAATGCATTTGACAGCCATGTGATATACATAGGTGAATGAGACGTGGAAATAGCTTTAAAACAAATCTAAACTTGACATATAAGAAAAGCTTGTAGAAGAAGTTATGGTTTACAGACAAAATTCCATCATTAAAACGAACACTAGCACAAATACAGTCATTTAAACTAAGTCTAAACACTAGGAAGCATACATGCACTTGACATACGTGACGGGTACACTTTGGCACAGTCATATTTTAAGAATAGCTGTACATACAATCTCTAAGCATGTTTGTGTGTGTGTGGTGTGTGTTGGAATGTGATCTGGCACTTAGTCCACATGAGGAGCCCTTTGATGTCCCAAGAGCTAGGAAATGGAGCCCTCTGTTCAATTTCTGACAGAGTAACAAACGTGTCAAAGTGTCTGCTCTTCTGGACCGTCCGGAGCCGGTGAGATTTACAACACAGTCCAGCCTGCTAAAAGCGTTCTGAAAATTCCAAAGTTGATTGACTACACCGGATCTATCCAGACGCTACAACGCAATTAGTTAGCGACTGCTCTAGAGTGTTTGCATAAGGTGATCTGATTGGCTGACGCCTGCGTTGGCACTTGAAAAGTTGAGAAATCTTCAACTTTTGCCTCAAGTGAACCGACGCGACGGAACCCACAATTCAGTTCTGCAAAGCATGACGTCACCCATTCAAAGTAAATGAGAAGCATTAAGCAGACGCCCCGTGTGAATGCAGCATTACAGCAAAGAGCTTAGAACCCAAGAGGTGACACTTTGATACTTTTTGGGTAACAGCCACTAGATGGCGCTCCGGTAGCGCGGCTGCCATTATGGGCTGAAAATACTAACTGGACCATAGAATCCTTCACATCTTACGCACCCAAAATCGCCGAATTTCACTGCCAAATCAGAAGTGCAATAGAACAGTTTTTTAAATTAAGTCACCAGTAAATTGTATGGCTCCCACAGTAAATGTTGTATTGTCTTATATATATTTTATTTTACCAGTTGTGGAATCTAACCATTCAATCATCTGAGGTAACGTAGTTCGCCTACTTTATTGAGTATTTCCATTTTATGCAACTTTACACATTTATTAATTGTAGCGAATTAACTCAAAGGGGGAATATTCCCTAGTGAAAAAAAGTATACTTTATTGTATTTTAAATATATTCCCTTTTTCTATAGTACATTGCAAATATACTAACAAAAAATGTACTATCTTTAAATATATAAAAAGTATATTAGCATTAGTATACAACACACTTTAAAATAATTGTACTTTAGTATATTTTCTAAAAAATATATTTTAGGAAAATATACTTGAAGTGTAAGTTCAGTTTATTTTTTACAAGTGTATTTATTTGCACTTTATAAAAATATATTTGAGGTATATTTTAACTGTGTGCTGTAAGTGATCATTGTAACAATGCACTGAAAGTATATTTAAAAAATACATTTTTTAATATCCTGAAGTTGTGTATCTTGTTACAATACAGAAGGGTCGGAAACAAGAGTTCACAAGCAGGGTTGTTTATTGACACCAGTAGAGTAAAACAGCAGTGCAGGTGAGTCAAACTTAAGCAGTGATGATGAATAGAGTGTAGAATAGTGATACTGTCCTTTTGTGGTTGCAGAAGTGGAGAACTTGAATGACACTGGAGGAACTTGACGTTGAAGACAGAGAACACTCACACACAGACAGGAATTCACACGAGGAAAACAGGAGACACTGGAGACAGGTAAGTAGATCGCTTGGAGTCCTTAAGGTAAGCATACAGGTAAGTCTAGATGCAAACGAGACCGGACACTGGAGTGGTGTGTGTAAGTGTTCTTTATACTGTGGGTGATGAGGTGCTGATAAGGTGCAGGTGCCGGTGATCAGTACTCTGGTGACTGGGTGCGCTGTGATTGGTTGACGGTGGAGCCTGGCGTGTCTGTGACATATCTAAAATCAAATTTGAGTATTTTTTTTTTAAGTTTACTTATTCATCCTTGGAATTAATTTTATTACTTGTGCTCATTTATTTCAGTATGACTAATGCATTAAAAGCCCATTTTTTAATATATGCAGTGTAGCCTACAATTTCCAAATATGTGTAAATATATGTTTAATAAGTTTACACTGGCAGAATAATTTTACAATCGTACACACAAATCTATTTTAAACAACACACCAGCAGCACAAGTAATGTTATATGCGAAAAAATATGTTGAGTGGTTGAACTTGAGACTTAGGAATTCAAATGTCTCTTCAACTTGGTCTGTGACCATCAGATTTTGTTGCTCACTGCCTTCAGCCAATCAGAGCTGCTGACGTCACGGTCCTCGTCTGAATCCCCCTTGCTCAGTCACTCAGGTGAATTATATTGTCGCAATGTATAATTTATTTAATAAAACACTGAAAGCGCAATACATTGCTTAATCTTGGGAATTCTGACCAGTTCAATCAAGTGACATCGCAGCCTGACCTTGATGGCGACGACAACCGGCTAGGAATTTAATGGCCTACGCCATCCTGAAAGAACCGGAGAAAAGTGCTGCTATTTGGAGGTAATTTGTAGTCTACCAGTTACACTCTCAGAAATAGGGGTACAGTAGGAGTCCATTTCTGTCCCCCAAGGTACAATCTACACTAACGTACCCCATAGGGCTTATTATTGGACCTCAAGGTACATGTATGTACCTTTTTGAGGGTCAAAAAGGTACATATACGTTCCCAAGCATATGCCAAGGGTACAAAAGCTGTACCCTTGAGGGTACAGCCCCAGTGACAAGCCACTGTACCCCTAAAGGTACAATTATGTACTTTATTTTCTGAGATATATATATATTTTTTTTGCTTTAACAAACGGAGAGCGATATTTCGGCTTGAGAAATCCTTTTTGAGTTTGTGCGTGGTGGTTTATGTCACATGTTTGTATGCAGCATGTTTGTACACTCTAAAAAATGCTGGGTTAAAAACAACCCAAGTTGGGTTGAAAATGGACAAACCCAGCAATTGGGTTGTTTTAACCCAGCGGTAGGGTTAAATGTTTGCCCAACCTGCTGGGTAGTTTTATTTAACTCAACTATTGTTTAAAAATTACTGTATTGCTTAATTAAAATTAACCCAAAGTATGTTGGAAATGAACATTTATTAATGTTCAATGAATAATTATTAATCAATAAACATTTATTAAATTGCTTATTAATACATTTATATTAATAAACTATTAAACTATTAAATTTATATTAATAAAATATTAAAGCTTATTAATAAACATTCACCTTTTGTCTATTATTGTTGTCTCTAATTGCATCTGGTTTTTAATTTCCCAACTATTTTGGGTTCATTTTAAGCTAGCCATATAGCAATTTTTAAATAATAGTTGGTTTAAATAAAACTACCCAGCAGGTTGGGCAAACATTTAACCCAACCGCTGGGTTAAAACAACCCAATCGCTGGGTTTGTCCATTTTCAACCCAACTTGGGTTGTTTTTAACCCAGCATTTTTTAGAGTGTATGCTTGCAACATGTTTGTATGCTTGACTATGTACCGAAAACAATATCGACATGCCTTATTGATACAGTTCCCTGCTGCTAATCCTCATTTACTGTTCAAAAATAGTATTGGTTCAATGTAGGATTTAGACAGACTATTGTAAACGTGAATAAAAAGTTGAACATGCTGTCTGACCTTATATCTTTGGTATATTCTGTTAACAGATGCTGTTCTTCACAAGTTTCTGTGGTCAACTGTCTCTGTGTAAGCGGCCATCAGACACAATAATGAGAAGCTCTTCAGAAAATGGAATATAATTTGTAATTTGTATTTGTGTATAGAGGGCCACCATTAGTCCAATAATTTTTTTTTTCTTTAATGAAAAACATGGCAAGTTTTGCTGAATCTATGTTAAGTTTAAATAAAAACCATTGGATTTGTTAATGAAATATGTCTCTTCATAAATGATGTTGTTACATTTTATTTATTTTAATGGCCTTGAAAACAAATGCATTTAACTTTGGGAAAATGTCACCTAAGTAATTTGTTAAACAGTATTTAAATAGTAGCACAATTGTAATACTGTATTGTGTGAGATTATGTAATTCAAAGTACAGTAGTCAACATTTAAAGGGGACCTATTATGCAAAATTCACTTTTGCATGGTGTTTGGACATGTGTGTTGGCAGTGTGTGTACAGAACCACCCTATAGTGATAAAAATCCACCCACTCCTTTTTTTTTTTAATCCCCATAAATCATAAGCAGTGTCTCAGAACAAGCCATTTCCAGATCCCTGGCAGTGTGACATCACAAAAGCCACAGGCCCCGCCCACGAATGTTGACAGACACTGCTGTTTTAACATAGACCCGCCCTGAGCGCGTTCACAACGAGTTGTACAGTCCACCATTGCTGCATTGACGAGAATGTCTCCCAAGCGTTTTAGGTGTTCTGTAGCTGGATGGATTAATCCACATAGCTCTCTTCATTTACTACCTAAATCTGAACTGCTGAAAACGAGGTGGATTAACTTGGTTTTCCAGAAAATTCTCCCTCAGTTTCTGTCGAAATTCGTGTATGTCTGCGCGAATCATTTCACACCGGACTGCTTTGTGAACAAATATCAATACAAAAGGACAATACAAAGCAGAGACTGTGCTAAAAATATGCTACTCAAGGATATACAAGTAAAAACTGTTCGTGATCCAGCTTACAGCCTCCAGAGTGATACTGGATATGGCAGTAATGAAGGTGAGAGGACACTTTATAACAGTTCATCTGAGTTTATTTACGGGTATAAAGTTTATTAAGCACCACCCGAAAGACATAAGGTCTTTATATATTTGTTTACTGTTAGTTGTAACGGGTGTTTCTGTATTCTTCGCTATGTATGTTGGTAATACAACGAAAAGAGAGAGAGTTTATGGATAATATTTTAATGCACACTTGCAGTGTTTTATTTAAGCGCTTACAATGATTTTCTAGAGTGAAAACGGACGCTTCATATTTTCTGTGAAGTAAACGTAATAAAACTCATCTGTATAGTTTTGGCCATCGTTCGGATGGTACAACAGGCCTGTACTAATATAGTGGATTAAAAACAAGAAGACAATATAAGTTATAACCGTAATTTAACTAAACTATACCTGCTCTCCATGCAGCATATATTAGCACAGTTTCTGACATTATAGTGCATCCTGACTGAATCCTGTCACCGGAGAACGAGCTCTTGAAGCTCCGCCCTCTTAGGCCGAGCACAGCAGATTATTTGCGTTTAAAGGGACCACACTAAAACTGCTTGTTTTTGCTCAGCCACTAAAAGTGGCAATTTTAACATGCTATAAAAAATTATCTGTGAGGTATTTCGAGCTAAAACTTCACATACACACTCTATGGACACCAGAGACTTATTTTACATCTTGTAAAATGGGGCATAATAGGTCCTCTTTAAAGTGGATCAAAAACGTTAATCAAAGTTGTCCTAAGAAGAAGGTTTTAGGACAACTTTGATTAAAGGTTTTGATCCACTTCAAATGTTGACTATATTATACAAAGTATAAGTAATAACAAAGTGTATTGTTATTGACTGCAAAGTGTGTAATATTTAGTATTTGGGATAAGCCAAAGGTACTGAGTATATACTATTACCTGTAAAATAATATATTCATTGTATATTGCTTGTGTGTTCGGAAGACACTTGTAATTATTTTGTGCTTGTACACTTGTTATTATTATGTACTTAAATCACAAATAAAGTATACTTTTAACAAAAAAAGTATACTTATAACACAAATAAAGTATACTTATAACACAACGTGTACTTATACCACAAATAAAGTATATTTATAACACAAATAAAATATAATAATAATAATAATAATAATACATTTTATTTATAATGCGCTTTTCTTAAACCCAAAGCGCTACAGTAATAAAATAAAGCAAAAACAACAAAAGCAATACAACAATACATTAGAGAAAGACAGTCTTAAATAAATGTGTCTTAATCAACTTTTTAAAATGACCCAATGTTGGTGCATTTCTGATGGGCAGAGGAAGCACATTCCATAGCTTAGGGGCTCTTTCCCCCATGGTCTTTAGCTTACATGAAGGCTGGTGAAGTGAAAGAGAGTTAGCAGAGCGAAGAGAGCGTGATGGAGTATAAGGACTGATGAGATCACAAAGATACTCAGGTGCAGTCCCATGAAGTGCCTTGTATCTTAAAATAAGAATTTTAAAATCAATTCTCGCATTTATGGGAAGCCAGTGTAATTGTGAAAGAACTGGTGTAATTTGTTCACGAGGAGAAGTACGAGTGAGCACACGAGTGGCAGAATTTTGTATATACTGAAGCTTGCTCAACGATTTAGCTGGAAGACCAGAGAACAAGGCATTACAGTAATCTAACCTAGTTGTTATGAAGGCATGTATAAGCCTTTCTGTGTCTGCAAAAGAGAGAAAAGGTCTAAGTCGAGCTATGTTTCTCAGGTGGAAAAATGCAGTTTTAGAGATGTGTTTTATGTGTGCTTCAAATGTTAATTGTGGATCAAAAATGACACCAAGATTTCGCACCTGTGAGGTGGGGATTATCGTGCTGGAATCAACAATCAAACTGATCTGCTCGGCCTTACGAGTAGCCGCCAGTGTACCAATCTGCATCAATTCAGTTTTGGAGCCATTCAGCTTCAGGAAGTTATTCTGCATCCAGATACTAATCTAATAAAATCATCTCCGACCGTTTCAAAGTTTGAAAAGGTAGTGGTTGGAGAATTTGAAGACTGGATATCAACTAGCTCAAGAGTAGTGATGGTGTTTAAAGAGCTATATATACCCTCAATCTTACCAGTGAAATAATGAAGAAACTTATTACACTGGTCAACAGAGGAATGAACAACGGCCTTAGTTGGTTTGAGAAGATTGTCAACAGTCTTAAACAGCGATTTAGAATTTGTTGCAGTGTTACCAATGATGCTTGAATAATAGTTCTTACGTGCAGTATTCAAAGCAGAATCGTAAGCAGACTCTTGTTCAGTGTAAAGAAGCCTGTGTACCATCAGGCCAGATTTTTTGTACTGCCGTTCCAATTGCCTTCCAGCAGCTTTCATTAAACGTAAATCCGGGGTAAACCACGGACAGGGTTTCCTAAAAGTAACAAACCCTTTCTCGCACAGGTGCAAACTCAACGGATGCTCAACGGAGTTAGTAGTGGGAAGCCCAAAGACAGAAGTCGAAAAAAGAGAGAAGTCCATGTGCTTAATGTTACGAAATTTGATAGTGTGCTCAGAAATGGATCGTGAAGAAATAACATTTATGTCAAAAGTAATAAGTCTATGGTCACTTATACTCATGTCAATACTATCCAGAGATTGGATACCAACACCAGCAGAACATACCACATCCAATATATGGCCCAGCCTATGGGTCGGAAAAGTAACATGCTGTTTAAAGTCAAAATATACTTATAACACAAATAAAGTATACTTATAACACAAATTAAGTACACTTTAATATCACTATAATATCGATATAATCAAGCATGTAATTAGTCCCTACACAGGCATATACTTAAAGTGTACTAAGTATACTTGAAGTTGGTCCAATTTAGCACACAAAAGTACACTAAATATACTTAAAGTTGTGTTTTTATACAACTTAATTACAACTAAAATATAATTAGTACAAAATTAGTTGTTTCAAAATAGCATACTTTAAGTTAACTAATCATTAACACACTTGAAATATACTAATAATTAGTCTTACTGCAAGTATGCTTAGCTTACTTTTTTCACTAGGGTTAATAATTATTCAACTCATTATGATTATGATAATGATTTATTGACTAACTCACAAACACATAACGTACACGCAGGTCACACACGTACGTAGGTAAAAATGAACAATGATAGAGTGGAACCGGAAGTGGGACCAGAAATGGAGCTATGGGAAAAAGGTCAAAGACAATCTGGAAAGAATCATCAGTTTCCTCAGTAATAAAGCACCTTAGTTGACACAGGTGGTTTACAAATTAATACTAAATTGCTGTTTAGTGTTCAAATGTACGATACTTGCAAAATGCCTTTAGGCTAAAGAGCATCGGATCTGCCGGCTGCGGAAGGATCCTTGATGATTCGGGCCGGAGTTGTAACCAATACCTTCTGCATTGGTCGAAGACATATGAAACAGCTTGAGCTGTTAATTTGACTCTTAGTGGGAAGAGTTCTTTCTCTCCTAGTCAAGCACATGGTTGGGGACAGGGCAGGTCCCGGCCCAAAGGCCCACAGGCCCACAGGCCCCTGCAGTCGCTGTGTTGTCGGAGAGGTAAGAGAGAGGGGGGAGCATTGCGTACCGGCTTTAAGCTCTGGGAGAAGTCACACCCCTAAGGGTTGACCTGACCAATGAAATGGATAGGATCTTGGAGCGGCAAAATTCCTCTATGGGGGCTTTATTATCTTTAAACAATTATTGGTTAACTATAACAAATAATTGTGTCTGATTTGTCTCAGTCGTTACATAATCACCCCCTTTCGATCATTGTTGTCCCTCTTATGGCAACAGCGAGCAACGTTGAAGGTGTAGAAAGATCAGACACACCATTGGCACACAAGTCTGGAAGGCTGCGATGGGCTCTGGTTGTATGCGTCTCCTGGAGTTGTGGTCGTTCCATGGCGGTTGATGGAGACAGTAGACAAGCTCAGGTCTCTGAGCTGGTGCTGCAGGCATCGAGGCAGCCAGTGCCTTGACAGTGTGTCACCTGTCACCCTAAAGTCAGTTAGTTTGGGCAAGATGTTTGCTGGTGGCAAGGTTCAGGTCTTTGAGCTTGCTCAGCGGGTGTCGAGGTAGCAGGTACCTTGACAGTGTCACCTGTCGTTTGGACACCCGTGAAGCAGGTGGTTGTAGGAAGAGGTTATGGGAGTTGTAGTGTGAAGAGTGTTTCAGACTGACCTAGGGTTGATGACAGAAGGGCAGCAGGCATTTGTTACCTCTGCTCTCAGTCAGAAGATTCTGAAGTTTGCAGTGTCCCTCTGCTCTTGTGGCGGCGCCGACTTGAGCACTCCTCAGTACTCCTCAGGTAAGTACTGTTCAGGGAGCTCTCTTACTGGCGTTAGAAGCTCCTACAGGTCCGATGCAGGCATGTCCATTCGTCCTTGTGCAGCCTCTAGATGGCTGCTGTGTAAAGGACATGGAGGTTGTTGCTGGAGGTCTTTGAATGTCACTTCATGTGCCCTTTCAGGGTTCATCTGAATTAATACTTCTCCTTCTGCGACTGCAGAAGATTTCAGAAAATGGGCAGGTAAGATGTCCAGTAGAAGGCTTTGGCTCCCCCCCTTTGTACCTCGGTGCTTGGCTAGGGGAGGCTCTTCTGCTGATTCCATGTGGGGGAGTGAGATGTCTCTCCTGCTGTGGTTCTTTCTACTGCAGGTAAGAGTGTCTCAGTTCTCTTTGGAACATGTTAAGTTCATCTTTTATGTTGTCCAGCTGCTGGGTCAGAGCTTCAATTCCAGATCTGGACACATTGAGGTGACCTTCACGGGCCTTGATTCTAGCGTCTTTGTCCAAGAGTTCAGAATTTGCCATTTTAATAGTGACTCTTTGTGAAATAGTTCCTTTTTTCAGGTGTCAGAACGTTTTGAAGTCTATAGATTTTCTTCTGTGACTCCACTCTGCCAGGGACATTGTGTCTGTCCTGAGCCCTGGGCTTTTAGCATGTGTCAGCTCCTTGTGAGATCCTGCGATCTGGAATTTGAGGTTGTTTACCTCCTGTTTCAAACATGTGAGGTTGTGGGCCAGGAAAAAGTTGACTCCAGTCAGATCTTTGTGATCATACCTCTGGTTTGAGTCATCTGCCTTTACTTCTCTTCCATCGTTGTCCAGTTGCTTTTGGCTCTGGTGCTCAGCAGCCATGGTTAGGAGGGTGTTCCTCACAACACTTAGCCAGTCCTTTGGTCTGCCATCTGGGCAGTTAGGCTGAGCATTCTGCAACATTTTGGCACACTTGTGGTGAGAGTAAGGGCAAGAGACTAATACAAGATCAAGTTTGGAGTTTGGAGCTGAAGGCACAGTGGCCAGCTAATAAATGACTTAAAGGGTTAGTTCACCCAAAAATGAAAATTATGTCATTAATGACTCACCCTCATGTCTTTCCAAACCCGTAAGACCTCCGTTCATCTTCGGAACACAGTTTAAGATATTTTAGATTTAGTCCGAGAGCTTTCTGTCCCTCCATTGAAAATGTATGTACGGTATACTGTCCATGTCCAGAAAGGTAATAAAAACATCATCAAAGTAGTCCATGTGACATGTTAGTGGGTTAGTTAGAATTTTTTGAAGCATTGAAAATACATTTTGGTCCAAAAATAACAAAAACTACGACTTTATTCAGCATTGCATTCTCTTCCGGAATCCTTTCCATTGAATTGATTCCATTGAATTGATTCCATTGAATCCTTTCATCTCTCGGCGTTGGTAATGCACTTTTACGTCGCCGTGGTTGTTTTTGGCGATTAGGACATCTGGTAAGAAAATAACAAAACTAAATATGCACACTTTTGCACCATTTTAAAAAAATATAGCAATACCAAAATACAAACAATGTAGAATAGCTTGAATACAGTGTGCATCTCCCTCAGACTGTAAACAAAGCTCGGGCGCACCAGATAAAACGTCAGCAGCGTCTTAGATCAGCACTGCGTCATTGCGGAGTCGTGAACCACACTCCGGAGCAGAAGGGGGCGGTAATGCACCAATAAGCTGGATGCCAACCGATGTAAAACAGGAAAGAAGAAGAAGAAGCGGAGTCGTGAACGCAGATTGACAACAGACCCGGAAGAGAATACAATGCTGAATAAAGTCGTAGTTCTTGTTATTTTTGGACCAAAATGTATTTTCGATGCTTCAAAATGTCGCGGATGTCCTAATCGCCAATAACAACCACGGCAATGTAAAAGTGCATTACCAATGCCAACTAATGAAAGGATTCAATGGAATCAATTGAATGGAAAGGATTCCGGAGGAGAAGACAATGCTGAATAAAGTCGTAGTTTTTGTTATTTTTGGACCAAAATGTATTTTCGATGCTTCAACAAATTCTAACTGACCCTCTGATGTCACATGGACTACTTTGATGATGTTTTTATTACCTTTCTGGTCATGGACAGTATACCGTACATACATTTTCAATGGAGGGACAGAAAGCTCTCGGACTAAATCTAAAATATCTTAAACTGTGTTCCGAAGATGAATGGAGGTCTTACGGGTTTGGAACGACATGAGGGTGAGTCATTAATGACATAATTTTCATTTTTGGGTGAACTAACCCTTTAAGATGGATCTTATGGTCAAATTATTTTTTAGAACTTACTGATGGCTCACAACAGGCTTGATCTCTGAACAATGGAAGAGAGCAAGAAAAAGAAAGAGGAGAGTTTTCCTATTAGATTTGGTTTATTAGTGGTGCTCAAAATTATGCCATAGCAATCGTTCAGATTACTTTTGTAGCTGGCTCATAAAACTGAAGCAACTGTTGTAAATAAACAAAACCAAGGAGGAAAGTATGTCTAGTTACTTTCATGGTTCTGTTGGGGAATGAAACCTCATTAGAACAGAAGGAAAATGTAAATTAATCAAATAGATGAAAGAAATAATACAAAAAACAAAAAAAAAAAAACAAAAAAAAAAAACGAATAGCTGACTGCTATTTTGATTAAAATAAAATAAAAAGATTTAAAGAAGTGATTAAAACAGCAAAATGACCTGGTATTGGGAATAATCAATAGCACTAGTGATTAACAATTAGATTAGCTTTAGAAATCACTCTATAGTTGGTCACAGCTGCAGCATGATCAGGACCACACCATGTGTGTGTCCCTCCCTGAAGTTTAGTCAATGTGCTATTGAAAAATCTCACTATATCCTAGAATTATTCTTTTAGCAAAACAGTTTACATGTAATTAAATTAAAATTAAAATAGTTTTAATTACCCTAGTAACTGCAAATTTAGCTGAACAGTGTTCAGGGAGAAATGCACCTAAGTGCAGGTGAAATTAGCTGAGAAGAGTTAAAGGTAAGGAAAGAGAAAGATCAGAAAACCAGGAATGTGGTTAATGGAAACTGGTTTAGATCACTTCACACTGCATGCATACAAGCTCCAGTTAAAGGCTTACAGTAAATAGTGCTAACCGTTAACTGTAAAAGTTTTAGTTAGCTACCTTAGCTGGAGGGCTGCTAGGTCGTGTTAGCTTAGTTCCCTAGCCTGGTTTGTTTACAATATGATGTCACGAGGTGGCGAGTTAGTACTTCCTGTGACAAGTTGTTGTCATGGGAAGCAGTGCATGACAACAGAGCAATTCAACAGTTCATGAAGAATGTCTGCATATTTGAAATGAGTTACGCATCGAGTTAAAATGGGGTGCTTATACTTCAAGATTTTCAAAAATGTCAAAACTTAAATTCAGTAAGATGCAAGTATGGTTTGACATTTGCAAATTTTACTCATGTAAAATTCTTCTCTCTACTTTAAACATCTTCTCGTACTAATTTAAAGAGTAGTTACACAGATTTGCCATGAGTCAAAACTGGTTTAAGCGTGCAGAATTCTCGTCTTGTGAATAAATACTGATGTTTCTATCGGCAAAAGAAACATAGTATTGATCACCAGGTAGCTATGCTAGTAGATGCAGCTAAAGTTTAGATGAATGAGTCCCTCTGACTATAACCAGGCCTTTGCTCTGTAGAAAGGAAACCCTCATCCAAATCTACATTCATTTAACACTGTACTGAGATTTTTCATCAGAAACAGGTTAAACAATTCTGCAAATGGTATTTCTTCAACCAAAATAGAATAATCAATTCTGGTACAGTTTACATGGTGCTGAGCTGAGATTCCTTTGTCAAAACAGACAATGGCCCCTTGTCTGCCTTCACCACCCTGGATGGCGGAGAGGCTAGGGGATACACGCAGATTCCTCCGGTCGAGCGGTCTGTTGCGATGCAGCTGTGTCCAACGGCCGCCGACTGGCGTGGTGAACTGCGTCTCCCATCCCGGGCCTGTAAATTCTCATCAGGCTTGACTGAGAAAGCTTACAGAGCCTGTGGACAAGCTGCCTCCGCCCTGCATGCCATGGCCCTTTTGCAAGTCTATCAGGCAAAAGCGTTGATGGAAATGCCCCAGGGAGGTCTTGATCAACAGCTGCTCGGGGAGCTGTGTACCGTCATTGACCTCGCCCTCCGGGCGACGTCAATGATGGCAGGTTCTGTTGGTCAAGCGATGGCCACATTTGTGATCTAGCAGTGCCACCTATGGCTGACCCTGGCCGACATGAGGGAGACTGATAAATATTGGTTCCTGGACTCCCCCGTGTCGCAGGGCGGCCTATTCGGCGACGCGGTAGAGAGCTTTGCCCAGCAGTTCTCTGCTGGCCAGAAGCAGGCTGAGGCTATTAAACATGTCCTGCCCCGGCGGTCCGCTGCTGTCTCCACCCCGCCGCCGGCTGCACAGCCTCAGTCTGCTCGTCGCCGAGGGCACCCACCTGCGTCGTCCTCTGCCCCTGCTAAGTCGGCAAAGCAGCAGCCTACACCCGCCAAACAGCAGGGAGCCGGTCGCGGAGCCCAGCCCGCTCAAGCCAAGCCAGGTGGCAAACGATCGAGGAAGTCACGGTCCTGAGACGGGCGACCTGGAGGGGAAGGATTCTGTTCTTCGGGAGAGGATTCCAGCATCTCTCCCACTCCCGGAGGAGGGCCGGGGGGAATTTGTGTTTCTCTCTGTCCCGCTACTGGCTCTCCGGAGTCCAGCAGTACCCACTTCTACACAAAAAGAGCAGTTTCCCAATCCTCCATGTCACAAGAGGCCGCGGCTGTCAATGCACAAGGCCCCGCCTTGCCACTTGCAGCCCCCTCTATCATCGCCAGCAGGTTCCAGTGTGATGGTTCCAGTGTGACGGTCTTCAGGGGTGTCCACTACACTCAGGTGTCACAGGACAATGCACCTGTTCTCCGGGCGGAGATTGCTGTCCTCCTGGCAAAGGATGCAATCGAGCCGGTCCCTCCAGCCGATATTAAGTCAGGGTTTTACAGCCCCTACTTCATTGTACCCAAGAAGGGCGGTGGGCTACGGCCAATCCTAGATCTGCGTGTCCTGAATCGGTCCCTTCACAGTGTAGGAACTGTGGACGAACCAGACAAATTAATCATTCAGATGATTCTTTCAAAACATATTTCTTATTTAGAATCAAGGTTCCGGCTCCGGCCCATCTGCAGATAAAGCCAGGCTGATTACTTTTACGACACATGCTTCCTGATAGCAGGAGAAGCGACATACCAAAGGGTCACCCAAGAAGACAAAGTTTCTTTGATCATCAGAGCAAAGAAACAGAGAGACAATGCAGACCCTTTTGTTTCCTTACTTCACAGGAAAGCCAAAGAGACTGTTGAACAAATAAAACTGCTTCAAAATTGTTCCAACAATTTTAACGGACTTATCAAACATCTTTTAACTACATACATTTTGCATTATGTGTCCACAAGTACTACCTGTAAACAGTTAGGCTTTAGAACACTCACAATTCATGTAAATATGTTAACTCTTGACTGAATGACTGAAAGTATGCCTTATTTGGACTTGATTTATTTCTTTTCATCTTTCTTAAACCATGGCTTGAATGAAATCTGTTTAAAATGTATCATATTCCAGTTAATAGAAATTATGTTAAAATGGCACTCTGCTAAAGCAGAGACAGACCGGAATGTAACACTTATGTTTTATTGGGGGCAGAGGAAGGCCCTCTTGAAACAGGACAATGTCTGATTGGCCAAGACTCCTCAGAGGTGTGACAAACAACTAAGTTTAAATGATCATATTACAAGATAGTGAACGAGGAGTTGGTTAGTTCTGGGAAAAGAAGCCAAGACAAGTACCAAGAACAATGGAGTAACAAGAAAAACAGACAAGCCGCTCATTCAAGCCATCCAACCTTCACTCACTTTTCTTTGCTTTTACTTAATTCTCCTTTACCGCTGAAAGTCTTGTGTCCTAAGTTTCGCCACAAAGTTCAACCAACGACTTTTGCCGCTTCAACTCCAGCGACAAAGAGACTTCCTTTCATTGCTCCACACGGACCTGATCTGGACCAATCATCGACTTGGGAAACCCTTCTCTGCACGACGTGGGAAATTCACCTTTAAGTCAACGCAAGCAAGTACCTCCAGATGAAAACTGAACTGGTGCATTTAAATTAATGATTCATGGTTCGTTCGGGTCTTTGAAATGCATTGATAGGAATTCTGTTAATCAGATCACTCTCTCTCGCCCTCTCTCCCTCTCTCTCTCTCTTTCAAAACTCTTTCTCTCTCATTTCCTTCTTACTGCAACGCGTATGAATGTATGTGTGTGTGTGTGTGTATGTGCGTGCCTTTGTGTTAGATTAGTTTGTGTTAGAATAAATAAAATCTCTTGTAGATTTTAAAAAGAAAGTGTCTTGTATTATGTGCTTTATGATTTAATGTCTTAAACTGTGATCAAGCTACCTGCTCTAATCAGTGTTTTCATGATTGTTGGATATTTATATCCATTACAAGAGCTTATTACGGCTCGAGCAAATGAACGCTGGACGAATCAGTTGCTCGGTCGTAATCTAAACAACTCTTTATAATTCCCTATAAATATTTCATTTGAGCTAATTTTACTTTATAGGGTGTTTTCCCTACAACAGGCTACCGTTCAAGATGCTTTTGCAGAAGTGCATTTTTGAATGCATTCGTCCCCAGGATTGGTTTGCAGCGATCGACCTGAAGGATGCGTACTTTCATGTCTCGATTCTGCCTCGTCACAGACCCTATGCTTTGCGGTCGAGGGTCGGGCATATCAGTACAAAGTCCTACCCTTTGGAACAAGGAACAGGGCGTTCGCATCCTCAACTACCTCGACGACTGGCTCATCCTGGCCAGCTCGCGAGAGCAGTTGTGCGAACACAGGGACATGGTGTTAGCTCACCTCAGCCGGTTGGGTCTTCAGGTCAACTGGGACAAGAGCAAACTCGCCCCCGGGCAGAGGATCTCTTATCTCAGTATGGAACTGGACTTGGTCCAGTCAGTGTTGAACTGCCTGAGTACGCTCAAGAGCAGGACAGCGACCCCACTGAAACTCTTTCAGAGGCTCCTGGGGCATATGGCATCTGCAGGCGCAGTCACGCCGCTCGGATTGCTTCATATGACGCCGCTTCAACACTGCCGGGTCCCGAGATGGGCATGGCAGTGCGGTACGTTCCGTGTCCCCGTGACACCGAACTGCTGTCGCACTCTCACCAAGTGGTCAGACCCTTCTTTCCTGCAGGCTGGAGTTCCCCTCGAACAAGTGTCCAGGCATGCTGTGGTCCACACAGATGTCTCTGCCACCGGGTGGGGTGCCACATACAACGGGCATGCAGTGTCGGGTCTGTGGACGGGGCCTCAACTGCATTGGCATATCAATTGCCTCGAGTTGCTAGCAGTACATCTTGCACTGAGCCGCTTCAAGGAGCTGCACAGCACTGCGGCCGTTGCATACATCAACCATCAGGGTGGTCTACGCTCCCGCCGCATGTTGCAACTCGCCCGCCATCTCTTGCTATGGAGTCAGAAGCATCTGAGGTCGCTTCGTGCCATTCATGTCTGAGGCGTGCTCAACCGTGCAGCCGACGAGCTCTCACAGCAGCCTCCGCTTGCGGGCTGTAGGGCATCGCTCGACAGAACTTACCAATGACTTCATCAACAAGGAACACGACCAAACAAAGCTTCTTTTGACCAAAAGATCCATTTCCTGACCTCAAGACCCCCAGCCTTAACAGGAATGATGACGTGACTTCTTTTAACAAAGAACTCTGTCTTGAGTACCTCTCAGCCCATCTGAAATAAACTAATCAAAACCTGTGGGGTCTGACCACATTAAATCTATCGATTCTCTCACAAAGCCTTCTTGTATTATCAACAGAACAGGAAACACTAATCAACGGATCTAAGACCAAAACCTACTTTGTGTTGAACAATCCTTTTTGACCTGGTCACAAGTGACTCCGGTCACTGTTCCAATGACTCTATTCTTATAGACAATCATTGAAACATCATTTTAAACTATATTCAGAATAACACATGCTATGATGTGATTACTAACATGTTGGATTCAATGCATTATATGTTTGAATTCCCTTTTGCATTTTCTTTCTCTTGTAATCATTGTTTTATTAGGTCAGTCTAGTAATATGTGTGTAAGAAGTGTGTCATGTTTGAGTTCTAATTACAGGATTTATTATTCTCTTTAATTCTGTGTGCATGAAACATTGAAATTCGGTATCAGGGAGATATTAGGAATCTCTATAAAGTTACTAATAAAACAGGACTGTTCCGTGGATATCACGTGATGCAATCAATGGACAATAGACGGGGCGTGTCTAAGCTCCATAGCAACGTCTCATTGGAGGACCGCATCTGAGGATAGAGCTAACTTTCTCCTTTAAAACTATGCTGTCCAAACAGCTAGTTGTTGAAGAACCGATACTTTGACCACAGCGGAAAAGTTGTTTGGGTTATGCTGAAAAGAAGAAGTTGAGAACTGATTGTAGTACAATCAATGTTCGTGGGGAAGGAAGGGGACAGGGTCGGCATTTAACTGCTGAATGAGCTTTATTCAATAAATACAAATGTCCAACAAAAAAACTGTGCAACGCACAACAGCAAAACAAATAATCCACAAAGGGCTTCACTCCAGTCTCGGTATACACAATCCACAATGGGCTTCACTCCAGCAGTGTTGTCGTACACCAGCGGCTCAGTCAGCAGTTCCCCTCTCTCTCACACACTCCTGCTTCTCTCGCCATTTTATCCTGTCTCCGCGCCAATTACTGGAATGAGAAACAGGTGTTCGTGATTTACATTTAACCCGCTCACTCACCAAAGATCTCCCGACGCTCTCTCCCGTTGCAGACCTCGCTGAACCACGCCCCCCTCGCCACACTGATCCTTTTACCGGGGCTGATTTTCCATCTAACAGTCGCTGACCATCTTCATCCATGAGCCGCGCAGCTGATACTTCTCACTCAACAGCCGTCACATCCAGAACTCCGAAACACTCCGTGAACTATTTGACCAAAGTCTCCAAAAAAGAGAGCTGCTCAGAACAGCACGTTTCACCAGCCGGCAACAATTTCAAAGCTTCCGTGCTGCCCAATGCTGGGCTTCCATGAGAAGACGTCACCGCAAAGATAGCCAATCCAGGCCGGGATTCCATTGCACTCGAGTCACGGAACACCCAACTACCTACAAGCAAAACTTCTCTATCTCTTGCTGGAAACTGGTGAAACTCCTTTAAACCGAAAAAAATCAAGCCAAAGCTCTGCTTTTGTGATTTTTCTCAGGTTACGATTTCAGTTAGCACTGAACTTGGGACTTTCTCCATAACTCATATCAACTCCGCGAATGTGTGTGTGTTTAGCTAGTTTCTTGTAATCATTAGAAGTAGTCAATAAAGCCTTGTTTTGATTTTCACATATACAAGTTTCTTGTGCTGTGTGTCAAATTAATGTCTTAAACTTAAAGATTTGCTAAGCTACCTTTTGTTTATAATAATAATCATAATAAAATATTGTTACTGTTGGCCACAGGATAATATTTTATCCAGAATTGGTAAAATACTTTAACCTCAATTTTTCGCTGGACGAATAATTGATGAAGTGTTAAATCTTAATTCTGAATAATTTACAGTGAATCATTTACAGTTGATTCGATTCTTATTCCCTGTAACTTAATTACCCCTCTTTATAATTAATTGAGCTAATAAATAGGTGAAACCCTACAGGGCGAATGGAGACTCCATCCCCAGGTGGTCCAGCTGATCTGGCAGCACTTCGGCGAGGCACAGATAGATCTGTTCACCTCCCTGGAGACTGCCCACTGCCAGTGGTTCTATTCCCTGACCGGCGGCACGCTCGGCACGGATGCCCTGGCACACACCTGGGCATACGCAAATATGCGTTTCCCCCAGTGAGCCTTCTCGCACAACTCCTGTGCAAAGTCAGGGAGGACGAGGAGCAGGTCTTGCTAGTGGCTCCATATTGGCCCACTCGGACCTGGTTTTCAGATCTGACGCTCCTCGCGACAGCACCTCCCTGGCCCATTCCTCTGAGGAAGGACCTCCTGACTCAGAGACGGGGCACCCTCTGGTGCCCGCGTCCCAACCTGTGGAAACTCCATGTGTGGTCCCTGGACGGGACGCGGAGGTTCTAAGTGATCTCCCCCAGCCGGTTGTAGACACTATCACTTCCGCTAAAGCTCCTTCTATGAAGAACCTCTATGCGTTGAAGTGGAACCTGTTCATTGAATGGTGCTCCTCTCACCAAGAGGACTCCCGATCATGCTCGATCAGATCTATGATCTCCTTCCTGCAAGAGGGCTTGGAACGAAGGCTGTCTCCCTCCACCCTCAAACTCTATGTTGCTGCTATTGCCGCACATCACGATGCAGTCAATGTTAAGTCTTTGGGGAAGCACGATCTGATCGTCAGGTTCCTGACTAAATCCGCCTCGCCCTCCTTCTGTACCCTCTTGGGATCTCACCCTGGTACTTACATCTCTCCGGGGTCATCCCTTCGAGCCTTTGCAATCAGCTAGGTTAAAAGTACTGTCCCGTAAGACCATCCTCCTGGTTGCATTGGCCTCGCTCAAGAGGGTAGGGGAACTGCACGCATTTTAGGTCGACGAATCATGCCTGGAATTCGGGCCCAGTGACTCTCACGTTATCCTGAGACCCCGGCCTGGATATATGCCCAAGGTTCCTACCACTCCCTTCAGAGATCAGGTAGTGAACCTGCAAGCACTGCCTTCGGAGGAGGCAGACCCAGCCCTAGCTTTGCTCTGTCCCATCCGCGCTCTCCGCCTGTACGTGGACATAACGCGAAGCTTCAGGACCTCGGATCAGCTCTTTGTCTGTTACGGAGGCCAGCAGAAGGGAAAGGCTGTCTCCAAGCAGAGGATGGCCCACTGGATAGTGGATGCCATCGCCCTGGCATATGAATCCCAGGGCGTGCTTTGCCCGCTCGGGTTGAGAGGCCACTCAATCAGAGGAGCGGCCTCTTCCTGGGCGCTGGCGCACGGCGCCTCACTGACAGATATCTGTAGAGCTGCGGGCCTGGCGACACCTAACACATTTGCTAGATTCTATAGCCTTCGTGTAGAACCGGTATCATACCGTGTACTCGCTTCCACCAGCCGGTAGACGCAAAGAGCCCATTCTAAGTGTCGGCTTGCAATGCCATTCCCGCCCCCTGGGCCGGATACGTGCATCCTTTTACTCCAGTCGAGTTCCCCACTTGGCGAACCCTGTCGAGTTCCTCCACCTCCCCTTTCGGCTCGGACATTGCGGAGTGTCTGATGCCAGGCCAAAC
Source organism: Ancherythroculter nigrocauda (assembly GCA_036281575.1). Classification (NCBI taxonomy): domain Eukaryota; kingdom Metazoa; phylum Chordata; class Actinopteri; order Cypriniformes; family Xenocyprididae; genus Ancherythroculter; species Ancherythroculter nigrocauda. The sequence continues at coordinate 36,413,324 of VTFQ01000003.1, read as the reverse complement.
GTCTGTTTCCGACGTCGATGTTTGGCTGGGTGCCATATGTCGCGACCCTTACCAGTGAGTGGTCCCATATGTGTATTGTCCACGGTCAACTCTCCATGGTGAGCCCATGTCTTTCCCTTAGCAGAGCCAGCTCTGCTGTCATCTGTCAGATGAGGTGGAAGGTGGAAGGTGTCCATAACTGTGGCTCTTTATTTGGGATCCCAATTCGTTGGTCACTACTGCCGTACATCAAACGTGACCGTCTGATGTTCTGAACGTTCTTTAAGTGGCGAAGTTGTCAGACAGCTGTCAGAGCCTCTTGAAGACTGGTGACCTTCCTCAGTTGCTCCACTCCATCAGGGTCCTTGCATCTGTCCTGTGCCTTCTCACGCTGAGTGGGCTGGTTCTCTGTGGAACTCTGTGACTTGCAGCGTTCATTCATTTACATCCTGTTGGAAGCCCGTATGAGCATGGGCTAAGTCAAGTCAAGTCAAGTCACCTTTATTTATATAGCACTTTTTACAATGCAGATTGTGTCAAAGCAGCTTTACATTGATAACTGGTACATAATTTTGGCTGCACAGCAGCTCTTAAAGAATAGTGTCAATGCAGGCAGATCAAAGCACTGTTGAATAAATGTCAAGAATACTGTTGAATATCAAATGTCAAGTCAAATGTCAAGTGTCCCCAACTAAGCAAGCCAAAGGCGACAGCGGCAAGGAACCCAAACTCCAACAGGTGACATCAGGTGGCAAACAAGTGGCAAATAGGTGTTAAAATGGAGAAAAAAACCTTGGGAGAAACCAGGCTTAGTCGGGAGGGCCAGTTCTCCTCTGGCGAACAGTGCTTTGTTACGAATCAGGTTGCTATCATAAGTCTGATAGGATCGCAACAATCAAAGTATTTATTTCAGTTCCATCCAATTGAGGATCGTATTCATCACGCTGGTATGGACAGTTTGTTGAGGAACTGTGGCACTGGCTGTCATGTTGATGAGGCCTTCACAATGGATGATCTAGTTGACTCGATCTCTGCTGATACTTCAGGGCTGCGTTGTGGTCGTGTCCAGTTGAGGATCATATTCATCACACCGGTATGTACGGTCTGTTGAGGAACTGTGCTACTGGCTGTTGTGTTGATGATGTATTCACAATGGATGATCTAGTCGACTCGATCTCTGCTTATACTTCAGGGCTGCGTTGTGGTCGTGTCAAGGCGCAGGTCCTTGGTCTCAGCTGGATACGGCCCGGATCCGGTTGACTACGGTAAACCTCAGGATAAACAGAAAGACTAATATTAGCGTAGATGCCATTCTTTTTCTGATGTAACGAGTACATCTGGTGTTATAGGAAGTGTTCCCGGTTCCGGCTGACCTAATTTATGCAGCCTAATAATCCTTTAACGGATTTGAAAATATAAATTGATAATGTGTTATGTGTATGCCAGGTTAAGAGATGTGTTTTTAGTCTGGATTTAGTCTGACAGAGTGTGTCTGCATCCAGAACAATGCTAGGAAGATTGTTCCAGAGTTTGGGTGCCAAATAGGAGAAGGATCTACTGCCTGCAGTTGATTTTGATATTCTAGGTAATATCAGCTGGCCTGAATTCTGAGATCGCAACAAACGTGAAGGATTATAATGATTTAAGAGCTCGCTCAGGTACTGGGGAGCTAAACCATGTAACGAATGTAGCGGTTATTAATCAATTTATGGATGAAATATGAATATAATAATTCATAAGGTTATGAATAAATTATGATTCATATATCGACCCAACGGGGAATTAAACATATATTGTGAATCAATTACAACGAATTATAATCAATTACATATATGATTAGTTCTGGTTTAATAATTATTTAGAGAAACTGTTCGTTTGTCCAGCAAACTAAGTCCCTCACAGAATATTATAAACAGAGTTATTCTCTGGCCATGAAAATAACTTATAGCATCAAAGCATAAAGCGATCGAAAAACGTTAAAGTGACTTGGTTTTCAGCTGAAAGAACAAACAGAACAATCGAGCGTGAATAACGTTTTAATATATGCAAACTATGAATACAGAGGTTATACATCTAAATATATATACAAGGAAATACACACCTATGTACAAGAGTGGAAGTAGAGAAGGAAAGAGAGAAGGCAAGTAGCAAACTCACAACCAGTCCTAAGCCAGCACGGAAATCAGTTTCATCATCTAAGATTGAGAAACGGCAGTATACTTGCATTGGTTGTGTGTGTCGAATTTCAGGTTAGCGCTGGTGCAGTTCGTTGGCTTCCTCCGTTCCGTGGGAAGGTTTAAACTGAGGACTTGAGAGTGAGTTTCGCTGGAAGATGGCGGTCCCGAGGCTGAGCGCGATGGCAGCGCGTGGTCACCGGAGATGTCCGGGAAAAACGTGCACGAGATGCTCGTGAGACAATCGGGAGAGAACACACAAGAAATTGTGCGTCTTTGCTTTTATGACAGATAAGCCGACACACCTCCTTGAGGTGGGGTAGCCAATAACATGGGTGCAAAGTTGGCGGGAAAGCTTTCCCTTTGTTTGGCCTCACGACTTAATCTGCATGATTTATGACTGTCAGATCAGATCTCCAAATGGAGTGCGTTCTTCACAGTATCATTAAACACATAATGGGGGGTGCTCCTTTTGAAGTCACCAAAGTGAGGAAGTTGCAGTTTTCTGTTTACCCTCACAGGTCCACAAACCTGCCGAAAGTCACAGTCGTCCGGAGCCGAGTTAGTGATTAACAAACAAAGTTCATCAGGTTAAAAGCGTTCTGAAAACTCCAAAGTTTATTGACTCTGAACGGATCCCTCCAGACGTTACAGTCCCCCTTTCGGCCAACGAAGTTCCTGTGCGGACTTCGTTGGATGGTAACCAAGTTCGATGGCACATGGATCCGGATGGTCACGCAGCAGGTGGTTCTCACTGGTCCTTGAGGGAGGGCAGATAAGCACTTGTCCATGGACTCTTGCATCCCTTTGATCCCTTGGGATAGGATGAAGGCCAGGCCCAGGGCGAGTGAGTACTTGATTGCCATGGAGAGGCAACGGGTTGTGTTGGCAGGAGTCCAAGCTTGGGCTTTAGGTGAGCTGGTCAGGACAGGCAGTCGTGAGATTGCTTGGAGGGCTGCATCGATGGGAGTACTGTCACTTAGCTGGGACCCCCTTTTGTCAATCCTCAGTTCCAGTCCTGGATCTAAGGCGTGATGGTGATTCCTGGAGGAGGATGGGATTTCCAGTTCTGACTGGTCCTCTTTGCTTGAGAGACAGTGCACTGCCAGATGGCTGCGATGAAGGATGGAACTCAGGGGTACCTGGATCCTCTTACTTGGATTGGGCAGGCTGACACGAGTGGCGGTGTTGTGCTGATTGTAGATTAGGATGGCAGCATGAGTGGGGGTGTGGATGAGTAGTCGATCACCCACAATCTCGGCTTGTGTTCCGATGACTGGGGTGCGAGGCTTGGCTGGGCAGCGTGTGTCGCTGGTCATGGGCTGCAACCGGCCCATTCCTTCAGTGTGGTTTCTGAGGAAGAGCTGGTTTGGGCAGAAGTACTGAAAGTCTTTGGTGAAACTACACCTGCGAAAGTGGGGAGCCGGGCACAGCCGTGGGTTGCTGTTGTGGTAGGCTACCGCAACTGAGGTGTGTTTCTTGGCATGGGTGTTACGTTGCCGCCACCTGACATTGACCGTGTCTTTGGGTCTGCCAGTAGCAAAGTCCAGCACAGTTTGTGTAGGATACTGAGGAATCCTATTCATAGCCACTCTGTCCATAGAGAAGCTAATTTCTCGTAGCAGGTCTGTCAACAGAGCTATAACCAGCTGATTTTGGGCAAAGTCATTCTGGAGGACTGTAAACAGTTGCTTCCTTGAGTTCGCCGTTTGGATCAGCAGGAAACTGTGAGTGCGGAGAACCACCGCAATACCTTTCCAGGATTTGCAGGTGGTTTGCAGGGTTTGGCTCTGTGTTGCGAGTTGTTTTCTCAGTTGTAGGCAGAGCTTGTTGCGATGCTGATGAGGAGAGCAGGCTGTGATGAGACTCAAGTCTCCTGGTTGGTACAGGTGCAACGGCAGTGGCAGTGGCACCTACCGTGCCATCAGTAGTTCCGTGGGGAACACCTGAGTTGACTCCTGTATGGTGTCTGTGATGGCCATGAGCATCAGGGGAGGTTTTACCGTCCCGTCTTTCTGGTCGACTGACCGTGGAAACGTGATTCCTCGGTTTTGCAGTGAAGCTCGGTGCTTTGCGTTTGCAGTCTGGACGTGACGGTAAACTTGACATCCTCTGGCGTACTCTGCCACCTCTTGCTGCATGCTGGACCAGTGCGCCACTTGTTTTAATGTCTCGTCCGTGGTTCTGGTACCATGGTGTTTGGCACATGGTGTGTCGTGGGTGTATATCAGTTCACCCCCCTTTTGGCCCTGTGGCAGTACAAGCTTTGGCGCTGTGAAGACATCAGGGACATATTTTAGAAAGTTCACTCCCACACGCAGCATGTGGTTGGTCTCATGTAGTCGTTTGTGGCCAGGGGCCGTCATGGGACCAGATGCCGTGAACGGGAGGTTGGAGGGGTATGAGTGGTGGTGCAAAACATTTCGCATGGAAGTGTTGGCAAGTTTGGTTGTCAGTGGCAGTGGCAGTAAGGCGGGAAATGTTGCAGGAACAGTCCGCTGGCTGCGGGTTGTTGTTGCCACACTAAGGGTGGGTGAATGGGGTGGGTGTGACCATAGCTTGTTATGCAGGGTGCCAGTCTTGGCAAGGGCATTAGTTTGGTTGTTCACGCCTTTGTCACGCCCTGGTTGCTTTAAGCGTCTTTTCACCTTTTCCCCGTAAGTGATCGTGTCGTGTGCTTGGGTGAGGTGATGATGTGTCTGGAACAGGTGTTGATGTTTCACCTGCTTGTTGCATTCAGTCTTGAAACCAGTTTGTTTCCAGCCCAGAAGATGGCATGTGAAACAAGGTCTGGCGTAGTGTGAGTCTGTGCACCTGAGTTCTCTGATGTTATGGACAGAGGAGACTTGAAGAGTTATGAGGGTAGCTGCTGCTTCACCATACTGACATGATTGGGGACCCCACCTGCCATTCTGTGATTGGCAGGGTTGGTCGCTTAACCATCGTACCCCTGCACTTGCCTGTAGGATGCCCTCATGGATGTAGGAACATCCCTCGACGTAGGCCATGGGCATTCCTTGGCATGCATTCTCTTTGAGGTACCTGTGACAGGTTGGTCGCTGTTGTTGGGGTACCATTATCTCAAGTGTCAATGCTGGTGTGCTGTTATAGCCGTTTTGGCAGGCAGCTGAATCTCCGCTCTGTGCAGACTTGTGCTTTCTGGCACGTCGTGGCAGTGGCCCTTGCTGGTTTGACTTCCTGAAGTCGATGGTGAGTCGCCACTTGCTGTCTGGTTTGACAATGGACCAGGTAGGGACTGAATAGGTGCTGTTGCATGGGCAGATAACACCTTTTCTTTCTGTTGAATGAACAAACTCCTGCACTGGTTCATGTGGGGCGATGTGACCTTCGTACTGCCTGATGAAGGTGGGAGGAGCATTTGGGTGTGTTGCACTATGCACTGTGTGAAGTTTAGTGAGACCACAGCATAAAAGGTCTTTGTCAAATGTCACTTTGAATTTGTGCAAGACGTTTCTGAGTCTTTGACAGTCTGCGTCATTCTTTAGGGCACTTGCATCTTTCTGGATCTGTTGGCCTTTAGGCTCAAACCTTGGGAATGGCTCCTCTGTTGTGGTGTTAGCTGTCAGGTTGGCTGTCAGAGGTGCAGCGCTTTCCTGAGTTTCACAGGCAGGCTGGTTAGCGACTGTGGGTACAGCGAGGTGTTGGTCCTCCATCAGCTCCATTCTGCGCACCTGTTTGGTGGGTACCAGTTTGATGGGAGTGATGGAGATGCTCTTGAAGGATGCCGTGAAACTTGTGTTGCTTAAGCTTCCTTCTGGGACCATGGCAGCTGGTATTAAGTTAATGACTGTTAACCTGAGTTTAAAGTCATAGGGGCCGTGGTCCACTATCCATTCTAGATGGTAGGCTTTGGGAATGCTGATGTCTGCGACCATGCATTCGTTGAGCCAGCTGTGAACTACGTAGGGTGACACTTCAGTTAGCGGTGTGGCTTTTAGAGCAAGTCCAAGTTCCACGCCTTCAGGTGAAAGTGTGAAGGAGCCCAGCATGTGGCTTAGGGTTTGACCACATTGCCTGTTGAGCCAAACAGCACCCCCTTTGGTGTAAGGTGGTACTACCGTTTCCTGTGTGTGGAGCCAAACAGCACCCCCTTTGGTGTAAGGTGGTACTACAATTTCCTGTATGTGGATCAGGATGCAGACCTCTTGGGTGGTCTGGCCTGACAGGACGTTGGCAGTGTTGACAGGAACAACAGGAAGCTGTACAGTCATTGGGGCCCACAACAACTCATTTGCACTGTCCGTATGAGCATTAGAGTGCATCAGGGGGTCTGGAAGGACCAGGAAGTGATGGGTTAAATGCCGGTTGTTCCATTTGAAGTTCACAACGCAGATGTCCTTGACAGTCATGTTGACAAATGGGAGGTCCGGTGTTCCTTCACTGAGAGCACTTAACAGCGTGTGGCTGAAGGCTGAGTTGTCTGCCCACAGTGTGAGAATAATGTCTGTTGTAGTTACATCATTCAGCTGTGAGTCTGTCGTGACCTTGGAGCAGAGGGAGTTACAGTCTATGGTGAGTTGAAGTGCGCCGGGTAGCGAACTTGAACTGTGCTCTGAGACGGGGTTCCCGCGGTTAGCTGGGAGATTTCCTGCGACCTCTGTGACCTGACCGTCTGGCTCAGGTGGTCTGGGTGACTGGGAAGGCAGAAGTTCACACACTTGAGCCCAGATTTTCAGCGGTCTGGCGTTCAATAAGGGCTCAAAACAGTCTAGCAGGTCTTTGTGGGTGAACCAGGGAAACGTGTCCATTTGCGCTACGCACACAGGAGGTACCAGGCTCACTCGACCAATGGTGTGGTGCATGGGAGCTGTGTGTTCAAGGTGGACCTCATTTGGACTGTGCGACTGCACATTCAGCTCACATCTTTGTGACTTGAGAGTCTGGCTTTGTCTTTCAGCTTCATTTCTCAGTCTTTCAAAAAGGTAAGGACAGGTTTCTGGGCAGTGGTCAGAGATTGTGTAACTGGTTTGATTTTCGACAGTCTTTTCAGGAGCAGTGTTCTGCTTGGAGTGAGCTTCGTCAACCAAGTTTTGCAGCTGCTGAGTAGACATACTGCGTGAGCAGGCCAAGTCTGCCAGGTGATCACTCACCGCAGGGTGCAGCTCTCGGAGAAGCAGAGTGTTGAAGATGAAATCTTCCTCCATCGCTGGCTGACCACGTGCTCTAAAGTAGGCCATTTGCCGTCGGCTGTAGCAAGTGTATGGGTTATTCAGTCTGCCCCGTTTTAGGTCCATGGCAGCAGGGAGCCCTTGATCTGATGCAGGGTCAGAAAGCTTTTGGATCAGAGCCTGTCGCAGGTGCTGGCAGTTGGATGTGACAGCTGCTGGCAAAGTTTCCTGGCCGTTGGACGTTTTGGGCAGTGGACTTTTAACCCCATTTGGAATTAGGGCTTCTTGACTGGTTAGGGGAAACTCGGTGATGTGTGTTTCCCCTCCCATGCCACTTTTCAGTACTCTGTAACCAGTGTCAAGTTCATTCACATAATCTCTTTGTTGTTTCGGAGCCATAACTCCTTTCTGGGCCTGTTTGAGATGATTTTCACAGGTCAGGGCTTTAGTGTGTCTGTCTTTCAGCGTAGTCTCTGCTTTGGCTAGGGGAGCTTCGCTGTGTTGGAGTTTTCCAGTCAGTTTTCTACGCTCCACCTCCAGGTGGAGCTCTGCAAGGGCTTTTTGAAGTCTTTGCAGCTCCTCCTGCAGCTCGGGTTTGGATTCGTCCGCTGTCCAATGCTGGTCCTGGGTCTCGACGAGTCGCTGATCGCGGTGACGATGAATCTGGGCCTGATTCCTCCGGGCATCCTCCGCCTTGAGCTTGAGGTTGTGGGCGATGGCTCGGATGACTTTCGCCCATTCTTTGTAGCTTGGCGTTGGATCGTGGGCCATTAGTCGATTCAGGTTGTCGTCCAGCTGCTCGTTGCTTAGGTGCTGGGGATCCACAGCGTTGTTGGGCAGGATCGTGCTGGTCAGGGAGCCCAACCCGGTCTTGAGTCCGTCCCCATGGGTGCTGGGGCTGGCTGCTCTGAACACGTTAGCTTGCTGTTGGCGAGAGAAAGACAGCACAAACAGAACCAATGCAAGCACGCGCAGGGCTAACGACTTATAATAATGCATGATTATATAATTCTTTGGTTTGGTTCCAGTTAACTGGTGCAGACAGTTAGTGGAATGTAGGCTAGACACTTAATTGTCGATAGCCAAAAGGACCACGCGGGTCAATCTGTGTGGGTGAGTGCCGGATTTGAATAAAGATTTCGACAGGCGGTAGCCCTAAGAGTCCTTTGATGACTCTCGCTGCTCGGTCGTCTATCTATTACTCAGTTTTCCGTGATGGCTCTCACAGGCTCTGCTTTTACATGAACTGAAAGGAACAAACACAGTAGAGAAGCAAAACAGAACAGGGTGGATGCAATTAAATGAGAAATAGAGCAGTAAACAAATAGAAAGGAATAAAAATAGAATAGCAATAAACTAAAACAGAAGGGCTAGAGGGGAGATGTGAAACTTAAACTTCCTATTCCAGCTGGGTTTATGACGGTGTCAGGCGAGTGCACTGTTGCGTCATAAAACCTAGAGGGATGGTATGGATCGAGAGCATAAGGGTTGGCCCGCACCTGAATAATTGAAGAATATGTAATATTCTGTGGCTTTCAATTAGGTGAAGTGACTGTATGTCACTAATTTAGGCCTGGGTGAATCGTGGGTGCTCAGATAAGAACTCAATGGCAGGCAACCTTTTCTCGACGTTCAAACACTCTACTGCGGTGTCCGTGGCCACCTGTCCCCTTTGTAACACGGTGCAACCTCTCAAACAGGGAACATCAGCACAATTGTGCACTTCGGTAAGGTACTTGCGCCAACGGCCAGCGTGACCGGTCAAGATTGAGTTTTCCCTGAACTCAGAGTCTGTCCCCTTTACGGGCAGTTACTCCAAAAGGGCGGTTCTGTCGTGCAGAAGCCTGAGCCGGGAAATTAAACAAAATTGCCGTTTGGTGTCACCTTGGACTCGTTGCCTCCCTTTACCTGGTACACAACTTGCTGACGTCCTTGCGTGTTGCCCGTGATACGAGGTCAGATTGTCTCCGATTCACACACAGTCAGTGCAAGACCCGCCAGGCTAGGCAGTTCCACTCACTGGAACTCACTGGAGCAACCGTCAGCTCACCACAGGGCGCTAAAGGGCCTTATCTGCAAGTGCACAAACAGTCAGGTAAACACGACTTAATTGTAAATTTAAATCTCAATTTAAATCTTGTTTAAATAGAATTTAAATAATTAAGTGTGTAGGATAAAAGAGTAGGGGTCTAAAATAGTAAAAATAAAGTAAAAATAAAATAAAACAAAAACAAATCAGATGCACTTGATTCAAATTTGAATTAAACTCTGTTCAATTAAATTTAAATGAGTGCATAGAATAACAGAATGGGAAAAAGAGAAAAGAGAAAGCCTTCCCTATTTGCAGATTCCCTAAAGAGAATTGCTTTTTGATGAGCAAAATGCCAACTGATTGACACTACTTAATTTTAAAATTCAATTAAATGTTATTTAATTAAATTCAAAATAAGTGTATGAAATAAGGGAGGCTTGGGTGTGAGTGAATGTTATTGCCAGCCAATAACAAACAGGACCCAGAACTAAGAGTGAATAAAATAAAACATTAAGTAATAAAAGGGAATGAATTTCCAAAGTAAAACTAAAGAAATAACTTGAGAGAAAGAGAGAGAAAAGACAAAAAGGGAAAAGATGAAATAAAACAAAGTAGAATAAAAATAAAATAAATAAACTAAAATAAAATAAAATAGAGTAGATCTGTGAATACAGGAAAAGAATACAAGGGAAAAGAGAATTGACTTATCTGGCAGTGTCCACCAGGGGGCGCACTCTCAGAAAGTGAATTCTCTTGTTGGAAGGGAAACTTAATTTAAATTAAAAATTTAAACGTGTTTAAATTAAATTTAAATCAGTAAAACACATTCCAACACGATTGGAAAGCATAACCACCAAAAGCAAATTACTTTTACAACTCCCCGCAGTATAGAGAAGCAAAAGATAATTTGGGGATAATTTCAGTTCAAAGTATGGAGCGGCTTTAACTCAGAACGTCCACGCGGTGGCGTCCATGAGTCCACACAACCAATAAGTAGGGAGGGGTGCCACACCTGAGCAGACTGCCCTCTGGCGTCGGGTCAGAGTTACTGCATCCCCTTTCTTTAATTCGTGATATATCTCGCGGATTCTTTGGTGCCAGTTCACTGGACACTAAACATGCACTCCTTATCGCGAGTACACAACTTTGGGAATCAGTCCCAAAGTTTTGTGCAGACTTAGTGCACACGAACATGTAACGCTTGCGGGATTCCTTCGCCGCGGGTTACAAATCAACATTGGATCAGGATGCTGATATAGCTCAAAATTTTACACATCAATCGATAAATCAGATGAACTGCTCTCCGATTAGATTTGTAAGGGGGGTCACGTGGTTTGGGTAGCTAGGCCAAATGACGTCACCCAGGAGCAAACCGGCTATGGTGAATTTTTTTGGACGACACAAATAATTCAGATAGTGGTAAAATTTAGGCCTTTCAAGAGATTTAGTGGGAATCTCACCACTAAACTCGTTTCAAAACGCGTTGAATATGATTCAATTCGTTAATTCAAGCGGAAATTAATATTAAACTGTATTTGCAAAAGACTGTCGCCCTCTTGCATACGAGTCTGAATATTAATGAACTGCAGTTATTTCACGGTCAACCAAGACTAGGCCTGCAGTGTTTTTAGACACAAACAGCAGCTTGTTAACGGTGCGTAGAGTGAGGACCCGTGCGTCTTCTCACTGAATAAAACGCGCATGTACATTAAATCACACACAAATTATTCTACATTGCTCTTTTACCAAAAACCAAGTTTAAAACGTTGCCCGCATCCTCCACCAAATAATATGTAACGAATGTAGCGGTTATTAATCAATTTATGGATGAAATATGAATATAATAATTCATAAGGTTATGAATAAATTATGATTCATATATCGACCCAACGGGGAATTAAACATATATTGTGAATCAATTACAACGAATTATAATCAATTACATATATGATTAGTTCTGGTTTAATAATTATTTAGAGAAACTGTTCGTTTGTCCAGCAAACTAAGTCCCTCACAGAATATTATAAACAGAGTTATTCTCTGGCCATGAAAATAACTTATAGCATCAAAGCATAAAGCGATCGAAAAACGTTAAAGTGACTTGGTTTTCAGCTGAAAGAACAAACAGAACAATCGAGCGTGAATAACGTTTTAATATATGCAAACTACGAATACAGAGGTTATACATCTAAATATATATACAAGGAAATGCACACCTATGTACAAGAGTGGAAGTAGAGAAGGAAAGAGAGAAGGCAAGTAGCAAACTCACAACCAGTCCTAAGCCAGCACGGAAATCAGTTTCATCATCTAAGATTGAGAAACGGCAGTATACTTGCATTGGTTGTGTGTGTCGAATTTCAGGTTAGCGCTGGTGCAGTTCGTTGGCTTCCTCCGTTCCGCGGGAAGGTTTAAACTGAGGACTTGAGAGTGAGTTTCACTGGAAGATGGCGGTCCCGAGGCTGAGCGCGATGGCAGCGCGTGGTCACCGGAGATGTCCGGGAAAAACGTGCACGAGATGCTCGTGAGACAATCGGGAGAGAACACACAAGAAATTGTGCGTCTTTGCTTTTATGACAGATAAGCCGACACACCTCCTTGAGGTGGGGTAGCCAATAACATGGGTGCAAAGTTGGCGGGAAAGCTTTCCCTTTGTTTGGCCTCACGACTTAATCTGCATGATTTATGACCTCCAAATGGAGTGCGTTCTTCACAGTATCATTAAACACATAGAAAAATGCATTTGTCAGCTGTGTGACATATCTCAGTGAATAGCTCGTGTCCGGAGCTTTACGGAGAGATCAAACTCGGTACATCAGAAATGCCTATAAAAGAAGTTATGGTTTACAGACAGAATTCTATCATTAAAATGCACACTAGCACAAATACACTCATTTAAACACTAGGAAATATGCATACGCTTCAAAATACAGGATGGGTATATGTTGGCATAATTGTATCTTACATATACAGTCAAAAATGTATGTTTGTGTGTTTCTGTATGCGTCCGTGTGTGTGTTTTGTGTGTGTTTTGTGTGTGTGGGTGTTGGAATGTGGATCTGGTCAGTCTCTGGGGGGGGGGGGGGGGGGGGGGGGGGGGGGGGTTGCTCCTTTTGAAGTCACCAAAGTGAGGAAGTTGCAGTTTTCTGTTTACCCTCACAGGTCCACAAACCTGCCGAAAGTCACAGTCGTCCGGAGCCGAGTTAGTGATTAACAAACAAAGTTCATCAGGTTAAAAGCGTTCTGAAAACTCCAAAGTTTATTGACTCTGAACGGATCCCTCCAGACGTTACAACCATTTAGTGCTTTGTAAGTAATTAGCAAGATTTTAAAATATGTACAATGTTTAACAGGAAGCCAATGCAGTGATGACAGAACTGAGCTAATATGGTCATACTTCCTAGTTCTAGTAAGAACTCTAGCTGCTGCATTTTGTACGAGCTGTAGTTTATTTATCAAGCGGGAGGAACAACCACCCAGTAGAGAGTTACAGTAATCTAGCCTTGAGGTCATGAACGCATGAACTAACTGTTCTGCATTTTTCTTTGAGAGCATATGTCATAGTTTAGATATATTTTTAAGATGGAAGAATGCGGTTTTGCAGATGCTAGTAACATGGCCTTCAAATGAAAGATTGGTATCAAAGAGCACACCCAGGTTCCTAGCTGACGACGAAGACTTAACAGAGCAGCCATCAAGTGTTAGACAGTATTCTAGGTTATTGCGTGAAGTAGTTTTTGGTCCAAAAATTAGAATCTCTGTTTTTTCTGAATTTAGTAGTAGGAAATTACTGGTCATCCAGTTTTTTTATATCAACTATACATTCTGTTAATTTAGCAAATTGGTAAGTTTCGTCAGGGCGTGAAGAAATATAGAGCTGAGTATCATCAGTGTAACAATGAAAACTAACACCATGCTTCCTAATGATATCTCCCAAGGGTAGCATGTACAGAGTGAAAAGCAACGGTCCTAGTACTGAGCCTTGCGGTACTCCATATTTAACTTGTGATTGATATGACATCTCATCGTTTACTACTACAAACTGATAACGGTCAGATAAGTATGATTTGAACCATGCCAATGCAATTCCACTAATGCCAACATAGTTTTCGAGTCTATTTAGAAGAATATTGTGATCAATAGTGTCAAATGCAGCACTAAGATCCAGTAACACTAATAGAGAGATACAACCACGATCTGATGATAAGAGCAAATCATTAGTAACTCTAATGAGAGCAGTCTCAGTACTATGGTACTAAGGAGAAGATGAAGCTCTTTGTGGCTCAGACTGGGTGTCAAGTGTCCGCTTGTGCTGCCGATCTTACCGTTCCTTGCTCTGCCGTTGCAGGTCATTGACTGCTTTGGCAGAAGGGTGTCCATCACATTGTTCCACTGGGTCTCCAGGGGGTCCTGGATGGCAGGGCTGGATGTCCTAGGCAAACTGGCACACTGGATGTCCTAGGCAAACTGGCACACTCATGGGGACATGAGAGAGATGGCAAAGGCAAATGCAAGTTTCGTACAGAACGGCTATGTGAGCCATGTAGGGAGTGACTAACTGAAGTGGGGGAAGCCAGTATGAGACTTAGTGCTGGTCACAACTAAAGGGTTTGAGTATCTTTGTTGACAGCTGTAAGCTGTGTTGACTGATGACTGGGCTGGTACATGTCGTTAAACTATTACTCAGAATACTGATGGTTCTTTTCCACAGGTTGTCACCATGAGGGTAACGAATATAACAAACTGGTAAAAAAAAAAAAAAAAAAAAAAAAAACATTAGGATGAAATCAGAAAGGGGAAAGGAAGAAAAGTGGGTTTTACCTATTTAGATTTTCTAGGGGATATGGCCAAGCAGGTGTCACTTGTTCAAGTAATTACTGCTGTGAGCTCAATATCTAGCTTAGACTATCTCTAGGCTAACAGAGAAACACCAAATGCCTTGAGGTCAAAAGGAAAAGAAACACAAGGAAAGTGTTTCTAGTCCTTTCTGGGGCCACCAGTGCATTGGATGGTGGCTGTACTTCATGTACTCGGCACTAAGGAGTGAGGAGGGGTAGCTAAGAGATAGGATATAGGATATTAATAACCTATATCTCATTATACCTCATCAAGGAAACAACAGTTTCTAGAACTGCTGTAATCCTATAAAGAGAGGGAAGATGGTGATGGTAAAATAACTAAAAAATAGGGTAAAAGCAGAAGGTCCTTTTAGCTCTAGGGAACCTAAAAGGGAGGTGAATACCCAAATTGATTTAATTAAATGCCAAGTTTAATTAAATCCAACTTGGCTGAATAGAGATATTCAGGCTTAAACAAAAGAAAGTGAATGAAATCAAATAAGACACATAAAGGAGGAATAAAGTCGAAATAAAAACTGAAATTAGAATTTCCTTATAGATTTAGGAATCTAAAAGGAAAGGTAAATAGACAAAATTGATTTAATTAAATTTTCAAATTTAAATAAATTCAACTGCATAGGGATAGTCAGGAATAAGGAATAAGGATTTAAAAAAAAGTAAACTTGGAATTTCCTTATAGCTCTAGGAGACTAAAGGATAGGAACCTAAACAAATTGATTTAATTAAATTTCAAATTTAATTTAAATTCAACTTAACTGAATAGAGATATTCAGGCCTATTTTTTTAGTTATTTTACCATCACCATCTTCCCTCTCTTTATAGGATTACAGTAGTGAGTGAAGGAAATAGACTTAGATAAAATAGAATAGGGAAGGGATAAAGTTGAAGTAATAAAGACGACCACACACACACACACACACACACACACCTACACACACACACACACACACACACACACACACACATGGTTTAAACCAGAGATGGGTGCCTTTGAGGCATGCCTTGTGAAGCTTCGGAACCCGTGCGAATAATTTGTCTTGCATCAGTGATTCGGAGCGTGTATCAAACTGCTAAAGTCACGTGATTTCAGTAAATGATGCTTCATGATGCGTCATAGCTGTTTCAAAGTGATTTGAAATGTCAATGGTTCATCTCTAAGTCTCATGAACCCATGTCTATACATGATTTGTATATGAAATGTGTATAACACATTTAAATGACGCATTTGATAACGGGAAGAGATGTATTGTCTTGTTTGTCTGATATAGCCCAGTTTCCATAAAATACAGTTTACTGAAATATGTTTAAGGATATTAGATGATTCGTTGATCATCTTTAACCCTCTGGAGTCTGAGGCTGATTTGGGGCTTGGAGAAGTTTTGACATGCCCTGACATTTGTGCTTTTTTCAGTTGTTCATAAACATATAAATGACAAAAGTGTCATTACACTGTATTCAGCACAAACTAGGCTACAATAATATGTGAGGAACATGTATGTACATGTTTGTATTTCTGAAGGAATAATGTTTATGCGTGGTTATTAAAAAAACAAAAAACTTAAGTCACTGAAATAAGGCCAAAAAAAGTATATTAAATCTGTGTTCACAAGACTTCTGGTTATTGGAGGTTGTAGACTAGCGTTTTTGCTTCAGAATTATGTAAAAATTATGCTGACTACTCTTTCATATAAAACAATAGAGAGATTTAAATTTTGTAAGACACTTTTTGTCAAGAAACACAGTATGCGTGGAGGAATGAATCTGCATGAATAATGGGCCATTTACACCTGAGAAGACAAAAGAATTGCATAAGAATGACCTGAAATGACTTGCATATTAATGAGGCCTTTCAGTCAGGTAGGCTGTGAAAAAAAACCTCTGTAATAATGTCTCAGCTCATCATAAACAGCAATACTGTGAAATATTATTACAATTTAAAATAATTGTATTCTATTATATTCTTTAAAATATAATTTATTTCTGTGATGCAAAGTGTCTGAACAATTATGTTACCTCTGTGGCATTTTATATAGGCTTTTAGCTTAAAAGCATGCACATTTGGAGAAATATTGATGGATTCTTATATATTTATGTCAATTTTCTATACTGAGAAGTAATATTTATTGTCATCACTATGAGTGCTGGATACTGTGTTTTTAATTCATACTTGCAGCCGGAGGGCGCTCTCTGTGCACATTTAGTCCACAAATTATTCTAAAGAAGAAGAGGACATTTCAGGAATGGTGTTTTTAATTCATACTTGCAGCCGGAGGGCGCTCTCTGTACACCTTTAGGCCACAAATTCATATAAAGAAGAAAAGGAACTAGGAACTAACGGCATGTCTTCTAGAGATCGCTAACCATGGCTTTACCATCCAAATAAACACTTTTCAAGACAATAAATACACGATTGAGACGATGTATGCATGTATTGCCTCTGAATTTGCCTCTGAATAGCGCTAGCTCCGTGGGCGTGGCCGCATTAGCGGGTAATGAGCTGAATCACAGACTTCTGACATGGCTCTCTTTTCATACAGATTACATAAACACAGAATGTTTGTTTTTGATTTGACTTACACGATTTAAAACCTGACATTTCAACGTTTCTTTAGACGTAAGTGTCATTTTTTTGGTAACACTTTACAATAACAGTACATGAATAACCATGAACTAATACCTAAATTAATAGTTACTTCCACATGAACTCATGATTAGTTAAGATATGAACTAATCATGAACTAATGAAGAGTGATCTTTAAGTACGACAGGAGTCATAAGGATTCATGCATGAAAACATCAGCCTTAACTACGCGTTAATACATGTTTGATAATTAATGCATTGATTAACATTTAGGGGTAAACTAAATAAATCAGCCTCCATAAGAGTAAACAAGAAGTACTCTGAATTTGAATTAAACGTGATTTAATACTGTCATAATTTACACTGTAATATCATAATCTGCCATCTGCAGCTTTGTGACAAATAATTGCAATGGCACATGATTATTTAGCCAGATCTGTCTAATCAAATGTGGAAAATAAACTAACTACCACTAATAAATTTAATTTGATCTAAACTGTTTTTTACAGTTCATTTATATTTAGTCATAGCTAAATAGTCATAGTTTATTCCAGGAACTAAAGTATGTAGGGTTTGTTTCTGGTGGGACACTCATTAGTGGCGCACGCTTGGCGCGTTTGTTGTGTTGCTGGCATTTTAAACTAATAAATGTTGACTGCTTTGGTAAGCCGAATTAATAATTAAAGACATATTTACATGTATGTTTTATTGGGATTTTCAGGAGGTTATGTGCAGTTATTAACTGTATTTGTATTTTTGTCATTTAAATGTATATGCTTTGATTAGCATTAGCTTGTGGACGCGCGCTATTTTACATGTAAATGTGCCTTATGTGTGTCTTTACAGGTATGTTTATGGCTTGCTTTCAAGT
Source organism: Ancherythroculter nigrocauda (assembly GCA_036281575.1). Classification (NCBI taxonomy): domain Eukaryota; kingdom Metazoa; phylum Chordata; class Actinopteri; order Cypriniformes; family Xenocyprididae; genus Ancherythroculter; species Ancherythroculter nigrocauda. Next base: position 36,395,699 of record VTFQ01000003.1, on the reverse strand, counting down.
CCATATATGTTTAATTATATAAATACAAATAAAATACAAATACTTTTTATTTTAGTTTTTTTGTACCCGGGTGTAAAGGAATAAGGATGGCACTCTATAGTATTTATTCATATATTAGTTAATGATGTGTGATATGTGCATCATGTCATGACTTTATTTGAGGGGGCACAATCATAATTAACTCATTATTAACTAAGCATATACTAACATCAACTAATGGTTTGTTAATGTATACTTATGTCATGACTTTACTTGAGGGGGCACAATCATAATTAATTCACTGTTAACTACTTACCAAATTCAGCTCATGATTATCATTAACTTACTATCAAATACACATGTACTAACACAACTATATAAGTATTCAGCCCAGTTAAGTGATGTTGTGTGACTTTTCAAAAAGTCAGAGAATGGAGGTAAAGGATGATCACGGCCTGCGTCTGGATGGAGAGTGAACTTCTGAATCTGATCCGAACAAACGCTCCCTGACCTTAGTTCATGTTTCCTGTTTGGTTATTTTTTTGGGAACCGATTCCTCAGGAACGGATGTAAGTCACAGTAGTTTAGTTTGATAGGAAAGAATATCACAAAACAGATTAAGACATTTTAAGATAAATAGTGTATTTAGTATTTTATATGTTTGATAAGGAGGATAAGTGAAAATAATGGCAAACTAATCATGTGCCTTTCAGTAATGTTTATAATGAAGCTGCTGATGTCACTAGTTTAAATTCTGACAATAATAAATTGTTTAAATTTATTTCAAAGTCCAAATGTGTATTATTCCTTCTTATAGAGACTGTTTGATTTAGTTTACCCTAAATGTTAATTAATGCATTAATTATCAAACATGTATTAACGCATAGTTAAGGCTTCTGTTTTCATGCATGAATCCCTATGACTCCTGTCGTAGTTAAGGATCACTCTTCATTAGTTCATATCTTAACTAATCTTGAGTTCATGTTGAAGTAACTATTAACTCAGGTATTAGTTCATGGTTAATCATGTAATGTTATTGTAAAGTGTTACCATTTTTTTTTGTCATTTGTATTCATAAGTTACAGTTCATTTTCTGAGAACTATCAGATTGGAGTTCGTTCAGAGGGAGAGGAGAGATCAAGCATCATGTTAGTTTTCTTTATTTTACAAAAAGCACAACATTGTGTTTTTACTCTGAGTGTACACAAATAAAAGAAGACATTCTATAGTTTCAATTGATATATTACTTATGTCTCTATGACAAGAAATGACAGAGTATTTTAAGTCTGTTTTGCTGCAATGTGAAAAAAATCCTGCAAAACGCGCCGGCGCGTTTTCAGACCTCAGAGAGTTAATTGATTACAACTTCAATAAAACATTTGTGAATGGTTTATTAAAGATGTCTCATTGGGTTAAGTCTTTGCTACACTTACTGTTCTGACCCGCAAGGGTCACCAACTTGTGGCGCTCTGAGCGGTTCGAAACAGTGAATCATTTGTGACACAATTGATTCGTCTGATTCCGAGCTTCACAAAGCTTTTTGTCCCCCATCAATAGTTCAAATCAAAATTCCTCCGAAAAAAGGGTCCCAAAGTCTGTAGAATCTTTGGTTTGAATGTTACACTTCACACTCGCAATTGTCTAGGTGCTATCAGCTTTTAGTCAAGGTGAAGGTTTTTTTTTTTTAACTTGTAGAGTATACATGCCGGATTGCTAGAGACCTAGCTTTGGCTACACACGGTTGTTGTTTGCACAACGGTCTATGATGTGGGTTCCAGGTTATGGAAAGCAACATTCTTATTGTTCTGTACTACTCAGAGCATGTAGTCAAGATCTAAATCATTTAAGAGGCAATTTATTAGCAGATGGAGTCAGAACCAAACATGTATTGTGCGCAAGCTTTATTAACTAACTCACAAACACATAACTAAACTAACAAACACATAACATACACGCAGGTCACACACGTACGTAGGTAAAAATGAACAATGATAGAGTGGAACCGGAAATGGGACCGGAAATGGAGCTATGGGAAAAAGGTCAAAGACAATCTGAAAAAAAGAATCATCAGTTTCCTCAGTAATAAAGCACCTTAGCTGATACAGGTGGTTTACAAATTAATACTAAATCGCTGTTTAGTGTTCAAATGTATGATACTTGCAAAATGCCTTTAGGCTGAAGAGCATCAGATCTGCCGGCTGCGGAAGGATCCTTGATGATTCGGGCCGGAGTTGTAACCAATACCTTCTGCATTGGTCGAAGACATATGAAACAACTTGAGCTGTTAATGTGACTCTTAGTGGGAAGAGTTCTTTCTCTCCTAGTCACGCACATGGTTGGGGGCAGGGCAGGACCCCAAAGGCCCACAGGCCCCTGCAGTCGCTGTGTTGTCGGAGAGGTAAGAGAGAGGGAGGAGCATTGCATACTGGCTTTAAGCTCTGGGAGAAGTCACACCCCTAAGGGTTGACCTGACCAATGAAATGGATAGGATCTCCGAGCGGCAAAATTCCTCTATGGGGGCTTTATGATCGAGCGTGATTTAAAATGGCTGAGTTGTTGAAACGGAACTATTAAAGATTCTTGTAATACTGATGTGTTACAAACATATCGTATACACAAGCATTTACAGCATAGACACTAAACATGGCATAATTGAAGTTACCTTAAATGTATCATAAAATGTGAATACACTGTAAGTGCAATACAACAACAACAGTAATAATGGATACCATTTTCTGGGGATGTGCATGTTCATTTATAGAACCATCTGTTTATAAATTAATGCAGGAAAGTCTGTTCTGTGGGAAAAATGCAGGAAAGATGCAGGTTTTCTGTGTTTCTTCTCTGCTCTTCCATGTGGCCAACCACATTCTTTAGCGCAATAAAACTTGTAACAGAGAACTTCTCGGGGGATGGGGGACAGACCCCAGAGTGAGCTTTAAACAATTATTGGTTAACTATAACAAATAACTGTGTCTGATTTGTCTCAGTCGTTACATAATAGTAAATTAATAATTAATAAATTTAAGATCATCATGTTTGTGTTACAATGGAGACACCGGAGGCAGATGTAAAAGCAACAATAGTTTGTTTATTGATGAAACAGCAGAGCAACAGGTAAGGGAGTGAAGTTAAAGCAGTACTTGAATGAGAATGAGAGGGTAATACTGTCCTTATGTTGTCTTTAGGATACTGACGGAGACTGGCGTTGGAGACTGATGGCGGAGACACTCACACACACAGGCAGGTAGGAACACGAGGAGAACAGGAGACGAAGGAGATGATGGAGACGATTGGAGCAGGTAAGTATAGCGTCTGGAGTCCTTGAGGTAAGCATACATGTAGTAGTAGTGCAAACGAGACCGGACAGTGAATGTGTGTGAGTGTGGAGGTTTTATGCTGGTGGTGATTGCAGTGCTGATGAGGTGCAGGTGGCGATGATTAGTACGCTGGTGATTGAGTGCGTGGGTAAGGGAGTGAGGTGGAACCTGACGTGTCTGTGACAGTTTGCAGCGAACAATATATTATAGACCTAATGGAGTAATAGTAATAATATCTAGGTCTGAATTGAAATAGGCTATATTGTACGTTTTAATGGATCATGCTGCAAACATAATGATCTTATAATACATGATGCATTGCTGTGTCCGTTATCGCATAATTCACACTTTTGGACAATTTGCTTCAATGGACTTTAGACAACACTGCTAAATCAAGCTGTTATATTCATATATTTATTGTCTAACATTCCCAATTTTTCTGATGCATGTCCTTAATTTAATTTCATATGTTGGTAATAATTCAGTGTTTATAAGCCTTTTAAAGAATTTTAAACTAAACTGACTGGGTTTCTAGAGAGCAAAGGTTTTGTGAAGTGGAAGACTTAAACACAAAGTCTGTAAAATAAACTGTAAAAAGGATTTGATGATCACTAGTGATAGTATTTTATTCTGTGTTGTCATCATTCAGGTTGTATTTCAGCTTTAATGTACTTTTTTTTTTTTTAACAAAGCAGCTGATATTGCCATAGAAACTAGTGGAGTGCCGACTCGCTTTCACCCTAAAATGGCGGAAAAGCAGGGCCGCTGCTGGCCACTCATGTGGACTACAGGCCAGATCCACATTCCAACACCCACCACCCACACACACAGGCACACACAAAAACCACACACACAGACATACAGAAACACACAAACATACATTTTTGACTGTATATGTAAAATACAACTATGCCAAAATATACCCATCCTGTATTTCGAGCTTATGCATGTTTCCTAGTGTTTAAATGAGTGTATTTGTGCTAGTGTGCATTTTAATGATGGAATTTTGTCTGTAAACCATAACTTCTTTTATATGCATTTCTGATCTATCGAGTTTTATCTCTACGTAAAGCTCCGGACTCAAGCTATTCACTGAGATATGTCACATAGCTGACAAATGCATTTTTCTATGTGTTTAATGATATTGTGAAGAAAGTACTCCATCTCGAAATCCGATCTGATAGTCATTAAGTATGCAAATTCAGCTAGGAGACCAAACAAAGGAACTTTGCCCGCCAAATAGTGCTGCGCATCTATTGGCCGCTACAATTCAGGAGGTGTGTTAGCTTGGGTTTCCATAAAAACAACGACACACACCTTCTCCTTTGTCTCCCGATTGTCTCTCGACTGCCCCTGAACTGCCTCAGGCGACAGCGCTGCCATCACGCGCTCTCCTTCCGGGACGACCATCTCCTCAGACTCTCTCTCTCTTCTTTCTTCTCTGTCATATTACGCGTCAGTTAAACCTCATTTGAAAACCCCGCCGGAGAAACCCTCTCGGAAAGGACTAACCAAGCAAAGCGCATTGAAACTCTGCTGCACACTGACTTGAACCATATGCAAGTATAAATCTCTCTGAAATTTGTTTAAACTGATTTCTGTGCTGGCTCTCTCTCAAAGGGTTAACTGCCGTAAGTTGCCATTCTTTGACCATTCTTCCTTTCCTGTCTCTACGTTCCCTTTTGTATATATTTGTATATTATGTATTTAGACGTATAACCTATGTATTAGTAGTTTTCATATATTAAATACATTATATCCATGCTCTTTGTTCTCTTGCTCATTCCACAAAAGCCAGGTCACTTTAACTTTTCGATCCTATATCCTTGCTTTACGTTTGGATGCTAGAATAGGAAGTCTTTCTCGTGGCCAGAGAACAGACCTTCCTTTTTATAACATTCTGAGGAGCTATAGTTTGCCGGACAAACGAACAGTTTCTCTAAATAATTATTAAACCAGAACTAATCATATATATAATTGATTACAATTCGTTGTAATTAATTCACCATATATGGTTAATTCCCCCTTGGGTCGGTATGTGCATAATAATTCATAAAGCTTTATGAATTATTATATTCATATTCCACCCATAAATTGATTAATAACTGTACAAATCGTTACAGAGATATTTGGTGGAGAATTTAAAGGCACGTTTTAAACTTGGTTTTTGGTGAACGAGCAATGTGGAATAATTTGTGTGATTTAATGTGTAACGCGCGCTATACATATTTCAGTGAGCTGACCCTCACTTTGAAGATACGTTAACAAGCTGATTTGTGTCTAAAAACAGGGTAGTAAATTGTTGAACGTGATATACACTGCAGTCCATTAATATTTCAAACTTGTATCTGTAAAGGACGACAATCTTTGCAGTAAGTTACAGTTTGAATATTAATTTCCGCTTGAATAAACGAATTGAATCGTATTCAACGTTTTGAAGGGAGATTTGTGGCGAGATTCCCACCTATCTTTCAGAAGGCCTTATTCTTATCTGCCACTATTATATCTGAATTACTTGTGTCGTCCAATAATTCACAATATAGCTGGCGCTCCTTGGTGGCGTCGTTGGTTTAGCTACCCAACCCACGTGACCGTTACAGATCTAATCGGAAAAGCAGTCTATCTGATTTAACGATTGGTGTGTGAGAATTTGGAGCCGTTTACGCCCTAATCCAGTGTGAACTGTAACAGCGGCGAAGCAATCCCGCAAAGTTACATATTCGTGTCATGTGCACTAAAGTTTGCAAAAAGGCACTGATTCCCAAAGTTGTGTACCCGTGAGTAAAACGGTACATATATATTTATGAAAGAATCCGCTGAGGTTCTATAGTTGTAATCGTGATCGTGCAGTTAAAACAGCCGTAAAAGGGTCAGAACCCCACAAGCGTGCTCGTTTCTATATCACGAATTAAAGAAGGTGGATGCAGTAACTCTGACCAGACTCCAGAGGGCAGTCTGTTCAGGTGTGGCACCCCTCCCTACTTATTGGTTGTGTGGACTCATTGACGCCACCGTGTGGACATTCTGAGTTAAAGCTGCTCTCCATACTTTGAACTGAATTATCTCCAAATTATCTTTTGCTGCTCTATACTGCGGGGAGTTGTAAAAGTAATTTGCTTTTGGTGGTTATGCTTTCCAGTCATTTTTGGAATGTGGTTCACTGATTTAAATTTAATTTAAACACGTTTAAATTTTTAATTTAAATTAAGTTTCCCTTCCATCAAGAGAATTCACCTTCTGAGAGTGCTTCCCCTGGTGGACACTGCCAGATAAGTCAATTCTCTTTTCCTTGTATTCTTTTCCTGTGTTCACAGATTTACTCTAGTCTATTTTATTTTATTTTATTTTATTCTACTTTGTTTTATTTCATTTATTCCCTTTTGCCTTTTCTCTCTCTTTCTCTCGAGTTATTTTCTTATTTTTTTTTATTTTCACTTTGGAAATTCATTCCTTTTTATTACTTAATGTTTTATTTTATTCACTCTTAGTTCTGGGTCCTGTTTGTTATTGGCTGGCAATAACATTCACGCACACCCAAGCCTCCCTTATTTCATACACTTATTTTAAATTCAATTAAATAACATTTAATTGAAATTTTAAAATTAAGTAGTATCAATCAGTTGGCATTTTGCTCATCAAGAAGCAATTCCCTTCAGGGAAACTCACAAATAGGGAAGGCTTTCTCCTTTCTTTTTCCCATTCTGTTATTCTATGCACTCATTTAAATTTAATTGAACAAGGTTTAATTCAAATTTGAATTAAGTGCATCTGAACTGTCCTCTTTTCTCTCCTTTTCTCATTCTGTTATTCTATGCACTCATTTAAATTTAATTGAACAAGGTTTAATTCAAGTTTGAATCAAGTGCATCTGAATTATCCTCTTTGCTTTCTCTTTTCCCATTCTGCTATTCTGTGCACTCGTTTAATTCAAATTCGAATCAAGTGCATCTGAACTATTTTGTTTTTTTCTTTACCCCTTCAGCTCATTTCTGTTCTAGTTTAGCTAGTTCATTCTGACTGTCATTTTAGGCTCATTTTCTTTTGTCCTACACACTTAATTATTTAAATTTGGTTTGAACAAGATTTAAATTGAGATTTAAATTTACAATTAAGCTGTGTTTGTGTGACCACTTGTGTATTTGCAGATAAGGCCCTTCACCGCCCGGTGGTGAGTTGACGGTCGCCCCAGTGAGTTCCAGTGAGTGGAGCCGCCTGGCCTGGCGGGTCTCGCACTGACTGTGTGTGAATCAAAGACATTCTGACCTCGTATCACGGGCAACACGCAAGGACGTCAGCGAGTTGTGTATCAGGTACAGGGAGGCAACGAGCCAGGTTAACAAAAAAAACGGCAATTTTGTTTAATTTCCCTGCTCAGGCTTCTGCACGACAGAACCGCACATTTGGAGTAATTGCCCATAAAGGGGACAGACTCTGAGTTCAGGGAAAACTCAATTTTGACCGGTCAATCTGGCCGTTGGCGCAAATACTTTGCCAAAGTGCGCAATTGTGCTGGTGTTCCCTGTTTGAGAGGATGCACCGTGGTACAAAGGGGACAGGTTGCCACGGACACCGCAGTCGAGTGTTTGAACGTCTAGGAAAGGTTGCCTGCCATTGAGTTCTTATCTGAGCACCCACGATTCACCCAGGCCTAAATTAGTGACATACAGTCACTTCACCTAATTGAAAGCCACAGAATATTACATATTCTTCGATTATTCAGGTGCGGGCCGACCCTTATACTCTTGATCCATACCATCCCTCTAGGTTTTATGACGCAACAGTGCCCTCGCCTGGCCCCGTCATAAACCCAGCTGTGATAGGAAGTTGAAGTTTCACTTCTCCCCTCTAGCCCTTCTGTTTTATTTTATTGTTTTATCCTTTCTATTTGTTTATCATTCTATTTCATTTAACTGCATCCATCCTGTTCTGTTCTGTTTTGCTTTTCTACTGTGTTTGTTTCTTTCAGTTCACGTAAAAGCAGAGCCTGTGAGAGCCATCACGGAAAACTGAGTAATAGATAGACGGCCGAGCAGCGAGAGTCATCAAAGGATTCTTAGAGCTACCGCCTGTCAAATTCTTTGTTTAAATCCGGCACTCACCCACACAAATTGACCCATGTGGTCCTTTTGGCTATCGACAATTAAGTGTCTAGCCTACATTCCACTAACTGTCTGCACCAGTTAATGGGAATCAAACCAAAGAATTATATAATCATGCATTATCATAAGTCGTTAGTTCTGCGTGTGCTTGCATTGGTTCTGTTTGTGCTGTCTTTCTCTCGCCAACAGCAAGCTAACGTGTTCAGAGCAGCCAGCCCCAGCACCCACGGGGACCGACTCAAGACCTGGTTGGGCTCCCTGACCAGCACGTCCCTGCCCAACGACACTGTGGATCCCTAGCACCTAAGCAACGAGCAGCTGGACGACAACCTGAATCGACTAATGGCCCACGATCCAACGCAGAGCTACAGAGAATGGGCGAAAGTCATCCGAGCCATCGTCCACAACCTCAAGCTCCAGGCAGAGGATGCCCGGAGGAATCAGGCCCAGACTCAACATCACCACGATCAGTGACTCGTCGAGATCCAGGACCAGCATTGGACAGCAGGTGAATCCAAACCCGAGCTACAGGAAGAGCTGCAAAGACTTCAAAAAGCCCTTGCAGAGCTCCACCTGGAGGTGGAGCGTAGAGAACTGTTGGAAAAGGTATCCAGAGAAGAACTGACTGGAAAACTCCAACACAGCGAAGCTCTCCTAGCCAAAGCAGAGACTAAGCTGAAAGACAGACACACTAAAGCCATGGCCTGTGAAAATCATCTTAAACAGGCCCAGAAAGGAGTTATGGCTCCGAAACAACAAAGAGACTATGTGAATGAACTTGACACTGGTTACAGAGAACTGAAAAGTGGTATGGGAGGGGAAACACACATCACCGAGTCTCCCCTAACCAGTCAAGAAGCCCTAATTCCAAATGGGGTTAAAAGTCCACTGCCCAAAACGTCCAGCGGCCAAGAAACTTTGCCAGCAGCTGTCACATCCAACTGCCAGCACCTGCGACAGGCTCTGATCCAAAAGCTTTCTGCCCCTGCATCAGATCAAGGGCTCCCTGCTGCCATGGACCTCAAACGGGGCAGACTGAAAAACCCATACACTTGCTACAGCCGAATGCAAAGAGGGTACTACGGAGCACATAACCAGCCAGCAATGGAGGAAGATTTCATCTTCAAAACTCTGTTTCTCCGAGAGCTGCACCCTGCGGTGAGTGATCACCTGGCAGCCTGGGCCTGCTCACGCAGTACGTCTACTCAGCAGCTGAGAGACTTGGGCCACCCAGCTCACACCAAGCAGAGGACTGCTCTTGAAAAGACTGTAGAATATCCAACCAGTTACCCTGGATCCGATCACTGCCCAGAAACCTGTCCTTACCTTTTTGAAAGACTGAGAAATGAAGCTGAAAGACAAAAGCAGACTCTCAAGTCACAAAGATGTGAGCTGAATGTGCAGTCGCACAGTCCAAATGAGGTCCACCTTGAACACACAGCTCCCATGCACCACACCATTGGTCGAGTGAGCCTGGTACCTCCTGTGCGCGTAGCACAGATGGACACGTTTCCCTGTTTCATCCACAAAGACCTGCTAGACTGTTTTGAGCCCTTATTGAACGCCAGACTGCTGAAAAAAATCTGGGCTCAAGTGTGTGAACTTGACCAGACCACCTGAGCTAGACGGTCAGGTCACAGAGATCGCGGGAAATCTCACAGCTAGCCGTGGGAACCCTGTCTCAGAGCACAGTTCAAGTTCGCTACCCGGCGCACTTCAACTCACCATAGACTGTAACTCCTTCTGCTCCAAGGTCATGACAGACTCACAGCTGAATGATGTAACTACAACAGACATTATTCTCACACTGTGGGCAGACAACTTCAGCCACACACTGTTCAGTGCTCTCATTGAAGGAACACCGGGCCTCCCATGTGTCAACAAGCAAACACACTTCCCACTAGACTTTCGTCTGCCAACCATGACGACTGTCAAGGACACCTGCGTTTCGAACTTGAAATGGAATGACCTGAGTCTAACCCATCACTTCCTGGACTTTCCAGACTTTCTGACACACTCTAAAGCTCATATGGACAGTGCAAATAAGTTGTTGTGGGCCCCAAGGATGGTACAGCCCCCTGTTGTTCCTGTCAATACCACCAACTTCCTGTCAGGCCAGACCATCCAACAGGTCTGCATCCTGTTTCGCTCCACATACAGGAAACTGTAGTACCACCTTACACCAAAGGGGGTGCTGTTTGGCTCCACACACAGGAAACGGTAGTACCACCTCACACCAAAGGGGGTGCTGTTTGGCTCAACAGGCAATGTGGTCAAGCCCTAAGCCACACGCTGAGCTCCTTCACACTTTCACCTGAAGGCGTGGAACTTGGACTCACTCTAAAACCCACACCCATAACTGAAGTGTCACCCTATGTAGTTCACAGTTGGCTCAACGAATGCATGGTCACAGACATCAGCATTCCCAAAGCCTACCATCTAGAATGGATAATGGACCACGGCCCCCATGACTTTGAACGCAGGTTAACAGTCATTAACTTAATACCAGCTGCCATGGTCCCAGAAGGAAGCTTAAGCAATACAAGTTTCACAGCATCCTTCAAGAGCATCTCCATCACTTCCATCAAACTGGTACCCAAAGAACAGGTGCGCAGAACGGAGCTGATGGAGGACCAACACCTCGCTGTACCCACAGTCGCTAACCAGCCTGCCTGTGAAACTCAGGAAAGCGCTGCACCTCTCATAGCCAATCTGACAGCTGACACCACAACGGAGGAGCCATTCCCAAGGTGTGAGTCTAAAGGCCAACAGATTCAGAAAGATGCAAATGTCCCAAAGAATGATGCAGACTGTCAAAAACTCCGACAGGTCCTGAACAAATTCAAAGTGACATTTGACAAAGACTTTTTAGGCTGGGGTCTCACTAAACTTCACCCAGTGCATAGTGCAACACCCCCAAATGCTCCTCCCACCTTCATCAGGCAATACAAAAGTCACATCACCTCACATGAACCAGTGCAGGAAACTATTTGTTTCATGGAAGGAAAAGGTGTTAGCTACCCATGCAACAGCACCTATTCAGTCCCCATCTGGTCCATTGTCAAACCAGACAGCAAGTGGCGACCCACCATCGACTTCAGGAAGTCAAACCAGCAAGTGCCACTGCCACGACGTGCCAGAAAGCACAAGTCTGCACGGAGCGGAGATTCAGCTGCCTGCCAAAACTGCTATAACAGCACGCCAGCGTTGACACTTAAGATAAAGGTACCCCAACAACAGCAACCAACCTGTCACAGTTACCTCAAAGAGAATGCGTGCCAAGGAATGCCCATGGCCTACGTCGATGGACGTTTCTACATCCATGAGGGCATCCCACAGGCAAATGCAGGGGTACGATGGTTAAGAAACCAACCCTGCCAACCACAGAACAGCAGGTGGGGTCCCCAATCATGTCAGTATGGTGAAGCAGCAGCTACCCTCAAAACCCTCCACGTCTCCTCAGCCCATAACATCAGAGAACTCATGTGCACAGACTCACACTATGCCAGACCTTGTTTCACGTGCCATCTTCTGGGCTGGAAACAAACTGGTTTCAAGACTGAATGCAACAAGCAGGTGAAACATCAACACCTGTTCCAGACATGTGATCACCTCACCCAAGCACACGACATGATCATTTACTGGGAAAAGGTGAAAAGATGCTTAAAGCAAGCGTGACAAAGGTGTGAACGACCAAACTAATGCCCTCGCCAAGACTGGCACACTGCATAACAAGCTATGGTCACACCCACCCTTAGTGTGGCAACAACAACCCGCAGCCAGCGGACTGTTCCTGCAACATTTCCCGCCTTACTGCCACTGCCACTGTCAACTAAAATTGCCAACACTTCCATACAAACTGTTTTGCACCTCCACTCATACCCCTCCAACCTCCCGTTCACGGCATCTGGTCCCACGACGGCCCCTGGCCACAAACGACTACATGAGACCAACCACATGCTGCGTGTGGGAATGAACTTTCTAAAGTATGTCCCTGATGTCCTCACAGCGCCAAAGCTTGTACTGCCACAGGGCCAAAAGGGGGGTGAACTGATATACACCCACGACACACCATGTGCCAAACACCATGGTACCAGAACCACGGACGAGACATTAAAACAAGTGGCGTACTGGCCCAGCATGCAGCAAGATGTGGCAGAGCACGCCAGAGGATGTCAAGTTTGCTGTCAAGTCCAGACTGCAAACGCAAATTACAGAGCTCCACTGCAACACAGAGGAGTCATGTTTCCATGGTCAGTCAACCAGAAAGACTTGACTGTAGAACTTCCTCTGATGCTCATGGCCATCACAGACACCATACAGGAGTCAACTCAGGTGTTCCCCATGGAACTACTGACGGCATGGCAGGTGACACTGCCATTGCACCTGTACCAACCAGGAGACTCGAGTCTCATCACAACCTACTCCACTCATCAGCATCTCAACAAGCTCTGCCTACAGCTGAGAGAACAACTCGCAACACAGAGCCAAACCCTGCAAACCATCTGCAAAACCTGGAAAGGTATTGTGGTGGTTCTCTGTACTCACAGTTTCCTGCTGATCCAAATGGCGAACTCAATGAAGCAACTGTTTACAGTCTTCCAAAATGACTTTGCCCAAAATCAGCTGGTCATAGCTCTGATGACAGACCTGCTGCGAGAAGTTAGCTTCTCTATGGACAGAGTGGCTATGAATAGGATTCCTCAGTATCCAACACAAACTGTGCTGGACTTTGCTATTGGCAGACCCACCAAGACTGTTCCAGCCCACCTCACTGACTCCCTGGGTGCTGCCATCCTACTGCATGTCGACCCCGAGCAGAATGAGGTGGCCGTCCTTCTCAATCTACCCAGCGGTGAACAAGATAACATCTCCAGACCCAAGGACAAGGTCAATGTCTGGTGGTGGCAATGTAACACCCATGCCAAGAAACACACCTCAGATGTGGTAGCCTACCACAACAGCAACCCACGGCTGTGCCTGGCTCCCCTCTTTTGCAGGTGTAGTTTCACCAAAGGCTTTCAGTACTTCTGCCCAAACCAGCTCTTCCTCAGAAACCACACTGAAGGAATGGGCCGGTTGCAGCCCATGACCAGTGACACACGCTGCCCTGCCGAGGCCAAGCCTCGCACCCCAGTCATCGGAACACAAGCCGAAATTGTGGGTGATCGACTGCTCGTCCACACCCCCACTCATGCTGCCACCCTAACCTACAATCAGCACAACACCGCCACTCGGGTCAGCCTGCCCAATCCAAGTAAGTGGATCCAGGTACCCCTGGGTTCCATCCTTCACCGCTGCAATCTGGCAGTGTACTGTCTCTCAAGCAAAGAGGACCAGTCAGAACCGGAAATCCCATCCCCCTCCAGGAATCACCATCACACCTTAGATCCAGGACTGGAACTGAGGATTGACAAAGGGGGGTCCCAGCTAAGTGACAGTACTCCCATCGATGCAGCCCTCCAGGCACTCTCCCAACTGCCTGTTCTGACCAGCTCACCTAGAGCCCAAGCTTGGACTGCTGCCAACACAGTCCTTTGCCTCTCCATAGCAATCAAGTACGCACTCGCCCTGGGCCTGGCCTTCATCCTATCCAAAGGGACCAAAGGGATGCAAGAGTCCACGGACAAGTGCCTATCTGCCCTTCCTCAAGGAACAGTAGGAACCACCTGCTGCGTGACCATCCGGATCCATGTGCCATCGAACTTGGTTACCGTCCAACGAAGTCCGCACAGGAACTTCGTTGGCTGGTGGGGGGGTCTGTAGCATATGCACACGTATCAGGATAATCAAAAAACTTTGGAATGTTCAGAACACTTTTAGCACGCTGGACTGGGTTGTAAAATCTCATCTCGGCTCCGACCGGTCTGCAAAAGATGAGCCCACTTGACACCTTTGTTACCCTCCGAGGTAAAACAGGAGGCCCAATTTCCTTGCTCTTAGGACATCAAAGGGGCCCCTCATGTGGACTACGGGCCAGATCCACATTCCAACACCCACCACCCACACACGCAGGCACACACAAATACACACACACAGACACAGACACATACAGAAACACACAAACATACATTTTTGACTGTATATGTAAAATACAACTATGCAAAAATATACCCATCCTGTATTTCGAGCGTATGCATGTTTCCTAGTGTTTAAATGAGTGTATTTGAACTAGTGTGCATTTTAATGATGGAATTTTGTCTGTAAACCATAACTTCTTTTATATGCATTTCTGATCTATCGAGTTGATCTCTCCGTAAAGCTCCGGACTCGAGCTATTCACTGAGATATGTCACATAGCTGACAAATGCATTTTTCTATGTGTTTAATGATATTGTGAAGAAAGTACTCCATCTCGAAATCCGATCTGATAGTCATTAAGTATGCAAATTCAGCTAGGAGACCAAACAAAGGAACTTTGCCTGCCAAATAGTGCTGCGCATCTATTGCCCGCTACAATTCAGGAGGTGTGTTAGCTTGGGTTTCCATAAAAACAATGACACACACCTTCTCCTTTGTCTCCCGATTGTCTCTCGACTGCCCCTGAACTGCCTCAGGCGACAGCGCTGCCATCACGTGCTCTCCTTCCGGGATGACCATCTCCTCGGACTCTCTCTCTCTTCTTTCTTCTCTGTCATCTTACGCGTCAGTTAAACCTCGTTTGAAAACCCCGCCGGAGAAACCCTCTCGGAAAGGACCAACCAAGCCAAGCGCATTGAAACTCTGCTGCACACCGACTTGAACCATATGCAAGTATAAATCTCTCTGAAATTTGTTTAAACTGATTTCTGTGCTGGCTCTCTCTCAAAGGGTTAACTGCCGTAAGTTGCCATTCTTTGACCATTCTTTCTTTCCTGTCTCTACATTCCATTTTGTATATATTTGTATATTATGTATTTAGATGTATAACCTATGTATTAGTAGTTTTCATATATTAAATACATTATATCCATGCTCTTTGTTCTCTTGCTCATTCCACAAAAGCCAGGTCACTTTAACGTTTCAATCCTATATCCTTGCTTTACGTTTGGATGCTAGAATAGGAAGTCTTTCTCGTGGCCAGAGAACAGACCTTCCTTTTTATAACATTCTGAGGAGCTATAGTTTGCCGGACAAACGAACAGTTTCTCTAAATAATTATTAAACCAGAACTAATCATATATATAATTGATTACAATTCGTTGTAATTAATTCACCATATATGGTTAATTCCCCCTTGGGTCGGTATGTGCATAATAATTCATAAAGCTTTATGAATTATTATATTCATATTCCATCCATAAATTGATTCATAACTGTACAAATCGTTACAAACACAATTGCGACAAGATATGGTTTATGTGTGTTTTTCAAGCCATCTCAAGGTATTTATTGACAGTAAAATGTATGAATAATGCAATGTTAATTGACAACCTTTTTAATGTTTTTGAAAGGATGCTCGCCAAGTCTACATTTATTTAATCAAAAAATACATTAAAAACAGTAATATTGTGAAATATTATTACAAATTAAAATAGCTGTTTTCTATGTGAATATACGTTCAAATGTTTTTATTCCTGTGATGCAAAGCTGAGTTTTCAGCATTGTTACTCCGGTCTTCAGTGTCACATGATCCTTCAGAAATCATTCTAATGCTGATTTGCCCCTCAAGAAACATTTTTGATTATTATCTGTGTTGAAAACAGTTGCTTAAAATTGTTGTGGAAACCATCATACATTAAATTTTTCTGGATTTTTTGATGAATAGAAAGTAAATTTAACAGCATTTATTTGCATTTGTCACTGTCACTTTTGATAAATTTAATGCATCCTTGATTAATAAAAGTATTAATTTCTCTATTTATTTTTTTTTATCTTACCACAAATGTTTGAATGGTATCATGGTTTCCACAAAAATATGAAGCAGCACAACTTCTTTCAACATTGATAATAATCAGAAATATGTCTTGAGCAGCAAATCAGCATATTAGAATGATTTCTGAAGGATCATGTGACACTGAAGACTGGAGTAATGATGCTGAAAAAAAGCTTTGATCACATATATTGTACATTTTACAATATATTCACATAGAAAACAGTTATTTTAAATTGCAATACTATTTCACAATATTACTGTTTTCACTGCATTTTTTATTTTATTTAATAAATCCAGCCTTGGTGAGCAGAAGAGACATATTTCAGTTGTACAATTACAATTGTAATGTTTCCAAACTTTTGATAGGTACTGTATTTTCTGCTTTATTCTGTGATCTTTTTTCTTCTTCTTTTTTTTTTTTTTTTTTACATTGTATAAATTCCATGAGGACTTAATGCACAAGTGTTTGTGGTACATAAACCATAAAACATAAAATATAAGGAAAAAAATATTAGATATTGGTTATTGTTCAGCAGTGTATTTGATTTCTTATTAAAAGCAAATTGATTTCAAATTAAAAGCAAGAGATGAGATTTAAAAAAAAAAAAAAAAGTATTAGGGTAAAATTAAAGGGTTAGTTTACCCAAAATCTACTCACCCTAAAGCCATCCTTGGTGTATATGACTCACATTTGGAGTTATATTAAAAAATATCCTGTTTCTTTTCAGCTTTATATTTGGAATGAATAGTAACTAAGATTTTGAAGCTCAAAAAAGCCCATCCATTCATCATAAAAGTAATCCATATGACTCCAGGGGGTTTATAAAGGCCTTCTGAAGTGAAGCGATACTTCTTTTGTAGCATTTTCTTCTTTTGTAAGAAAAATATCCATAATTATAACTTTATAAACTGTAATCCCCAGCTTCCGGTAACATCCATTGACGCATTCATGAAAGAGTCGATTTCCGATGTATGACGTAGGATGTAGGAGTAGCATAAGCTTAGGTGAGAGTAGACGCCTCTCGCGATTCAAACAAATAGGGCTGGGAAACAAACTCAAGCTCCTCTGACATTTCTCTTTAAAATGTCTGGTAACCAGTGTTTTGTTTTAATATATCCTCTGCACTTCCGTGTTCGTCAATACGTCATGTGTCAGGTCAAAGATCACTCTTCGTGTGTGGAAGCCAGTGATTCTAGTGGATATTCTTACAAAAATGCATCACTTCGCTTCAGAAGGCCTTTATTAACCCCCTGGATGTGTATGGATTACTTTTATGATTTATGATTTATGTGCTTTTTTGGCCGTCAAAATCTCAGTTACTATTCAACAGATGGATTAGTTGCCTCACACACACATATTCAGTCACTGTAGATAATGTGTAAACACTTTCCTTCCTTTCTTTTATAGGAACGACACATGGAGCTTGGAGGGAGACATGGAGCTGGAGACTGGAGACAAGGAACTGGAGACTGGAGACTTGGGTGTAATGACTGAGACAAATCAGACACAGTTATTTGTTAGTTAACCAACAGTTTTAAGCTCACTCTGGGGTCTGGCTTCCATCCCCCGAGAAGTTCCCAGTTACAAGTTTTATTGCACCAAAGAATGCCACATGGAGAGCAGAGAAGAGACACACAAAAACGTGCATCTTTCCTGCATTATCCATGCATAACACAGACTCTCTTGCATTAATGTATAGACAGACTGTTCTATAAATGAACATGCACATTCCCAGGAAATGGTATCCATCATTACTGTTGTGGTATTGCAGTCATTGTATTTACATGTTTTATGATTTTTAAGTTTTATGACATTTAAGGTAACTTCAATTATGCCATGTTTAGTGTCTATGCGTTCGTATCGAGAAGATTTAAATGCTTGTGTATGCGGTATGTCCATACCTGTGCAACACATTAGTATTACAATAATCTTTAATAGTTCTTCTTCAAAAACTCTGCCAGTTAATCTGCCTAGTCGTAAAAGCCCCGACAAGGGGGTGTGTTGTCACCCGGAAATACAACACCTTCATTGGCTACATCAACCTTAAGAGGTTGGACTTTGACCAGAGGTTAAAAGCTAGAGAAAAATGCCACTCCCTCTTTTTCCTTGCTTCTTGGATGACCCTGAACCCTCTTTGCCGCAGGCAAAGACTGGCAACAACTTCGGAATGAATCATCAAGACTCCTCAGTCAGCAGATCCGATGTTCCTCAGCCTAAAGGCATCTTGCAAGTATCGTACATTTGAACACTAAACAGCGATTTAGTATTGATGTGTAAAACGTACCTTTGTCAGCAAAGGTGTTTTTATTACTGAAGAAACTGATGATTCTTTTCCAGATTGCTTTTGACTGTTTCCTATAGCTCTATCAATAGTTCCACTTCCGGTTCAACTCATTGCTCATTCTTACCTACGCATGTGTGTGACCTTCGTTGTATGTTATGTGTTTGTTAGTTTAGTTATGTGTTTGTGAGTTAGTTAATAAAGATTGTGCACAATACACGTTTGGTTCTGACTATGTCTGCTAATAAATTGCCTCTTAAGTGATTTAGATCCTGACTACATGCTCTGAGTAGTACGGTACAATAAGAATGTTATTTTTCCATAACCTGGAAATTAACACTTCTTAGAATTAATAAACAATCAACACTGAGCGTTCACTGGACGAACAGGTTAATTGATTGTAATATTAATCTTAATGTAGCTACATCCAGTTAATCCGATTAACAGATTTACATATTCATAATTAATCATAATTAATAATCATAATAAGTTATGAATAATTATTAATATTTCCCCTTTGAGTTAATTCGCTACATGGGTGAGGAAACAAACAGCACGTAGGTAGACTTCAGGTGAGTAACAATCCAGGAGAGTATTAGGTGGGTCTTAGACAAGACTAGACAGTAGCTGTGTCCCAATTCAGGGGCTGCATTCTCCAAAGGCCACATTTGAAGTGTGATTGTGTCACAGTGGCACTATGAAGGCTGTCCCAATTCAAATGCAGCACCCTTCGAAGGCTGATTGCATCATTGCGAAGCGATGAAAGCTCTCCCAATTCAAAAGTTCATTCAAATGTAACTCCAAATGCGGCCTTTGTTTCTCGGGCAAATGATACAACAATGGACACTTTGGCTGCATTTGCACTGGCACAAAAAAATCCACACGTGTACACGTGTGTGGCGAGGGGGGCGTGGTTCAGCGAGGTCTGCAGCAGGAGAGAGCGTCAGGAGATGCTTGGTAAGTGAGCGGGTTAAATGTAAATCACGAACACCTGTTTCTCATTCCAGTAATTGGTGCGGAGACAGGATAAAACGCCGCGAGAAGCAGGAGTGAGGGAGAGAGAGAGAGAGGAACTGCTGACTGAGACGCTGGACATGACAGCGATACTGAAGTGAAGCCCTTTGGGAATTGTGTATACCAAGACTGGAGTGAAGCCCTTTGTGGATTATTTATTTTGTTGTTGTGTGATGCACAGTCTTTCTGTTGAACAGTTTTGAGTTGTTGAATAAAGCTCAGTCAGCAGTCAATCGCCGACTCCGTCCTCTTCCTTCCAGATGAACTTTGATCATACTACACTGGTGCCGAAACCCGGGAAGAAAGACTGGTGGCCGCTGCCATGCAATCCTTGTCCCCCACCCTGTTTGCTGACATCATCGCCTCCCTCACGGTCTTACATCAAGAACAACATCAGGCCCTGCTGGACCTGAGGAACGACCAGGAACGCTGTTTCCAGACCATCTTGCAGACCCAGCAGGAGGATCGCGAGAGGTTCCGGAGCTGGATCAACCGGGAGGATCGCACGGAGACCGTTGGGCAGCCAGCTGTGCCCACCCACCTACCCCTGAATAAAATGGGTCCCCTGGACGACCCCGAAATCTTCCTCGACCTGTTTGAACGTTCCGCTGAGGCGAGGGGTTGGCTGCGGGACCAATGGTCGATGAGATTGGTCCCGCTGCTCTTGGGGGAATCACAGGTGGCAGCACAGCAGCTCCCAGTGCAGAACCTCCTGGTCTTCCACGACCTTCGGTGGGCCATCATCCAGCGGGTCGGTCGGACCCCGGAACAGCACAGACAGCGCTTCCGCTCCCTGGAGGTGGGTGAATCGGGCCGGCCCTTCGTGATGGCCCAACAGCTCTGGGACTCTTGCCGCAAATGGCTGCTGGTGGAGGGAAGCGACGTGGACCAGGTTATCGATCGTGTGGTACTGGAGCAGTTCATCACTCGGCTCCCAAAGAAAACTGCCGAGTGGGTCCAGTGCCACCACCCCACGTCGCTAGACTCAGCTATCCAGCTGGCGGAGGACCACATGGTGGCGTGCCAAGGGCTCGGCGAACCCCTACCATCTACCTCTCTCTCTCCCCCTCTTTTTTCCCTCTCTCTCTCCAGGCCTGTCCCTCTCCCCAGGTCTCATCTGCCTGGCCCGCCTCGTGTTCCGCCCCAGGGGCAGGGTGGAACTGAACAGGGACAGCTCTACGGACCTAGAGCCCCGCCCAGGGGGGCGGGTCTCCCTGCTGCTGGGACGGATCCTGCTCCTGCTTCTCCCCTCTCTCTGCGCCAACCATTTAACCTGCTCTCTGCCACAAGAGCAGCGGGCAGGTCTGGGCCGGCCTGTTGGCGTTGCGGGGACCCGGAGCATTTTGTGGATAGGTGTCCGGTTATGGAGGTCGGGACAATGATCCGAGTCCCGGACGTCCCGCAGGCTGCCCCTGGTCAAGCTGGCGGGTACCAAATACCTGTGAGTATCAAGGGGGGTACCTATAAGGCTTTGGTGGACTTAGGATGTAACCAAACCTCCGTTCATCAAAGCCTGATTTCATCCGGGGCATTGGATACAGGCCGCATGGTTAGGGTGCAGTGTGTGCACGGTGATGTGGTGAAATATCCTATAGTGCCCATCATTATTCAATTCAGGGGTCAAAAGCATAGTGTTGAGGTGGCAGTTAATCCGCACCTCCGGCATCCGATAATTTTGGGAATGAATTGGCCAGCGTTTAATAAATTATTAGGGTGTTTATGCTCGGATGCCTCTTGGGGAGAAAAATAGCTGGATAAGGATGTGCGAGTGCAAGTGGGAGAGACTGATCAGGGACCAGTGAGTTCAGCTTCAGGGGAACAGAGCGAAATCGGAAGACTTATTCTTTCGGATCGCGATGATTTTCCCCTGGAGCAGTCTCACTATGAGATGCTAAAATATGCGTTTGAAAAGGTCAGTACCATCGATGGTCAGCCTCTCCACCCTGAACGTCCGCTTGCTTATCCATATTTTGCGATCATAAAAGATAGGTTGTATCGAGTGACCCAGGACACTCAGATACAACCCAATTGTTAGTTCCGAAGAGCCGCAGGGAAATGCTTTTCCAAGCGGCTCATTCTAATCCAATGGCTGGGCATCTAGGACAAACGGCAACACTAAATCGCCTCATGACCCGATTTTTTTGGCCGGGCATTCACGAGAATGTGCGCAGGTGGTGTGCGTCTTGTCGTGAATGTCAGTTGGTAAATCCACCGGCCACCCCAAAAGCGCCTTTGCACCCTCTCCCATTAATGCAGGTTCCCTTCGAAAGAATTGGTATGGACCTCATCGGGCCATTAGAGCGATCAGCGAGAGGGCATCGCTTTGCTTTAGTCATTGTGGATTATGCAACGCGATATCCAGAAGCAGTGGCTCTCCGCAACATTTCCGCTAAGAGTGTTGCGGACGCGCTGTTTAGTTTAATCTCCCGAGTGGGGATTCCGAAAGAAATCCTCACTGATCAAGGCACGGCGTTTATATCACGCACATTACGCGAACTTTACGAATTATTGGGCATTAAATTGGTTCGTACCAGCGTCTTTCACCCACAAACGGACGGGCTGGTCGAACGTTTTAATCGCACACTTAAATCCATGATTCGTAAATTCGTTCAAGAGGATGCCAAAAATTGGGATAGGTGGTTGGAACCCCTGTTATTCGCAGTGCGAGAAGTCCCGCAAGCCTCCACGGGGTTTTCCCCCTTCGAGCTTTTCTTCGGACGCCAGCCCCACGGGGTACTGGACGTCCTAAGGGAGACTTGGGAGGACGGACCATCTCAGGCCAAAAACAAAATTCAGCATGTGCTGGACTTGAGAACAAAACTCCACACTTTGGGGCGGCTATCTATGGAGAATTTGTTGCAAGCCCAGCACAGACAGAGCCAGCTGTATGACAGGGGGACTAATTTACGCAAATTTTCACCGGGAGATAAAGTGCTTGTATTGCTCCCCACTTCAAGTTCGAAATTACTTGCAAAGTGGCAAGGACCGTTTGAGGTTACACGGCAAGTTGGCGAGCTCAATTATGAGGTGATATGTTCCGATAGGAGAGGAGCATGTCAAATTTACCACCTTAATCTCCTTAAAAAATGGAATGAGGCAGAATCAGTGATGCTGGCAGTGGTGATTAGCGGAGAGGATGATCTCGGGCCAGAGGCGAATGTAAAAAAACAATCCCTCGCTCTGGCCCCAGGAGGAGACCACCTCTCGCCCTCCCAGCTCACTGATTTGACTAAGTTACAAGCAGAATTTGCTGACGTGTTTTCTCCCCTACCGAGTCGTACAGACCTCATTCAGCACCACATCGAGACGGAGCCGGACGTGGTGATTCGCAGCCGACCGTATAGGTTGCCTGAAGACAAGAAAAAGGTAGTTCAAGCGGAATTAGGGCCAATGCTTGAAATGGGAGTAATAGAAGAGTCCAGCAGTAACTGGGCAAGCCCGATAGTTTTGGTCCCCAAAACGGACGGCTCAGTTCGGTTCTGTGTGGACTATCGCAAGGTGAACGCAGTGTCGAAATTCGACGCGAATCCAATGCCGCGGGTGGACGAATTGCTTGACCGGCTCGGTACGGCTCAATTTTATTCGACACTGGACTTAACAAAGGGATATTAGCAGATTATATTAGCCTTGTCGCCATTATCACATCAATTTCTTGAAACCCAGAGAAGTCAGGTAGTTCAACAAACAACACCACTGTATAGGATGCCCCTATGTTTTATCTCAAATGAGGAGGAATTGATTAGACTACTGAGAAGTGCACATGCAAATCCAAAATCGTCGTTTACCAATCAGTGGCCAATTTCACACTACAATGGATTTTTTTCAACCATTTTTCAACAGACTTGCTAAAATTATGAAGGCCCACCCCTAAACCAAGCTCCCAGTGGATTAGAGCAAATGGGGGAAAAAGTCCATTGTGGTTTTAAAACACCCCACTGATTGGGAAACACCCATTAGTGTTCTGCAGAGATACATACCTGCATGATCTTCACGAGTTTGTGTGCTCATATAATCTTAGCGTAAGTGGTAAACAGATTTGACTTGCTGTCTGCTATAGAGGGGTTCAGAAAGGATATTCTATTCGAGCTCCGATTGCCCCCCTTTAACAGGCAAAATTGTACAAAAAGGAGGAGAAGGGGAGGAGGAAGGATGCTGAAAGAACTAACAACAGGAAGAGGCAAGATGCTAGTTTTATACCTTGGTATTAATTGGAAGATTAAATGGGCATACTCCTCCCGAAATTACATTTAATAACTTCACTTTTGGTCATCAACTACAAATCATTGTTAGTTAACTCCCTCGGGTCGGCGGTCACGCCGACGTGACCACCGCGGTTTTTTTCTAACCAGTGTGAAAGAGACTCAAAATACTCTGTCAGTGTTGCACATACAATTAAGAGCTATACACCATTTTAATCTGTGGAATATCTTCTTTTATTTGTGTACACTCAGAGTAAAAACAAAATGTTGTGCTTTTTGTAAAATAAAGAAAACTAACATGATGCGTGATCTCTCGTCTCCCTCTGAACGAAGTCCAATCTGATAGTTCTCAGAAAATGAACTGTAACTTAATGAATACTAATGACAAAAAAATTTGACTTGTGTCTAAAGAAACGTTGAAATGTCAGGTTTTAAATTGTGTAAGTCAAATCAAAAACAAAAATTCTGTGTTTATGTAATCTGTATGAAAAGAGAGCCATGTCAGAAGTCCGTGATTCAGCTCATTATCCACTAATGCGGCCACGCCCACGGAGCCAGCGCTATTCAGACGCAAATTCTGAGGCAATACATGCATTCATCGTCTCAATCGTGTATTTATTGTCTTGAAAAGTGTTTATCTGGATGTTAAAGCCATGGTTAGCGATCTCTGGAAGACATGCCATTAGTTCCTGGTTCCTGTTCTTCTATACATTAATTTGTGGACTAAAGGTGTACAGAGCGCCCTCCGGCTGCAAGTATGAATTGAAAACAGTATCCAGCGTTCATAGTGATGACAATAAATATTGAATATTACTCCTCTGTATAGAAAATTGACATAAACATGAGAATCCATCAATATTTCTCCAAATGTGCATGCTTTTAAGCTAAAAGTCTATATGAAATGCCATAGAGGTAACATAACTGTTCAGACACTTTGCATCACAGAAATGCATTATATTTTAAAGAATATAATAGAATACCATTATTTTAAATTGTAATAATATTTCACAGTATTGCTGTTTTTTCTGTATGTTTGATTTACATTATGATGAGCTTGAGACATGATCAACAGAGGGTTTTTTCACAGCCTACCTGTCTGAAAGAGCTCATTATTTATGCAGGTCATTAGAGCTCTTTATGTGATTCTTTTGTCTTCTCAGGTGAGAATCACCCATTATTCATGATGATTCACGCCTCCACGCATACTGTGTTTCTTGACCAAAGATGTTTTAGAAAATTTAAATCTCTCTATTGTTTTATATGAACAAGCAAGCAGCATAATTTTTACCTGATTTTGAAGCAAAAACTCTAATCTATAACCTCCAATACCCAGAAGTCTTGTGAACACAGATTTAATATATATTTTTTGGCTTTATTTCAGTGACTTAAGTTTTTTGTTTTTTCTATAACCATGCATAAATGTTATTCCTTCAAAAACACAAACACGTACATACATGTTCCTCACATATTATTGTAGCCTAGTTTGTACTGAATACAGTGTAATGACACTTTTTCCATTAATATGTTTATGAACAACTGAAAAAAGTACAAATGTCAGGGCATGTCAAAACTTCTCCAGGGCCCCAAAAATCCTCAGACCCCTGAGGATTAAATGTCACTATCGTCACCCATGTGTGCTATCGACTTTAAAGTAGAGCAGGTAAGTGAATTCTTACTAAAAACAAGTCCAGACAATGTGCCAGAGTGAAGTGTGTGCTTATATGCTACTGTGGTGATGAGGAGATGATGAACAGGTGCGGGTGATTAGTACTCTGGTGATTGTGATCTCTGTGACTGGGTGGTGATGGAGCCTGGCCGATCTCTGACACTTATAAGAGTAACTGCAGGTATGTCATATTATTACATCAAAATTTTTACCACTATAAGATTATATTTCATTGTAATTTTGAATTTATATATATATTTTTATATATAACATTTTATGATATATTTACCTTACTGAATGTGTGTCTAAGTTTATGTTTATGTCTGATACATGTTTTGGAAGAAATTAGTGAAATGAGACAACTGTCTGTAGAAAGAGTTTTATTAGTAAATGTAAGAACAGTTTTGGACTTGACAGAGCATAGAACTGAGAATGTGTTTGCATTAATTCCTGTCCTGTCTTTAACAAAACTGCAGACGTGGTCCACGAAGCCAGTGGTGTGGGGGAGTTCTTTGTGGTGTGAGACGAAGTTTCACCTACAAATTTGGTGCCGTGATCTGGATATCAAGTGATCAGCCATCGCAGATTGCCAGGAAAAGTCATCTCTATCAACATCGCAAATCAGCAGAACTTCGGGGGTAGATAAGCAGTGTGACTTAAACATGGACAGTAATGGTTTTGCACACAACAAAACACAAGAACATATGCAGATGCCGATGAACAAGAACAGATGCAGATGTTAATCCTGTTCCCAGAGGTTTTCTACTGGAATGGGGAGGGGGTCCAGTTAAATAATATGCTAGAACAAAACATGGTGGTATTTGATGGTGTCTCAAAATAGCACAGTTGAGTACACTTAGATGTTCTTAAGATTATCTTAAGAAGTACTAAAGAAGAATTTTTTGTATATTAAGTACAAAATTAGTGCACAAAAATATAGCACTTTAAGTACATTATAGAAATGTACTTTTTTTCACCTGGGTATGGACAGTATGTCTGCTCTTTGAAAGTAAAACACAAGCACATGGATTCAGGAAAAATATTTGTGTTGTTTTAGGTTGTTTTAGACACACATATACATTTGCTACAAGGTTAAGCACAGGAGAGCAAACCTTCTCTTCAAAGTACCTTCGTCTGCATGTTCCAGATTGTTTAGGACCTTCTGCACCTACACCTACACCTGAGTGTTCCAGACTTTAGGACCCTTTGGTGCTCCAGGAGATCAGCATCTCACAGAGCTTCGTGTTGAAGGCTGTTGAAACAGATTCTGGCTCCTCTCCCCACTGCATTGTCGCCCCGTACAACCAGTGGAAGACGTCACCATCATCGGACTCAACCATGTGGAACATAAATATAACATAATTAAATATAACATGTACTCATAACCACACCTTAAGTGACGTGTAATCCAAAAATCACAATGTCTGCGGTGATGTGAGTACCAATCCCTATTTTACTTAGCGTCCTTGGATGGGCGAAAGCAAAATCACTACACAATGCTGAACTTACTTATGCTGGACAATAACACCATTTTCTTCTAGAGCTGCTGTACAGCCAAAACAAACTTTGTTACATTATTTTCCTGTTAAAGCTGCTTTGAAAGAATCTGTATTGTAAAAAGCGCTATATAAATATAAAGGTGACTTGACTTGACTTTGGCTGAAAAAAGAAAGTCATATACACCTAGGATGGCTTGAGGGTGAGTAAATTATGGGATAATTTTTGGGTAACCCTTTAATAAATATGACATTACAAAGTGTATTAATTTTTTTCTAAAGTCACTGACACTGACACTGTCCAACAGCGACAGCAGGTTAAAGTTACATCAGTGGCAGCGCCTCACTTGGCTTCCCTTGGGTTTTTGTACATGCTCCACATCTGCAAATACAGCCATGGCCAAAAGCATTGGCAGTGACATAAATTTTGTTTCACAAAGTTTGCTGCTTTAGTATTTGTGGATTTTTTTCACATGTATATATGGTATATTGGAAAACAATGATAAACATGAGTTTTAAAGACTTTTATTGGTAAAAACATTTAAAATTTGCAAAGAGTCAATAAGTGATGGCAATCTATTCTTGCCTTAGTGCTCAGAGGTGATCACGATTTGTGGACTTACATGCCTTTTGAGGATTGACTACAGGATTTCTATGGGATTAAGGTCCAGGGAGTTGCCTGGCCACTGATCCAATGTTTCAATGTAATGATCACTCTTGCCTTGTGACATGGTGCTCCATCATGCTGGAAAATGCATGGATCGTCACCAAATTGCTCTTGGATTGTTGGGAGAAATTGATCTTGTAGGACGTTTGATAGTTTTTTTGTCTTTGATAGTGTTTTTGGACAGAACTGTGAGAGAACCCACTGCCTTGGATTAAAAGCAACCCCACATGGATGGTTTTAGGATGCTCCACTGTTGGCACAACACAGCAGAAAATCAATTTTCCATATGCCCCAAACAGTCAGAAGGGGGCCTAATCTGAGATAAATAAAAATAAATAACTTTGCACCAGTCTACTGCTGTCTAATCCTTGTATTTCATGCAGAATTTTAGTTTGTCCCTAATGCTTTTTTTGCAGAGAAGTGGGTTCTTTGCTGCCCTTCTTGACACCAGACTGTCGAAAAGTCTTCTCTGCACTGTGTGTGCAGATGCATGATCACACCCACCTGCTGGTAATGTTGAGCCATGATTTTGTAGCTGACTCCTCAGGAAGAAACATGTTCTGGCACTTGCCGGACACTCTTGGACGTCCTGAAGCCTTCTTTGCTGTATTTGAACCTCTCTCCTTGAAGTTCTTGATGATTCAGTAAATAGATATTTCAAGGTTCAGTATTCTTTGCATCAATTTCCTTGGATGTGAGGCCATTTTGATGCAAAGTGATGATGGCTGCACATCTTTCTTTGGAGGTAATCACTACTAACACAAGAACACAATGAATATAGCAACCATTCTGCTCTTCTAATCCAATCAGAATGATAGCATGATTTTACCTGACTCATACAGTATGTTCACACTTTCCCATGTGCCGATGATATAACTATTGAAATGATGTTTGTCATTTTGTGCCAGGGCCAAAAAAAAAAAAAGTAAAATTTTGGGTTTTGGGATAAACTTCTCATAAACTCTCTCTCTCTCTCTTTTTTTTTTTTTTGGCCAGTGAATCTTTTGCAATTATTTAAAATGCATCTGATCACTCTTCGCAATAATCTAGAAACAGTGTGAATCAACATCACATAAACTGAAGCAGAAAACTTCAAAATTGATGGCAGCTTTAATAATGGAATTAATAATGTTTACTTTTTTAATTAAAAAGTAATTAAACAGCTTGCCCCCTTAGATATCACCACTTTGTCATGTTAAAATAAAACCTGAAAGGACTTGAAAACTTTCTTTGTGAGTTTTTTTTATTTGTTTTTTATAGTGAGCAGTGTCATGAAATTGAAGGTAACTCTGTGTCTGTAGCTATCATGACACCTGCAGTGTTTACCGAGCTTTGATGACTGATGATCCGAAAGCAGATTATTAAAAAGAACAACTGAAACAATTGAAATACACATGAAATATGTTACTTACCTACTTTGAAGTAATTTTAAAAATGCACTTGATATGATGAGAAATATACTTTGTTTTAACATTAATTAGGCCAACATTGTTAATGTAAAAAAATAAATAAATAAATAAATAAAAAATAGAATTGTATTGTGATTGTTTTCTTGACATTGTGTAAGCAATGAATCTTCATTCAGCCAACATTTAAAAAATATCAGAACACCTGA
The DNA here is from genome assembly GCA_036281575.1 of Ancherythroculter nigrocauda. Lineage (NCBI taxonomy): Eukaryota > Metazoa > Chordata > Actinopteri > Cypriniformes > Xenocyprididae > Ancherythroculter > Ancherythroculter nigrocauda. The sequence goes on along the minus strand of VTFQ01000003.1, from coordinate 36,366,507 downwards.
ATCATTTATTTTTGCTATTGATCCTAATTCCAATACCTAGTCATGTAGCTTTCTTTAAAAAATGGTTGCCATAGTAACATTCCAAGAAGATTAAATTCAGTTAACTGCATCAGTTAAAGGTAGTACAAACCCAATTCCAAAAAAGTTGGGACACTGTACAAATTGTGAATAAAAACGTCTCGGTTACGTATGTAACCCTCGTTCCCTGAAGGAGGGAACGGAGACGTACGTCAGTAGTGACCGACGAATTGGGATATCGCTTAGAGAGCCCTATCATCTTCGTATGAACTAAAACAAGCCAATGGAATTGGCGTGCGATATTTGCATAATGCGCACCGCCCCCGTCAGGTGTATATAAATAGGAAGCGGATGCAATCGCACTCTGTTTTTCGCTGAGGAGACAACTGGTGTCCGCACTACAGCGAGGGTACAGAAACTGTGGCGACGGGACGTACGTCTCCGTTCCCTCCTTCAGGGAACGAGGGTTACATACGTAACCGAGACGTTCCCTTTCAGTCGGTCACGTTCGACGTACGTCAGTAGTGACCGACGAATTGGGATCCCAACTAAAGCGCCACAGTTACGAAACCCCTTCCAGTGCCCAGCACAAGCTCAGCCGCCCATAGCACCGGCTGGCGGTGAAGGGGGCGAGCTTACACCGAGAGAGTCTACTGCTGTCTAACCACTACCCACTAAGTAAACTAGACACACTGGGGAAGCGAACCCGTAAGGGACGCTGCGGAGACCACTACCTACCCAATGGGGGAGGAGTTTACGTGGGAATACACACATGGACTGGCCCGGGGGGCAGTACGCATATGGAGTCCCTGGGATGGCTCCACCTGGTTAGGGGGAGACTCATCTGACAGGTGACAGCAGAGCTGGCTCTGCTAAGGGAAAGACACGGACTCGGCCCGTAGGGAGTTTTAAACCGTGGAAAATACACATATGGGACCGCTCACGTAGAGGGGTCACGACATATGGGCCCCAGCCAACAGACAGCGTCAGCGACGGATGTAGGCCTGGCATCAGACACTCCGCAATGTCCGAGCCGAAGGGGGAGGCGGAGGAACTCGACAGGGTTCGCCAAGCGGGGAACACGACTGGAGTGAAGTATGCACGTATCCGGCCAGTGGCGGGAATGGCATTGCAAGCCGACACTTAGAGTGGGTACAACACGTCTACCGACTAGTGGATGCGAGTACACGTGAGGATACCGGCTCTACACGTAGGCTATAAAACCTAGCGAACGTGTTAGGTGTCGCCCAGCCCGCAGCTCTACAGATATCTGTCAGCGAGGCGCCATGAGCCAGCGCCCAGGAAGAGGCCACCCCTCTGGTGGAGTGGGCTCTCAACCCGAGCGGGCAAGGCACGCCCTGGGATTCGTACGCCAAGGCGATGGCATCCACTATCCAGTGGGCCATCCTCTGCTTGGAGACAGCCTTTCCCTTCTGCTGGCCTCCGTAACAGATGAAGAGCTGATCTGAGGTCCTGAAGCTTCGCGTTCTATCCACGTAAACGCGCAGAGCGCGGACGGGACAGAGCAAAGCTAGGGCTGGGTCTGCCTCCTCCGAGGGCAGCGCTTGCAGGTTCACTACCTGATCTCTGAAGGGAGTGGTAGGAACCTTGGGCACGTATCCAGGCCGGGGTCTCAGGATGACGTGAGAATCACCGGGCCCGAATTCTAGGCACGTTTCGTCGACCGAAAATGCATGCAGATCCCCTACCCTCTTCAGGGAAGCCAATGCGACCAGAAGGACAGTTTTTAGGGACATAACCTTCAGGTCAACTGATCGCAAAGGCTCAAAGGGATGACCCCGGAGAGCTGTGAGAACCAGGGTCAGATCCCAAGAGGGTACGGAGGAAGGGCGAGGAGGATTCAGTCTCCTGGCCCCCCTCAGGAATCTGACGATCAGATCGTGTTTCCCCAGGGACTTACCCTCAACTGCGTGGTGATGTGCGGCAATAGCGGCAACATACACCTTGAGGGTGGAGGGAGACAGCCTTCGCTCCAACCCATCTTGCAGAAAGGAAAGCACAGATCCGACCGAACATGATCGGGGGTCCTCTCGGCGAGAGGCGCACCATTCGACGAACAGGTTCCACTTCAGCGCATAGAGACTCCTAGTGGAAGGAGCTCTAGCGGAAGTGATGGTGTCTACGACCGCTTGCGGGAGATCACTCAGAACCTCCGCCTCCCGTCCAGGGACCACACGTGGAGGTTCCACAGATCGGGACGCGGGTGCCACAGGGTGCCCCGTCTCTGAGTCAGGAGGTCCTTCCTCAGAGGAATCGGCCAGGGAGGGGCTGTCGCGAGGAGAATGAGGTCTGAGAACCAGGTCCGAGTGGGCCAGTACGGAGCCACTAACAGAACCTGCTCCCCTTCCTCCCTGACCTTGCACAGGAGTTGTGCGAGAAGGCTCACTGGGGGAAACGCATATTTGCGTAGACCCGGGGGCCAGCTGAGTGCCAGGGCATCCGTGCCGAGCGTGCCGCCGGTCAGGGAATAGAACCACTGGCAGTGGGCAGTCTCCGGGGAGGCAAACAGGTCTACCTGGGCCTCGCCGAAACGCTGCCAAATCAGCTGAACCGCCTGGGGGTGGAGCCGCCACTCACCCGCAAGTGGAGGCTGCCGTGACAGCTCGTCGGCCGCACGGTTGAGCACACCTGGGACATGAGTGGCCCGAAGGGACCTCAGATGCTTCTGACTCCACAACAAGAGATGGCGGGCGAGTTGCGACATGCGACGGGAGCGTAGACCACCTTGATGGTTGATGTACGCAACGGCCGCAGTGCTGTCTGAGCGGACTAGAACGTGCTTGCCTGACAACAGCTTCTTGAAGCGGGCCAGAGCAAGACGTACCGCTAGCAACTCGAGGCAATTGATATGCCACTGCAGCTGAGGCCCCGTCCAAAGACCTGCCACTGCATGCCCGTTGTACGTGGCCCCCCATCCCGTGGCAGAGGCATCTGTGGAGACCACAGCATGCCTGGACACTTGTTCGAGGGGTACTCCGGCCCGCAGGAACGAAGGGTCCGACCACCGGACAAGGGTGCGACGGCAGCTCGGTGTCACGGGGACACGGAGCGTGCCGCGCTGCCACGCCCATCTCGGGACCCGGCCGCGGAGCCAGTGTTGAAGCGGTCTCATATGAAGCAATCCGAGCGGCGTGACCGCGGCTGCGGATGCCATATGCCCCAGGAGCCTCTGAAAATCCGTGTCCAGTCCGTGCAACCGAGTCTAGCTCGAGACCGAGATAAGAGATCCTCTGCCCGGGGGCGAGTTTGCTCTTGTCCCAGTTGACCCGAAGACCCAACCGGCTGAGGTGAGCTAAAACCATGTCCCTGTGTTCGCACAACTGCTCTCGCGAGCTGGCCAGGATCAGCCAGTCGTCGAGATAGTTGAGAATACGAACGCCCTGTTCCTTGAGGGGAACAATGGCCGCCTCCGCAACCTTCGTAAAGACGCGGGGTGACAGGGCCAGCCCGAAGGGTAGGACTTTGTACTGATATGCCCGACCCTCGAACGCAAACCGGAGGAAGGGTCTGTGTCGAGGCAGAATCGAGACATGAAAGTACGCGTCCTTCAGGTCTATTGCTGCAAACCAATCCCGGGGACGGACGCATTCGAAAATGCGCTTCTGCGTGAGCATCTTGAACGGCATCTTGTGAAGATACCGGTTCAGGACGCGCAGATCCAGGATTGGCCGTAGCCCACCGCCCTTTTTCGGTACAATGAAGTAGGGGCTGTAGAACCCCGACTTCATATCGGCTGGAGGGACCGGCTCGATTGCATCCTTCGCCAGGAGGACAGCAATCTCCGCCCGGAGAACAGGTGCACTGTCCAACGACACCTGAGTGAAGTGGACACCCCTGAAAACCGGGGGACGCCGGGCGAACTGAATCGCGTAGCCGAGTCTGATAGTGCGAATGAGCCAGCGGGACGGGCTGGGAAGCGTGCTCCACGCCTCCAGACTCCGAACCAGCGGGACCAAAGGCACCACAGACGCACCGGGGGTGGGGCAGCAAGGCAGAGAGGGACCCGACTCGGACGGCTTGGGGGCGGCCCGGAGTGGGGTCGGACTCTGCAAGGCAGCAGTGTGCATGGGAGACGGCGTACGGGACGCGGTCTGCACCATCACACTGCCGCCAGCTGGCGAATGAGGAGGGCGCTGCCAGCGGCGAGGGGGGGCCTGGCACACTGGCAGACACACCTTGTTGTGACCTGGAGTTTGAGGAAACTGCTCTTTTTGTGAAAAAGTGGGTACCGCTGGACTCCGGAGAGCCAGCGGCGGTGGACAGACAAACACAAATTCCCCCCGGCCCTCCTCCGGGGGTGGGAGAGATGGTGGAAAACTCTCCCGAAGAGCAAGATCCTTCCCCTCCAGGTTGCCCGTCTCAGGGCCGTGACTTCTGTTTCCGCTTGCCACCCGGCTTAGCTGAGACGGGCTGGGCACAACGCCCGCAACCGGCACCCTGCTTCCTGGCTGGTGTAGGCTGCTGCTTTGCCGTTTTAGCAGGGGCGGAGGACGATGCAGGCGGGCGCCCTCGGCGACGAGCGGGCTGAGGCTGAGCCACGGGCGGCTGGGTGGAGGCAGCAGCGGACCGCCGTGGCATGACGTGACTGATAGCCTCAGCCTGCTTCTGTGCAGCGGAGAACTGTTGGGCGAAGCTCTCCACTGCGTCGCCGAATAGGCCGACCGGGGACACGGGGGAATTTAGGAACCGCTGCTTGTCGGCATCCCGCATGTCCGCGAGGGTCAGCCAGAGGTGGCGCTGCTGGACTACCAAGGTAGACATCGCATGACCAACAGCGCGTGCTGTCACTTTCGTTGCCCGGAGGGCAAGGTCAGTGGCAGCGCGCAGCTCCCCCAGCAGCTGTTGGTCAGGACCTTCCTGGGGCATCTCCGACAGCGCCTTTGCTTGGTGAACCTGCAAGAGGGCCATCGCATGCAGGGCGGAGGCAGCCTGCCCACAGGAACTGTAAGCCTTCTCAGTCAGACCGGCTGAGAACTTACAGGCCCGGGACGGGAGACGCGGCTCACCACGCCAGCCGGTGGCCGTTGGACACAACTGTATCGCAACAGACCGCTCGACTGGCGGGATCCTCGCGTACCCCCTGGCTACCCCGCCGTCCAGGGAGGTGAAGGCGGACGGGGGGCCAGGCCTGGTACGGGCACTATACGGTGTCTGCCAAGACCTGGTCACCTCATCATGCACCTCCGGGAAGAAAGGCATTGGGGCGGGACGCTGGGGCTGCCCAGCGCGACCCCCCCCCAAGTACCAATCATCCAGCCGAGATGGGCCGGGACAGGGTGGAGGGTTCCACTCGAGCCCGACGCACAAGGCTGCCCGAGAGAGCACAGCCGAGAGTTCGGGATCCGACTCGGCCACTGCTACCGTCCCGGAGGGCGGCAGCGCGTCCGGATCTTCCTCCCCCGAATTCTCAAACTCGCCTTCCGACGCAGCGACCGACATCTGATCCTCCGCCGGCGCACCGAAGGTAACGGCTGGACAGTCCGAAGAGGGCCCAGCGGAAACCAACGGGCGAAAAATGGGTTGCGGTGCTGGCGAGGGGGCAGGGGCCCGAGGAGCGTTTCCGCTCGGCGGGGGAGCCCTGACCGTTATCCTCAGGCCGCCCTCCCTATACAGCGCCGTACCGTCCTTCCGGTTCCCAGGGCCGGAAAAAAACGGTCGTACGCGGCATAGGAGAGGGGACTCCCGCTTCCTGAGACTTCAGGAAGGAGAGCCTCGACCTCAGCACCGCGATGGTCATGTTCCCGCAATGAGAACATGAACCATCCACAAAAGCTGCCTCAGCGTGCTGAACGCCCAAACACGAGATGCAGCGATTATGCCCATCAGCAGGGACCAGGGAACGACCGCACCCAGTAACGCACAGACGAAATGACATACTGTCAGGGTTCGTCTGTAAAGCTCTTTTAGAAGGGGAAGTCAACTCACTCGTGCTGAAGCACCCAGGGAGCGACGCGATGTGTCAGGTACACCACTCCCTGACACACCGAGGAACCGGCCCAAATCGCTCACACACACACTCTTTGTGTTGCTGTGAAAACAGCAGTTTTTAGAGCTTATAGCTCAGCTCCTCGGACACTCGCGACCTCGCTGAACGTGCCCTCTTTCACCAGCACTGAAGCTCGCTGTAATCCTCTTCTTGAGGCAATGTTTTAATTCAAAACAAAACGAAGAAAAGAGTCTTCAAACAGGACACCAGAGAATGGCTCCGAAGCGAAAGACAGAGTGCGATTGCATCCGCTTCCTATTTATATACACCTGACGGGGGCGGTGCGCATTATGCAAATATCGCACGCCAATTCCATTGGCTTGTTTTAGTTCATACGAAGATGATAGGGCTCTCTAAGCGATATCCCAATTCGTCGGTCACTACTGACGTACGTCGAACGTGACCGACTGAAAGGGAACAGAATGCAATGATGTGGAAGTTTCAAATTTCAATATTTTTTTCAGAATACAACATAGATGACATATCAAATGTTTAAAATGAGAAAATGTATCATTTTAAGGGAAAAATAAGTTGATTTTAAATTTCATGGCATCAACACATCTCAAAAAAGTTGGGACAAGGCCATGTTTACCACTGTGTGGCATCCCCTCTTCTTTTTATAACAGTCTGCAAACGTCTGGGGACTGAGGAGACAAGTTGCTCAAGTTTAGGAATAGGAATGTTGTCCCATTCTTGTCTAATACAGGCTTCTAGTTGCTCAACTGTCTTAGGTCTTCTTTGTCGCATCTTCCTCTTTATGATGCGCCAAATGTTTTCTATGGGTGAAAGATCTGGACTGCAGGCTGGCCATTTCAGTACCGGGATCCTTCTTCTACGCAGCCATGATGTTGTAATTGATGCAGTATGTGGTCTGGCATTGTCATGTTGGAAAATGCAAGGTCTTCCCTGAAAGAGATGACGTCTGGATGGGAGCATATGTTGTTCTAGGACTTGGATTTTCCACTTTGCCACAGTCCATTTTAAATGAGCCTTGGTCCAGAGAAAACACCTGCGCTTCTGGATCATGTTTAGATATGGCTTCTTTTTTGACCTATAGAGTTTTAGCCGGCAACAGCGAATGGCACGGTGGATTGTGTTCACCGACAATGTTTTCTGGAAGTATTCCTGAGCCCATGTTGTGATTTCCATTACAGTAGCATTCCTGTATGTGATGCAGTGCCGTCTAAGGGCCCGAAGATCATGGGCATCCAGTATGGTTTTCCGGCCTTGACCCTTACGCACAGAGATTGTTCCAGATTCTCTGAATCTTTGGATGATATTATGCACTGTAGATGATAACTTCAAACTCTTTGCAATTTTTCACTGAGAAACTCCTTTCTGATATTGCTCCACTATTTTTCACTGCAGCATTGGGGGAATTGGTGATCCTCTGTGTAGGGCCTCGCTCGACAGAACTTACCAATGACTTTATCAATGAACAACGTGATCGAACAAAGCTTCATTTGACAAAGGATTCATTCGCTGACCCCCAGAATCCCCAGGGGCACTGGATAGCTCCTAATTCCAGCTAGTCAGCATTAAGAGAAGTGGTAACGTGACTTAAGAACAGAGAATATCTGTTCTGAGGCCTTCCTGATCACATTAAATTTATAGATGCTCACAAAACCCTTTTGTATCAAACAAACAGAACAGGAAACACTAATTAAACGGACCTGAAAAGAACAACGGATCCACACAGACATCCTCCTGATTAGGAGTCCATTTTGACCCGGTCACTTGTGACTCTGGTCACTGTTCAATGACTCTATGCTTACAGACACAATCTTCAATCTCAAAAGGACAATTGTTGATCATTTAATGTATTAGTTATATCCAAAATAACACATGCCATGATGTGATTACTAACATGTTGGATTCGATGCATTATATGTTTGTATTCCTGTATGCATTTCCTTTCTCTTGTAATCATTGTTTTAATTAGGTCAGTCTAATTAAAACAATGTGTGTAAAAAGTGTGTTATGATTGAGTTCTACATTCAGGATTTATAATTCTCTTTAATTATGTGTGCATAAAACATCGAAATTCGGTATCAGGAAGACATTAGGAAACTTTATAAAGTTACCAATATCACAAGATTATGTTCCGCGGATATCACGCGATGTGATCAATAGACAATAGACGGGGCGTGTCTAAGCTCCGTAGCAACGTCTCATTGGAGGATCGCATCTGAAGGATGGAGCCAACTTGCTCCTTTAAAACTATGCTGTCCAAACAAGCTAGTGGGTTGAAGTTGAGTTGAAGTACAGTCGTTGAAGCCCAGTAGCCGAAGCACCGCTACTTTGACCACGGGTGAAAAGTTGCTTGGGTCATGCTGAAAAGAAGAAGTTGAGGACTGATCCTTTACCGGGGCTGATTTTCCATCTAACAGTCGCCGACTTCATCCACGAGCCGCGCAGCTGACCATTCAACAGCCGTCACATCCAGACTCCTCAACACTCAAAATACCTGACCAAAGTCTCCAAAGAAGAAAACTGCTCAGAACAGCACGTTCCACCAGCCGGCAACAACTTTAAAGCTTCCACGCAACCCACGAAGGGCTTTCCCGAGAAGACGTCACCTGAAAGACAGCCAATCCAAAACGGGATTCCGCTGTACACGAGTCACGGAACAACCCGATTACCTCAGCTGTCAGAGCAAACGCAGGTACAAGCAAACTTCTCTCTCTCTCTTGCTGGAAACTGGTGAAACTCCTTTAAACCTAAAGAATCAAGCCAAAGCTCTGCTTTTGTGATTTTCCTCAGGTTGCGATGTTTAGTTAGTGTGGCGACCAGGGCGGGCGAGAGCCATGAGGGAACGGCGCGAGGCCGGTGGGGCGAGTGTTAATGAGCTTCACCTGGGAGGCGCACCGGCCTTGAGTCCCTCACGGAGGAGCTCCGGGAGCATAAAAGGAGGAGCGACTACAGTGAAGGACGAGAGAGGACCAGGCCTGGACTTTATTTTATGTTTTATTATGTTTGTGTGGCCGGCAGACGTCCGCGAGGGTCTGCCAACATTACTTTCGTTTTGTTCTTTGTTTATTTTGAATTAAACTTTTGTTGAACGTTCGCCGGTTCCCGCCTCCTTCTTCCCACATTTACGAACTGTATTACATTTAGTATTTGGGACTTTCTTCATAACTCATATCAACTCCGCGAATGTGTGTGTGTGTGTGTGCGTATGTATGTATGTGTGTGTGTTTAGCCTTAGTTTCTTGTAATCATTAGAAGTAGTCAATAAAGCTTGTTTTGAATTTTACATATACGAGTTTCTTGTGCTGTGTCTTAAACTCAAAAGATCCTAAAAGTTACCTCTTGCTTATAATAATCATAATAAAATATTGTTACTGTTGGCCACAGAATAATATTTTATCCAGAATTGGTAAAATACTTTAACCTCAATTTTTCGCTGGACGAATAATTGATGAAGTGTTAAATATTAATTCTGAATCAGTTACAGTGAATTAATTACAGTTGATTCGATTCTTATTCCCTGTAACTTAATTACCCCTCTTTATAATTAATTGAGCTAATAAATAGGCCTTACATCTGCCCATCTTGACTTCTGAGAGACACTGCCACTCTGAGAGGCTCTTTTTATACTTTTTATAATAAGTTGCAAATTGGTCCTCCAGCTGTTCCTTATATGTACATTTAACTTTTCCAACCTCTTATTGCTACCTGTACCAACTTTTTTGGAATGTGTAGCTCTCATGAAATCCAAAATGAGCCAATATTTGGCATGACATTTCAAAATGTCTCACTTCCAACATTTGATATGTTATCTATATTCTATTGTGAATAAAATATAAGTTTATGAGATTTGTAAATTATTGCATTCCTTTTTTATTCACAATTTGTACAGTATCCCAACATTTTTGGAATTGGGTTTGTACAACCTAGAATGAACTTGAAGCAGCCATTCATCTTGTGATCTTCTGTGGAAAGCATTGTCTGTAAGTTTTATGGTTAATTTGTATTCAGTTTGTTACATTTACTATTTATAAAGCTGTGTAATGTCGACTTTCAGACATTTAAGAACTATATACACCATAAATTCATATTAGTGTTATGTTGTTAGAGATAACTAAGTAGTTCCATTATATTTCCATCTCCTTTCTGTAGTTTCATCATATTCATCATGGTGTGGAATAAAGCAGCATTCTCCCATAAGCCCACATGTTGGAAAGAGTTTATCTATCTATCTAACGTTGGGAAGAGAGACACCATAGTGAGGGCCGAATGCCACTGATTTCAGCCACTGAATCACCAGTTGGATCATTTTCTTTTTTCTTTCTTTTCTTTCTTTCCCTTTTCTTTCTTTCTTTCTTTCTTTCTTTTTTTTTTTTTTTTTTTTTTACAGCAGATACATATTTTTCCATTTTACATATTTACCACTAGATGTCATTATAAGGCAAGTTAAATAGTTTCAGCAACTAATCTATACTTTCATTTAGGAATATTTTGGAGAATTATTAATTCCGTAATTTAGGGGAAGGAGGAGGAAATTTTAAGTCTTCAACCACGTAATTTCTAAATTCATTAAAACATTTCTGCAGTCTGCAAACACACAATGGGCTATGTTTAAACAGTTCATATTAAATACACAACAGATACACTTGGTTAATTGGATTATTGAATGATCATGAAAAAACTGCTGTATAAAACATTTAGCAAGAAGTTTTTGGTAACACTTTCTATGAAGCCTGTATCGATAATGCATTATAAGTACATTCTTATTGCATTATAATGCATGCATAATGCCTTATAAACAAGATTATAACATGTTGTGTCATCTGATAAATAATCATAACAATAGTAACAATATGATATAATACTTTGCTATTTGTGGTTATAACTTTAATAATTCTGATGCATTATGACACCAGATGAAGCCTGCATTCATAATGCATCATAATGGTATTCTTGATTTATCATAAGGCACACATAATGCCTTATAAAAAAGCTTATAATGTGTTGTATCACCTAATGACAATACATAGCACCAGTAATAATACTTACCTCTCTGTGGTTATAACTATTAAGAGTATGATGATTTATAACACACAATGAACATAATTTTATTCGCTCAAGTTATAGAGTAATATATATAGTTTCATATTTTACTTTCCCAAGTTTCATCTTGACATTGTTTACTAAAGATCTGCACAGTATAATACTACATCTTATGAATGGTCTGTAGCAACTCATAACACATAATGTAAAAACTGCACATAATGTAATTAGTGTGTATATATATATATATATATATATATATATATATATATATATATATATATATATATATATATAGCACATAATACATGTATTAATGTATTGTAATAATGTATTACATTATGAACTCACCAAAAACATTTCATATTTTCATAATTGTAATAGCTTTTAAAACATAAAAATTTGTATTCCCTTACAGTACATTTTTAAAAATCTAAATCCAGTCTTAAACTACCCACAAAATTCAACATTTAAATATTCATGCAATAATCATTATTCTCATATTTTTATGAAACATAAAGCATGGTATTCCTTTACAGTAAATTTTAAAAATCTAAATCCAGTCTTAACCTGCCTACAAAATCCACCAGATTATTGATACTATTATTATTATTATTATTATTAGTATTATTATAACTACTACTACTACTACTACATTATGAACATTTTATTACAATAATAATGTAATACTTATTACATTATATGCAGTTATTACATTATGAGCTCAAGATTTTATTACATTTTGAGAAAATTATTACATTATGAACATTGTATTACAATAATAATTTAATACTTATTACATTATGTGCAGTTATTACATTATGAGTTGCTACACACATCAATTTTTTTTAACCCACTACACTCTCCCCTATTTTTTTAGATGACTCCTGATATCTGAATAACCTTTGAAAATCTGTTATTTGTTTTTCTCTCTTGTTTTAAATAGTACCTCAGTACACATTTCACACCAGTGATAACAAGGGTTAACCCTGCTCTCCAGGGTTAAGATGGACTACCCAGAGTGTCATAAGTGAACATTTCCTTGGGTCTTCCAGTTCTTTGAGATTGTCTTACTTCTCCATCTCTTGTCTTGTCTATCTCTCTCTCTCTTTTCCATGTTCAACCACATGTTCTTCCACTCCCACTTGCCCAGCATTTCTCATTGGTCTCCATGCGGCACTTGTAACTTTGAGTCTGGGCTGGGTAACTGATCCTCTGGACCTGACTCATGGGCAGTTGGACGAAGATTAGATGGATCTTGAGGTAACACCAGTACAGTTTCAGTGTCCCTTTGTGGAAGTTTTACCAGTTTGTAACATGGAATTCTCTGCAAATCATATTGATGCTCTTAACAAATAAAATTAACTTTCAGACAAACAATGACTTACGAACATCTGTTAAGAGCCTCTTGCTAATTAATCTACTGAACCAAACGCTAAATCCAGTAGTAATTTCTGGTTTTGTTTAAATAACCTATAGAGAAGGAGCCAGTCTAAGATGCAGAGATAGATTATTCCAAAATGCCCGGTCACCACTCAATTTCAGCCTGGTCCTTGAAATGTCTAGGATCATCTGATTTGCTGATCTGAGAGACCTAGATGGTTTATGAATATGAAGGAGTTGTACTAAATATGGTGGCAGGGGCGCCTCCAGGACTTTATCTCAGGGTACGCACAGAACCCCCCCCCCCCCTTTTTTTTTGTTGCTGTCCGCAAAAACCCGATTAAATCAATCAGTGAGTTGGTGGGAACGATCTAATGCTGTACAAATAGAGTGATCGACTGTCTCTTTCATGTTCCCCACTTAGAAAATCTGATGCATGTAACTGCACTCTGATGTGCTTAATGCTTCTTGAATTTTTTGTTTTGCTTTGTTTTTTACGTTGTCTCTGAGCAGCTTTGTCCCGAAATGTCTGTATTGTTTTCAGAGAAACGATCCTCGCGTTTTTTCTAGTCAAGTGAAACTTCACTTTGCGTGTCAGAATGTTTGAACCCACCCAGACCACTGGAAGTTCAAGTCCATTTACTAAACATTTTAAAGATATAAGCCTGTAGCCTACACTACATCATCATATGTTCTGTCATAAACAGTATTTACAATAAAATAACAGCACAATTTACTTGCCTCAAACAACTCAATATGCATTAGTATTATTATTATTAAAGGCCTAAATAATTATTGTTTTCGTTGATCCATTTCATCTATTGCCAAACTTTAATATGTGAATTATATTATTGAAATAAACACATTTAGCGTCGTCAGGCTTTTGTTTGTGCTTAATGGATAAAACAACGGAATTGCGCACTCAAGTTTATGGGTGCCGTACATTTTACCTGCCACAAGATGGCGCTGTTTTCGACACTTTTGATGCTTTGAAACCATAAACCTTTCCCGAAACATTTAGAGAAAAGCTTCAAAGATTTAATAGGCTTCATTTCTCCATCCCTATAATTTAGGCCTTTTTGCAAATGTTTCAGTCGAATTTATCTGTTTTAGAGAGCGTTTACTCATTTTGAGCCTGTTTTTAAACATTAACTATCTGTAACATCATGTTTCATGTGTGGAAAAAAACGACGAAACTAGCCTATCAGATTTCTTTTCACCCATATCCCCCACGCCAACCCATGGACGCACATACACACGTTTGACTTTACAACACACAAACGCACACCTTTATTTATTTATATTGTCTCTTGCTCTCTTAATATGTCATGAGTGTATGCAGAGAGATTTTAAGAATTAATTAAAAAATTATGTAAAAAAAATAATAAAAACGGCATTCACTTGCGCCCTCTCAAGGTACGCACAGTGCGTACAGCCGTACGGCTGCAGGCGCCACTGTATGGTGGGGCCAAGTTATGCAATGCTTTATATACAATAATCAATAATTTAATAAAGCAATAATCCCCAAGAAGCCGTGGTTTACAGTGAATTTATAACAGCTAAGAGGCGTTGTTAGGCACGACGTGGAGCAGAGTGCCTAAAACCCGCTTAGCTGTTATAAGTTCTCTGTAAACCACGACTTCACCGGGCTTATTGCTTTTATAAAACAGTTAACACAATTAAAATATTAAAGCCAAAAAACGAGCAAAACAATCTGTCATTTTTGAAAAAAAAAAATACAACTGTATATGCTTTATAAACACAAATGATCGCCTTGCACGTGCTTCTGCTTTTTCGTTATTCTTCAAAAAGCTTACACTGTACTTCCTACGCCTTCCCTATTCTACTTACAGAACGAACGCAGCGCCAGTTCTGTTTTTTCTGTAAGTAGAATAGGGAAGGCGTAGGAAGTACAGCGTAAGCTTTTTTAGGGCCCTATGAAATCCGTTTTATTTTTTTCCAAATTCCGTTTCTGTTTTAATTTTTCTGGATTCAGTTTTTTTTTCCATTTTAAGTTTTTTGGACTCGATTTTAATGGTTAAATTAAATTTAATAATGATTAATAATAATAATAATAATAATTAATAATACAATAATAATAATAATAATTTTAAAAATAAAAAGAATGCCTAATTAATTGAATTCTTAAAAACAACAAATTTATTCATTAAAAAATGTTTATATATATATATATATATATATATATGTTTTGTTTTTTGAGAAATTCTGTTGTGTATTTTAATTTTTCTGGCAATCAAATACACGGATAACATTAATTGAATTTCTTTTAATCATGAAATTAAACTTTTTTTTATCAAACAATGTGCTGCACAACAGAGCTTTACTGTTAAAATTAAAACATGGAAGTAAAAATGAGATTGTTCCTTAAAAATATAGTTTTAATAATTTATTATTATTATTTTTAAGTCTATTAGTGTTAGTATTATTATTACATTGAAGCGTATCTAAATTTGACTGTAATACGTTACGTTTCTTTCAAGTTAAATCGAACTTTTATTTTGACGTGTTGCCAAGAGCTTTGAGTTACTGTGTGTTATGGTATGACGATTTTCTCAAATAAAGCGTTAAAATGCTGATGAAGTGATGAAGTGACTTTTGAAGATGAATTTTGTGCGTTCATGAGGCGACAGAGGATGAAAACACTGCGAGCGTCACACATGCTTCAGTGTGTGTGTGTGTGTGTGTTTATGTGAGGTAAATTCTGAGCCATTCATTTCAGAGACACACAAACATGCAGGATTCATATTTAAATAGTCTTTTTGCAGTTTAATATTCACAGACACTAGTCTATATCGCGAATTAATTTAAGTGTACTGACCTGATTTTTATTCATTCATCAAAAATTTGACAAATTCCGTGACATTCCACGTTATATAGTAAATTCCGTTTTTATGAATGGATTCCGAGATTCCGTCCACGTTTTCTGCATCGCGGAAATCATAGGGCCCTACTTTTTGAAGAACACGAAAGTGCGGTTTTGGCGGAAGCATGTGCAAGGCAATCATTTGTGTTTATAAAGCATACAGTTATATTTTTTTTTAGAAAATGAGCAATGGATTCTCTGGATAAGACCCTTATTCCTCGTCCCCTTTGAAGCTGCACTGAAACTGTAATTTTGACCTTCAATAATTTTGACCGTTTGGAGGCCATTGAAGTCCACTGTAAGGAGAATAATCCTGGAATGTTTTCATCAAAAACCTTAATTTCCTTTCGACTGAAGAAAGAAAGACATGAACATCTTGGATGACATGGGGGTGAGTAAATTATCAGGAAAATTTTATTTGAAAGTGAATTAATCCTTTAACTGTTAAAAGGACAAGATCGCAGTGGACATTCAAACTGATTTTTTATTATGATAGGACTACCTGAAGGAAAATGCTAAATCTGAATGCAGGTAATACACTGGTCACTCAATATCTCTCTCACAATACTCTTCTGCATAATGCAGTAAGCTTCAGTGAACAAAATCAATAGAGAACAAACATTTGTTTACGTTGTTAAGAGTGGTTGCTAAGACAGACGCAGCAACATACACACTCAGTAGCGCATCGATACTTATGTAATGCAGGCAGCTGTATGTTTTCGGGAATTTTACAACGGCTTCAAAAGCGGCTCAACCAATCAGAAATAAAGATTCAAAATTTTGTCGTGTTTCTGCAAAGGTAGGTACACCAGTGGCGAGCGGTTACTTTTTTAACCGGGTATGCTGTGTGGTGCTTTTTTTTTTTTTTTTGGTCTTTTTTTTTTACAGTCTATGGGTGCGTCATGTAAATAAATGTGGCCAATAGAGTTACGTTGAATGGGATTATAGCTAATATGCGAGACGCTCACATGCTCTTTAGACATTGTTAGAAACACAGTGAAAAGTATTTCTAATATGTTGGAACTTTTATTGAGAGTAGCCCATATTTGCCTGTCGGGACGTGCCTTCACAAGCATCTGTAAGAGCTTTTGTGACGTTTGAGTCGACAGAAGCGCAACATGCGAAAGGTGTGTTTGCAAAATATGCTGTATTTTTGTAATCCGCTAGGTGCCGCTAGTGTCACAGAAACGACATACTTCCACGTATCAATTTAGGACACAGATCTAAATCAGACACAACAAATAAAAAACACCATGGCGTCAATTTAAATGTATGCCACAAGTACCTTTTAAATTAATTATTAAAAATAAGTAAAACAATTAGTAGCCTATTATAAATAATAAAAAAAAAGTAATTATAATAGGCTAAATATAAGTCAGCTATAATAAATAAAAATATCAGTAGGCTTTAAAAAATCAGTTCTTCTATCAGTTCTTTAAAAAAAAAAAAAGTTGAAATTATGCAAACGCAAAAACTATATCGATTAACATCCTTAAACTATTTCTAAGTTTTCATAAAAAAATCTCTATGGAGAAAATGAAATACTATGAAAATAGTTTTAGTTATGATTTTTCCCCCCCATTTGGCTAAGTCTAGTTAGTTTTGTATCAAATACAATGTGATTTTCTGTTATCGAGATCTGGCAGCAGCTATTTTTTCCTCTTGGGCGAGCGGTCCGCTCATAGCTTATCCTGCCCATGTAATTTGCAATAGACCAGCAAACCAATGAGAACGCGCGACAATGATGACGTTCCATAACAAAAGCGCAAAGGCGCAAAAGCTGCTGCAGATCAGCTTACCCGGAAGTCTCCGTAACTGGCAGATTTAGGGAAAATTACCGTCGTTTGGCAAATAATTAATTATGGACAGTTACATATGCATTATCAGTCATGTAGGCTTTATGATACACCTCAAACAAGGGATTTAATAGTAATTTATAATGTTAATATTAGTTGCAGAGTCCACGAATGGCTTGGGTATGCAGAGCATTCGCAGCTTATATGGACCGCACGCCACTGAGGTACACCTGAGTGTCATATGCATAACAATGAAAAGATACTCCATGCTTATGAAATATTGAACCTAAGGGTAACATATATAATGTAAAACAAATTTGGGCCAAGAATGGATCCTTGTGGAACCCCACTAGACTAGAGGTCTTCAGCACTGCTCCTGGGGACCCACTGTTCTGCAAAATTATTTCCAACCTGCTTTATCACACCTGCCTGTGATTTTGGAACTAAACTCTGCAGGATAGTGGGTCCCCAGGAGCAGGGATGAAGACCTCTGCACTAGACAATGGGGCCATTTTAGAATACTGTTGACCAAAATTAACACTCAGAGGTCGGTGTTCATACCGGCGATACCACCTCGCTTTTTTTTTCTTACCAGTGCGAAAGAGACTAAAAATACTTGGGCAATTTTGGACGTACAAATAAGAGTTATTATTGAAAACTGTGGAATGTCTTCTTTTATTTGTGTACACTCAGTAAAAACAAAATGTTGTGCTTTTTGCAAAATAAAAGAAAACTAATATGATGCGTGATCTGTCATCTCCCTCTGAATGAAGTCCATTCTGATAGTCCTCAGAAAATGAACTAACTTAGTGAATACTTATCACACAAACATGAGACATATGTCTAAAGAAACGTTGAAACGTCAGGTTTTAAATCATGTAAGTCAAATCGAAAACTAATATTCTCTGTTTATGTAATCTGAAAATAGAGAGATGTCAGTCGTTCACGAGTCAGCTCATTATTCACTAATGTGGCCACACCCACGGAGTGCACAGAGTGCGAGGTGATACATGCAACAGAGAGTGAACGCCTGCATCAGCTCGGAAAAATGCATCAAGCGTAGTCAGATTCATGTACATCATTTTGAGATGAGGAATAATTCTGGAAGAATTTACCTCAGAGGAAGACCACTTTCAATTTCATTTCGATCGAGGATCAACTTGATGAAGCTGATGATTGTGAATGGTAAGTTTTATTCTTAAGTTCTTTAATCTAATCACGATATAGTGTCTGTGAATATTAAATGGAAAAAAGACCATTTAAATATGAATTTTGCATGTTCTGTGTCTCTGTATGAATGGCACAGACGCCTGTTTCGTTTACTACACATACATATTGGCTATACACATATTGGATATTCCTAAACTATTGCTATACTGAGATGAGTGAAATCGACTAAAATACGTAATAAATATTGAAATAAAATGTGTTGGCAATGTATTAAACTGCACATTAACATTTAGGCTCTATATAATATAACAAATATAATACATAAAATGTAATAGAGGTAATATGAATATTTAGACGATTTCTTTGGCCTGTTTTGAACAGATTGTGAAGTGTTTACTGTGAAATAGTCTAGTGCCACATATCAATGAAGCTTTTGTTCACAATGAATAATGAAAATTCAGCTTATCACAGACATACATTATATTTTAAAGTATATTAAAATAGAAAACCATTATTTTAAATGATAATAATATTTCACAGTATTGCTGTTTTCTTCTGTATTTTTGATAAAATAAATGCAGGCTTGATAAGCATGAGACTTCTTTCAAAAACATTAAAAATAGTAATATGTGTCCAATCTTGACCGGTACTGTAATTGAAAATATTATAGACCTATACTATATGTTCTTCACATGATGTGCAATAATATGTGCATGCATAAGATCACAAATATCATGTTTTCTGTTAAGAGTGGACATTATATTAACGTTAATATGATAACTGATATGATCCTGTTATCAGCATGCTCACAGATGGTTCTTTTGTTTATCTCACAGATTTGAAAATCATAGTGACCAGATATTTGCCCACATTGGACTGCATGCATATGATACTGAGATCACTGACTGGAAGCAGGAAAGGTTTTTTTTTTCTTTCTTTCTTCAGTGCAGAAACACCAAATGCCAGGTATGTGATGTTCACTTATATATTTGAACAGGATTTATTTCCAGGTATAACTGTGTACTCAAAATGTGTCTTTGACTCTCATTTATATAGTTAACTATATTCTAAATAAACTACAAACAAAAAAATTATAAATTTCTTTTGTCATTGCATTCTTTCTTAGTTCACTTAGTCACATTCCTGACTGAATGGCTCATTATGCGGCTCATTAGGGGCAGGGTCTTAATCTCCTCAGATGTGAATCACAGCATTATTCATGAAGATTCACGCGTCTTCACCCAACAAAACCAAAACTAGACGAAGTCCATGAGGGTGGTGGAGCAAACGCAGCTTAACATCACTACGGGAAGCAGAAAGTGTCCGACTTCACGTCTCCATTTTCAGCTCCTCCCCGCCTGCACGCGGCTACTCTCGCTGATTGGATGCATCCAGCCGCAGCCGATGTTGAACACACCTGATAACAGGGAGCAAATGGCAAACAATAGGTGTGTTCGACATTGGCTGCGGCTGGATGCAATCAATCGGCGAAAGTAGCCACGTGCAGTCAGGGAGGAGCTGATTCCTGTAGTGATGCTCGCACTGCATTTGCATACTTTGTCACAGCTGAAGTTAAATAAATGCAATATTTGACTAATACACAGATGTTTCAGAGACATTTTCTTTCAATACTTACTATAGCAGTTACTATATTTACTGCTTACAGCATCTGTTTTTACAAGAATAAAGTTCAAAAAAATTTAAATACCAATGTAGTGGGGTCTACGTTTTTTCATCAGTTTTATTTTGATAAACATGACACAATATAACATTGCGACTACATGAAAAGAGCTTTAACTGGGATTTTAGATTTTAGAAAAATACAGATTTTTGAGCATTAGTGGAACTGAAGGGTTCAGAATAAACACGAAACGCACTTGAACATTGTCATGCGGTGAATATGGCCAATCGTGGAACAGCTGTGTCGTCATCAGAGCTCATGCAGCTGCTCTTGAGAAACTGTGCTGGCTGCTCTCGAATCGCTCTTGCAGTACTTTAAAGCCATACGTCAAAGTCACATGGCGTCGACGATATCTCAAGTTGGACAAAATTTCTTACCGCCATGCACTGCTTCAAGCCACCAATCAGTCTGTGCAGCACTGCATGAAGTCGAACACGCCTAATAGCAAACATAGCAATGAAACATGACTAAACTTCAAAACATGAACCTGAAACAAAACCAAAACTAGACACGACACCCAAACTACTTCTGAATAGGATGTCTACATCATAAATATTATGAAAATTATGGAAATATATGGTTCAGATCACTCAAACCATATACTGTATGTAAACTGAAGAGTCCTTATATGTTCACCAGTGGATCATGGATGTCATCTAGTAAAAAAGTTTGGTACTGCACCAAAAAAAAAAAAAAAAAAAAAAAACCTTACTGAAAGTTCTTTTTTTTTTTTTTTTTGAGATATCAACCTAAAATTTGGCACAGATCTAGTTCAAATATCTACGGAAGCCCTGAACCGCATGGTGAAAAAAAAAAAAAAAAAAACTTGGTGGGGAGGAAAAAAAAGAAAAAGAAAACTTATCTCGTTATTACGACATAATATCTCGTTATTTCAATATACTAAGTCGTTATTTCAACATAATAAGTCATTATAACGACATAATATCTCATTATTTCAAGATATTAAGTCGTTATAACGACATAAAATCTCGTTATTTCAAGATATTAAGTCGTTATAACGACAAAATATCTCGTTATTTCAACATAATAAGTCGTTATAACGACATATCTCGTTATTTCAACATAATAAATCGTTATAACGACATAATATCTCGTTATTTCAAGATAATAAGTCGTTATAACGACATAATAACTCTTCATTGTCTCTCAAGTATGATAAAGGACGTTTCTTCATCAACGTCCCCAGTGGTGCAACGCTAAGGTATTGGACCGCCACTCCAGCTTTTACTGCGATCGCTGCGGTTTCGAATCCGCCTTTTGCCGAGTTCGCTCTTCTCTAGTTTCACATCACATATCAAAAAAGGCATTTATTTTCAATAAAAATGAAAACAATGTTATAAAAGTGAAAATAACCTGACTAACGGGTGTTTAATAACACTAAAAGTATTTATTGGGCAGGGTTAGCAGCATGTTCTCGTTCGATATTACCCACTAGAGGGCAGAATAAGACAGGGAATCAATTAAAGAATGCAATAGTTATGTTGACCTACTGTTACAAGTTAGTGATCTAAAATCCCAGAGGTTTATCATGGGAATTTGCGTTCATCCCAGGCTAACCTTTATTGAGGTTAAATTTGTGTTGCCCATAAATTATCATAAATACCCTATAGGCGTTTATTCTATATAGTTTTCATAACACTGCTAATTCATACTTTTCTACTAATACATACTTCTAATACTTCTTATTAATTCTAATAACTCTTTACAGTATAGCTCCAATGTCTGGTTGGGCCACTCAAGTTTAAAAAGGGACAGTTGTAATTCGATGTATTCAGTGGCGCAACAATAGCATGTAGGGTTTCAGATTTTGGCTTTTACAGCGATCGCTGTGGGGTCGAATCAGCATTTTGCCGAGCTCACCCAATAATAGAGCTCACTCCTATTTTCTCATCACATACATTTTCAATAAAATGAAAATAATGTTCAAAAAGTGGAAAATAAAATGTGAACAAGTGTTTAATAATATTAAAAGTGTTCATTGAGTAGGGTTGGTGGAAAGTGGAGGGGTTTTATTCTCCCAATAATGCAGCATCCATTTAATCATTTTAATAAATATAATCACTCTCTATGATATTGCATCCTGTACAAAAATACTGAGGTACAAATAGTATCTGCCAATACCAGCCTACAGCATCTAAATACTATTTACACTTCTTCTTGCAAAGAACTGGTAGGCTACTTTTACATGGTGTCAATAGAATATAGCCTATCGCTATTTTCACCTAGTATAAATAGCATATTGTGAAAATGCTGCTATTGTCATTTAGTATAAATAGGATGTATCGGTATTTTCACTTAGTGTAAATAGCATCTACAGTAGGGGTGTCAAACTCGTTTTAGTTTGAGGGCCGGACTGGAAAGAAATGAACCATATGCGGGCCGAATTACCTTCTTCTTATAATAACCTTAGTGCGCTGATAGTTTAGAGGCATTTTTATCATAGTCAAAGATGTTATGCACATGAGCATGAGCAGTTGTTTTTCATTTAAATTACTGAATAATTTCAAGATTAACAGCAAAAACTAGGTCTGGTCTGACTTTACCTTTGTGAAATTATGCTACATAAAACGAAATCAGCAGACGGACTGAATGAAAATGGAACAGCAGTGATACAGCGTTTCCATGGATACAGCTATACACACACACACACACACACACACACACACATACACGCCTATATTACAAACAGGGGACTATCACTCTACACTGCCAAGAGGGGACTAGTGTTTCTGGTCATTTTGAAGAAACAAAAATGACATACAAAATTTTCTTTTAAGGTCTTTTTTCATAATATAACTTCAAATGAGCATTTTTTTATTTTTTAAAAAACATGCCAAGAGGGGACCTGCAACTCTGACCGATGTCTACCTATCCAACAGGGGACCTCCATAGCCTGCAGTGGAGCTGTGTGTGTGAACAGTGAACTGGCAGTGAAATCATTATTTAACTTTATATAATTATGTAATGTTCACACAGGCATAAGGGATCACAGTAGGCATAAACATACACAATATACATATAAAAAAAAGAATGATCAAACCATCAGTTATTAAAAATTTTAAACGTTGAATTGCTTGAGGAAAAACCATTTGAATCAGTTTTAAATACAACGGGGGAAAAAATACAGTCAGTCAGATGGCAACAGTTCAAAAGCTAATGTTTTGGACATTAGAGAAGAGTATTTTCTTTAAGAAATGTATTCTCTGTTGTGGCTTCATATAGTATATGATCAGTCCACATATCCCATTTAAGCTTACTGTCAAGTATACCAAGATATTTATAATTTTGGACTGATTGTACTGGCTTCCTATTAATTAAAAAATAATTTATGCTCTCTAAAATTAATAGACATTTCCTTTGTTTTGGAGATGTTTAGAGTGAGATTTGATTCCTTGCACCAATTTAAAAAGATTGAGGACTGGACTGTGTTCCTCCTGCCCATCATATAAGAGACTCACTAGCCATGTTTCCACTGTTGAGCCAAAAACTTCAAAACTTGCTGCATTAAAAAAATCCTCAGTTGGCTCAATTAAATTATGTGAACTGAACACTAGCACTTCATTTCTTAAACCAACCAAATATTTTCAATGAAACAATCAACATAAAAATTAATTTTGACCTAAAAATAAATAAATAAATAAATAAATAAAAATCTTATTACAGTGTATTTTTTATGGCAAGAACTAAGTTCAAAAGTTTAAATCTTGCAGAAACAGGTATAAGGTAACAATTGCAGGTCACCATTTTATCAGGTTAGTGATTATATTAAACAAATGGATACTGGTCCCCTGTTAGATGGTGTGAAATGATCTGGTTGCTTTGCCAGTTCTTCAGTTTCATTCATTTTGACCTTAAAAATCTTTTTACAGTGTATTTTAATAACAAGAATAGGTGTTTTAGTGTTTTTATGAACATTGCTGCTACATTCAAAGATTTGATGGTAAATTGCGACATCTGTTTGGTTGCTTTGCCATTTCTTACCATCACAAACACACTAAATATTTTGGAGGTCAGATCTCAAAATTTTATGTTGACTTGCTGCATTGCTGCCAAATTGTCAGTTATCTCAATTAAATTATGTGAACTTAACTGACACTTTAGCTGAACCAACTGAAGATTTTCAATGCAGGAATCAACATAAAACTGAGTTTTGTCCTTTAAAATCTTTCTACTGCGATGAACATTATGAACATTGCTATTACATTCAGAGATAGTCAGAATAGGAAATATTGCTAAATATAAAGGCAACCAAGCAGGTGTCACTTTACCATCTAACAGGGGACCAGTGTCCTTTTGTGTAATGAAATCAATATAACATGCACATTTTGCTGCTGCTTAACTTCACCATGTACACTTTAACTTGTGTGAAAATGGGCATGTAATGGTGAATAAAAAATGGCAACCTATTATGGTAACCTGTTATTATAATGGTGAATTAGCTAATTTTGTTCAAGTCAATTATTAAACCTTACTGAACCAACCTAAATACTTTAATTTATAACAACAAAACAAAGTTTTATGGGTTAAATCAAGCACAAATAGCTCTTTAAAGTAATACCACTTTATACAGTGAATATTGATTTAATTAAATAAAATGCTTTTGGTCCCCTGTTAGATGGCAAATTGCGAAATCTGTTTGGTTGTTTTGCCATTTCTTACCATCACAAAACACACTGTAAATATTTTCCAGGTCAGATCTCAACATTTTTTGTTGACTTGATGCATTGCTGAGTTGTCAGTTATATCAATTAAATCATTTGAACTGAATGTCTTTTAACACTGGCACTTTAGCTAAAACAATTAAATATTTTCAATGCAACAATCAACATAACACTGAGTTTTAACCTTTAAAATCTTTCTAAATTGTATTTTTATGGCAATATCTGGTGTTTTAGTTTTATTATGAGCATTGCTATTACATTCAGAGATATGAAACATTGCTAAATGTAAAGGCAACCAAACAGGTTTTACACTTTACCATCTAACAGGGGACCACCATTCAATTGTGTAATGAAATCACTATTACATGCACATTTTGCTGCTGTTTAACTTTACATTTAACTTGAGTGGAAATGGGCATGGAATAAAAAAAGGTAACATATTGTGATAATCTGTTATTGCAATGGCAAATTAACTAATTTTGTTGAAGTCAATAATTAAACCTTACTAAACCAACTTAAATACATTAATTTTTACCCCAGAAAAAGTTTTATGGGTTAAATCAAGCAGAAATAGCTCTTTACGGTAACAATTGCAGGTCATCACTTTATACAGCGATTTTTTATTTGATTAAACAAATTGCCTTTGGTCCCCTGTTTGATGGTAAATTGTGACATCTGTTTGGTTGCTTTGCCATTTCTTACTATCACAAACACACTGTAAATATTTTGGAGGTCAGATCTCAAAATTTTATGTTGACTTGCTGCATTGCTGCAAAATTGTCAGTTATCTCAATTAAATCATGTGAATGTAAATGTCTTTTAACACTGACACTTATAAAAAAGTTATATGGATTAAATCAAGCAGAAATAGCTCTTTAAAGGTAACAATTTCAGGTCACCATTTTATACAGTGAATAGTGATTTTGTTAAACAAAATGTTTTTGGTCCCCTGTAAGATGGTAAAGTATGACACCTATTTAGTTGCTTTTCCATTTCTTACCATCACAAACACACTGTAAAGACTTTGGAGATATAGGGCCAGATTTAATAAAAAGGGAAAATTAGTGTGAGAGCTCAAAACCATAAAAGTGCTGATGGTAGTGGAAATTTCAGTGTGTGATCTACTGATGAAGCACAAATTAAAGAACACACTGACGCAGCTGGATCACTTCCATAATGACCAACGCAATCTACCAAGAGAAGCGCAAATTAGCATCTGGTTTAAGATTTTTGCATTTAAAAGGTAAACTCCAACAAATGCATATGCAAAAAGGACAGCTGCAAAAATATCTGTGTCCACGCCTTTTCAGAGCTAATTTTTTCACCGTCTTTAGTAAATCCTGAAAGTGGATTTGTGCTGTTGCAAACTGTTAGTAAATCTGACCCCAAATGTCAATTTTATATTTTCACTTGCTGCATTGAAAATTAGGGCTGTACAATATATTGAAATATCACAAATGTATATATATATATATATATATATATATATATATATATATATATATATATATATATATATATATAGGTTATATAATTTTCAGTTTTTAAATATATTTAAATATAATTTAAATTGAATAAAAAATATATTGTATCACATACTGCATATATTTATGACAAGAACTGGTGTATTAGTGTTGTTATGAACATTGCTATTATATTCAGAGATATGAACTATTGTTATATATAAAGGCAACTAAACAGGTGTAACACTTTACCATCTAACAGGGGACCATTGTCCTTTGGTGTAGTGAAATTACTACAACATTTACATGCTGCTGCTGCTTAACTATCATTAACACTTTAACTTTAGAAATGGCAACATCTAAATTAACTTTTTAAATTTTGTTCAATTCAAAAATATTACCACTTTATACAGTGAATAGTGATTCTTTGAATCTCAAAATGACTGTCAGAGTCCCCTGTTAGATGGTAAACTGTGACACCTGTTTGGCTGATTTGCCATTTCTTACCATCACAAACACACTGTAAAGATTTTGGAGGTCAGAACTCAAAATTTTATGTTGACTTAATTGAAATATATGAAGTATGGATGTTCATTTTGCATGTCCCCCACCCCACCCCCACTGACAGGTGATGCTTGTTACCCAATCATTATCCATTAACTGACAAGATTAGAATGTTATATTACAATTAAATTAGAATAGATATGTGTCTGTGACTCATTATAGTTTTTTTTAACAATTGCTAGGACAAGGGCTTGACAATAACACCCGCTAACCCGCCAAATGCGGGTAGATTTCAGCTGTGGTGGGTAAGACCAGAGTAGTCAAATACACGCACGCAGATGTCAAAATGTCGGAGTATGGATATGTGTCAGTATATTATGTACATGCATTCAGCAGCCCAATTAAATGTTTGTATGTCATTTATGTTAATCAAACAACAAAAGATAAATAAATATTAAATAAACCTACTGTATCTGAAAAATAGTTTAGGCTATTTAATTTACTATTGTATTTGTAATTTGCTAAATTGCTTCTTTGTTCTTTTTTGTATAGCCTAATAAAAATAACTTACACAATTATAAAATTTATCATATTATGGTCATATTACACACCCCTTGCCTACCCGTACATACCAGCTGATATACCATGTAGGCCTAGTCTTGATTTAGGTGGTTAATCTGCATTTGAAAGTTTGAAAGGGTTTTAAATCTAGCTAATCAAGTAAAATTACTCAAAATCAAGTAATTTTAGCATGCCAAAGTCAACTTTAATCATATAAAATGTAATTTCCCAACAGCAAAATTATGGCCAGTGAAAATTCTGAGTGGCTAGTAACTTTGGAAAACCACTAGCCACAGTGGCTGGTGAGCAAAAAAGTTAATGTCAAGCCCTGGCTAGGACACATTTTTCAATATTTATGTCACTTTTTCAAAACTCTTCACTCAGTTCTCCAAACCAGCTTTCAGCTTCACAGCAGTTAATTTCACATTCAGAATGCACTAAAACCACCAAAACACTTAAATTATGTCTCAAATCATGTCTTTTTTTTTTTTTTTTTTTTGCTGTTCAAAATTCACTGCAGTTTGTTACAATGTTCATGTTTACATTAGTGTACAAAATTATTTCTTTATTAAGTTTTATTAAGTTTCCCCTTTTTTATAGATGATGAAAATGATGAAAGACTGAAATGTAACTGTTCAGCTACACCTAATTGTTTTGATAGTATTTCATTTTTTTTTAGATTTGGAATATATTTCAATATGATACTACTGTAGAAATGTTGCAAATTTTTGTCTAAATAATAACTGTGTGAATAATTATGAAATGTGTCCTATAGTGATTGAAAAAAAACTGTAATAGCAGCTGTAAATGTGGCCTTATTTATCATTCAAATTTAGTGTTAAACACATTTACACAAACACATGTAGATGGTCAAAGTATCACTGCCTCTATAGGATCGTTCACACCACCATCCTGAGTGACTAAAGACACAAAATGATAATATGCAGTGAGAAAGTCGCAGATACTAAAAACTTAATGAGTTAAACTCTTTTTGTTTAAGATATAATTTAAAATCGTGGTCTAAAGATTGAATGATTTGGCCATAACTCATTATTATCCTTGATATTCTAAACATAGGTAATTTTGTGTGTATTTAGAATTGGGCTTGTGGCACCAACCCCCACTGACAATTTACATTTCAATAGGCTTCAAAAAACAGTTTTGTCACAGGTGAGGTACAGGCCAAAAGAGCTTACTAACTACAAATACTGTTACCAATGTCTAAGAATCTGTGGAACTTCACAAATAAACTAAAGAAGATTCTGGGATTTACCCAAATTAAATTAAAAAACAGTTTTACCACCGCTAGGATGCATTTCTGTTTAGGATAACTGAGTTTTGAAAAATTACCTAACCAGCTTTCAGCTTCACAGAAGTTAATTTCACATTCAAAATGCACTAAAACTACCAAAAACACTTAATTTATGTCTCAATTCTTCACAAGACTAGCAAAAGTTCCCCCCAACAAACACACTTTGTCACTCATAAAACAAAACAACAACAACAAAACAGGAGCATTACACAATGTTTTCTTTTGTACTTCTTTACAAAACAAAAATAACATTATCTACTGTTTATAATTCACAGTAGTTTATGTTACATAATCCATGTTAAATTAGATGGTGATGAAACAAAGACTAACACTTGTGTTGGTGTTCAGCTTACATATAATTATTTTGATTGTATTTGTTGTTTTTTAGATTCAGAATATATATCAATATGGTGTTACTGTAAAAATGTAGCAAATTTCAGTCTTACTCGTTTTTGTGTTGTGTTAGGTCTTGAATTTATGTTAAACAGTTTTGTAAAGAGTATGTAAGCATGTGTAAATTGCCCTGTATAGAACATAAAGCTTTGGTGATGTTTGTGTCTAAGTGAGAAATGAATTGTATGTTACATGACAAAAAGTTATTTGAATTATAAACAGTAAAAAGTGTCAATCTTGTTTTGTAAAGAAATTTTACAAAAGAAAACATTGTGTAATGCTCCTGTTTTCTGACAAAGTGTGTTTGTTGGGGGGATACCTTTTCTAGTCTTGTGAAGAATGACATGATTTGACACATAAATTAAGTATTTTTGTAGTTTTAGTGCATTTTGAATTTGAGATTAACTGATTAACTGAAGCTGAAAGAAATGTGTCCTAGCGGTGGTAAAAATTGTTTTAATTTAATTTGGGTAAATCCCAGCACCTTCTCTTGTTTATTTGAGAAGTTCCACAGGTTCTTCTACATTGGTAACAGTATTGGTAGTTAGTGAGCTTGTTTGTCTGTACCTCACCAGTGATAAACTGGCCCTTTTGAAACCTAGTGTATTGAAATGTAAAGCGGGGGTAGCGGGGGCAGTGGGGGTAGTGCACTCTACACAATCCAAACCCAATCCTGAATACACATGAAATTACCTACGTTAAAATATCAAGGATGAGTTATGGCCAAATCATTCAATTTATTTGACTACAGTTTTAAATGGTCTTTTAAACAAAGAGAGTTTGACTCATTATTTTTTTAGTTTTGTCTGTGTGAATTTCTCACCGCATCCAAACCTTTAAGTTGATTTGGAGCTTTTTCAAAAATTATCTATGCTATCATGTCTGCTATTTCATAAAGAAACCTTGCTGCCATTTATGCAGCACTGTAACACTACAGAATTTGTAGTGTCTTATTCACCCAGTACACCAAACCAACTATAAGCTTCACAGCGATTAATTTCATATTCAAAATGCACTAAAACTACCAAAACACATAATTTCTCAAATCATGTCATTTTTCAAGAACACTAGCACAAGTTTCACCCAACAAACACACTGTCACTCATAAAACACTATCGATAGGCATTATACAATATTTGTTTGCTGTTTTTTGCTGTTCAGAATTCACTGCAATTTTTTACATGATGTTACAGTAAAATTGTTCCTCCTAGGTTTCCCCTTGTGTATAGACAGTGACTTAAGAAAATTTTCTAGCCATAAATGTTTTTTTTTTTTTTTCTGGCCATGAAACTGTTTTTGCCAAAACAAGCAGTAATGACACCAACATTTTAGATACCAGTGAAGATTTAAAAATTCTCTATTTCAATTTCAAGACCACATCTAAAACCACAAGCCTAATTGATATAAATGTAAAACATTATTAAAGACAAGTAAACAGTCAGTAATAAAATTATTATCCAAATGATACAAATAAAATGAACCGTCCTTTTCAGGTTTTTCAGGTAGGTCTAACAGTAGTTTTCAGATACAGGAATTAAATAAAGTAAGGAAATGTAATATAACACTGCATAGCCTTCACTGTAAATTAAACATCTTTATTAATGAATACTTATTAAAGTTACAAAAGTTATCCAGTCAACAGAAGTGAGGGATAATTTTCTTTTGCCTTTGTTGTTTGATAAACACAGACAATGCATGGATCTAAGATACTGATACTGTATATTAAGACCTAACCAACTATGTTTACTGGGATACTCACTATTTTTTGACATATTTTTTATTAATCTGTCCACTTAAGAGCAAAATGTCATCAGTTAAATATTTGTGGGCTGTCAAGAGATACAGATTTTTGGGCATGCGCTTGTTTGCGCACACAAAACTTTTCTCACAGCACACAAAATGAGCTCCCTTTTGTGCCTTCTTGCACTTGAAGATTTAAATGGTCAAGGCTTAAACTCTCTTGATGATGCAGCGCTGACCCATCAACTGTCCCAATCGTTGTTTATGTTTGTTCACGTTCATGCTTTGTTAGAATTCATAAAAATGCTACCAGCCAACTGGCGTGTGACACCGTTTTATACGCTCGCCAACACCAATTTTTACTCACATTTGGCGGTTGGGCAAGTATTAATATTAGGCCTTGTCTATATGTACATGCTTTTTTTCAAAACTGTTCAACTTAAGTTCAAACCCAAACATAATATTACATTAAATAAGACATCAGTTTGATATATTTCTTTAGTAATATCATACTGAAATATATTTTCAGAATCTAAAAAATTATCTATCAAAATACTATCAAAACAATTAGATGTTGCTGAACATCAGTGATAATGTACTCATGTCCTCAGTGATAATCTGATAATATTTAGTTTATCTAGTTGTCATAAAACCAGACAATAGATAAAGCCTGCTGTTTAAAAATCAAAATTCTAAGTTTTATGTTGATTATTGCATCTAAGTCTTAAACACTTGGCTCAAATTAAATTAACCCTCTACCGCATAGTGTTGCCATATGGCAACATACACTTTGTGTTCATTTCCTTGCCACTATCTCTTTAAGAGAACATTCTTGTTTTTTTGTTAGTAAGAGAAGACCTTAGTTTAGCCAATGATGTGCTTTGGTTAAGACACATGACATGCAATTTTTTCTGTGGCGCGATTTTCTGACAGACTGCTGACTCTTGTCGGTAGTTGCTGAAAGCAAATTAAAACGTCAGTAACAATCAAGGACCCACCCATGTCACATTCACCAAAAAATTGTTAACATTATCTCAGGTAAGTTATTGATGACATTCACTACTCAAAAAAGTTTTTATGAAATTAGTTTTTGGTAAATCGATAAAATGTCTGTGTTGCCATATGGCAACACTGTGCAATAATGGAATGACTTTATTATAATAGATTAGCTAGCTAGCAAAGGCCAGCTGCAGTCTGTTAATATGTAACAATAAATTATTGTTAAATTATTAAATAAAACATTAATGCTAGTGATATAATGTTGATTAGTCTTATGTTAAGGACTGCCGTGGCATTTGTATTATGGATTAAATCAACATCAGAGACCTGCCACCACAGCCAGTACTACTGGCCCAGACCTACCACTGGCCTACCATTGTGTCTCAAAAAGGCAGGTGCAAGTGGATGTAAGTGTATTGTTAGGGTGAAGTGCAACAAATATGATGTGTACCTGTGTCTCACCTCTGAAAAAAAAAAATGCTTTTTAAAATTTCGTACAGAAAAAAGGTGAAGTTTCAAGGATTATGGGGGATTTATGTTCATAACCTTCCTCTTATAAGATTGCGTAATGTTTAATTTTCATGAACTGCAATGTTTTTGGTTTTATGACAGTGTTTTATGATACATGATGAACAGTATTAGACTTGTTATTAACTGTCTATATTTGCAATTTAAATAATATTCACAAAAAACGTAATGAAATTCAAAGAATATAAAGCATTATTCTGCAAAAGGAGAATAGAATAAATAAAAGCACAAGATATTGGAAAATAAGTATAAGGTGATGTTTATATTTACTGCTAAAGCTTATAATAGCACCAATTGATTCAATACAAACAACATTTCTGAGGAAATATATTAACTATATACACTTACACTTATTCTAATTTACTTCCACTATTGTACGTTGTTGCCATATGGCAACATATCATAAAGTACCTTAAAATAATATTTTTTTCCAAATTTTTTTTTTTTTTTTTTAACAGCACTTTAAGTTAAGCCATTCTAAGAAAAGAAAAAAAGTCAAATATTTTTTTTTTTATAGATTTATCATAATGCATGCGGTAGATGGTTAAATTTTAAAGTTGATCTGAAACTAAAAGTTAATTGAGCCAACTGACAATTTTGCAGCAATGCTGAAGTCAATATAAAATTTGGAGCTCTTGATTGATTGATTTACTTGATTGATTTACTTTATTAATCCCCAAAGGGGAAATTCAATCTGACCTCCAAAATCTTGACAGTGTGTTTGTGATGGCAAGAAATGACAAAGCAACCATCGCACTTTACCATCTAACAGGGGACTCTAACAGTGTCAATTTGTTTAACAGAATGACTGTTCATTATATAAAGTGATGACCTGCAATTGTTACCTTAAAGTGCTACTTCTGCTTGATTTAACCCCTAAAACATTGTTTTGTTGGTATATACTGATGTGTGTTCATTGGTTTATTGACCACGGTTAGTTTGTTGATGTTAAATAATATTTTGATGTGAAAAAAATGAGTTAGTTTACCTTTTTAGGTTATCATTTTTTATTCATCATTCTATGCCCAATTCCACACAAGTTAAAGTGTACATGGTGAAGTTCAGAAGCAGCAGCATGTGCATGTTATAGTGATTTACTACACAAAAGGACACTGGTCCCCTGTTAGATGGTAAAGTGCAACCCCTGTTTGGTTGCATTTTCAAACTTTATATCCTTGCCCTTATTTTGGATCAAAACTCAGTTTTATGTGGATTTCATTGAAAATCCTCAGTTGGATCCTCAGAAAAAAGAAAAAAGAAAAAAAAAGAGTTCAGAAACAGATGTCGCAATGCACAATCTAACAGGGGTCCAAAGGCATTTTGTTTAATCATATCAATATTCACTGTATAAAGTGGTCACCTGCAATTGTTACATTAAAGAGCTATTTCTGCTTGATTTAACCAATAAAACTTGGTTTTGTTGTTATAAATGAATGTATTCAGGTTGGTTCAGCAAGTTTAGTAACTGACTTAACAAAATTAGTTAATTTGCTAATAACTGTTACAGTAGACGGAGGACAGACACAGGTATAACTTTTCACAGTCTTTATTATGACCACAGGAGAGCAAGGAGAATGAAACAGGTGAGATAACTTGGAAGTAGTTTGACTTGAACGGATGATACTTGGAATAGTTACTGTCCTTATCTTTGCAGGGAGTTGAACGCTGGAGACTGGAGATCGCTGGAGTACTTGGAAGCAGATGGGAACACACTCACGAGGCAGACGAGGAACACAATGGGAATCGAGACGATGGAGACAGGTAGGTATTCGAAGAGGAGTCCTTGAGGTAAGCATAAACTTGTAAGGGTATGCAAACGAGACCGGACGTGGAGTGCAGTGAGTGTGAGTGTTATATAGTGCTGTTGATGAGGAGAGTGATGAGGTGCAGGTGGCGGTGATCAGTATTCAGGAGATGGTGCGCGCTGTGATTGGGTGACGTTGGAACCTGACGTGTCTGTGACAGTACCCCCCCCTCCACGGCCCGCTCCAGAGGGCCGAGAACCCCGACGCCGTGGTGGTCGTCCTCTTCCCCGCGGTGCCGGTTTCTCAGGGTGACTGTCATGGAAGGTTTGGAGTAAACTGGGGTCTAAGATGTCGTCCCTTGGGACCCAGGAGCGTTCTTCGGGACCATATCCTTCCCAATCCACCATGTATTCAAGCTGACCACCACAACGCCGGGAGTTCAAGATCTCTCGCACCTCGTACGCAGCTCCGTCCTCCACGATGAGTGGAAGGGGGGGTTCGGCGGGAGCCACGTCAGGTCCTGTGGGAAGAACAGAGGGATGGTGAGCTTTGAGGAGTGACACATGGAAAGTTGGATGTATACGGTACCCTTGGGGAAGACGGAGTTGATAGGTGACCGGGTTGACCTGCTTGACGATGGGGAATGGGCCAATGAACCTGGGACTCAGCTTTCTGCAGGGCAGACGCAGTCTGATGTCACGGGTGGATAGCCAGACCATCTGACCAGGCTGGAATACTGGGGTGTTAGAGCGTCGGAGGTCGGCTACCATTCTGCGTCTGCGCAGGGCTCGTTGCAACTCGTGGTGAGCTGAGTCCCAGACCCTCTCGCTCTCTCGGAACCAGTAATCCACTGCAGGAACGTTGGAGGGTTCCCCATCCCAGGGGAACAGTGGGGGTTGGTAACCGATTACGCATTGAAACGGTGTACGCCCAGTAGTTGACTGTCGGAGAGAGTTTTGGGCGTACTCGGCCCAACCCAGGAACTGGTTCCAAGAGTCCTGGTGGTCATGACAGAAGGTACGGAGGAAGCGGCCAATCTTCTGAACCTTCCTTTCCGTCTGCCCGTTCGACTGGGGGTGATATCCAGATGTGAGGCTGACGGCCACACCTAGGAGTGAGTAGAAGGACTTCCATACACGGGATATGAATTGAGGTCCACGGTCGGAGACGATATCTTCTGGAATTCCGAAGTATCTGAAGACTTGGTTGAAGAGTATTTCGGCGGTCTCCATTGCAGTAGGTAATCCAGGAAGTGGAATTAAACGACATGACTTTGAGAACCGGTCCACAACAACTAGGATGGTGGTGTATCCGTCTGAGACAGGGAGATCAGATATGAAGTCCACTCCTAGGTGTGACCAGGGGCGATCTGGAACGGGCAGCGGAAGGAGTTTCCCAGCTGGCAGATGACGAGGAGACTTGGAGATGGCACACTCCCTACAGCCCTGCACGTACCTTCTGATGTCGGCTGCCATCCCTGGCCACCAGAAGCGTTCTTTCAGCAACGAGAGGATCTCATTGGCCCCCGGGTGACCAGTGCCAAGTGACGTGTGGGCTGAGTGAATGGTGGGAGTGCGTCGTGTCCGTGGAAGATAGAGCAAGCCTGGTGGACAGCCCGGCGGAGGGTTAGTGGAGGCATTGGAGGAGGGAATGGTCTCTTCTGACCATGTTATGGGACTCACGATGAGGGAGCTAGGAATAATGGGTTCTGGTTCCTCGGTCTTTTCCTCAGGGGCATGCAGACGGGAGAGAGCACCCTCTTTCACATTTTTCGTACCAGGACGGAAGGAGATGGTGTAGTTAAAGCGGGAGAAAAACATGGCCCAGCGAGCTTGTCTAGGGTTCAATCTTTTCGCAGAGCGAAGGTACTCCAAGTTTTTGTGATCTGTTAATACCAAGAAAGCATGTTTGGCTCCCTCCAGCCAATGCCTCCACTCTTCCAAAGCAAGCTTGATCGCTAGAAGTTCCCTGTCTCCGATGGAATAGTTGACTTCCGCCGGGCTGAGCTTGCGGGAGAAGAAGGCGCATGGATGGAGTCTACTTGGGGTCCCCTGCTGCTGCGATAACACCGCTCCCACTCCGGTGGTCGATGCGTCCACTTCAACAATGAATTGTTTCTCTGGATCAGGGTGTACGAGTAAGGGAGCGGTGGTAAAGGCTTCTTTGAGCTGGTTGAAGGCGTTGGTGGCTGCCGGGGTCCAGGACAGAGACTTGGGCTGGTTGCGGAGTAAGCTGGTGAGTGGATGGGCGATAGAGCTGTAACCTTTGATGAATCTTCTGTAGAAATTTGAGAAACCAAGGAAGCGCTGGAGTTCTTTAATGGTGGTGGGTTCTGGCCAGTTGGTAATGGATTCCACCTTCCTCTCATCCATCCGGATGCCACTGTGGTCGATGTTATATCCCAGGAATGAAACGGAGGGTTGATGGAATGTGCATTTTTCGGCCTTGAGGAACAGATGGTATTGGCGAAGGCGGGTGAGGACCTCCGCAACGTGTTGGTGATGTTCGGCCTGGCTCCGGGAGTAGATGAGAATGTCGTCTATGTAGACCAGGACAAACCGATGGAGAAACTCCCGGAGCACCTCATGAATGAAGTCCTGGAATACGGAGGGGGCGTTGACTAGTCCATACGGCATGACCAAGTACTCGTAGTGGCCAGTAGGGGTGATGAAGGAGGTCTTCCACTCGTCCCCCTCACGTATCCGGATGAGGTTATACGCGCTGCGGAGGTCCAGCTTCGTGAACACAGTGGCACCACGGAGATGTTCTAGGGCAGCTGGGACGAGAGGAAGGGGGTAACGGAACTTTACTGTTATCTTGTTGAGTGCACGGTAGTCAATACAGGGCCGCAAGCCTCCGTCCTTTTTAGCCACAAAGAAGAAACTGGAAGCAGCAGGGGAAGTAGACGGCCTGATGTAACCTTGGGCGAGGGCTTCCTTGATGTAATCCTCCATGGCCTTCTCCTCCGGGATGGAAAGCGGGTAGATTTTTCCTTTGGGCACTGGTTCACCCGGAAGCAGGTCGATGGCACAGTCCCATGGCCGGTGTGGAGGCAGCTTGGAAGCCCGCTGAGGGCAAAATACGTCGCTGAAGGGGGCGTAACACTCGGGGATATCCACAGAACGTTGTTCAACAGGACTTTCGATGGACGTGGCGCAGAGAGAGAGATCAGGTGAGGAGTTTGGTGGAACTGGCAGATCCGTCAAACAGTGCTTGAAACAAGTGTCGCCCCACTTCAGGACTTTGCCCGTTTTCCAAGAGATGGTCGGATTGTGCTGCTCCAACCAGGGGCGCCCCAGAACCACGTCAGCGGTTGAGTCCTCCAGAACCAGCAGATGCGTCTCTTCTTGATGAAGTCCAACTTGAATATGAACGGGTCCTGCCACGGAGCGGACGCGCTTACGGCTCAGGGGTCAACCGGTTATGGAGCGGATCTTGTAGATGGTCGAAGTCGGAGAGGTCTTGATGCGGAGTTGACGGCAGAGGGCACCAGAGATAAAGTTGCCGGCGGACCCCGAGTCGATGAGCGCGACCACTGTAAGTGAAACATTGGCGGCATTAAGACTGACGGCAGTAGTGAGTGGTTTCATCTTATATGAGTAGCAGGAATAATGGCACTCACCAGGGGTCGCGGCGGTCGTGTGGGGCATGCAGCAATCACATGCCCCGGTTCACCACAGTGGAGACAGAGACGAAGGGTGAGGCAGCGGCGACGTTCTTCATAGGATAGACGAGAATTTTCTACATCCATGGGTTCTTGAGCTAGTTCTGGAGTGCTGACGGGTTCGGATCGGCAGAGTGGCACGGTGGAGAAGAACTGGTCCTGGTGCTTTTGGAGGCACGCCTGCATGCGAGTGGCGCAGCGGATGGAGAGCTGGATGAACTTTTCTAGGCCGATGTTGTCCTCGCATGCAGCGAGTTGCAGCCGCACCCGAGGTTCCAATCCTTGCCGGTAGTTCGTTATCAGGGCTTGTTCGTTCCATCCGCTGAGGGCTGCAAGCGTTCTGAACTGCAAAGCATAATCATAAACAGACATGGAGCCTTGTCTCAAATTATAGAGTTTCTCACCAGCTGAAGAGTCTGTGATGGGTTTCCCGAATACCTCCCGGAAGTGGGAAATAAACGACGAGTAGGATTGGGTTACAGCGCCCTGCTGGGACCAGATGGAATCGGCCCATTTTAATGCTTTGCCGCTGAGCTGAGAGATAATGAACGCTATTTTGGCAGTGTCACTCGGGTACAGGTGCGGCTGCATCTCCAGGACCAGTGTGCATTGCAGCAGGAACCCGCTGCAATCCTCCGCCGATCCTGAGTAGGGCACCGGTTTGGCCATGGGACTGGCGTACGGCGGCAGTGAAGGAGGTGTGTTGACGTGCTCTGTGGGGCTAGCTGGTGCTGGTGCAGGTGAAGATGGAGGAACTGGAGATGGTGGCGATGGATGAATTATTAGCGTGCGCCGAAGCGCATCCACCAAATCCTGAAAGGGGTCGGGTTGGCTCATCCTGGGTCAGCGGTGTTGGTCCGGTCTTCTGTTACAGTAGACAGAGGACAGACACAGGTATAACTTTTCACAGTCTTTATTATGACCACAGGAGAGCAAGGAGAATGAAACAGGTGAGATAACTTGGAAGTAGTTTGACTTGAACGGATGATACTTGGAATAGTTACTGTCCTTATCTTTGCAGGGAGTTGAACGCTGGAGACTGGAGATCGCTGGAGTACTTGGAAGCAGACGGGAACACACTCACGAGGCAGACGAGGAACACAATGGGAATCGAGACGATGGAGACAGGTAGGTATTCGAAGAGGAGTCCTTGAGGTAAGCATAAACTTGTAAGGGTATGCAAACGAGACCGGACGTGGAGTGCTGTGAGTGTGAGTGTTATATAGCGCTGTTGATGAGGAGAGTGATGAGGTGCAGGTGGCGGTGATCAGTATTCAGGAGATGGTGCGCGCTGTGATTGGGTGACGTTGGAACCTGACGTGTCTGTGACAATAACAGGTTTCCATAACAGTTACAATAACAGGCTACCATATTTTTTTATTCACAGTTCTGTGCCCGTTTTTACACAAGTTAAAGTGTACATGGTAAAGTTAAGCAGCAGCAACATGTGCATGCTATAGTGATATCATTACACAAAAGGACACTGGTCCCCTGTTAGATGGTAATGTTTGACACCTATTTGGTTGCCTTTACATTTAGCAATATTTTGTAATCTGATTAGCTCTGTTTGTAACAGTAATGTTCATAATAAAACTAAAACACCAGCAAGTCAACATAAGATTTTGAGATCTGACCTCCAATATCTTTACAGTGTGTTTGTGATGGTAAGAAATGGCAAAACAACCAAACAGATCTGGCAATTTACCATCTAACAGGGGACTAAAGGTTGCCTGGAAAATCAAGCCTCACCACTGTACCAGCGGATGACTCTGGTCGGCCATTGAATCAATTCGATTTCTAGGGCGGAGCAAATCCGAGCAAACAGGAAGCAGAGTAAACCAATCAGAGAAGGGCAGATATGACGTTAGCAAAGCGACAAGAGAGTCAACAGCGAAAAGTAAATAATTAATGTGTTTTTGGTCATTTAAAATTCACGGCTGAATAGAATGGACTCTCAGGTCTCCCATGCGCAGTCTTTGTTGATATTGAAGGGACTTTCGCCGCACTAGAGTGACGCTATTTGCGTCACTGAAATAAACAAATCTGATTGCACGGTACGTTTTGGAGTTGACTCGAATCGCGACGGAGGGCAGACTGACCAGACTGATATATCTTGTAGATATATATCAGTCTGGCCTTGCAAGACTAAAGGCATTTTGTTTAATCAAATCAATATTCACTGTATAAAGTGATGACCCGCAACTGTTACCTTAAAGAGCAATTTCTTCTTGATTTAAAACAAAACTTAGCTTTGTTGGTATAAACTGATGTATTTGGTTTGGTTCATTGATGTTAAATAATATTTTTGACTTGAACAAAATATGTTAATTTAGATGTTATTATTTTTATTCATCATTCAATGCCCAATTCCACACAAGCAAAAAGTGTTCATGCTAAAGTTAAGCAGCAGCAGCATTTGCATGTGCAGTAGTGATTTCACTACACAAAAGGACACTGGTCCCCTGTTAGATGGTAAAGTGCAATTAGCAATATTTCATACTGTTCATACTTACTATTTACTGTTGTATCCCATATAACTAAATATAATATATAATAATAATAATAATAATAATAATGCTATCCTTACAAACCCAGACACTTAAAACAAACTTAAAAGACTTCTATGTCAAGGTCAAATTTCAAAATTTTAGGTTGACTGTTTTATTGAAATTTTTCAGTTGGTTCAACTAAAGTGCCTGTGTAAAAAAAGACATTCAGTTTGCACAATTTGATTAAATCAGCTGAACATTTTCAACGCAGCAAGTCGATATAAAATTTTGAATCTTCACCTGATATAGTGTGACACCTGTTCAGTTGCTTTGTTTTTTGTTTTGTTTTTTACTTTGGTTGATGACAGTTGTATTTAATTTTATACTGGATGAGTATATATTTTGAAATACTGTTTTAAATGTCAATTTTAAATAAAATTTCATATTAATGTAATGCAAAGTTTGAAACTAGTAAGTTTTAGGCTTTTTCCCCCTTTTCTTTTACAAGGTCCCATTTTGCAAATGTGTTAGTGGCTAAATTGGTCAAATATTATCCAGATGTAGAACGATGCATAAATGATTTCTATATTAAAAAACAAACAAACAAAAAACATTTGAATATTTTGTTAATTTACATGGTAATTGTCTCAGAATGTATTGGCATAAAAGTGAAATAATAATTAAGATAATTCAAAACATTTCTATAATTAGCCTAGTAGTATAAAAAATAAAATAAAAAGTTCCTTAAGAAAGCAGGCTGTTAAACAGCAGCTTGCAGTCTCAGAGCCTTTTCTAGGACAGCAAGCCTACTTAGTTTGTTATACACTATATATACTACCATTCAAAACTTTGGGATCGGTAAGATTTTTAATGTTTTTAAAAGAAGCTCTGCTCACCAAGGCTGCATTTATTTAGTTAAAATTACAGAAAAAACAGTAATATTGTGAAACAATTTACAATTTAAAATAACTGTTTTCTATTTGAATATATTTTACAAAGTAATTAATTCCTGTGATGGCAAAGCTGAATTTTCAGCATCATTACTCCAGTCTTCAGTGTCACATGATCCTTCAGAAATCATTCTAATATGCTGATTTGCTGCTCAAGAAACATTTCTTATTATTATCAATGTTGAAAACAGTTGTGTACTTTTTTTCAGGTTTCCTTGATAATTACAAAGTTCAAAAGAACAGCATTTATCTGAAATACTAAGCTTTTGTAACATCATACACTACTGTTCAAAAGTTTGGGGTCAGTAAGAATTTTTATTTTAATTTTTTTTGAAGAAATTAATACTTTTATTCAGCAAGAATGCATTAAATTGATCAAAAGTGACAGTAAAGTCATTTATAATGTTACAAAATATTATATTTCAAATAAACTCTGTTCTTTTGAACTTTCTATTCATCAAAGAATCCTGAAAAAAAATATTGTACACAAATATTTTGTACAATTTTACACAATAAATGTTTCTTGAGCAGCAAATCATCATATTAGAATGATTTCTGAAGGATCATGTGACACTGAAGACTGGAGTAATGATGCTGAAAATTCAGCTTTGCCAACACAAGAATAAATTACATTTTAAAATATTTTCAAATAGAAAACAGTTATTTTAAATTATAAATTGTTTCACAATATTAATGTTTTAATAATTGTAATTTTAATTAAATAAATCCAGCCTTGGTGAGCAGATAAAACTTTTTTTAAAAACATTAAAAATCTTACAGATCCCAAACTTTTGAACGGTAGTGTATATGAGATATAAGGATTTTTTTGTAGTAT
Source organism: Ancherythroculter nigrocauda (assembly GCA_036281575.1). Lineage (NCBI taxonomy): Eukaryota > Metazoa > Chordata > Actinopteri > Cypriniformes > Xenocyprididae > Ancherythroculter > Ancherythroculter nigrocauda. The sequence goes on along the minus strand of VTFQ01000003.1, from coordinate 36,324,690 downwards.
ATAATATAGTCAATAATAAAGTGTATAATGTCAATAAAACAGTATACAGCAAATAAAAAAGTAATGTATTAAATAATAACAACTACCCTCTAAACAATATTTTGTTCCGTATCTCAAGAATCAGTTCCTTAAGCAGCCTGTTAAACAGCAGCTCAGTCTCAGACCCTCTCTAGGACAGCAAGCCATTCAAACAATAGAGGAGTGTGAACAACGTGTGTTTATGGGCCATTGCAGTTCTTGCTCCAGCCTACAGGGGTGCTGCTGAGTATGGGCTTAAACACTCACACACCTGTAGGTCCCCACTTGGTCAAAAATGAAAAAAAATTCACCAGAGCGTTTTTTACTTGATTTTAACATGATTTAAAGCATGACAAAGTGGGGACCTGAAAAATGTCCCCTCTTTGCTCGGTGGTCCCCTGTTCGTGAATGTGTTACGACACCAATGTCCCCAGTTTGATAGGTAGACAAGTACACACACACACACACACACACACAGCAGCGCTTTTCGATATATATAGGCTAATACTACTACTTTATATGGAGATAAGAGGAAAAGCCATCAAAACTTTTCTTAATACAGTTCCCTTCAGAGATACATTCATATCAATCCCACTGTAATATTTATATTATTCTCCCTGTTTTTTGCGAACAGTGAGCTTGTGCATGGTACAGTATTTCCTCTGCTGGCGGGTCTGTTCTCCTCTTTCAAAGCAGTTTGTTTGCAAGCCCAGAATAATAATAATAATAAAAAAAAAAAAACACTTAAAAACGTTTTTGGCCCCTGGACTAGTGCATCTCTATGTTTTATTATAGTTCACCGGGCCGTAAGTTTGACACCCCTGATATACAGCTATTTGCACTGTAAATTGTTTTATTTACTATGGTCTAATAAATTTAACCTCAATAAAGGTTAGCCTGGGATGAACGCAAATTCCTATGATAAACCTCTGGGATTTTGGAGCACCAAATTGTAACAGTAGGTCAACATAACTATTGCATTCTTTAATTGATTCCCTGTCTTATTCTGCCCTCTAGTGGGTAATATTGAACGAGAACATGCTGCTAACCCTGCCCAATAAATACTTTTAGTGTTATTAAACACTCGTTAGGCAGGTTAATTTCACTTTTATAACATTGTTTTCATTTTTATTGAAAATAAATGCCTTTTTTGATATGTGATGTGAAACTAGAGAAGAGCGAACTCGGCAAAAGGCGGATTCGAAACCGCAGCGATCGCAGTAAAAGCTACACTGGCGATCCAATGCTTCAGCGTTGTGCCACTGGAGACGCTGATAAGTGCACGTCCTTTATCATACTTGAGAGACAATGAAGAGTTATTATGTTGAAATAACGACTTATTATGTCGTTATAACGACTTATGTTGAAATAACGAGATATTATGTCGTTATAACGACTTATTATGTTGAAATAACGAGATATTATGTCGTTATAATGAGATATTATGTTGAAATAATGAGATATTATGTCGTTATAACGACTTATGTTGAAATAACGAGATACTATGTCGTTATAACGACTTATTATGTTGAAATAATGACTTAATATCTTGAAATAACGAGATATTATGTCGTAATAACAAGATAAGTTTTCGGTTTTTTTTTTCCTCCCCACCAAGTTTTTTTTTTTTTTTTTTTTTCACCATGCAGTTCAGGGCTTCCGTAAATATCAGTGTTTGGATTTTCTTGAAATTTTATATTGGAACATGTTTTGTAAAATTCATATTTTATAAAAAATAATATTAAAAACATTATTTCTATATTTTAAATGTACGTAACTTATAGAAGTTTACGTAAACGTAAAATTCTATAACTTTTTTTTTTTATTACTTTATATTTTCACAAACTTTGAAAATAAAAGTTGTTAAACTCAGCAAGACACTGGCACTTCAGGACTAGAGTTGAAGAACTCTGACATACAACACAGAAGTATTTTTGTATTTTGGGTCTGTACAGTTGCTTTTGGATAGCTGCCTATATGGGTCAAATTGACCCAAGAACAGTAAGGTTGTATACAATTTCTGTATGCACATTTCACAACACATCAGCGTGTTGAAACTTTGCATGCATGTTCATGACCCTAAATGAGAAAAAGTCACAAAATGTCAAGAAAAACAACATAGGTTAGATAGTATTTCAGATTACTTGAAAAAATAAACGATAGCTAATTTTTACCATCTGTGGCTGACAAAATATTTTTCAGTATTGAAATAAGTGGGAAGTTTTTACCTTCACAAGGATAGCTAAAAACCAACATAACAAAATATAATGAAAAAAATCTTATTATTTTGGGTCTGTACAGTTGCCCTAGAACATTAAAATACGCAGGTCAAATTGACCCACAAACATCACAAACGTAACAGTGAAAAAAAGTCACAAAATGTCAAGAAAAAAAACAACAACAACATAACAACATAACATGAGGGTGTCACGGCTACACAATCTGCACCTTCTGACACGAACACTTACGCCACGCCCACTCGTTCACAATCACCAGAATACTGAACACCTGTGCATCATCACCAGAGCCACATATAAGCACGCCAGTCCCATTCACTCATTGTCTGGTCTTGCACCGATCCCTACACGTCACTCGACCTCGTCTTACCTGAACATTGTACCTACCTGTTGTCTTCATCGTCTTCGTCTCCAATCCTGAGTCCTTCGTCATCATCTGTGTCATCATCTTCGTCTGCCAAGGAAAGTTATCTATATTACACCAGTTGTCAGTTCTACGTTTCAAGATTCTCTACCTGTGTTATCACCTGTGTCTGAAACCTCTGTTAATAAACACTGTTGCACTTACCTCATCTGTGTCCTCGTCTGTGTCTGACAGAAGACCAGACCAGATGCAGAGCTCTTCAGGCACAGGCGGGGACCGCACCACGGATCCCTTCCTGGAACTGGTCAATGCTGTACGGTCCTCACTCCTTCAAAATACCACAACCACCGCACCGTCATCATCAACACCTACTCCACCGTTCACTTCTTCAGCTGCCCCTGCGAGTCCCATGGCCAAACCAGCGACATACAGCGGCGTGGCGGAGGATTGCAGCGGGTTCCTACTACAATGCTCTCTTTACATGGAAGCCAATACCCATCTATTCACCACCGAAAGAAGCCGGGTGGCTTTCATCATCAATCTACTATCAGGTAAAGCCCTGCAATGGGCCCAATCATTATGGGAAGCAAATTCTGCGATCCTTGGTTCCATGTCCTCATTCTGTTCCCAGTTAAAGGAAGTCTTCGGCCAGCAGACAGCTGACTTATCCATTCACGATCAGTTATTCAACATTCGACAAGAAAGGAACGAGACCGTGAGTTCATATGCTGTGCGCTTCCGCACCCTTGCCTATATCAGCGGCTGGGATGAAACCGCTCTCCTCACAGCTTTTCGCCATGGATTACGCGAAGAAGTTCAACAATTGATCGTGGTATATGAAGATTCCCTGGGATTAGAGAGTTTGATCCAAAAAACTATCCGGGTCTCCCAACGACTCGCTGCTTGCAGTCACACCGCTCCCGCTGTAAATCCTCCGCCCGTCTCACCATCTGCCGCGCCTCCAGCACCTGAACCCATGCAAGTTGATACATACCATCTCACCACCTCTGAACGACAACGCCGCATCAACTTGCGGTTGTGCTTGTATTGTGGGGGAGATGGACATCAACTATCCACCTGTCCAGTTCGACCTCCTCGTCCAGCGGTGAGTACCATTCAATTACCTCCTCAAACAGCACGTTTAACTAAGACCTGGGTGAACCTAAGACATTGTCAATCTTCTGTTTCAGTACAAGCTCTCATTGACTCCGGGTCGGCGGGGAACTTCATCAGCCAACAAACCCTCAATCACCTGAATGCCAAACGTCAACGCAGCCCCATCGACCTGGAAATAACTACCATACAGGGAAAACCGCTGGGCCGAGGTCATGTCCGTTACTTCTCCCCCACACTCATCCTTCGCGTCGGTCACTTGCATGTGGAGGACATCACATTTATGGTGCTGGAGGAATCAACCGCTGACATTATCCTGGGACGCCCATGGTTAAACCAACACCAACCTTACATCCATTGGCCAAATGGTGATATCCTCAAGTGGGGTAAGAACTGCCATGAACACTGCATCACCTTACCTGTAAAAGTTCTTCAATCATCATCTTCATCCAGAAAACCACCACTACCGATCCAATCTACCTCAGTTGAAAGTCAAGAAACCCAAGTCCAAGTAACCATCCCTCCAGCTTATCGGGCGTTCCAGGATGTCTTCAGTAAGCGGTTGGCAACTCAACTTCCACCTCATCGGCCATGGGACTGCGACATCAACCTCCTGCCTGGGGCTATGTTACCTAAGGGAAGAGTATACCCCTTGTCCATCCCGGAGCAGAAGGCCATGGAGGAGTACGTTCAAGAAGCTCTTCAGCAGGAATTCATACGACCGTCAACTTCCCCTGCCGCGTCGAGTTTCTTCTTCGTGGCCAAGAAGGACGGAGGCTTGCGGCCGTGTATTGACTATCGCCATCTCAATTCACAAACAGTAAAGTTCAGCTATCCCCTTCCTCTGGTCCCAGCTGCCCTGGAACAACTACGTGGAGCCACCATTTTCTCAAAACTGGATTTGAGGAGCGCATACAACCTGATTCGCATACGGAAGGGGGACGAGTGGAAGACGGCGTTCATCACCCCATCCGGACACTACGAATATCAGGTGATGCCGTATGGGCTGTCCAATAGTCCATCTGTTTTCCAGAATTATATGAATGAAGTTTTCCGGGATTATCTGAACAGGTTCGTCATTGTATACATCAACGACATTCTCATCTATTCTCATCGTTATGAAGACCATATGAACCATGTCAAACTCGTCCTCCAGAAGCTCCGTGAACATAAACTTTACCTTAAACTGGAAAAATGCGAATTCCATACTCCTTCAGTCCAGTTCCTGGGTTACGTCATCGATCCCAATGGTGTGAAGATGGACCAGGGGAAGATGGAAGCCATCACTCACTGGAAACAACCCAACACCATCAAGGAGCTTCAGAGATTCCTGGGCTTTGCTAATTTCTACCGCCGTTTCATCAACAACTACAGCAGGCTCAGTTCACCACTCACCTCTCTTCTCCGTAACCGGCCCAAGTCTCTGTCCTGGAACCCCGCGGCCACGGACGCCTTCCATCAGATGAAACTCACCTTCAAGTCCGCTCCGATCCTGGTCCATCCCGATCCAAACCGTCAGTTCATCGTCGAGGTAGATGCCTCTTCCACCGGGGTCGGTGCGGTACTGTCCCAGCGGCAGGGGGATCCTCCACGACTCCATCCATGCGCCTTCTATTCCAAGAAGCTATCCCCGGCGGAGCAGAATTACGAAATTGGCAATCGTGAGCTCCTGGCGATCAAGCTCGCATTGGAGGAGTGGCGACATTGGCTGGAGGGAGCTAAGGAACCGTTTGAAGTCATCACTGACCACCGCAATCTTGAATATCTACGAGACGCAAAAAGACTCAACCATTGCCAAGCCCGATGGGCTTTATTCTTCACCAGATTCAACTTCAAAGTTACCTACCGTCCAGGAGATCAGAACAACCGTGCTGATGCTCTATCTCGTCTTCACCAAGCCGATCCCGATCCTGAAACTCCAGAACCTATCCTCCCTCCAGCCACGATCGTAAGCCCTATCCAGTGGACCATCAACCAACAGATCCAACGAGAGAACCTTCTCCAACCTGCTCCGCCGGGAGGTCCAGAGGGTAGATTGTACGTTCCACCTCATCACTGGATCACCCTCTTGGACTTGGCTCACTCATCTCCGGGCTCTGGACACCCAGGCAGGAGAAGGACCCTCTCGCTCCTTCAACAACGTTATTGGTGGCCATCCATGCCTCAGGACATCTCCCGGTACATCAGGGGCTGCTCAGTCTCTGCCATCGCGGATACCCCTAGGAGATTGCCTGAAGGAAAGCTTGTGCCTCTGCCCATCCCAGAACGACCCTGGACCCACATTGGAATAGACTTTATGACAGATCTTCCTTCCTCTCAAGGATTCACCTGTATACTCGTTGTGGTGGATAGATTCTCGAAATCCTGTAAGCTCATTCCTCTCAAAGGACTACCAACGGCCTTCGAAACGGCAGAGGCACTCTTTCACAACGTCTTCCGCCACTTCGGTTTACCTGAAGACATCGTTTCTGACCGCGGACCACAGTTCATCTCCCGGGTCTGGACCGCATTCTTCCGCCTCCTAGGGGTATCCGTCAGCCTCTCGTCAGGATACCACCCTCAGACCAACGGCCAGACTGAGCGGAAAATCCAGGAAATCGGGAGGTTCCTGAGGGTCTACTGTCACCGTAACCAGGACTGTTGGAGCCAGTATCTGCCCTGGGCCGAATACGCCCAGAATTCCCTCCAGCAGTCCACCACAGGGCTCACCCCGTTCCAGTGTGTGTTAGGATACCAACCTCCCTTGTTCCCATGGTCGGGTGAGCCCTCGGAGATCCCAGCGGTAGATCACTGGTTCCGACAGAGCGAGAGGGTCTGGGACTCAGCTCACGTGCACCTCCAGCAGGCAGTCCGGAGGCACAAGGAGCAAGCTGACGCCTGCCGACGACCCACTCCTCAATATCAACCAGGACAACAAGTTTGGCTCTCCACTCGGGACATCCGCCTCCGGCTGCCTTGCCGTAAGCTGAGTCCCCGGTACATCGGACCATTCACCATCGAGAGGCAGCTGAATGAAGTGACCTACCGTCTCCAACTCCCAGCACAGTACCGCATCTCACCATCCTTCCATGTTTCACTTCTCAAACCCTTCACTGACCCTTTGTCTCCTCCTTCCACAGAGCCTGGTGATGATGCCGTACCTCCTCCTCCTGCCATCGATGAAGACACCAACATCTACCGGGTGAGAGCTATCCTTGACTCGCGGCGACGTGGGTCCCAACTGGAGTACCTAGTGGACTGGGAGAACTACGGCCCAGAGGAGCGATGCTGGGTCAACCGCCAAGATATCCTTGACCCCAGTCTACTTATCGAATTCCACCATGAACATCCCGACCGTCCCGCTCCTCGAGGCCGTGGTAGACCCCGTCGCCGCCGTCGTTCCCAGCCGTCAGGAGCCGCCCGTGGAGGAGGGGGTACTGTCACGGCTACACAATCTGCACCTTCTGACACGAACACTTACGCCACGCCCACTCGTTCACAATCACCGGAATACTGAACACCTGTGCATCATCACCAGAGCCACATATAAGCACGCCAGTCCCATTCACTCATTGTCTGGTCTTGCACCGATCCCTACACGTCACTCGACCTCGTCTTACCTGAACATTGTACCTACCTGTTGTCTTCATCGTCTTCGTCTCCAATCCTGAGTCCTTCATCATCATCTGTGTCATCATCTTCGTCTGCCAAGGAAAGTTATCTATATTACACCAGTTGTCAGTTCTACGTTTCAAGATTCTCCACCTGTGTTATCACCTGTGTCTGAAACCTCTGTTAATAAACACTGTTGCACTTACCTCATCTGTGTCCTCGTCTGTGTCTGACAGAGGGTTAATGAGCCCAAACAGTCACATGTCACACCTCTCTTCATCTTTCTGCACTGGCTACCACTTGCTGCTTGCATCAAGTTCAAAGCATTGACGCTTGCTTACAGATCTACCACAGGCTCAGCACCCTCCTACCTCCAGTCACTCTTATGAGTCTACATCCCTACCAGAAGCCTGTGATCGCTAAATTAGTGAAGGCTCATGGTACCATCACAGAGAGGCACAAAATTGCTCTCCAGAACATTTTCCTTCACTGTTCCTTGCTGGTGGAATGATCTCCCCACCTTTATCTGGAATGCAGAATCCCTGGCAATATTCAAAAGATAACTGAAAACTCATCTCTTTCAAGAGCACTTAACCTCATCATTAAAGAAACCCAAAAAAACAAACTATGCTTTCACTTCCTTTATTCCCTCCTTATTCTAGCTTATGCTACTCTAAGCAATGTCTGAAACTTGTATTGTGAACACTTCTTGTGTCTATTTGCCTCTTCACGATGAATCGCTTGTTGTATTCCTCACTTGTAAGTTGCTTTGGATAAAAGCGTCTGCAAAATGATTAAATGTAAATGTATATTTATGATGCAATGCTAATCAACATAGCATTAATTACAGTATAGAATACTTGCAGGTGCCTTCGTTCTCTGTCCATATGGGAAAAAAACTTTGTCCCAAGGCCCAGTGTTGGGAGCGCCATGTCACCGGGAAATCGTCTCGACAGACGCATACCTCACGGGCTGGGGCGTGGTCATGGACAGACACTTTGCAGCACAGATTGCTTAGAAATGCTGACCCTCCCAGACCTCAAGGGTCACCACGTTTTAGTTTGTACGGACAACGTTTTGGTGGTCTCCTATCTGAATCATTGGGGGGTCTGAGGTCGCGCCCTCTATGCAGACTGGCGCACCAGATCCTCCTGTGATCCCAGGGGAAACTGTTGTCTCTCAGAGCAATGTATGTCCCCGGGGACCAGAATCAGGGAGCAGACATCCTGTCGAGGCAATGGTTGAGGCCCGGGGAATGGAGGCTTCACCCCGAGGTGGTGAAGCTGATATGGGAGAGGTTTGGCCCAGTGGAAGTGGATTTGTTCGCGTCTCGAGAGATGTCTCACTGCCCACTGTGGTTTTCTCTCACACATCCAGCCCCACTAGGGTTGGATGCCGTGGTGCAGACGTGGCCAAGTGTAATGACTGAGACAAATCAGACACAATTATTTGTTAGTTAACCAATAGTTTTAAGCTCACTCTGGGGTCTGGCTTCCATCTCCCGAGAAGTTCTTAGTTACAAGTTTTATTGCACCAAAGAATGTGGCTGCCGCATTGAGAGCAGAGAAGAGACACACAAAAACGTGCATCTTTCCTGCATTATCCACACATAACACAGACTCTCTTGCATTAATGTATAGACAGACTGTTCTATAAATGAACATGCACATTCCCAGGAAATGGTATCCATTATTACCGTTGCTGTACTACAATCATTGTATTCATGTATGTATGTGTATGTTTTATGATACATTTAAGGTAACTTCAATCATGCCATGTTTAGTATCTATGGGTTCGTATCGAAAAGATTTAAATGCTTGTGTATGCAGTATGTCCATACCTGTGCAACACATCAGTATTACAAGAATCTTTAATAGTTCTTATTCAAAAACTCAGCTTGTTAATCTTTCTTGGTTGTAAAAGCCCTGACAGGAGGTTTGTTGTTGCCCAGAAATACAGCACCTTCATTGGCTACATCAACTTTAAGAGGTTGGATTTTGACCAGAGGTTAAAAGCTAGAGAACAATGCCACTCCCTCTCTTTCCTTTCTTCTGGGACCACCAAACAGCCTCGGCCTACAAACCAGCCATGTGCTCAACATCCAACATAGAAAAGACTGGCAACAACTTCAGACGAAATCCTCAAGATCTATCCTCAACCTGCAGATCCGACGTTCCTCAGCCTAAAGGCATCTTGCAAGTATCGTACATTTGAACACTAAACAACGATTTAGTATTGATTTGTAATACCCTTGCTATTGCTGAAGAAACTGATGATTCCTTTCCAGATTGTCTTTGACTTTTTCCTATAGCTCTAGTAACAGTACCTCTTCCGGTTCAACTCTATCATTAATCATTCTGACCTACGTATGTGTGTGACCTTTGTGTATGTTATGTTATGTGTTTGTTAGTTTAGTTATGTGTTTGTTTGTGAGTTAGTTAATAAAGACTGTGCACAATACACGTTTGGTTCTGACTCCGTCTGCTAATAAATTGCCTCTCAAGTGATTTAGATCCTGACTACATGCTCTAAGTAGCACGGTACAATAAGAATGTTATTTTTCCAAATCAACCTGTAAATTGACATTTTTTAGAATTAATAAACAATCAACACTGATTGTTCACTGGACAACAGGTTAATTGATTGTAATATTAAGCTTAATGTAGCTATATCCAGTTAATCTGATTAACAGATTTACATATTCATAATTAATCATAATTAATAATCATATTGAGTTATGAATAATTATTAATATTTCCCCTTTGAGTTAATTCGCTACACAAGGCAACGCCTGTATGCTTTCCTCCCAATCGCTCTGCTCCCGGTAGTTCTGGAGAGGGTCCGGAGTGAAGGGGCCGATTTGTTGTTAGTAGCCCGAGTATGGTTTGCGGACATCATAACACTCCTAGCAGGCCCCCCTTGACAGGTCCCTCTGAGGAAGGACCTGCTGTCTCAGGCGGGATGCACAATATTTCACCCTCAGCCAGAGCTCTGAAACTCTGGGTCTGGACCCTGAGAGGGCCCAGTACCTTGAGGCTGTGCCACTGTCTTCACCAAGTTGGACCTCCACAGCGTGTACAACCTCATCCAGATACATGAGGGGACGAGTGGAATACCGCCTTCGTGACCCCTACTGGCCATTATGAATACCTTGTCATGCCGTATGGACTTGTCAACGCCCCCTCCGTTTTCCAGAATTTCATCCATGAGGTGCTCCAGGAGTTCCTCCACAAGTTTGTCCTGGTGTATATTGATGTCATCTTAATTTACTCCCGGAGCATGGCCGAACATCGCCACCACGTTGCGGAGGTCCTGAAATGCCTGAGGGAAATTCCACCTGTTCCTCAATGCAGAAAAATGTACCTTCCATCAGCCCTCAGTGCAGTTCCTTGGCTATTACATCGATAGCAGTGGCATCCGGATGGACGAGAGGAAGGTAGACCTGCACACCTGCATCCCATCAGCACAGTCATTACCAGCAGCACAAAAGACACACGCACTCACACAGTCACTGTCCGGTCTCGTTGGCATATAGACTTACCTACATGCTCACCTCAAGGACTCCTTCCAGATACTTGCCTGTCTCCAGCGTGTTCCCAAGTCTTCTTCATTGTTCCTCATCTCTGTGTCTTCTCAGCTCCAGTCCATCACCAGCCTGTGTTATCTGCAAAGGAAAAGACAAGTATCACTCAAGTATCCACATCTGCCACCTGTCATATCTGCCTTCACTTACCTGAACTCCTGTTAAGCTCCTGGTTGTTCAATAAACATCATTACCTGCATTCCAGTGTCTCTGTCCCCTTCTGTATTGTAACAACAGCCTAAGGATTTAAACCTTTTTTATGTGATGGCCATAAAAAGATAGGGTTGTCCGTGGTTTCAGAATTTGTTGTGGGTGTATGTGATGGCCTGGATGATTGTGAGATTTCCCAGCCTGTAATTTTGTCCCAGTCCAGCCCTGTTCTACATAGTGGTTGTTCAGCCTGGATACATTCATTAGTTAACCAAATTTGAAATGTAAGTTCTATTGTATTAATGTATTAATATGATGTGAGGTCCAGTTACCAGCGTGACACTAAAACAGGTAGTAGTAATGGCTACTTTTTACTTTAAGGATTAGTTCACTTCTGAATGAAAATTTCCTGATAATTTACTCACCCCCATGTCATCCAAGATGTTCATGTCTTTCTTTCTTCAGTCCAAAAGAAATTAAGGTTTTTGAAGAAAACATTCCAGGATTCTTCTCCATATAGTGGACTTCAGTGTGGTTCACCAGGTGGAAGGTCTAAATTGCAGTTTCAGTGCAGCTTCAAAGGGCTCTAAGCAATCCCATACAAGAAATAAGGGTCATATTTAACGAAAAAATCTGTCATTTTCTAAAAAAAAGAATAAAATTTTATATACTTTTTAACCACAAATGCTCGTCTTGCACTAGCTCTGCGATCCGCACGCATGACGTGGTGACGTTAAAAAGGTAATGCAAGATGTTGGCGGAAGTACAAATGCCAAACGGCCTTTACAAAAAAGGGCAAAACAATGATATCGGATGATTTTTAATTTGGAGGAGAAAATTAGATTTTTTCAACATAATGCGTGGCTCATCACAGAGCAGTGCAAGTGCAGTGAACAGCAGACATGATGGTACCAGAGCTTCACAACAGAAGTTCACACGTCAAAACAAGAATCCTTTTGTCCCACTGTGCTTAAGACAAAAGGGTGTGATAGGACCCTCAACGACAGCCAAAGGACTATTGTAATTAGGACTGCCAAAGGTGGAGGGCAGGAAAGACGACATCAATGGCCCATTGATCACAGGCTAATCTCATCACGACTTGCCTTTGTTCACCTCAGCCCTTCACTCTCAGGGCCACTAAACCGGTTCTGGCTAGAGCACAGCAAGAACAAAGAAATGCTCCAAAAGAAAGATAATTTCTATACATATTGGCTTGAAACCGCACAAATGGACAGGACATGTCCTAAATGTCCTAAGGACATTGTTTTAACTGTCTATTTTTGGACAATGCAACAAGTTCCACAGGATTGAAGGGTGGGATGTGATGGCCAGACGCCTGAAATGCTACGACCCAATCACATCACCACAGCAGGAAAGGTGGGGATTAGTAATACCCTCCCCAACTGGAAGGAACAAAGACTTTCCCAAGTGAACACACCCTTGTTCTCAGTTTCTGACCTGACGAGGGAAGAACAATAGCATGACTAAGGTTATACTCTTGCGAGTAAACCTTTCACCGCACGGACCTTCAAACTGCTTCTGGAGAGGACTTTGGCTCCTGACCTGCATAACTCAAGTACCTCCAACCTACAGAAGATCGACCACTGTCTGACCTACAGTTCTCTGGATTACACAAAAACCCCCAACACTCAGTGCAGCTCTGCAACTGTTGGAAAGCAAACCAGTCTCTCCCATTGCAAACGGAAAGATACCAGTGGAAGACGTTTCCTGTCGCCGGACTGATCACCCGACCAAGTGAAACGTAAATATATACTAACCAAACCATTTTGTTGCTATATGAGATTGCTATTTGTGTAGAGACTATTTATCTAAGTTCAGCGTATACAGATAAATACATCAGACACGTTATCTGTATTCATAGTAAATGCTTATTTAGTATTTCGTACCAGCATCCAGAAGGACCACAATTGACTCCCCCATAGACTGCTAATTACCCTTTCATTGCTCATCTACTTGGCATTCATTTTTTTAACGTCCATTTGTGTAATACTTTGTAATTTCTGTTTGATTATTGATTCAATTTTCTTAGTAGTTTAGTCATTTCCCTTAGTTGTTTAGTCATTTTCCTTAGTAGTATTTATTGAGAGTGATATTTTACTCTTGTATGTCTTTTTTGTTAATAAATTAATTTTTATTGCAAACAGTGTCATTCTTGCTCAGATCAGTCTACAAACACGGTGAGTCATGTCATCCTCTCCTAGCATTGTTACCTGTTCCATTTGTCACATGTTCAGCATAGCTCTCTCTGTCAGCGACGAGGGATTTACATGTCATAAATGTAGGGAAATAGTCAGGCTGACAGAGAGAATCTCAGAATTAGAGACACGCATCCAAACTTTAATCGAGGATAGTAAGAATGCAAGGGCTTCAGATACTGTTTTGGATGCGACTAGCTTAGTGAACTCTGTACATTGTTCGGTTCCAGTTGTAGAGCCCGCGCAGCAGGGCACTTGGGTAACGGTGAGGCGGTCTAGCCATGGAAAACACCACTCTTCCGTTCCAATAAGACCATCAAACAGGTTCTCCCCACTCAGTGACGCACCCACTGAGAATCCTGCTGAAAGTGCCCTAGTTATTGGCGATTCTATTACACGGAACGTGAAAATAGAGACACCAGCCACCATAGTCACATGTTTGCCGGGAGCCAGAGCACCTGACATCAAAGCAAATTTAAAAGTGCTGGCTAATGCTAATCGTAAATATTCTAAAATTATTATTCACGTCGGCACTAATGATGTTCGACTTCGCAAGTCGGAGATCACTAAAATTAACATTAAAGAGGTGTGTGAACTTGCAAGTACAATGTCAGGAGAAGTAATTTGCTCTGGTCCCCTTCCTGTTCGTTGGAGTGATGAGATAGTTAGCAGATTATCATCACTCAATGGCTGGCTGTCTGAGTGGTGTCTGCAAAATAATATAGGTTTCATAGACAATTGAAAAAGTTTTTGGGGCAGACCTGACCTGTTGAAAAGAGATGGTATTCATCCCTCTCGGGATGGTGCTGCTCTTCTCTCTAGTAATATGGCACATCGTCTTGGAACTGAAACATGACAAACTGGGGCCCAAGTCAGGAAGCAGACAGACTGGCTAAACCGACCGTCTGCTAGCTGCCTCACGTTACAGAAGTCAGATAATTCCCAACACATAGAAACTCTTACACCTAGATATTATCACATAGAGACTGTGTCTGTACCCCGAATTAGTAAAAACAAAAAACTTCCAAACCCATTTAATGGTAAAAATTTAATTGATGTTCAACAAATAAAAAATAGAGATAATAATGATAAACAAATGATAAAACTTGGGTTGTTAAATATTAGATCCCTTTCTTCAAAATCACTTATTGTAAATGATATTATCACAGACAATAATCTAGATGTGCTGTGTTTGACGGAAACTTGGCTAAAACCGGACGATTACATTACTTTAAATGAGTCTAGCCCTCAAGGTTATGATTATCGACACAATCCCCGTCAGAAAGGCAAAGGGGGTGGTGTTGCTGTAATTTATAGTAATATTTACAGTATTAGTCAAAAGTCTTTCAAATATAATTCCTTCGAAGTGATGGTACTTTACGTAACATTATATAAGTTGACATTTGTGCTGGCTACTGTATACAGGCCACCAGGACACCATACAGACTTTATCAAAGAATTTTCTGATTTTCTATCGGAGTTAGTACTTGCTGCAGATAAAGTCCTTGTTGTTGGTGATTTTAATATCCATGTAGATAATAAAAAAGACTCATTGGGATTGGCATTTGTAGACATTCTAAACTCATTGTCGTAATCATACTTTAGATCTAATATTGTCACATGGAATAGATATGTCATGAGTCAGGTTTGATCTCTCGTGTTTTTTTGGGTGTTTTTCCTCTCTATCGTTCTTTCATTAATTTCAGCTATTCCCTGTTACCTCTGACGTTCGCGCTCTCGTGCGCGCACCTGTTCTGTGTCTTCGCGCTGATTGCGCTGCCTATTTCTCTCTATTCTTTGTTCTCGTCTGTGTCCGGGAATTGCTTAACGTAAGTGTGACTTTATCCTAGCATTGTGCTTGACGAGACCAAGAAATGGACCCGGCGAAGGAAACACAGATCCACTTTGCTGTTAGGATGCAGGGGGCGATGCTCGGTCGTCATGAGCAGGAACTCTCTGCGATTAGACATGCGGTTGAGAAGCTCATTGGTCAAGTGACAGACTTATCTCACCAATTTCAACTCCTCAGTCATAAGTTTTCCGATTTTCCTCCTCCCAGTCTAGCCCCAGAACTAAGAGTGAACAACCCACCAAGATACGCCGGTGAGCCCTCAGAATGCAAAGCCTTCCTAACTCAATGTGAAGTTGTTTTTTCTCTACAACCCTCTACGTATTCGACCGACCGTACGAAGGTTGCATTTGTTATTTCTTTGCTGACAGGGAGAGCACGAGACTGGGCCACGGCTGTCTGGGAGGCGGAGGCGGTATGCTGTCATGAGATGAGTGGAAGACGGCATTTAACACGCCTCTCGGTCACTTTGAATATCGGGTTCTTCCGTTCGGCCTGGTCAACGCACCGGCCGTTTTCCAAGCCTTAGTAAATGATATTCTGAGAGACATGCTAAATATATTTGTTTTCGTTTATTTAGATGACATTCTCATCTTTTCCCCGTCTCTAGCGGTGCATGTCCAGCACGTCCGTCGTGTCTTACAGCGTCTATTGGAGAACAAGCTTTTTGTTAAGGCTGAGAAGTGTGTTTTCCATGCTCAGTCTGTGTCTTTCCTGGGTTCGGTTATCTCTGCTGACGGCATCAGCATGGATCCTGCTAAGGTACGCACAGTTTTGGAATGGCCCATCCCAGATTCTCGTACTGGTCTCCAGCGTTTTCTGGGATTCGCTAATTTTTATCGTCGCTTTATTGCTAATTTCAGTCTCATTGTCGCGCCTCTAACGGCTCTCACTTCGCCTAAGAAACTATTTGAATGGACCGAGGGAGCTCAACGCGCTTTTGACAAACTGAAGGAGCTGTTCACTTCAGCACCCATTCTTATCATGCCCGATCCTACCGAACAATTTATTGTCGAAGTCGATGCCTCTGATATTGCCATGGGTGCGGTCCTTTCTCAGCATTCCCCCACTGATAATAAGGTTCATCCGTACGCGTTCTTCTCGCACCGCCTCTCACCTGCCGAACGAAACTACGACATCGGAAACCGTGAGCTTCTCGCCATTCGTTTGGCTTTGGGCGAGTGGCGACACTGGTTAGAGGGTTCCTCTGTTCCGTTCGTTGTATCGACAGATCATAGAAACCTCGAATATATCCGGTCTGCTAAACGGTTGAATACTCGTCAGGCTCGTTGGGCGCTTTTTTTTTGACGTTTCGATTTCACCATTTCCTATAGACCCGGATCGAAGAATACTAAGCCTGACGCCCTTTCACGGCAGTTTGGTTCCGCAGGTGACGCCTCTTCCTCGGAGCCCATCCTACCGGAGGGCTGCGTGGTGGCAGGCGTTTTCTGGGGAATCGAGAAACAACTCAAGACCGCTCTTACCGGTGTGTCTATTCCGAGACTATGTCCTCCTAATCAATTGTTTGTTCCACCGACCATGTGGCCCGCTGTCCTCCGATGGGGTCATTCCTCTAAGCTGGTAGTCCATCCAGGGGTTAAAGGAACCCTAGCGTCCATAAGCCAACGATTCTGGTGGCCTTCTAGAACACGCGACGTGCGTTGTTTTGTTTCTTCGTGTCCCGTATGTGCTCAGACCAAATCGAATAATTCTCTTCCCTCGTCGGCTACTGGGTTATCTCCTTTTCAGTCTTCATTAGGGTATCAGCCCCCTCTGTTTCCCTCTCAAGAGACTGAAACTTCTGTTCCCTCTGTCCAAGCTTTTATCCGCCGTTGCCAACGTACATGGAGAGCTGTTAGATCCGCCTTATGTCAGAATAGAGAGCGTACTCGTCGCGCCGCCAATGGTCGTCGCGTTAGAGCGCCCAGATATATCTGTGGACAAAAGGTTTGATTATCCACCAAGGATTTGCCTCTTCAGACCGAATCACGTAAACTGGCCCCACATTTCATTGGGCCAAATCAAAGTCCATAGCCCTGTGGCCGTTAAGCTCAAATTGCCTCCTAATTTGAGGCGCGTTCACCCGGTCTTCCATGTCTCATGTGTTAAGCCGGTCATTCGCGCTCCCGCCCGCCCTGCCCACTGTCCCACTCTTGTTGAAAGTTCTCCTGTTTACAGGGTCAGGAGACTGTTGGACATGCGCTGTCGGGGTCGGGGCTACCAGTATCTTGTCGATTGGGAGGGTTATGGTCCTGAGGAGAGGAGTTGGATTCCGGCCCGGGACATCCTGGACCGCTCGCTCATTGATGATTTCCTCCGCTCTCGCCAGTCCTCTTCCTTGGGAGCGCTGGGGGGCGCTCCTCGGGGGAGGGGTACTGTCATGAGTCAGGTTTGATCTCTCCTGTTTTTTGGGTGTTTTTCCTCTCTATCGTTCTTTCATTAATTTCAGCTGTTCCCTGTTACCTCTGATGTTCGCGCTCTCGTGCGCGCACCTGTTCTGTGTCTTCGCGCTGATTGCGCTGCCTATTTCTCTCTATTCTTTGTTCTCGTCTGTGTCCGGGAATTGCTTAACGTAAGTGTGACTTTATCCTAGCATTGTGCTTGACGAGTCTTATGTGTATGTTAGCAGCTTTTGTTCTGAATCTGAGTTCCAGTCCCAAGTTCCAGTCCAGAGCTCGACTTTGTCTTCTGCTGTCCTGTTCTAATACTGGAACTTTAATAAACTTTGTGAACTATTTTCGCCTCTGGGTCATCTAGAGTCACCTTACAAGATATTGATGCTGTTGAAATTCTGCAGCAGAGTGACGACATCTCAGATCATTATCCAGTCTTGTGTATACTATATTTAATTAAGGCAGCTAAACTGCCTCCCTGCCATAAATATGGTAGAACCATCACTTCTACCGTAGTGTCCCTGAGGAAAAATTCAATTCATTTACTGCTTTAGGAGAGGAAGAATTGTCTAAACTTGTTAAATCATCAAAATCAACAACATGTATGTTAGACTCTATACCGACTAAGTTATTGAAAGAGATGCTTCCAGCGGTCATAGATCCTCTTCTTAATATCGTCAGTTCATCTTTATCGCTAGGACACGTACCAAAAACTTTTAAGCTGACTATTATTAAACCTCTTATTAAAAAAACACAACTTGATCCTAGAGAATTAGTCAATTACAGGCCGATCTCAAATCTCACTTTTCTGTCAAAAATACTTGAAAAGGCAGTATCATCACAACTATGTTCCTTTTTAGAAAGAAATAGTATCTGTGAGGATTTCCAGTCAGGATTTAGACCGTACCATAGTACTGAGACTGCTCTCATTAGAGTTACTAATGATTTGCTCTTATCATCTGATCGTGGCTGTATCTCTCTATTAGTGTTACTGGATCTTAGTGCTGCATTTGACACTATTGATCACAATATTCTTTTAAATAGACTCGAAAATTATGTTGGCATTAGTGGAATTGCATTGTCATGGTTCAAATTATACTTATCTGACCTTTATCAGTTTGTAGTAGTAAACGAGGAAATGTCATATCGATCACAAGTTCAATATGGAGTACTGCAAGGCTCAGTACTAAGACCGTTGCTTTTCACTCTGTACATGCTACCCTTAGGAGATATCATTAGGAAGCATGGCGTTAGTTTTCACTGTTACGCTGATGATACTCAGCTCTATATTTCTTTGCGCCCTGACGAAAGTTACCAATTCACAAAATTAACGGAATGCATAGCTGATATAAAAAACTGGATGACCAGTAATTTCCTACTACTAAATTCAGAAAAAAAACAGAGATTCTAATTTTTGGACCAAAATCTTCTTCACATAATAACCTAGAATACTCTCTAACACTTGATAGCTGCTCTGTTAAGTTTTCGTCGTCAGTTAGGAACCTGGGTTTGCTCTTCGATACCAATCTTTCATTTGAAGGCCATGTTTCTAGCATCTGTAAAACCGCATTCTTCCATCTTAAAAATATATCTAAACTATGACATATGCTCTCAATGAAAAATGCAGAACAGTTAGTTCATGCATTCATGACCTCAAGGCTAGATTACTGTAACGCTTTACTGGGTGGTTGTTCTGCTCACCTGATAAATAAACTACAAAACGCAGCAGCTAGAGTTCTTACTAGAACTAGGAAGTATGACCATATTAGCCCAGTTCTGTCAACACTGCATTGGCTTCTTGTTAAACATCGTATAGATTTTAAAATCTTGCTAATTACTTACAAAGCACTAAATGGTTTAGCTCCCCAGTACCTGAGCGAGCTCTTAAAGCATTATAGTCCTTCACGTCTATTGCGATCTCAGAATTCAGGCCAGCTGATAATACCTAGAATATCAAAATTAGAGGTCGACCGATATATCGGTCGGCCGATATATCGGGCCGATATTTGTCTTTTTTTAATATATCGGCATCGGCCGATATCCGTGTTTAGTGGCGCCGATTTAAAGCCAGGCACGTCCGCGGGCAGCCCTGTGTTATTTTTCACAGCACATCACTGCATAACTGACGTGCTGTGAGGATAATAAAAGATTAGACTATCAGCTCCTCTTTGAAAATGTTTTAAACATTTTAAAACAAGCTGTTTAATACTATTCTTCTCATTTGTTTCACTATATGTACGGGCCACAAGATAAATAATGGAATAAATTAAGACAGTTATATAGGCTACCGTTATCAGCATGTTATGTTGAAATTCGTCTCTGAGGGAAAATGCTCCGTTACTGCAGCGTCAGGCAGCTCCGTCACTTTTACTTTCACTTTGAATACTGACCGAGGTTGATCTTTTACCGGCATAACTCTTCCGCCAAGTTTGCACGTTGCTTCTTGTGTGATATCCATTGGCTCCCCTTCTTGGTTGAAACTTTCGGCTCGCGGGGGGGCCGTGCGGATTTGCGCTACGCCACTGCGCATGAAGTGTATGACATTTGTTCGGAAGCATGGTTTGATGCAGACAACAGCCGGGTTTCCATCCAACTTTGCATTAATGAAAATTCAGCTCAAGAATATGCGCATCTGCGTGTGTTTCCATCAACTGTGTAATAAAAATGGACATCAGACTAATAAAGTGATATGTTCCGACCAATGACTATATATATATATATATATATATATATGCCGCACAATTATCCTCATTAAACCTGTCTAACGTTAACCGTCAAGAATGTCAGAAATCAGTAAGAGTTTAGAACTGTTCATGCATACAAGGCTGTGCAACATGACAACGTATTTAATTGATTTTTATTTATAAAGTTGTATTTATTTTATTTAAATGTTTATTTAAGTTTACATTTATGTTCCAATTCTGCTTGATAAATGCTCTAAAGATTATGTAAATGATTGACAGATTTTGTTTATATTAGCCTAGCTGTTTTATATATTTAATACTTGGTCAGTTTATTGATTTGTTTGGTTAACTTTAGTTAAATATTTTATTTTAATATAGTGCAGTGCACAAAATTAAGATTCGAGAGATGGTTCAAGTCAGTATTCAATAAATAATGTTAAGTTTAGAAATGTTGTGCATCCACTTATTATTAGTGTGACATTTTAGCATGCAAATGAAGGGGAAAACTTCAAGATATCAGCCCTAAAAAATCGGCAGCACATATCGGCCATCGGCTGACCCTGACCTCTAAAAATCGGCATCGGCATCGGCATCGGCTATAGAAAAACCCATATCGGTCAATCTCTAATCAAAATCAACCTCAGGCAGTAGATCCTTCTCCTATTTGGCACCTAAACTCTGGAATAATCTTCCTAGCATTGTTCGGGAAGCAGACACACTCTGTCAGTTTAAATCTAGACTAAAAACGCATCTCTTTAACCTGGCATACACATAACACATTATCAATTTATATTTTTAAATCCATTAAAGGATTATTAGGCTGAATAAATTAGGTCAGCCGGAACCGGGAACACTTCCTATAACACCAGATGTACTCGTTACATCGGAAGAAGAATGGCATCTACGCTAATATTAGTCTTTCTGTTTATCCCGAGTCAACCGTATCCAGGCTGTATCCAGGTGAGACCAAGGACCTGCACCTTGACACGACCACAACGCAGCCCTGAAATATCAGCAGAGATTGAGTCAACTAGATCATCCACTGTGAAGGCCTCATCAACACGACAACCAGTGGCACAGTTCCTCAACAACTGTCCATACCGGCGTGATGAATATGATCCTCAACTGGATGGAACTGAAATAAATACTTTGAATGTTGCAATCCTATCGGACTTATGATAGCATCCTGAGTCATAACAAAGCACTGTTCACCAGAGGAGAACTGGCCCCCCGACTAAGCCTGGTTTCTCCCAAGGTTTTTTTTCTCCATTTTAACACCTCTTTGCCACTTGTTTGCCACCTGATGTCACCTGTTGGAGTTTGGGTTCCTTGCCGCTGTCGCCTTTGGCTTGCTTAGTTGGGGACACTTGACATTTGACTTGACATTTGATATTCAACAGTGCTTTGATCTGCCTGCATTGACACTATTTTTTAAGAGCTGCTGTGCAGCCAAAATGATGTACCAGTTATCAATGTAAAGCTGCTTTGACACAATCTACATTGTAAAAAGCACTATATAAATAAAAGTGACTTGACTTGACTCAGTGGCACCTGCAGCCGTACGGCTGTACGCACTGTGCGTACCTTGAGAGGGCGCAAGTGAATGCCGTTTTTTTATTATTTTTTTTACATAATTTTTAAATTAATTGTTAAAATCTCTCTGCATACACTCATGACATATTGAGAGAGCAAGAGACAATATAAATAAATAAAGGTGTGCGTTTGTGTATTGTAAAGTCAAACGTGTGTATGTGCGTCCATGGGTGGGCGTGGGGGATATGGGTCAAAAGAAATTTGATAGGCTAGTTTCGTCATTTTTTTCCACACATGAAACATGATGTTACAGATAGTTAATGTTTAAAAACAGGCTCAAAATGAGTAAACGCTCTCTAAAACAGATAAATTCGACTGAAACATTTGCAAAAAGGCCTAAATTATAGGGATGGAGAAATGAAGCCTATTAAATCTTTGAAGCTTTTCTCTAAATGTTTCGGGAAAGGTTTATGGTTTCAAAGCATCAAAAGTGTCGAAAACAGCGCCATCTTGTGGCAGGTAAAATGTACGGCACCCATAAACTTGAAAATTTCTGTGCGTACCCTGAGATAAAGTCCTTGAGATAAAGTGACTTGCATTGATAATCAGAGGCTCTACAAGATCGCCCAAATCTCACTAAAGCCTTCAGATTGGTCAGATGACAAACTTCCTCTAATTTATATAATTCTAATTCAGTCAATAATCTTCCATGATTGTTCTTTATTGTCAGGGTGAGATTCCTTGACTGTTGCCCTGAAATATTGGAAGGAATCATCTGACACTCTCACACTTACCTTATGTGATGTGTGACCAAAAACTCAATTTTAATATTAATACAAAATATTAATATTAATATTTAAGACCATAAATCCCTACATTTGTGGTGCCCTCGTGTGAAGCTAATCCAAAATCACTACACAAGACAAGCCTTTGTGGTTAAAAAGTATATAAATTTATGGTAACACTTTACAATAAGGTTCATTTGTTAACATTAGTTAATGTATTAACTAACATGAACTAACCATGAACAATACATTTGTTACTGTATTTGTTAATCTTTGTTAATGTTAGTTAATAAAAATACAGCTGTTACTTCACAGTGCATTAATTATTAATGTTACCAAATGTTCACAAATACAGCTATTGATTTAATAATGTAATAAATGCTGAAATTAATATTAACAAAGATTAATAAATGCTATGGAAGTGCAGTTCATTATTAGTTCATGTTAACTAATGTTAACTAATGAACCTTATTGTAAAGTGTTACCAAATATTTATTTTAAAAAAAGACCTATCATTTCTCTAGACAAGACCCTTATTCCTCGCCTGGGATCGCGTAGTGCCCTTTGAGCCCACTGAAACTGCACTTTGGACATTCCACTCTGTGAACTCCACTGAAGTCCACTATATGGAGAAGAATCCTAGAATGTTTTCCTCAAAGACCTTAATTTCTTAAGACATGAACATCTTGGATGACTTGGCGGTGAGTAAATTATCAGGAAATTTTTATTCAGAAGTGAACTAATCATTTAAGTACATATCAGAGCCCATACTTCTTTACTTTAACTTGAGTATAAAAGTGTAGTCAGTACTTCAACTTCTACCAGTCTTTTTAAACATAAGTATCTGAACTTCTACTTGAGTGAAGGATGTGTGTGCTTTTGCCATCTCTGTACCCCATCCACACTTAAGGTGTACGTGGCTGCCATTGCGGCTTTTCACACTCCTATAAGTGATGGGCCTCTGGGGAGGCACCAGCTGGTCATATGTTTCCTCCGTGGTGCATGGAGGATGAGACCTGTGACTCGAACCAGAGTCCCAACCTGGGATCTGGCAGTAGTGCTCAAAGGGTTGTTGCTGCCCCTCTTTGAACCTCTTGAGTCAACATCAGCAAAGAACCTGACACTTAAGATGGCTTTTCTCCTCGCTATTACGTCTCTTAAGAGAGTGGGACATCTCCAGGCCCTGTCTATATCTCCCTCGTGCCTGGAGTTTGCCCCTAGGGTTAAAGCCATCCTGCATCCTAGGCCGGGCTACATGCCAAAGGTGCCGTCCAATTTAGCACGGTCTAGGGTTCTGCAGGCCTTCCATCCTACACAACATGTGTCGGCAGAAGCAGAGAGGCTTCATCTGTTCTGCCCTGTCAGAGCATTGAAAGTGTATATACAGAGGTCTTCTCAATGGAGGAAATCAGATCAGTTGTTGGTGTGCTTTGGGTCACCTAAGAAGGGGCTCCCTGCCTCTAAGCAAACAATTAGCAATTGGATCGTTCAGGCTATTGCCTTGGCCTATCAGATGCACAACCTCCCTTAACTTTTGGCCTTGAGGGCTCATTCTACTAGGGACATAGCATCCTCTAGAGCCCTCATCTCAGGGGTCCCCCTTCAGGAGATCTGTGATGCGGCTGGCTGGGCCACTCCGCACACCTTTATTAGATTTTATAGTCTGCACCTCACTTCAATGCCAGGCGCATGGGTGCTCTTATTCTAAATTGTGCCCGGTCTCGGCTTCACACTAGGACAGACATGTTTCGGTGTGTCATAGTGGGTATTCGTTCCCCTCGAAAGGGAATGTCTCAGGTTCCATATGTAACCCTTGTTAACTGAGAAGGGAACAAGACTCTGTGTCCCTTTGCCACACCACTTCATGTCTGGGAGGGACTGGCTTCATCGCAACTCTGTTGTGTGCCTTCCGTATATGCCGTCACGTTATGTCACGATGCAACACCAATCAGGATTGGAATTGTTTCATTCATGCTTCAGACGTGCTACGCTAAGAGACGTTCCCCATAGTGTCGTTACAGACGCAGTGTCTTGTTCCCTTCTCAGGGAACAAGGGTTACATACGTAACCTGAGACGTTTTCTCCAGCTGCATCCAACCTGAAAGCTGGTGCACGGTAGACTGCCTGTATTCTATTATTAATAAACTGTTTCTGTTCCCTGCCATCGCTCTTGGGTCCTCTGTCTCTACTGACAGAGAAGGTTTATCCTCTGTGTAGTCAGAGATTCATCCTCTGTTCAACCAAGGAAGGTTACATTGTGTTAACATTGTTACATTGTTACATGTTACATTGTGTTAACCGTAGTTTATCCTCTGCTTTTCCAGGGAAGGTGGTTTATCCTCTGCTTTGCCAGAGAAGTGGTTCATCCTTGGTCTAATCAGGGAAGGCTGTTTAACAGAATAGTCATCCTCTATGTTGCTAGAGAAGGTTTATCCCCTGTAAAATTAGGGAAGATTTAACCTTTGCTTTAACAGGGAAGGTGATTTGTCCTCTGTATAGTGAACTCTGTTCAACCATGTAATGTTAACAACTGTTACAGTGTGTTGGCAAATTGGTGTATCCTCTGCTTTGCCAGGGAAGTGTTGAAAGTGTCCTGTTGTTCCAGAAAGACATTACAAAATGGTGAAAAGGAATGCTAGGCTGATTCCAACAACTGAGAAAGGTGGACTAGTATGGACCGACAGTGAGTTCAAATCATTGTTAGGAGAGCACATGGAATCCATAGTGACCAAGACAGTCAGTCTAGAATTGACAAATACATTTGGTATTCTTCCAGAAAAGGTTTGGTCCATTGAAGAATGCAAAAAAGTACTTGGTGCATCAGGAAGAAAAACATAAAAGGCATTATCTGCTGCCACATAGAATTTACATTTTCCTTAGCACAATAACAAGCTCTGTGTATTGCTAAGTTAAAAGAACAAAACCAAAAATTGCACACTCAAGTGTCCTGTCTCATGAAAAAAGGTGGGCCTTAACAAAGACTCAAAAAAAGGGACTCAAAAGACCAACAGTCAGATGAAAGCTATCCTGACTTACAGTCCTTATGTAGAATAGAGGACAATATCAATATTGGATTGATGAACAAAGGTGTAAAAGCAGTTGACGTGTGTGGAGCAAGACAAAAAGCTCAGAGTAGGGTAAAAGGGGTTGACACGTTCCATCTGCAACCCCCATAGTGCAGGTACAAACAGTCAATACAGTTCTTGGTCCCGTAGAAAGCCATAGAAAGACTTGCTGAGAGTTTGCCATCAGTGCATAGACATTTTTCTGAGTTTAGGAGAGAGTTGTCCAGAAAGATGCGGCTCTATGATATGTCTCTAGCTGAAGTCACCCAGCTGTAAATAATTCTGAGTTTCAACATGCCAGTAAAGATGAATTGAAAGAAAGAGTTCTGAGATTGTTAAAGAACATTGTTGTACCAAAAGTCGACTGGTCAAAGATCACTAGTTGTGTACAGAAGAAGGATGAAACTGTAAGTGAGTACACTGAAAGATATTTTCAGTCAGCTACAGCATACAGTGGAATAGCTGACACTCCAACTGCGTTCAGCACTCGGTTAGTGAGGTCTGATCGCGCTCTG
Source organism: Ancherythroculter nigrocauda (assembly GCA_036281575.1). Lineage (NCBI taxonomy): Eukaryota > Metazoa > Chordata > Actinopteri > Cypriniformes > Xenocyprididae > Ancherythroculter > Ancherythroculter nigrocauda. Next base: position 36,298,594 of record VTFQ01000003.1, on the reverse strand, counting down.
ACAACGGCAGTGATGTCTCGCACTTATACTTCAATGAGTGCTAGACTTCCATTGTCAGAGTGCGATCAGACCTCACTAAGCGAGTGCTGAACGCAGTTGGACATAGTGGTGTATTAGAGGTAAAAAATGATATAAATACTGTTTGGTTTCTTGCACAAACCTATCGTTTTGTGTCTTAGGACATCAATGTGTCGTCATGAGCCGCAGAGTTTAATTTGGATTTGTCTATGCAAGTTTTTTTTTTACTCCTATTGATCGAGTTCCCATTCACTCCCATTATTTGGCTGACAGATGGCAACGGTTGCAGTTAAAAATCATCTTTTGTGTTCTACTGAAGAAAAAAAGTCACCTACATCTTGGATGCACTGGGGGTAAGCAGATAAACATCAAATTTTCATTTTTGGGTGAACTATCCCTTTAAACTCATGGGGCAGCTTGCTGAGATGTTAACCATTTGGGCTGTGAGTGCTTAATTTCCCCAGTAATTTACAAGAAAGCTGAAAGATTCATTCTGAACGAAAGAAAGTGACTGTCACTTCCACTATTTGGGGAAAAATTGGTTAAGTACACTCACAGCCATAAAAGCCATACTACAGCACACTCTAGTATTCTGTGTTATGATGTCTGCTATGACTGATGTTTCATTAAAGGATGGAGATGTCTCACACTGTAAAGTTTGCACAGTAACTACAGGGACAGACTAGGACATACAGACCATTGAGGAGCCCAGGGAAGAACCAGGCAACATGCCTTGGGGGCCAACCCTTTGTTGAAGACTTCCTCATAGGTTTCCCCCTCTCAATAGTTTATCCTAACCTTACTGGTCTATAGGTGTCAAATTGATTAAGACTACCCTAGTGAAAAAATAGTATACTTAAGCACAATTTATTTGTATGTACTTTAGTATAATTAAATGTATTTGTGGCATGCTATAAATTGGTATACTTAAAGTCTGCTAAATTGGAACAACTAATTTTGTACTAAATGCATTTAGTTGTCCAAAAGCAGTGCTGAAGTTCAATTAAAGTTGTATTAAATATACTTGTTTGTGCTAAAGTGGAACTATTCCAAGTATACTTAAGTACACTTTAAATATACTCTTGTATTTAGGTTTTGAAATGCAGAATTCACTCAGCATAAACTTTAAATGTATTTTGGTGACATTAGAATTGCAATTCAATTACATTGTAAGAGTGTTGAACATACATTAATATTATACTGATAACAAACTTTTAGTGATTTTAAAACACATTGCAATGGCATTCCAAGTGAACTTGTAGTGTGCTAATGGCATCATTATAGTGTGCTTCAAAAAGTAATTTTTATAAATCAAGTTACAGCTTTAGAGTATGCCTTTTTCAGACAGCTCCAGTATACCAGTAACTTACTTAACCAGTGAACATCAGTGAGACAATTGGAACAGATTTATATTGAATGCAGGAACCAGTACGGCTGGAATCGAACCCGGGTCACGCGGGCCGCTGTCGCACAAAAGCACTCGGCTTACCTGTTGCACCACCACACAGATATAGATTCTGCACTAAACTTGTGTTACCTTGTGTTCTCTCTATGCTGTTACAAGTACAGCTATAAGCGTGCTGACAATGTCAACTATTAATGACAGCACAAATTATATGGATTAAAAGACTGTGAATCGCCGACAAAATTATTAATATAGACACAGTAAGTGGTGCGTGAAAATAAACGTGAAATGGCCTGTTGCTATACAACACGAACGTGCATTAAACTTTAAGCTGTTGAAGAAATAAAACCATTAGACGCAGCATTAAATATCAAGAATGTTTTGCTTCCCTTTTACCTGACATTATCTGTCATTAACGCAACATGAAGCAATTGTATAAACCGGCACATTAGTTTTATTCTTGTGCGCGCACTAAAACAATTGTGAAAAAAATGTGAACGTGCAGATCTGCTTGTGCAACTGCTTGGAACAACTAATTTTGTACTAAATGCATTTAGTTGTCCAAAAGCAGTGCTGAAGTTCAATTAAAGTTGTATTAAATATACTTGTTTGTGCTAAAGTGGAACTATTCCAAGTATACTTAAGTACACTTTAAATATACTCTTGTATTTAGGTTTTGAAATGCAGAATTCACTCAGCATAAACTTTAAATGTATTTTGGTGACATTAGAATTGCAATTCAATTACATTGTAAGAGTGTTGAACATACATTAATATTATACTGATAACAAACTTTTAGTGATTTTGATGCTTGTGTTTCCCTGTGTGCGGATGAAATATAATCCGTAACATTCCTCTGCCGATTGTCTCTGCGCGCTTCAACTCTCAATGCACCACAACTGCTCCTGACAAAAACACAATTAAATGATTTGTCGGTCTTGCGGATTTATATGTGACGCATAAATTAAAATGATTTACTTTTCATACAGTAAACGTTTCTGGATTTATTTGACATTTTAACTTTCTGCGTTTTTTTTTTTTTTTTGCTCAGGATCAGTTTAATAAATTTAATGAATTAATTTAATAATTCATAATATTTTGACAGCCCAAAGGGCTGCAGTCCATATTTCGAAGTTCAAATAAGGGCTATGTAACGAATACGGCTCCCGCGGCTCTTCATCCCGGCCGCCGGAGGGAGCCGTCACCGGAATATTGACTCTTCCCATTCTGGACTACATTTCCCATAGGCCCTCATTCCTGGGACTGATTGCGCACCCACCTGCACGTCATCACACACACTCCATATAACACACACACACACATACATGCACCGTGAAGTCTTGATTTGCCTAGGTGATCATTTCCGAGCGTTTCTTTGTTGGACTGTTTCCCTGTTACCGATTGGACTGTTTATTCTCTGTGAACCTCTGCTGCCGACCCTGATCTTTGCCTGTTTCCTGGACTCTGTTTGCTTGCCGCCTGCCACGATCCCTGCCTGTTGTAAGACCCTGATTACTTGCCGCCTGTCTCGACCTAAGCCTGTCCCCGTTTACGATTCTGCTCTATCCCTGTTTGTACTGTATTGTCTTCTGTTAATAAACACGCTGCACATGGATCCTCACGCTGTTGACCCATCATTACAGAAGACTTCGCCATCAAACGATCCAGCAGCTCTCATGCAGATCTCCTCTGAACTCTCAGCCCAAGCCAACCAGCTCGCTGTACACCAGCATCAACTAAACCGCCTCACTTCCCTCACCGAGGAGCTGGTAAAGACTTTGCAGAGCCTCCGCTATCCTCTCTCCGAGGCCGCCACGCCGCCATCCCCCGCCATAACCAGCGTGGCAACTGCGCCCTCTCCAGTGAACCCACGTCTCGCTCTGCCAGAGAAATTCGACGGCAATCCCGCCAAATGTAAGGGCTTCTTGTTACAATGTTCTCTGTTTGTTAACCAGCAACCATCCATGTATTCAACAGAGATCAGTCGGATATCCTTTGTGTGTTCTCTGCTCACGGGCAAGGCTTTAGAGTGGGCCACGGCGGTATGGAGGGAGGACAGCTCCGTGTTTCCCACTTTCTCAGCCTTTCTTCAAAGCTTCAAAGAAGTGTTCGAACACCCCGAAGGAGGTAAAAGTGCAGGTGATCAACTACTGACCCTAATACAAGGGAAATCCACAGCCGCCGAGTTCGCACTGCAGTTCTGCACCCTGGCCGCTCAGACCAATTGGGTGGAGGACACTTTGAAACTTCTCTTTCGCAAGGGGCTAAACCTGGAGCTTCAGGCGGAACTGGCATGTCGCGAGGAGGGCAGATCGCTATCTTCATTCATTGAACTGGCCATACACATCGATAATCTTCTCTGCTCATGCCGGCCGCTCCTCTCAGTAACCAGCAACGTATCCACTCCCGAATCCATGCAACTGGGCTATACTCCGCTGCAGCCAGAGGAGCGCGAGAGGAGAAGAAATCTACATCTGTGTCTCTACTGCGGACAGGCTGGCCATGTCAAACTGAACTGCCCAATTAAACCCAACATCTCCAATCCCAGATCGGTGAGTTCCGAATACCCCTCTAACTGTCTGAAAATACCCATCCAACTCCCCTGCAATGGTCGCATGGTGTCCACGGTGGCACTCCTGGACTCCGGGGCAGCGGGAAACTTCATGTCTGACACCTTCATTCGCAAATACAACGTTCCACTAACTGACTGTTATTCTCCGTTAACAGTGGAGGCGCTAGACGGCAAGCCCATAGGAGGAGGGAGAGTTTCACACATCACATCTGAACTCACTCTTCAGTCTGGGGCCCTTCACAAGGAACAGATTAGATTCTACGTCATCCATTCACCCAATAACCCAGTCATCCTGGGTCTGCCATGGCTTTGCACCCATAATCCCGTTATTTCCTGGAAGGAGGGACAAATTATCCAGTGGGGATCAACCTGTCAACAACGCTGTTTGAGTCCAGTTCTGCCTCTCACTGTGCACACCATAGCGGTCAATGAAGCACCCGTCGACCACGAGTCAATCATTCCCGCAGAATACAGTGACTTAAGTATTGCTTTTAGTAAATCTAAATCCACAGAATTACCTCCACATCACTCTAGTGACTGTGCCATTGAGTTGCTGCCTGGAACCACGCCACCTAAGGGTCGAATCTTCCCCTTGTCACAACCTGAGGAGGAGGCCATGAAGGCCTACATCGAGGGAGAACTGGCCAAAGGGTTCATCCGACCATCGAGCTGGCGACGAGTGGAAGACTGCCTTCTCCACTTCTTACGGTCACTACGAGACCCTGGTTATGCCCTTCGGCCTGTCCAACAGTCCCTCAGTCTTCCAGTCATTCATCAATGATGTGTTCCAAGACATGCTCAACCGGTGGGTCGTAGTTTATATCGACGACATTCAAATCTACTCAAACACCTTTCAAGAACATGTTCAACACGTCCGAGCAGTCCTACAACGCCTAATCCAACACAAACTGTACGCCAAGGCTGAGAAATGTGAGTTCCATCGCACGTCTACATCATTCTTGGGATACATCATCAGCCGCGACGGAGTCGCCATGGACGATAAAAAGGTCAAGGCGGTGCTGGACTGGCCACTTCCCCACACATTAAAGGAGTTGCAGCGCTTTCTGGGGTTCGCCAACTTCTATCGGAGGTTTATCAGGAACTTCAGTGGGGTGGCAGGGCCCCTGACATCTATGACTAAACGTAGAACCTCTCGTCTTACCTGGTCTCCCGAAGCTAAACAGGCATTTCAAGAGTTAAAAGAACGCTTTACATCAGCCCCAATTCTTCGGCATCCGAACCCTGAACTTCCATTCACTGTGGAGGTGGACGCTTCCAGCACAGGCGTTGGCGCAGTTCTTTCTCAGCGACAGGGTGAACCATCCAAAATGTTCCCTTGCGCATTCTACTCCCAAAAACTAACAGCAGCAGAACGTAATTATGACGTGGGCAATCGTGAACTGCTCGCCATGAAGGCGACGCTCGAGGAGTGGCGGCACTGGCTCGAGGGGGCAAAACATCCATTCACGATTCTCATCGATCACAAAAACCTTGAGTACCTGCGATCAGCCAAGCGCCTAAATCCAAGACAGGCTAGATGGGCAATGTTTTTCACACGCTTTAACTTCAATGTCACCTACAGGCCTGGGTCTAAGAATATCAAGGCGGACGCCCTATCACGACAAACCGAGGAGATTGAACACCCCTGTGCGCCTGAGAATATCCTGCCCGAAACTCTGCTTCTTGCTCCCGTACAATGGGACATCATGACCGAAATTTCTCAAGCCAACGAACAAACTGAAATCCCAGCTACATGTCCTCCTAACCGTACCTACGTACCAGCTCACCTACGAGACAGACTAATGCATCAAGTTCACGATTTCCCCAGTTCTGGACACCCAGGTATCACAGCCACTCTCCATCTCATCCAGAATCAATTCTGGTGGGAGTCTCTGCTCACTGACATCACCGCTTTCATCACCCGTTGCACCACATGCCAGACCACCAAGACATCGCATCAAGCCCCGGCTGGTCTTCTTCAACCACTGCCCATTCCACAACGCCCCTGGTCCCACATAGCTTTAGACTTTGTCACTGATCTGCCTGAATCTCAGGGAAACACCACCATCCTAACAGTCATAGACCGATTCTCCAAAGCATGCCGTTTACTGCCACTGCCCAAACTGCCTACCGCCTTAGAGACCGCTGAACTCCTGTGCAATGCGGTTTTCCGCTTCTATGGCTTACCCGAAGACATAGTCTCTGATCGAGGACCACAGTTTACGTCAAGAGTTTGGGCTGCTTTCTTCAAACAACTCAACATTAATATCAGTCTCACTTCTGGGTACCATCCTGAATCCAACGGACAGACCGAACGCATGAACCAAGAGCTCACACGATTCCTCCATTCGTACTGCAATCAAAATCAAGCGGATTGGAGCCGATACCTCATGTGGGCTGAGTACGCCCAGAACTCCCTTCGGAAACCTGCCACCGGCATCACCCCTTTCCAATGTGTCTTAGGCTTTCAGCCTCCGCTCTTCCCCTGGTCAGGCCAACCTTCAGATCTGCCATCAGTCACTGAGTGGATGCGTCGCAGCGAGGAGACCTGGGAAGCAGCTCCTCATCATCTCCAACGGGCAGTAAGACGCCTGGAGGGTCAAGCCAATCGTCATCGTCGACCCAACCCACAATACACAGTGGGTCAATGGGTATGGCTGTCCACACGGGATCTGCGCCTGAGGCTTCCCTGTCGCAAACTCAGTCCCAGGTTTGTAGGGCCTTTTCAAATTCTAAAGCAAATTACACCCGTTTCATTCCGTCTTGACTTACCTGCTAATTACCGTATTTCTCCCACTTTCCATGTGTCGCTGCTGAAACCCTCTGGGGGTCCGAGAGAGGAGCCCGCTGGAGCCGAGACCCGCAACCCCCCGCCCCTGATCATCGAAGGCGAGGAAGCATATCAGGTCCGAGCACTACTCGATTCCAGGCGCCGGGGCGGAAGGCTGCAGTATCTGGTGGATTGGGAGGGGTTCGGCCTGGAGGAACGGTCCTGGGTCATCAGGGTAGATATCCTGGATCCATCTCTCTTGGAGGAATTCCATAGGACACATCCGGAGCGTCTGGCCCCTCGTCCACGCGGCAGACCCCGGCGCCCGCTTCCTTGCGTCTGGAGCCGCTCGCAGGGGGGGGGGGGGGGGGGGGGGCTCTGTAACGAATACGGCTCCCGCGGCTCTTCATCCCGGCCGCCGGAGGGAGCCGTCACCGGAATATTGACTCTTCCCATTCTGGACTACATTTCCCATAGGCCCTCATTCCTGGGACTGATTGCGCACCCACCTGCACGTCATCACACACACTCCATATAACACACACACACACATACATGCACCGCGAAGTCTTGATTTGCCTAGGTGATCATTTCCGAGCGTTTCTTTGTTGGACTGTTTCCCTGTTACCGATTGGACTGTTTATTCTCTGTGAACCTCTGCTGCCGACCCTGATCTTTGCCTGTTTCCTGGACTCTGTTTGCTTGCCGCCTGCCACGATCCCTGTCTGTTGTAAGACCCTGATTACTTGCCGCCTGTCTCGACCTAAGCCTGTCCCCGTTTACGATTCTGCTCTATCCCTGTTTGTACTGTATTGTCTTCTGTTAATAAACACGCTGCACATGGATCCTCACGCTGTTGACCCATCATTACAGGCTATTAAAGTAGCATTAATGGGAAAAGTGTATTACAGTAGGTAAATTGAAGTGCATTAGGAATACACTAATGTAATAAAACTTCTGATCAGGTACGTGAATTTCTTTCACCATTTCAAACTGACTATATGTTTTCTTTATTTGTCATAATTACAAATATTTACTATAACTACTTTCTATACGTATGGCTATATCTGTTTGCAGCCATGCAAAATTGTGAAAAGTGCTATTAAATTAAACAATAGCCTACCTGATATTCAAAGTGTGAGCAAATTATTAAAAAAGGTAAAGGTCATAATTATAAAACTTACGATTATTTTTTTGCAACTCAAAACATATTTCCTTTAAACTTTTATCTAGGCCAATACTATTGATTTATTCTGACAAATGTGCTAAAATCTGCAACACAGATTCTCAATAGTGTGCACTCCAGTGAGTTCGGCTGTTTTGCAAAATTACAGCAAACCGATTGTTGGTGAGTGTGATGGCATTGGCTTTATGGCGTTCAAAACATATCAGTCATTGTGGTTCAACCAATAGTAGGACGTTGGGGCAGGCCAATGGGGGTCAAGGTTTAGCTTCAGTAGTTACAGTGTTTTCAAGTCATGTTAGAAAGAATGTATTTAAAATGCACATGAAGATCAGCACAACTCATAATTATGAGTTAATTTCCTTAAGAGTTTCCGAGTTAAGTACGTGATGGTGAGAAAACATGTCAGAGGCAATGGATGCAGAGTCTGCCTAGTGAAAAAACCCTACCAAAATGTATTTAAAATAGGCCTACATTCATTTCACACTAACTAAAAACCCATTAATATACAGTAGTCAGCATTTGAAGTGGATCAAAAAAGTTTATCAAAGTTGTCCTTAGAAGAAGATTTTAGCTGATGATTTTCAGATGTTGACTATTTAGAGATATACTGACAAAAGTATTTTAATTAAACTTTATTTGCAGTTCTTCTTTATTGCACAATGCATATTTACATGTATTCATTTCTAAATATTAAGCATAAAATGTTTAATATCACTATTAGTAAGGATAGTTTGATCACTGTATAATTTGAATGCAAGATGTATGTATATACTTGTACTAAAGTATACTTGCAATAGTTCCACTTTAGCACAATCAGATATACTTAAGTTTATCTTTAGTTGGACCTCAACACAAAAATACTTGTTCCAGTTTAGCAGACTTTAAGTATACCAATTTAGTATACAAAAATTCAATTGTAGGGTATTTACATTAAGTATGCAAATGTAAATGCAGTTGTAGTACACTTAGCATAAAATAAATGTATTTTAAATAGATTTTAGTATATTTATTTTTCACTAGGGTAGGTTAAGAGAAAAAAACACTATACGATCACCAGAAGTTTATTGTGTTAAGTTAGATGTAAAACCACTATACGATCAACAGACGTATGAAAGAATGAAGTCTATGCATGACTACTACTGGTCTGCTGTTTCTTTGTGTTACGGCCTGTGCCTTGTGTGTGTTGTGTGACGTCATGACTGTTTCTTCCTGATAGTTTTGATTGTAGGTCCGCCTTTGTGCACCTGCTTCTAGTTGCGTGTGCTTATATGGAGGACGCTGAGAAGACTGGAGCGAGGAGACACACCAGCAAACAAGCTTTTCTTTCTGTTTGTTTTTTTTTAATTTTTTGTCTTTCTTTATATAAGTTGATTTGTTTGTCTTAGTTAAGTCAGGTATTTATTTCTTTATTATTCTTAATTTGGGTTAATTGTTGGTTATATTTGGGCATTGATTTGTTTGTTTTTTTGTATGATAGGTTACGTGCCCGATTTTTTTTGTTGCTCGTTCAATAAATATTTAACGATGTATTGGGTTTCACGTGTCCTTCTTTATGTTACGTTTCCCCTTTTCTGCCTTTAAAGTAGGGGTTCGTAACATAAATTGGGGGCTCGTCCTTGATTTTTATTTTATTCTTTTGTTGAGCAAATTATTATAATGGTGCAAAACAAACTCCGGATAGGTAGAGTAAACCATGAGGACCGTGTCTAGCGCCGGCCCTTACTACGGTTTACTGATTTATTGTTTTTCTTTGTTATTTTAGTTTGTTATTTTTGGAGGTAATCCGGGGGGGAGGCTCGCCTCTCAATCGGTACCCTCTGAAGACTAGTAAGGTCTTATTTAGTTTTTGGTTAGGTAGGTTTAGGTCTGGAGTTGTTTGCGCTATTATATTTGTTTGTTTGTTGCTCAACTATGGCGACATTTGATTTAAATGCGTTTATAAAACAACCAAGTCTTGTAGGATTAGAAACGTGTAGAAAGGATGATTTGTTTCTTATTGCCCAACATTTTGATATACCCGTTTCTAAAACATTACTTAAAAAAGACTTAAAAGCTTGTTTGGTGGCTGGTTTAGTTGGTAAAGGGGTGTTACCTTCAGAGGTTAATGTCCCAGAGAAATCAGCGGAATCGCTGGCAGCTGTTGCGGATGAACAATCTCCATCGAGTTCATCTGTTATCGAGCCAGTTACTCCGTTTGTTGCTCGGGGAGAGGTAGGACCTTCATATTCTTTACCAAAGTTTGAGCCGTTATCTCTGACGACGGGAACCTCATCTGCTCCGCGTGGGGACGCGCGTTTGAAAGTGCGGTTAGCGCGTTTACAATTAGAGACGCAAGATAAGGCTCAAGCACGAAAGGATGAGCTGCAGCATCAGCTTGAACGTTATCGTATTGACGCGGAGATGAAAGTTAAAATACGACAGCTTGAATTGCAGGTCAGTAAAGACTCGAAAGAAAAAAAAATATCTGCTGCGCTGAAAGATGATGCAGTCTCTGAGGCAGCTGTGGGTTTGAATCCTACGACTGTTTCAAATGATTCCGTTCGAAGTGATTCAGTTAACGTGTTAACGGATTCCTTAACTGTTCCTTTGTCTCCTCAGTTAAATGTGGCGAAGAATATCGTAATAATTCCACCGTTTCGTGAGAAAGAGGTCGAGGCTTATTTTCAGGCATTTGAGCGAATAGTGTTGGGAAAATTCATTGATTATTAACGTATTACCAGTAGAGAATAGCTTGTATGAACCACACTGGAAAGCACCGGGTTTTCTGCACAGAGAGCATCAAGCGTAAATTAAATATAAGTGTATTCAATGCAAATTATAAAAGCAAAGTTGTGGAAAGTACCAAAGAAACCATTAAAACATGTTTTTTAAAAAAATATAGCGGCTGGCGATCCGCCACCATTAACACCAAAGCTGAGGGGTATTCATAGATAATGGTGGCAAAACGCAAGGGTGGAGCAAAAAGAAAAAGATAGCTCATTGGCTCTGTAACGATAAGAAAAACATATAAAACGAGCTGTTTAATGCTGTCTAGTTTAGATGTGATGCCTGATGAGAAGCTGACATTTCACTTTGTTGCCTGGCAATAAAGAATATCTTTTGAAGATCTGGAACTTCTGACTCTGAGAGCTTTTTTGAGAAGGAAACAGAATTATCCTAAGGACACTGCAGACTGGCCACAACATAATTGGCGAGCCCCAGCCAGGAGCAGCGAGAGGTCAGAGGTGACCCCCACGGCGGGACTGCTGCAGGAGGCCCTACAAAACAAAAAGGCGCCAAATAAAGAGGTAAGCACTTTTGCTTATATTTGTTTTGTATGGCCCCTTGTGAGCTGATGCCTGGGTGGTAACTATAAGACCTCAGCCAAACGAACCTAAATTTAAATTGAAATAATAAATGACTTATTTTGAATAATTAAATGAGGAACAATTTCCAGGTCTTTGAAGATAGCGCATGCGTAGATTGGTAGTATTTAACACGCAGAAGTGCGTTGTGCCAGAAGTTGGCTTTAGAAGTATTTAATACGCAGAAGTGCGTTTTGCCAGAAGTTGGCTGTAGAAGTAGTATTTTACACGCAGAGGTGCGTTTTGCCAGAAGTTGGCTATATAAGAAGTGTTTTATGCAGAAGTGCATCTCTGTCTGCCTGAAGGAGGCACAGAGGAATGTGTGTGCGCAGACGTGTGCTTGTTGTTTGATGTGTGCCAGGGAAAGCCTTGTGAAGAGTGGGCAGCCCTGTAATTGTGTTGTATAATAGTGTATAAAGTGTAAAGTAAGGAAAAAAGTGAAATAAGGTGGATAGAAGAATTCTTTGGCTTTGTATAATTTGCATTGAGGAGAACAGTATGCTTAGAATTGATGAAAGTATTTAAAGGTGTTTTTGTGAATTGGGAGAACAAGCTTATTAATGGATAATGAGAATCAAAATAAAAATGGAAATGTAAAATGTGAAAAAATTTATGTGAGAACAAAAAATACTCCAAGGACTTTGTGTTGCAGATTATTTGGACATTTTCCAGATTGCAGACGCTGTGATCCAAATAAAGAAACACAGCCATTGATAAATAAAATAATTAAACAAGACTGAATTGTTTTCCCACTGTCACAAAAATCAGAAAAAAGTTAATGTATTGTAAATATATTGTATATGAAGTGTGAGTGAAATCCCGGGTGTGTGAGTGTGCATTGAAGTGACCGTGAGCTCGAGCAGGGGAGAGAGGTGTGTGTGAGTGTGCAGTGGAGCAGAAACAGAGAGATTCCTTTCTAAGAAGCAACAGTTGGCCAGGATCCATGTTTGAATTATTTGTCTCAGAATATGAGAAGGATAGAATGAGGGAGTGTTTGAGGCTGGATAGAGAAGAAACCAAATTTAGACAAGCATTAAAAGAGTCCCAAGGGATACGAAATCATTTTTGGCTTGAAACTGAATATATAGACATTAATGGGCAGAGAGGGGAACTCACTGAACAGAAAAAAGAACAATTGCTGAGAGATTTAGTAAAAGTCACCAATGCAAAATTGATTGAAAAAGAATGGCCTTTAGTGAATTGGAGTGAAGAAATTAAAAAACAAATAACACTTGAAAAGCTGAGGCCATATTTAGCTCAATTCTGCCATCCCAGAACAACACTTCTGGAAACATTGCTGACAACAGCAGAAATAGAATTAGACCCAATTCTCATTCCCTATTTGAAAAGAAATGTTGGGTATCGTTGGCCTCAGGATTTGGGAGGAGCAACTATACTGAAAAATATTTACATCATTGTAAGTACATGCACAAGGCACTTGTGGGAAAGTGACAAGATTTTTAAATTAGGGAAAAAAGGAGTTAAAAGTGTCACAACCACTAATTGGACGCTGGGAAAACTGACAGTGTCAGTGGTGCTGAGGAACAACCCAGAGCACATACATCACTTGTGGGTGGAGATAAGGAGGGGCAAAAGGGAAGTGGAGGAGCAACCAGTGACTGTGGAAGATGACAGGCCCTCAAGTAGAGAAGCAGAAGCGAAAGAGGGGGAAGAAGGGGAGGAGGATTTTGAATACTAGAGAGAGAGAAAGTTTGATTGAAGTGTTTGAGCCATTGGATTTTATTAACTTTCCTAAAACACAATTGCAAATTTCAATAACAGTAGTGGGAGGATTTAATGCAAATTTAACCCCATGTCTCACTTATTCATATTGGGCAGGAGGAATAACAGCAATTGGGCGGAGAGTTGAGGAGAACGAGCTCTGGAGTTTTGAATTGATCTGCTTGGGGGAAGACATTATTTGGAAACGCAACAATTACAGTTGGCTGGATCTGGAAGACGTGACTCCGAAGCCATTGACTGAGGTACAAATAAAAGCAATTTTAAAATACATGAGAAAAAGAAAGACCATCAAACTATTGTTTTAAAGTCCTCAACCCAGTGCAAGTCCGGTGAAGGTCAGGGGTCGGATACTTTTAGTGGTCCTCGTCTGACTAATCCGGTGAAGAATTAAAATTAAATTGGAAAATGATTTAACTGGGGTTAAAGAGGTAAAAGATTGGTCTTAAGACACAATGGCTTCGAAGTCACCGGAAACAGACATACCAGTAGAACGAATAATAACACAATACCCCATATGCAGGGATATTATTAAGAAATTATCAAAAAAGTGGGAAAAAAGGACCAAAAAGTTAAAAACAAAATGGCCAGCAGAGGGAACATTTGATGTAGCAATGTGTAGAGAAATGAAAGCATTAATAAAGAACCATAAACCACATGACAAAACTAAGAAAAGAGAACAAAAAAGACAAAAAGAGCAGGAGGTTTTAGATCTCTTCATACAGCAAGCAATAAAAGATCACAAGAAGAAACAAGTGGAAGAGCAGAAAAAGAAAATGGAAGAAAAGGTGGAGCGCCCACCTCCCTATGCACCTCCCTTCCAGGAAATGAAAAAGCAAATGCCTATGGTAAAAGGTACATTAGAGGTGGATGGACATTTAAGTATTGATGAAACTGATGAAGAAGATGATGAAGAACAACAAATAAGAACAAGAGAAGAGGAGTACGCCCACCGAGAAGATGATGAGCAAAGAAACTACCAAGAGAAGAATGGACAGAAAAAGATTAATAAGCCTGTACCAATGAAGAGAAGGCTAACAGCGAGCACAAAGACACAACAACAACAACAAGAACAAAGGGAAGAAGAACAAAGGAACCCACTGATGGACTGCTCCTATGTAAAACAAAAAAGACAAGAAGAAGAACAAAAAGGAGGAGGAAAAAGAAATCCATTATTGAGCAATCCCTATTTCTATATGGGAGAAGCCATACAGGAGCTAAACAGGACTGGAAGAGATGATGACAATAAACCCATGACACAAGAACAGGAAGAAAGTGGCAGTGTGGATTCATTGGATCATGAGCTGAACAAGCTTCAGGAAGCTGCTGAAAAGCTAAGTCTGGAAAAACAACAAAGACGCCTGACTAGAAGGGCTCGACACCTGAGAAGGAACCTTGAGGAAGATGAGGATGAGCATTGGCAAAGAAGAAGAGCACGCTCAGCCAGCCCTTTAGGAAAGCACAGAAGAAATAGCTCACAGGAGGGATATAGAAGGGTCTCAGGAACCCTTCGACTTGAGAAAATACCTCCAGAAGATCCAATGTGGAGAAACAGGGAAGAGAGACAACTCATATCCCCTGCAGAGTCCATGCCAATCCTACCATTACCAAACAGGAAACCTGGCAGAGAATTGGGGTGATCTAAACCCCTTTCAGGCGCAAGGGAGATACTCTCCAGGAGGATACAACTCAATGCTGCAACCGGAGGTCACACATGACTTGACGCCTTCTGTACGACTAGCACCTATGCTACAAAAGAAGAGAAGGCAACTCCCCATTCTGATTAAGGGGGAACAAGCGCAATACGTGCCCTGGGCGGGACAAGACTTGGAAGGACTTGTGGCCCGTCTACCAGACATACATGAAGGAGCTGGAAAATGGATTCGACTATTGGAAGCAGAAACAATGGGAAAGATACTGGCCATTGGAGACATCAAGGCCCTACTGGCAAAAAGTGTGGGAGGAGCCAAGACCAACGAGATCCTTGAGGATGCAGGCTTGAAGTCTGCAGAAGGAGGAACAAGGAAGGATGCCACCACCTTTGATCAGTACCGATCCATGATATGGAGAGTACTGAGGAAACACTACCCGACACAAATGGATCCCAAGCTACTGAAAGGAGAACAGCTGGGAGAAATGGAGAACCCTACCTCCTACATCCAGAAACAATTAAGAAGATGGAAAGAAGAACTGGAAAAGGATCCAGAAGGAGACATAGTGATGACAACACTCTTCAGAACTGCCATAGTGGAAGCCATGCCCTCAGCAGTGAAAGCAAGATTGGAAGATGTAGTGGGCCTGAAGACAACAAAGACAACAAAGGAGTTCTGTGACCATGTGGCCCATGCAGTGGAACAGTACAGGAAGAATGAACAGAAACTGAAGAACCAAGAAAGAGAACTGCAAAGAAAATTGACTCAACTACAGTTGGAAGACCTGGCCAGCAAGAAGAAAAAAGTTCAAGCTACCCTGAAGAGTGGTGAAGACCAAACTGCAGTGATGGCCACAGTGAACATGTGTAGTGATTTTTACTTTGTCCATCAAAGGACACAAAGTAAAATAGGGATTGGTACTCAAGTCACCGCTGACGTTGTGATTTTTGGACACACGTCTCTTAAGGTGTGGTTATGAGTACATCAGATAACCACTTCCCCCCCTTTCCCTAGTTCAGGGCACCAGTCAGGGTCTTTCACTCCCAACAGGGGCTTTCATTCATTTAGAATTAATGTAAAGTGGTCAGCTGATTTATCTGAAAGATTGGTGAAACTGCTAACTTGTAGAGCCTTTTCTGTATTATCAGCACAAGGAAGACACAAGTGTAATAAAATAAATTTTATTAACAGAAGATAAACAAAAATAACTAACACGACTACTAAATGAATACCATGAATGATAAAGGAATAAAGTGCATAAGATACATAGAATACAAGTGATTAAGTTGAGTGTGGCTATGGAAGAGTTACGTTATCTTAGGGAGAGATAAACTGTTTCTCTAAAAATAATAAGGTGGAAAACCTTATTATACAACAAACAAATAAATGAGAGATTATTTGTTATTGACTAACATCAGCTATATTGAATCTAATAGGAATTAGGAAACTATATACTGATAATATACAACAATGCCAAGGTCTCTGGAAAGAGGTTTGGTTAAGCGATATTTACGTTCCACTTGGTTGAGTCCGATGACGGTGACGTCTTCCACTGGTTGTGCTGGGCGACAGTCCAGTGGGGAGAGGAGCCAGAATCTGTTTCAACAGTCTTGAACACGAAGCTCTGTGGGATACTGATCTCCTGGAGCACCAAAGAGTCCTAAAATCTGGAACACGCAGATGAGGCCCTGGTGTAGGTGCAGAAGGTCCTTAACAATCTGGAACACGCAGACGAAGGTACCTTGAAGTGAAGGTTTGCTCTCCTGAGCTTAACCTTGTTGCAGATGTCGTCACTGTCTCGCTGGATGGAAACTCTGAACGTAGTGTTTGTTGATGTCTCTTTCCTCACAAGCTGGAGGCTTAGGACGTGGTCGTCTCTGTTGCTGCCTCACAAGCTGTAGGCTCAGATCACGGGATCTGTTGTTGTCTCTTCTGGATGGACCAGAGGCTCAGAACGATGTATCTGTTGTGTCTCAGCTTCGCAAGCCGGGACTCAGAATGGTCTATCTGTTAATGTCTATCCCCTTTGACGGACAGACTCAGAACAAGGAGTGTCGGTAGAAAGGGTACCTTTATCCCTTTCCGATGAGGAGGAGATTGCATTTTGGCGCTTCTCCATTCGGGTTCTGTGATTGGCTGCTGGCATCAGAGGGGACACACAGAGTGTGACCTACCCACCTTTCTCTCCCCTGTGGAACTCATTTGCATAAAGCACAAAGTTGGAAGTCTTTACAGTGTCTTTAAAGTTTACCAATGCATTTCTCACTTTCCAAACCACCACCAGAATACCTTTGGCAATATTCTAAACAAATAGAGACTAAACATGATGGAAAAAGATTGAAATGTCATTCAATTGTACATTAACAGCTGTATTTGTATCAGATGTTGCACTACAAATGGCTGTCACTGAGAATACTTATTTCTGTGAATAAGTATGAAATGGATGTGTAGTTTGCATCAGTTCTTAGGTTTTCAAACATAGTTTTGAATGGATTTGGATGGATCTTTGTGATCTCTCTTTGTTTCACCCATTTCTGCTAAGGTCCCAAGGAATTTTTATGGCAGTCTCTGGCCAACTTTAGGAAGTAATGTCTAGATGGGTGAAGGGCAGTAACTGCCTGTGGACCAATGAGAAGCCTTGTCCTTCCCAGGCTTGGTACAAGAGGTCTTCTTCTTACCCTCTAAGAGAGGTCTGGATGTTGTCCTTCCATCTTTATCTGATGGCGTTGGACAGTTTGTTTGTGTTAGGCCACCAAGATCCAATCAAAATGTAGCAAACGTTTGTCCGCTGTTACGGACCGAGAGGGGCCCGGCCATAAACTGGGCCCTAGAATGTGCTGTTCACTACACATGTCAAGCCCACCTATGCAAGCTTCAATTGTGACACCAGCACAGGCTCCAGTAATGGCAGCAGCACCAGCATCAGTGCCAGCACCAGTCCCTCAGAACACACCTGCACCCGCAGGAGGTGTGCAACAACCAAATGCACCAATTGTGATCTACTTACCTGAACAGCAGAACAACAGGAACCCAGCCGAACAACAGCAAAGAGGAAGAGGAAGAGGGAGACAGTTCAACACTCAACAGAAGAATGGTCCTCCAGGAATGTGCTGGGGATGCAACCAATTCGGGCACAACAAGAAGGACTGTCCAGTCAACCCATGACCATTGAATATGCCACCTACAGGACAAATGCAGCAACCATGGCAACACAATCCTCAGAGCCCCACATCAGGCCCCATCAATCCATGGCGAGGCCCGAATCAAGGTTATTAGGGATGCCCAGAGAATCCTACGGGGAGAAGTCAGCTTCCAATGATATCTTCTGATGCTGATCAAGAACCTATGCTGCAGGTTAAAGTAGAGGACAGAATAACGCCAATGATGCTTGATACGGGGGCCACTTTTTCTTGCCTAAGCCCAAAATATGCCTCTCATCTCCCCAAGTCTGGCAAGTATGTCAAGACAGTAGGATTCTCGGGACAAACGCAGCTAATCCAAATGACGGCCCCTGTCACCATAAAAGTCAAAGACTCTGAAACAAAGATTCCAATCCTAATATCAGAACAGACACCAGTTAACTTGTTAGGAAGAGATGCAATATGCAAACTGAAACTACAAATATGGTGTTCTCCAGAAGGAATATACATAGATGACAAGGGAATTAGGCAGATGGTAGTAACAGAAGAACAAAACTCACAAGAACCACAGGCAAATATATATTGGCTAGGAAATCTGGAAAAAGAAGTAGGAGAAACTATTAACAGATGGGGAAAATATATAAAGGAACAACTTCAGAATCCAGCCATGCCTGAAACTGAATTTCATTGCACAATGAGATATGACCCTGCCAGAGACCCTGAGCTAGAAAAACAGTGGTTAGAACAGAACAAAGAACTGGAAATACCCTTAAACTCTGAGTATTTAGTAGTGGGACCAAAGGGAGCAGCCTTACAAATTGAAGAAAACAGGTTTATTCAAAAATGGTTTAAGGTAGATAATTCAATCCCACATGTTACTTTATACATAAGTGAGGGATGTCAACCTGAGGACTTAGGACCAATGATGTTACATGCAAAAGGGAAAGCATGGGAGGTCACAGAAAACCCATTTATCTTTCAAACTACGGATATGATGTATCTCAAAATTCTCTGTCAGACCAAAATGAAAGGAATACCAAAAATTATAGTGGAAACTATGGAAATGAAAAAAGAATTGAATTCTAAATTGGATGAATTGATGATGGAAATGGAACGAAGAGTACCACAAAAATTGTGGTCCAAACATGATACAGATGTAGGTTTAGTAAAATCTGCCAACCCAGTGAGAATTAAGACAAAGCCAGGTGTTCAGTTACCCAGGAAACAACAGTACCCACTCAAGCCTGAAGCAGTGGAAGGGATTAGGAAAACAATTGAAGGGTTAATTAAAGCAGGGGTGTTAATTGAAACAGTTAGCTATTGTAATACACCCATTTTACCTGTTGATAAAGCCAATAAGTCAAAGTGGAGGTTAGTCCATGACCTAAGGGCAGTGAATGAGGTAGTGGAAGATTGGCCTGCTGAGGTCCCAAACCCACACACGTTGTTGACGAATGTTCCACCTGCTGCTAATTACTTCACAGTTATTGATCTCTGTTCTGCGTTTTTCAGCGTCCCTCTAGCGGAAGAGAGCAGACACCTTTTTTCCTTCACTTACCAAGGTAAACAGTATACATACACCAGGATGCCCCAGGGGTTCAAACACTCACCACATGTGTTTAACCAAGTATTAAAGGTTGATTTGGAAGATCTGAGACTGGATAGCACACTGATACAATATGTGGATGATTTATTAATCTGTTCAACAACATTGGAACAGTGCCTTCAAGATTCCATCAAAGTGCTCACCAAATTAGCAGAAGGAGGTCACAAGGCCTCAAAAGAAAAGTTACAGTATTGTATGACACAAGTAGAATATTTAGGCCGAATTATTGCTCACCAGACAAAAGCAATTTCTCCAAGCCAATTAGAAGGAATTAGCAAAGCACCACAGCCCCAAACTGTGGGCCAAATGATGACCTTTTTAGGTATGACAGGGTTTAGTGCTGATTGGATTGAAGAATATGCAATAAAAACAGCCCCATTACGGGCAATGATGAAACAAGCTGGTCATCAAAATCTCAGAGCAAAACTTGTATGGGATACTGAGGCACTGATTGCATTTGAAACATTAAAAAAGGAGCTCCAAACTGCTCCTGCACTTGCTACGCCAGATTATGGTAAGGTATTTCATTTATATGTTGCTGATAGAAAAGATGGCTATGCTTCAGCAGTACTAATGCAAGAAACATGTAGTGGCAGGAAAAAAACAGCCACTTGCTTACTATAGCACCAAATTGGACAGTGTAGCCCAAGGCTACCCGCCATGCTATCAGCAAGGCTTAGCAGCTGTATATTTTGCTTATGACAAAGCATCCACTGTGACAATGGGCTACCCAGTCATTATATATACCCACCACAAGGTGGCCGAACTGTTAGAAAAAGGAAGATTTGTTTTGACACAGGCAAGATGCCTTATGTATTCTAGCCTGTTAACATACCCTGACATTACTATCAAATGATGTACAACAACAAATCCAGCAAACTTCATCCCGTTGGAGGGAGAAGGAACCCCACATGAGTGTGTGACAGAATCTCTGGCATTCACTCGATTGAGACCAGATTTGGAATCAATTCCAATTTCTGATGCAAATGTTGACTATTTTGTTGATGGATCATGTTTTAGAGATCATTTGGGGAACCATGCTGGATTTGCAGTTGTAAAAAGAGAAGGAGATGACTTTATCCCGGTCTTACTCAAACATTGTGAACAGCCATGCTCAGCACAATTGGCAGAATTACGGGCACTTACTGAGGCATGTCTATTGGCAAAAGATCAAGTAGCAAACATCTATACTGACTCTGCATATGCACATGGCGTATGCCATTTATTTGGAGCAGTATGGAAACAAAGAGGGTTCAAAAAGAGTGATGGAACACCAATCCAACATGGAGACCAAATTACTAAATTGATTTCAGCTATGATGTACCCAACAAGGTTGGCTATCATTAAATGTCAGGCACATAAGAAAGGTAATGATTTTGTAATAAAAGGAAATAATGCTGCGGACTCTTTTGCCAAACAGGCCTCAGGGTGTCAGTTGGCTGTGATGGCACCATCAGTTTTAATCCAACCGGTTCCAACTCTTGAGCACATAAGTGAAATGCAAAACAGAGCACCCCCTTATGAAGTAGCAATATGGCAACAACGAGGGGCAACAAGAGATGCTAATGGACTTTGGCGCTCTCATGAAGGATTCATGATAGCTCCAAACCCATTATTGAACATTTTAATCACGGATGCGCATGGGTTTGCCCATTGCGCAAGGGGGGAGATCTTAAAGAAAATAAAAAGACAGGGATTCTGGTCACCCTATATACAACAAAGAGTAGATGAGTACTTAAGTGAATGTGAAGTCTGTGCACAAAACAATGTTAGAAGAGGAACAGCAACACCACTAGGCTCAATACCAGTTCCAGAGGGACCCTTCAAACACCTAGTACTAGATTATGTGGACATGATTAAATCTGTAAGGGGGAAAAGATACATGCTAGTGATAATAGACCGATTTAGTAGATGGGTGGAAGCAGAACCCTCAGCAGATCAAGGAGCTAAGACAGTAATCAGATTCTTGACCAGAGAGGTCATCCCAAGATTTGGCATACCATCCCAGATTAGTTCTGACAATGGCTCAGCCTTCATTCAAAGAACAGTAAAGACAGTAATACAACAGCTACGAATCAAGCAGAGATTAGGCTGCATTTACCACCCTTCCTCCCAGGGTATTGTTGAGCATGCTAATGGCACCCTCAAGGCCAAACTCAACAAGATTTGTGCAGATACAAAACTTAACTGGGTAGATGCATTACCCCTTGCCCTTATGAGTTACCGTATGCAAACTAACAGAGTGACAAATCTGACTCCCCATGAGATGTTGACAGGGAGACTCATGCCTGCGCCCCATTTGAGAGGCCCGTATGAAGGACCGCCCCTAGAACAGCTTGAGACTGAAATAAGGGCCTATATGAGACAATTGACTGCCATACATGAAGCCATACATACTCAGGAGCAAAACAGGGGGCCAAGAGAGGAGGAAGAGGCACCCTGTCCTGTGCTTCCTGGAGATCAGGTCTATTTGAGGGTTTTTAGGAGAAGATGGAATGAGCCAAGGCGAGAAGGACCTTATACTGTAGTAAGAGCAACCCCAACTGCAGTCCAAGTAGAAGGAAGAACGACTTGGTATCATTTGAATAATTGTACTAGGGTGCCAAGGCTGAGACGGAGAGAAGAAGAGGCAGAGGATGCAGAAGAAGATGCAGACCAAGATGCCCAAGAAGGGGAGGGGCCAGGGGATCCAGGTGAGGGATCTAGTAATGTTGTTGCTGAACCTTCTTCTAGGGAAGCTGATCAACCTGAGACACGAGATGAGATGCGGGGACAGGATGACGCCCCACAAGCAGGTGATACTGGGGAGGAGAGTCTTGACATTGATCCTGCTGCTGATGTACCTGCTGAATCAGTTACCACAGATCCAGAGCCGTCAGGTGACCAATCTCCTGAGGCAGGACCCTCCACCAGTGAACAACCTCAGCCAAATGGATTCCTCACCGAACTCCAAGGTATTGATCTGCCCACTGCAGACAGCGGATCCCCAGCCAGTGACCTCCCAGGTCTCAGCCTCACAGGAGACTTTCCCACCCTCAATCTTCAAGACCTTGAGGATATCATCGGAAGTGATTCAACTCAAAATGATTAATTCAACTCAAGGTACTGTTGTAAATAGATCTATAAGGAAACGAGCTGCAGACCTGAATGACACTGACTATGAAGGATTAGGGTATGATATGGCTTTAGAAATGCATAAAGAGAAACTGTTGGACATTGCTTATCACAATGAGTGGTACAAGTGGGCAGAATATACTGCCAAACAATCAAAGAGAAAGACTTGTTTGTTGTGCTCGCCATCTCCCTTAAAAAAGTTAACAGTGGTGCCTGACGAATATAGCTTTGCACACTGTGCCAGATTTTACTCGAATCACTGTGTAAATATATCAGGGCGAGTTGCTCCTTATTGCCCTGCAGAGTGCCTGGCATTACTGGGAAATAAATACTACCATATGTACTATGAACAAGAATATTGGGGAGATGAATGTAGAAAATTAGATGTAAGAATTGATCTAAGACGAAGAGAAACTCCCAAGAACTATGTTTTTGATCGAACTTTTATATATGAATGTTTTAACAAATCAAAGGGGGATGTAGACTATGGAACCTTTCAAGGACAGTGTGGAATAATTTGGCATTTGGATAGGGACATGTATTATAAATCAGGTGTATATAAAACATTTAGTGGAATATATGCTACAGCTACTGTAAATATTAACATGACAGTTATTACAACTAGGGAAGCCTGTGAAAATGCCACACTGGCCTTCCCAATAATAGATCAATTTGAAGCAATAGATGAAGCAATTGCTGATCAATTTTGGATATGTGGAGGCAAACGACTAAGAGCCACCTTACCAAAAGGGTGGAAAGGGATATGTGCTAGAGTAAGACTTAGCTCAAGAAGTAATAATGGTTGATTGGGACCCAGATGATGAAACACCAAGCCAGCATGTAACTCCCAGACATAGAGCCAAAAGAGCATACAAACCAGATCCTAATGTAGTAATAGACGCAATAGGTCAGCCTAGAGGCATACCACATGAATTCAAGGCAAGAGATGAAGTGAAATCAGGATTTGAGTCTATATTTGTTTGGATAACCCCAAATAAGAATGCTGAATGGATTAACTACATTTACTATAATCAGCAAAGATTTATTAATTACACAGATGATGCCCTGATGGCTCTGGGAGAACAATTGAAATATACCAGTAAAATGACCTGGCAGAACAGACAAGCGCTGAATTGGTTACTCGCGGAAAAAGGCGGGGTTTGCGTGATGTTTGGAATTGACTGTTGTACCTTTATCCCAAACAATACAGCACCTGATGGATCCTTTACCAAAGCCATGAAGAAGCTAAAGAGTCTGAGAACAGAAGTCACTGAAAATGCTGGAAGAGACAGAAAAATTGGAGAATGGTTTGACTCTCTCTTTGGCTCATGGAAAGAATGGCTGGTAAAGGTGGGAGTAATAATAGCAGTTGCTATTGGAATTTTTGTGCTGTTGTTCTGTTGTGTGTTACCTTTTCTCAGATCAATGATGGCAGGTGCAGCAGCCAAGCAGATGGTGAATGTGTCTGTAAAACAATCTGGGGTTGACATTGGATGCACCACGACAACTGGAGTGTATCCAATAGGTCCAGGTCTGGATGAGCTGGACGAATTCCCGTAAAGAAACCCTTAACTGGGAAAAATGGAAGGGGTGCCACTTTTTTATTTTTGACCCTGAATTTAATGCTGTTTTTGATAGAGAGGGAGGTAGTCAAGAACATGTATTTTCTTTTGGGGCAGAAACCGTCTCAGGTTACGTATGTAACCATGGTTCCCTGAGAACAGGGAACGAGACTCTGCGCTGATTGCGCTTTGGGGAACGTCACGTGACCCAGGTGTCTGAAAGCAACTATCCAACAACTCCAATCCCTATTGGCCGGCGACAGCCTATGACGTCATACAGCGCGACCCGGAAGTATAAAGGGAGCGCCTGGAGAGACAGAAGACATCTATCGTCTTGAGGGACCGTTCTGTAGGCAGGCAGCCCGATGCATGGCTGGAAAGCGCAGAGTCTCGTTCCCTGTTCTCAGGGAACCATGGTTACATACGTAACCTGAGACGTTCCCTTTCGAAAGGGAACTTCAACTCTGCGCTGATTGCGCTTTGGGGAACGATATACCCACGCCGCCATGCTTGAGGAGAGTGCATGCCAAAAAATATGGCTGACAAACGTCAAGCAGTTTCGAAGGAAACGCTTAGCAACTCACCCTCGGGTCACACCAGGCTGTCAGTGACAGCATTCCCTATGGCCAACAGCCCAAGCTGAGCCAACAGAGGCCTTCCAGAGATAGAAGGCCTACTAAGGCCGCTAGAGGCATCTGAAACCAACTTTTCCACAGACAAAGTGGTTTCTTTAAGGGAATGAGGCCAGGGAACCGAAGGGAACCCCGTCCAGTCACTAGATGGGAACGAAGTTACCCCTAATGCCACCAGGGAGGCCGACCTGGTCTGTCATAGGACAAACTTAGTCTTGGCCAACCCTGTCTGAGTACAGAATCTCCATAACGCATTCTTCACAGAAGAGAGCAGGTAAGAGTGACTGCAGAAAGGCAGAAGCAACTCAGACCCACGCGTAGAGATGGGCATCCTGGAGAGCAGAACTCAGCTGAGTGCTATGAACCCTCTTATTGAGGGGAGATAATCCACTCATCCTAGGATCTACTCAGTGCTTAATTAACGCACTGAGGAGGCTGTGCGCTAGAGAACCCTGATACAGGGGAGCACAAACCAGCCTGGGGCTGAATCTTAGGAGGAGGCCTAATAAGGCCTACCACCATGATCAGCTTAGGGAGCTAAGCACTATTACAACATAACCCCAAAGGGGAAGTACAAAGCTCACCTAACAGGTAGACCATGCAATGGGCACGTACTCATGAAGGCCAAAGTGGAGCCTACAGCATGATAGTAACTATATGTGAAACAGAAGTACATTCAAAAAGTGGCCTGAAGGGGCCACCCTGAACACCTGTCTGGCTGCAGCAGACAGGCAACTTCAACGGCAGCATGGGAGACTGCAAAGCGCCCGTATGATAATCTACCCAACACAATCCAACGAGCAGTGTACTCAGTAAAAGCACCTTTTTACTCTTTCAAGCAAGAGGAGTACAACATATGCCGACACATAGTCGAGGAAGGCCCGTGCGGGCCTATCACCTCAACAGACACGTGGGCATCAGCTCGTGGCAGTGATCTTAGGCACCGAAGACCGATAAATAACCGACACCAAGGAGGTTGAATATCATCTAGGCACCTGGCCAACCAGAAGTGTATATAAAGGTTCTCAGAGAGAAATACACATCAACATATACCACTATGTTGAAAAAGGGCGGCCCATAGGGCCTAGCAACCTTTAGACATATGGCATAAGTCCAGTGGCCATCTCTAGGAGCATGAATAGATCCACCTTAGACCTCTAGGTGGCTATTAGCTCAACTAGCGTAAGATCAGGCTCAGGGAGACGGCTGCAGTTCAAACCAAACCTCAGTAAGGTTTAACCACAGCATACATCCTGAGGGGCTAGCCACTCAAGTACTTGGAAAAGCACCATAAATTCTCACAGCGAGAAGAGTACGCAGCTGAACTCCAAATGCTACACCAGAGGCCGAGAAGAGGCCTACCTTAGTAAACATATGGCATCAGCAAGCAGCTGCCATAACCAGTCCACCCAAAAGCCATGTATTTAGCATTGAAACTTCCTCAGAAGAAATACATAGAATGCTGCCACTCAACGTGAATAGGCCTGATTAGGGCCTATCCGTCGAGGTGGGGCGTGGCCTTTTACGGTGGTCAGGTTTTTTTTTTTTCAAAGCATCCTGCCAACAAATCAACTAAAAAGGAGGCCTAATGGGGCCTACAATCTCAGCGACAAGTGGCGTTCAGCAACTGTTGAAATGAAACACAGACTTTGCCAGCATGTAAACTAGAAAAGAGGCCTGTTGGGGCCTACCATTCTAATGACACGTGGCTTCAGCCCGTGAAATGCTGTACACTATGTGAGCAAACTATGATCAGCTAACAGCACTTGTTATAAAAACAATTGCTAACTAGAAGGAGGCTAATTAACCATAAGAGCCTACGATCAAAGTTATATGCAATGTAGCTGTTAACAAGATCACAAAAAGGGAGCTAATACAAACCAGCTTTTCTCAAAAAGTGGTTCTACACTACCCTGAGTATGCAATCCAACAGGTGATGCACTCACTAACACCAAAAAAAACCTACTAATGGGGAATATAGGTCACCAGTGTCTCCCATAGCAGCTACATAAAAAAGCCTGCTATTATGGTAACAGGTGCTAACCTGTGGCAGCATAAGTAAGCTCACATACGATGTAGGGCAAAAGTCTAGAACTTCAAAGCAAATGCAGTGCTTTGATGTATATGCTGTTTTCAAAGAGGAAAATAATTCTCTCCATACAGATTCTCAAATCTGTACTGAGCCATAGAGGACGAATGCTAAACCCTAGCAACGTCAACTCAAACTTGATTAGAGAAACAAGTGGCTCAGAGGAAAAAACCCATTTTCCCTAGCATAAAAGTTCTAGAAAGTGGTGCCTTGCACACACAGCATGACTTATCTACGCAAAGATAAGGGCCTACCACCTGAGATAACAGCATCAGGAAGTCTAAAAAACAGTCTACAACCTAGCTGTTTAAACTCAACAATTGCACCTACATAGTAAGGGGATAATGGGCATACGGCCTGACAACTCCCTCGGGAGGAGACCAGAACTAGGAACTATACAACCTGACAAGGGATAGTATACATAGGGTTATACGCAAATAACACACCTAACCTAGCTCTAGCCTGGCCGCTAAGCTACAGGCCTTCTTACAGGGCCACAAGCCTAGTGAAGCCTGGGCTTCACCTTCAAATCTCATGGAAAGAGAAAGAAAGCGAAGCTCACAAGCAAACAATGTCAGGCGGCCAATTAAGGCCGACCTAAACATGCATAATAACTGAAGTGACGAGTGCCAACTCAAACTACCCTAGAATACAGCAGATGAGAAGCTACTTCTAAACAACAGGCGGCTAAGAGGCGGCCATTTTGTGGCCTGCACACTAGCTAGCCTATCAACTTCAGTTTGCCCAAAAAAACCCTACTTTCTCCTGACTGCATGCCCAGAAAACTATACAGGAAAATAAGGTCTTATTTTAAACACATAAAATATAGACCCCCCTGCGGCTCAAAGACCAAAGACTCCTAATGCTCCTTTTTTACATAAAAAGGATGGAATCCAAGGCTCTTTTAAGCCTAAAAGATCCTCTTACTATCAAACAGAAACAGCGGGCTGACATGAATAATCACTATGGGCCCAGCCATCAGTCTGACCATAAGAAGCATCTGAGCATGAATATGCTTATACATATACATATGCATATGCAATAAACATACATATATATACATACACACATATATATACATACAGGAGGCGGAAGAAGAAGAGGAGAGGGTAGATATAAATCGCCCTATGTAGCTGGGGAATCGATACAAACGCAACAGTGTTTACAATCGATCACCCACCTCGCTCTTGCTTCTTCCTCCTCAGATACAAGATACAAATCTGGACGGCTAGGAGTTTTTCCATGCCCTCCCGATCTCAAACGAGGAGATCAGAAGGGAATGGAAAGTCATGGAAGCCGCTACATTAATGGACAGAAAGGAACCGCTCGTCGAGCCATCCGCGCGCGGCCCCTTTCTTAACGCGCTCTCACGGCAGCTGCAGCCCGCCGAAAAGCGCGTCCAAAACACACAGCAGCTCCGCACACACACAACAGCCAGAGGAGCGCTCGCGCCGGACACAATGACATCAAACAGAAACGAACTCATCTGCGAGCCCTATGATCGCAGCCACCGTATTGCCTCAGCAAACGGGGCCAGTACCATAAGGCACAGATGCAGACACTTCTTCCCTCAGGAAGAGTGTCAAACGAGAACGGAGCATCCCAAAAAGGGAGACGCTCACAGTAAACAACAGACAAACACAGACAGCGCCCTCAAGCACTGTGTATGCTCGCTCCTCTCCAGACAGAAAAACGCCCAAAAAATGTGAATATAAGTGTCAAACCCGGGGACACGAATAAACACATCCTCTTGAACGTTAGTAAGGCATATAAAAAAACCCTACCGGAGTTGGAATAGTCGTAATCAGACAGAACAGGACCGAAAGACGAAAAGATGTCTTCTGTCTCTCCAGGCGCTCCCTTTATACTTCCGGGTCGCGCTGTATGACGTCATAGGCTGTCGCCGGCCAATAGGGATTGGAGTTGTTGGATAGTTGCTTTCAGACACCTGGGTCACGTGACGTTCCCCAAAGCGCAATCAGCGCAGAGTTGAAGTTCCCTTTTGAAAGGGAATCAAGTAAGCATTTCAGACAATGGGTAGAGTAGGCAGTTAGTAAGTGGATGTTTTGTTTGTTATTTTGGCATAAACCCCCTTCCGATTTTTATTTTTGTTTTTTCCATTATTATAAAATACCTGCACACTATTAAATATCACTTTAAGAATGAGAGGGGACGAATGAGGGTCAGAAGCAGGCCATCATCCGGCACTTCACCGAGGGATGATGCAACCCGATTAAAGGAAAAAGAATATGAGGGTTTTACTATTTTTATTATTCTCATTTAATCATTGAAAATTCACTGTTGAATGTAATGTGCACTCACGTTCCACTGGTGAAAGGAAGAAGGATCGACGAGCACCTCAGTGCTTAGCAGCAAGGGCTGACTCTACTGGTGGTTTAAAAACCCGCTGTCAGTCCCAACTCCAGATAGTACCTTAGGCAGGTCCAGGTACCTCTGGCAACGGTGGAGCAGCCCAGATAGCGCTCCAGGCCACCGGAAGCGCCTGAGAGTTCCTCTGGCATCGTGGGACTATATATACATATATATATGTGCATTCTACTACTGCCATTATTCTATTACTGTATGGTGTAATCACTGAAGTGCATTAATCTACTGATATAACCAAAGCTTGTGAATCAATTAAAATGTGAAGAAGTATCCCCCTAAAGGAAGGTTTTAGGTAGGGAGATGAGATCTTTTACTCCTCTCTAGACAAACAAAGGGGGGAGATGTTTGGTCTCATTCTCCTCTGGAGTGTGTCCCCATGGGAAGGTCACTTGGTAGAAAAAGATGGGTGACTGTTCTTGGTCATTAAGAAAGAAGAAGGAAACAGGCTGACCTATGAGGACATGCTCTGGGATAAGGGCATAGAGGTGGGGCTAAAAAGAGCCCCAAAGGGGGGATGTGTTGGGAAAATTCATTGATTATTAACGTATTACCAGTAGAGAATAGCTTGTATGAACCACACTGGAAAGCACCGGGTTTTCTGCACAGAGAGCATCAAGCGTAAATTAAATATAAGTGTATTCAATGCAAATTATAAAAGCAAAGTTGTGGAAAGTACCAAAGAAACCATTAAAACATGTTTTTTAAAAAAATATAGCGGCTGGCGATCCGCCACCATTAAAACCAAAGCTGAGGGGTATTCATAGATAATGGTGGCAAAACGCCAGGGTGGAGCAAAAAGAAAAAGATAGCTCATTGGCTCTGTAACGATAAGAAAAACATATAAAACGAGCTGTTTAATGCTGTCTAGTTTAGATGTGATGCCTGATGAGAAGCTGACATTTCACTTTGTTGCCTGGCAATAAAGAATATCTTTTGAAGATCTGGAACTTCTGACTCTGAGAGCTTTTTTGAGAAGGAAACAGAATTATCCTAAGGACACTGCAGACTGGCCACAACATTAGCTACCGCGTTAAGATGGCCAAATGAGGTCTGGTCATTAATGTTACAATGTAAGTTGACCGGGAAGGCACAAGAAGTGTGTCCCGCTCTTCCTTTGGAAGAGAGCGTTCAATATGAAACGGTGAAAAATGCGATTCTTCGTGCATATGAGTTAGTGCCCGAACACTACAGACAACGGTTTCGTACGATGAAAAAATCCACTGCACAGACATATGTCGAATTTGCCCGTGAGAAGGGTATACTTTTTGACAGGTGGGTGAAGGCTTGTAAAGTGACTGACTACAATTCTTTGCGTGAATTGTTGCTCATTGAAGAATTTAAGAATTGTATTTCGGAGCGAACTGCGGTTTATTTAAATGAGCAAAAGGTTAGTACTGTACAACAAGCAGCCGTTTTGGCAGACGAGTATGCTTTGTTGCATAAACCTGTGTTTGTCAAGCGTTCGGTTGATGCTGGACATGCCTCACAAAAGGAAAATGAGGTTAGTTCTTATGATGATCAAATAAAACCTAGTCTGTCTGGCCCAAAATTTCGTAAAGAATGCGACTATTGTCATAAAATGGGACATGTGATCGCTGAGTGTAGAATTTTAAAACGAAAACAAGAGCGTCCGGATTCTTCGGTGAATCAACCTCGGGGTTCAGTATTGGTGAAAGTTTTGTCGCCGCAGCCTGTGACTTCTGAAGTTCCTGATGCGTGCTTTCAGCCTTTTGTGTTTGACGGTCTTGTGTCTTTGACTGGTCGTGATGAGGATCAGAGGGCTGTAAAAATTTTACGCGACACTGGGGGATCGCAATCTTTTATATTGTCTAATTCTCTACCTTTTGGTGCAGAGTCTGCGTGTGGCACTAGTACTATTGTACAGGGAATAGAAATGGGTTTTGTACCTGTTCCCCTTTATCGTGTTTGGGTATCGTCTGATTTGGTCTCTGGATGTTTTAACGTTGCGGTCCGTTCTTCTCTCCCTGTATTGGGCGTCGATTTTATTATGGGCAATGACATTGCTGGAGGTAAGGTAATGCCAGTTATGCACGTTACTAATACTCCACTTACTGATCCACAACCTGATGGGTTGGCTGAGAATTTTCCGAACGTATTTGCTGTTAGTGCAGTTACGACACGTGCGCAGGCAAAACATTTAGATAAAGAAAATGAAATAAATCTAGGTGACTGTTTTTAAAGAGATTATGGAGAAGGAAGTATTTTCTGAGTCTTCAGAGGCTCCTAGATTTATTTCGAAATCTATCTGTCCAGGTTCTGATGTTTTTTTGCCTATTTCCTGTAGCGCTCTTACAGAGGCTCAGAAGAGTGACCCAACACTTGAAAAATGCCGTCTTAGTGCTGATAGTGACATGTTACCGTTGCGTAACCATCAGTTCTATTGGAGTAACTCTGTGTTAATGCGTCGCTGGAGTGCTCACTCCTTGTGTGAGGATGTTCAGAATGAGTGGAATGTGGTCCATCAAATTGTGGTACCTTTTCAGTTTCGACAGCATATTTTAAATCTGGCCCATGATCACCCTTGGTCTGGACACCTTGGTGTGACCAAAACATATAATCGGGTGTTGCAACACTTCTTTTGGCCCGGTTTAAAAGCTGATGTGTCCCGACATTGTAAAAATTGCCATACTTGTCAAATTGTGGGGAAGCCCAATCAAATTGTGCCACCTGCTCCCCTTCGTCCTATTCCGGCTCTAGGTAAGCCATTTGAACGAGTTCTTGTCGATTGCGTTGGTCCGCTTCCACAAACAAAATCTGGTTCACAGTTTATTTTAACTATTATGTGCACGGCCATACGGTTTCCGGAAGCAGTACCGCTGCGGAAAATAACTGCTAGAGCTGTCATTAAAGCTTTGACAAAATTTTTTACCACGTTCGGATTGCCTAAAACGGTTCAAACTGACCAAGGTTCAAATTTTTTATCTAGAGTTTTTCGAAGTGCTCTGAGAGCTCTAGGAGTGTCCCATGTTGTGTCCAGCACCTATCATCCTGAATCGCAGGGTGCTCTAGAGCGCTGGCATCAAACTCTGAAATCTGCTCTGCGAAAATATTGCATGGAGACTGCTCTACGTGAAGCGCGACAGGAATCACTTGGTTTTAGCCCGTCCGAATTGGTTTTTGGACACAACGTACGTGGTCCTCTAAAGGTTTTAAAAGATGAATTCTTCACCACTAATCCATCTGAGAAAAGTAACGTGCTTGATTTTATTTCTCGTACCCGTGAGCATTTACAAAATGCTTGTGCTGTTGCAAAAGAAGCGCTCTCTCGGTCACAAAAGAAAATGAAGGGTTGCTTTGACAAGCGAGCTGTTGTACGCAATTTTAAAGCGGGCGAGAAAGTTTTAGTGTTGCTTCCTGCGCCTGGTTCTGCTTTGGCTGCACGGTTCGCGGGACCATACGTGATTAAAAGTAAACTGAGTGATACGGATTATATAATCCATACCCCAGAACGCAGACGAAAGACGCGGTAATGTCATGTGAATATGTTGAAGCCTTACCTGTGTCGTGCTGATAAAACTGAGGCAAGTAACCTTTCCGAGTGTAAATTCCAGGCAGAGCGAGTGTCCATGTTGTCTCACACTCTCGCGAGTGAAGATGTAGATGATGGTTTGTCCATGTCTACAGAATTGTTGAATGGTGGTTGTTTGAAAAATTCTGAAATTCTGAAAGTATTGCCATCTCAACTGTCTTATTTATCTAATGACCAGCGACAAGATGTGACTGATTTGGTGAAAAGTTTTCCTAACCTGTTTAATGATGTACCCTCAGGTACTCCTGTCATCCAGCATGACATTGAGGTGGATGACGCCCGTCCAATTAAACAGCATGCGTATTGCTGTCCAGCAAGGAAGAGGGAGGTCATGAGGCGTGAAGTGGAGTATCTGGTTCAAAATGGTTTTGCCAAAAAGAGTAACAGTCCTTGGAGTTCACCGTGTGTTTTAGTGCCTAAGGCAGACAGGTCGCTCCGTTTTTGCACAGATTTTCGAAAGGTGAATTCTGTTACAGTGCCAGATGCTTTTCCTTTACCACGTATAGAGGACTGTATTGATAATCTTGGCACTGCTCAGTACATTACAAAATTAGATCTTTTAAAAGGATACTGGCAGGTGCCTTTGACTGAACGTGCCTCTAAAATTTCCGCCTTCGTGACTCACGATTCTTTTCTCCAATATACGCGGATGGCGTTCGGGCTCCGAAACGTGCCCGCTACTTTCCAGCGGTTGATGTCTATGGTGCTGGGTGACCTCCCAAACTGTAATGTTTATCTGGATGACGTGGTTATCTATTCTCCTACCTGGGCTGATCACATTTCTTCGCTGTATGATGTGTTTAGTAGATTGGCTACCGCTTCCTTAACGTTAAATCTAGCGAAGTGCGAGTTTGCGAAAGCTTCTGTTACGTACCTCGGGAAAAAGGTTGGAAATGGCGAAGTACGTCCTGTTGAGGCAAAAGTAAATGCAATTATTGCGTATCCTGTGCCTACTACACGTCGTGAGTTAAGGCGATTCTTAGGGATGACCGGTTATTACAGATGCTTCTGTAAAAACTTTGACTGTCGTCGCTCCACTAACACAACTGTGTAGTCCAAAAGTTGCTTTTAACTGGACTGATGAATGTCAAAATGCATTTTTATGTGCTAAGTCTCTTCTTTGTAGTGCCCTGTTTTGTCTGCTCCTGAGATGGATCGCCCGTTTAAACTTGAGGTCGACGCCAGTGCGACCGGAGTTGGAGCCGTTTTACTTCAGGATGGTGCTGACGGCATTTCCCATCCAGTGTCTTACTTTTCTGCTAAATTCAACCGTCATCAAATGAATTATTCTACTATAGAAAAGGAGACACTGGCCATGTTGCTTGCTTTGCAGCATTTCTATGTGTACGTCGGTTGTACCACCATTCCTGTTACGGTCTATACGGACCATAACCTGTTGGTTTTTTTGAATAAAATGTATAATCATAACCAACGGTTGATGCGCTGGGCTCTAATGGCTCAACATTATAATGTGGAGATCCGTCACAAGAGGGGATCTGATAATATCGTTGCAGATGCTCTTTCACGGGGATAAGTAAGTTAATGTAACTTCATTTTTGTTTTCTTTCTTTGTTTTTCTCATTCTTGTTTGCTTGTTGATGCTTCACCCAGAACCTGTCTCTTTTTGTATTCGACTAGGTTCTTCTTTTAGGTGGGGGAGTGTTACGGCCTGTGCCTTGTGTGTGTTGTGTGACGTCATGACTGTTTCTTCCTGATAGTTTTGATTGTAGGTCCGCCTTTGTGCACCTGCTTCTAGTTGCGTGTGCTTATATGGAGGATGCTGAGAAGACTGGAGCGAGGAGACACACCAGCAAACAAGCTTTTCTTTCTGTTTTTTTTTTTTTAAATTTTTGTCTTTCTTTATATAAGTTGATTTGTTTGTCTTAGTTAAGTCAGGTATTTATTTCTTTATTATTCTTAATTTGGGTTAATTGTTGGTTATATTTGGGCATTGATTTGTTTGTTTTTTTGTATGATAGGTTACGTGTTCCCGATTTTTTTGTTGCTCGTTCAATAAATATTTAACGATGTATTGGGTTTCACGTGTCCTTCTTTATGTTACGTTTCCTCTTTTCTGCCTTTAAAGTAGGGGTTCGTAACACTTTGTTTTCTTAGGTTGCAGGTTTGAATATATGCCATGACGGCTCATAAGCAGCACCTGGTGTAAGCATAAGCATCACCTCAGATATCCATGGACAACCTTCATTACGACAGAGTCATCTGAGCAACCTGGAGTTGCACATCGACAAAGAATCATCTGAGCAACTTGGAACAGACATGGAAATGCGTTGGAAAAGGACTCAGGAAACAGTCTCCACAGCTATTCAGGTGCCATGGACTTTTAGGACTTATGCTACAAGGTTTTGTGTCATCATGTAGCTTCAACAATGCGTTACCATCTTACCACCCTGCGTTGTATATGTGTGTCAATGTTAGTAAAAGAACAACACTTATGTGAATGTCAGACATGACACAGTATAAGATGTATGTGCCTGTAACTGTTACAAGTTGCATGACTAGAGGAGGGGACTTATGTTAACAAACATATGTCATAGAAGGGATTTAAGTTTTAAATTTGTATTATGTGAGAGCATACATGAAACGATGCCTATCACTACATTAATATATATATATATATATGGTCCATTCAGTATTATCAGCAGCTTTATCGCATTGCTCAGGAGCTAATTACACTCCTCCATCCCCAGCTCCTCCTTTGTCCAATCAGGACTTGCCCTTCTGATATTTATTTTGATCAAACTCATTCTTCAATTACGTAGTTACATTAATTATTGTCATTAAGAAAATTCATGATATTGCAATACTTGGCTCTGTTCTGTTTACCCTTGGGGGGTTATTGCTGCTCTGCCTGCTCTTATCCATGCTAGGCTGCATGGATGGGCAGGGAGTTTTTGCCCAGAACAGAACCATACCACCAATCCAAACTGTATGCTAACTGCCAGTCATCTTTAACGATAGTGATCCTGACAGAACTGATATCAGTGTGGGTGCATCCCTACAAAAAAACATTTTTGGAACTTGGTTAAATAAATACTTTTTTTTATAATAAGGAGGATGTTTCAAGTTGTGAAACTTGCAGGATGTTTTAATGGTACAAAGACCACTTATATGTGAAAAGTTCAAAAAAAGATTTTCATGTCATGACTCCTTTAAATCTCATTCAGATTTTGTAAAAAGCATGGTCAGACTGTTAAGGGAAGGTCCTGTTTTTAGTGGTCCTTTTGATTTTTAACTCCATATATTGAATATTGGATATTGGCTGGCTGATGGAAACCTCTGTAAATTGCAGAAAATTGGAAGAACAAATTCTATAGAGCAGCTTTTTTGTTGTTATTTTTAATCAAAGGCCCCTTGGTCTAATAAATGCCACACTGTCACTCACTGAGCAACTGATTAAATTTGTTTCTGTTTAGGCTGAATCTACTTCTATGTAAACTGAAGTAATTACATACTTTTCAAATACATAAAGAACATATAAGAAAAAATTTTTGGACAGTACTTGCTTTATAGGCAAAACAATGAATGATGCAATCTGAAACTGGTATTGCATACATGATATGAATTTGCCAGTCATAGCATTAACGCCTATCATCATGAAATGCTTTGAGAGGATAGTTATGACACACATTAAGAAATGTATTCCAGTCATGCTCGACCCATATCAATATGCATATCGTCAGAATAGATCCACTGATGATGCAGTAAATGCTGCCATTTATACCATTCTCAGACATTTGGAGGGGAGGGACACGTATTCTTCAGCATTCAACACTGTCATCCCTCAAAGTTTGTGTGACAAGCTCCTCCTCCTGGGATTGACACCATCCCTCTGCAGCTGGGTGCTGAGTTTCCTCTCAGACCGGCCCCAGTCTGTCCATATTGGGAATACAACATCAGCCACAAGATCTGTCAGCATTGGTTTCCCCCAAGGCTGTGTCTCTAGCTCCCTGCTCTATACTCTCTTTACCCATGACTGTGTGGCATCTCATCAATACACCAGCATTATTAAATTTGCTGATGACACCACAGTCATTGGGCTGATCACCGGTGGAGAGGAGACAGAGTACAGGGCAGAGGTGGCATCACTCGAGGTCTGGTGTAGGGAAAACAATCTCCATTTAAACATCAACAAGACCAAGGAGATGATTGTCGACCCAAGGAAGAGGAGAGTGCAGCATACACCCATCTACATAGGAGAGACGGAGGTAGAGAGGGTAACAACTTTCAAATTCCTCAGAATCTACATCAGCGAGGATCTCACTTGGTCACAAAACACAACACAACTTATAAAGAAAGCCCATACAAGACTCTACTTTTTAAGAAAGCTCGAGAAATTTGGTATGAGAACCAAAATCTTGAGTAACTTCTATAGAAGTACAGTGGATTATTGTTACCAGTTCCATCATTGTGTGGTTTGGAAACTGCACAGTGCAATAGAGAATGGCGCTCCAGCGTGTGATTAAAACTGCACAAAACATCTGTGAAGCGGCCTTCCCTTCTCTACAGGACTCCTACAAAAGTCGAGTCATCAGGAGGGCCCAGAACATCATAAAGGATCGGACACACCCTCAAAACTCGCTGTTTGCACTACTCCCCTCTGGGAGGCGCTACAGAAGCATCAGGTCGAGAACAACATGGCTCACCAATAGTTTTTTCCCACAAGCCATAAGACTCTTAAATAATCAGCGACTGTAATTAGTGCAGTCGTGTTTATGCACTGTATGGTCTTGTCTTTTAGTATAGGTAACTATACTATTATTGTATTGTAAAAGGGAAACAAGCAAGTAAGAATTTCATTGCATAGTTTAACTTGTTTAACTGTGTATATGACAATAAATTTCTTTGAATCTTTGAATCTTTGAATTGCATTGTGTTATTCCTAGAAATAACATGATGCAATCACAATGAAATTTAAATCACTCTGCTGAACAAATTGCCCTATATTAACTCTAGAAATCATACAGCAGCAAAACTCAATTCCTGGAGGGCCACAGCCCTGCAGAGTTTAGTTCCAACCCTGCTCCAACACAAGCGCGGGGCACAAACTAACATGGGGCTAGTTGTAACACACATGGTTGGCTGATGTCATGTCTTTTCTCGATTGTTTGCTGATCAACTGCTCCTGTCTGCCTCGCTGCTCAGTGGTTTGCCTCTGTAGCTCTGTATAGCCTTATTGTTTATATCCTTGTTGTTTATATTATCATCACCATATATCTAATATTGTCTAATATTGCCTATCACATTAATTAGACGTCGCTAGCTTTTAATCTAAATCGCTATCACAATGCGTTAGCATTTCACTAGCCTGTTACCTTGTTATCTGCGCCTACTTATTGGCGATTTTATTACACGGAACGTGAAAATAGAGACACCAGCCACCATAGCCACGTTTGCCGGGAGCCAGAGTGCCTGACATCAAAGCAAATTTAAAAGTGCTGGCTAATGCTAATTGTAAATACTCTAAGATTATTCACATTGACACTAATGTTGTCCGACTTCGGCCGGTCGGAGATCACTCGCAAGAACAATGTCAGACATTGTAATTTGTTCTGGCCCCCTTCCTGTTCGTTGGAGTGATGAGATACTTAGCAGACTATCATCACTCAATGGCTGGCTCTCTGAGTGGTGTCCTCAGAATAATATAGGGCTCATAGACAGTTTGAAAAGGGGCAGACCTGAACTGTTGAAAAGAGATGGTATTCATCCCTCCTTGGATGGTGCCGCTCTTCTCTCTAGTAATATGGCACATAGTCTTAGAGCTGAAACATGACAAACTGGGGCCCAGGTCAGAAAGCAGACAGACTGGCTAAACCGACCTTCTGCTAGCTGTCTCACGTCACAGAAGTCAGATAAATCCCAACACATAGAGAGTGTTTCACCTAGATATCATAACATAGAAACTGTGTATGTACCCCATATCAGTAAATACAAAAAACTCCCAAACCCATTTAAGGGTAAAAATTTAATTGATGTTCAACAAATACAAAACAGATGCAATACTGATAAACAAATGATAAAGCTTGGGTTGCTGAATATTAGATCCCTTTCTTTAAAATCTCTTATTGTAAATTATATTATCACAGACAATAATCTAGATGTGCTGTGTTTAACAGACACCTGGCTAAAACCGGACGATTACATTACTTTAAATGAGTCTAGCTCTCAAGGTTACACAAGCCGCGTCGGAAAGGCAAAGGGGGAGGTGTTGCTGTAATTTATAATAATACCTTCAGTATTACTCAAAAGTCTTTCAAATATAATTCCTTTGAAGTGATGGTGCTTTATGTAAGGTTATATAATGTAAGCAACAAATCCCATTTGACATTTGTGCTGGCTACTGTATACAGGCCACCAGGGCACCATACAGACTTTGTCAAAGAATTTGCAGATTTTCTATTGGAGTTAGTACTGGCTGCAGATAAAGTCCTAATTGTTGGTGATTTTAATTTCCATGTAGATAATGAAAAAGACACATTGAGATTTTAATTTACATACTGTAGTATTGACAATGTTCTTAGATGTAGGAAGGAAGGGGACAGGGTCGGCGTTCAACTGCTGACTGAGCTTTATTTCAGTAAATTCAAATGTCAAACAAAAACTGTGCAACGCACAACAGCAAAACAAAATAATCCACAAAGGGCTTCACTCCAGTCTCTGCATATACAATCCACAATGGGCTTCACTCCAGCAGTGTTGTCGTGCACCAGCGGCTCAGTCAGCAGTTCCCCTCTCTCTCACCGACTCCTGCTTCTCGCGGCGTTTTAACCTGTCTCCGCGGCAATTACTGAAATGAGAAACAGGTGTTCGTGATTTACATTTAACCTGCTCACTCACCAAGGATCTCCCGATGCTCTCTCCCGTTGCAGACCTCGCTGAACCACGCCCCCCTCGCCACACATACATTCTAAACTCTACTGGAGTTAGACAACACATGTCAGGACCCACTCATTGTCATAATCATACTTTAGATCTAATATTGTCACATGGAATTGATATTGATGCTGTTGAAATTCTGCAGCAGAGCGATGACATCTCAGATCATTATCTAGTCTTGTGTATACTACATTTAGCCAAGGCTGCAAAACTGCCTCTCTGCCACAAATATGGTAGAACGTCTCGGTTACGTATGTAACCCTCGTTCCCTGAAGGAGGGAACGGAGACGTTCGTCAGTAGTGACCGACGAATTGGGATATCGCTTAGAGAGCCCTATCATCTTCGTATGAACTAAAACAAGCCAATGGAATTGGCGTGCGATATTTGCATAATGCGCACCGCCCCCGTCAGGTGTATATAAATAGGAAGCGGATGCAATCGCACTCTGTTTTTCGCTGAGGAGACAACTGGTGTCCGCACTACAGCGAGGGTACAGAAACTGTGGCGACGGGACGTACGTCTCCGTTCCCTCCTTCAGGGAACGAGGGTTACATACGTAACCGAGACGTTCCCTTTCAGTCGGTCACGTTCGACGTACGTCAGTAGTGACCGACGAATTGGGATCCCAACTAAAGCGCCACAGTTACGAAACCCCTTCCAGTGCCCAGCACAAGCTCAGCCGCCCATAGCACCGGCTGGCGGTGAAGGGGGCGAGCTTACACCGAGAGAGTCTACTGCTGTCTAACCACTACCCACTAAGTAAACTAGACACACTGGGGAAGCGAACCCGTAAGGGACGCTGCGGAGACCACTACCTACCCAATGGGGGAGGAGTTTACGTGGGAATACACACATGGACTGGCCCGGGGGGCAGTACGCATATGGAGTCCCTGGGATGGCTCCACCTGGTTAGGGGGAGACTCATCTGACAGGTGACAGCAGAGCTGGCTCTGCTAAGGGAAAGACACGGACTCGGCCCGTAGGGAGTTTTAAACCGTGGAAAATACACATATGGGACCGCTCACGTAGAGGGGTCACGACATATGGGCCCCAGCCAACAGACAGCGTCAGCGACGGATGTAGGCCTGGCATCAGACACTCCGCAATGTCCGAGCCGAAGGGGGAGGCGGAGGAACTCGACAGGGTTCGCCAAGCGGGGAACACGACTGGAGTGAAGTATGCACGTATCCGGCCAGTGGCGGGAATGGCATTGCAAGCCGACACTTAGAGTGGGTACAACACGTCTACCGACTAGTGGATGCGAGTACACGTGAGGATACCGGCTCTACACGTAGGCTATAAAACCTAGCGAACGTGTTAGGTGTCGCCCAGCCCGCAGCTCTACAGATATCTGTCAGCGAGGCGCCATGAGCCAGCGCCCAGGAAGAGGCCACCCCTCTGGTGGAGTGGGCTCTCAACCCGAGCGGGCAAGGCACGCCCTGGGATTCGTACGCCAAGGCGATGGCATCCACTATCCAGTGGGCCATCCTCTGCTTGGAGACAGCCTTTCCCTTCTGCTGGCCTCCGTAACAGATGAAGAGCTGATCTGAGGTCCTGAAGCTTCGCGTTCTATCCACGTAAACGCGCAGAGCGCGGACGGGACAGAGCAAAGCTAGGGCTGGGTCTGCCTCCTCCGAGGGCAGCGCTTGCAGGTTCACTACCTGATCTCTGAAGGGAGTGGTAGGAACCTTGGGCACGTATCCAGGCCGGGGTCTCAGGATGACGTGAGAATCACCGGGCCCGAATTCTAGGCACGTTTCGTCGACCGAAAATGCATGCAGATCCCCTACCCTCTTCAGGGAAGCCAATGCGACCAGAAGGACAGTTTTTAGGGACATAACCTTCAGGTCAACTGATCGCAAAGGCTCAAAGGGATGACCCCGGAGAGCTGTGAGAACCAGGGTCAGATCCCAAGAGGGTACGGAGGAAGGGCGAGGAGGATTCAGTCTCCTGGCCCCCCTCAGGAATCTGACGATCAGATCGTGTTTCCCCAGGGACTTACCCTCAACTGCGTGGTGATGTGCGGCAATAGCGGCAACATACACCTTGAGGGTGGAGGGAGACAGCCTTCGCTCCAACCCATCTTGCAGAAAGGAAAGCACGGATCCGACCGAACATGATCGGGGGTCCTCTCGGCGAGAGGCGCACCATTCGACGAACAGGTTCCACTTCAGCGCATAGAGACTCCTAGTGGAAGGAGCTCTAGCGGAAGTGATGGTGTCTACGACCGCTTGCGGGAGATCACTCAGAACCTCCGCCTCCCGTCCAGGGACCACACGTGGAGGTTCCACAGATCGGGACGCGGGTGCCACAGGGTGCCCCGTCTCTGAGTCAGGAGGTCCTTCCTCAGAGGAATCGGCCAGGGAGGGGCTGTCGCGAGGAGAATGAGGTCTGAGAACCAGGTCCGAGTGGGCCAGTACGGAGCCACTAACAGAACCTGCTCCCCGTCCTCCCTGACCTTGCACAGGAGTTGTGCGAGAAGGCTCACTGGGGGAAACGCATATTTGCGTAGACCCGGGGGCCAGCTGAGTGCCAGGGCATCCGTGCCGAGCGTGCCGCCGGTCAGGGAATAGAACCACTGGCAGTGGGCAGTCTCCGGGGAGGCAAACAGGTCTACCTGGGCCTCGCCGAAACGCTGCCAAATCAGCTGAACCGCCTGGGGGTGGAGCTGCCACTCGCCCGCAAGTGGAGGCTGCCGTGACAGCTCGTCGGCCGCACGGTTGAGCACACCTGGGACATGAGTGGCCCGAAGGGACCTCAGATGCTTCTGACTCCACAACAAGAGATGGCGGGCGAGTTGCGACATGCGACGGGAGCGTAGACCACCTTGATGGTTGATCAATGA
The DNA here is from genome assembly GCA_036281575.1 of Ancherythroculter nigrocauda. Classification (NCBI taxonomy): domain Eukaryota; kingdom Metazoa; phylum Chordata; class Actinopteri; order Cypriniformes; family Xenocyprididae; genus Ancherythroculter; species Ancherythroculter nigrocauda. The sequence goes on along the minus strand of VTFQ01000003.1, from coordinate 36,256,086 downwards.
GAACATGAACCATCCACAAAAGCTGCCTCAGCGTGCTGAACGCCCAAACACGAGATGCAGCGATTATGCCCATCAGCAGGGACCAGGGAACGACCGCACCCAGTAACGCACAGACGAAATGACATACTGTCAGGGTTCGTCTGTAAAGCTCTTTTAGAAGGGGAAGTCAACTCACTCGTGCTGAAGCACCCAGGGAGCGACGCGATGTGTCAGGTACACCACTCCCTGACACACCGAGGAACCGGCCCAAATCGCTCACACACACACTCTTTGTGTTGCTGTGAAAACAGCAGTTTTTAGAGCTTATAGCTCAGCTCCTCGGACACTCGCGACCTCGCTGAACGTGCCCTCTTTCACCAGCACTGAAGCTCGCTGTAATCCTCTTCTTGAGGCAATGTTTTAATTCAAAACAAAACGAAGAAAAGAGTCTTCAAACAGGACACCAGAGAATGGCTCCGAAGCGAAAGACAGAGTGCGATTGCATCCGCTTCCTATTTATATACACCTGACGGAGGCGGTGCGCATTATGCAAATATCGCACGCCAATTCCATTGGCTTGTTTTAGTTCATACGAAGATGATAGGGCTCTCTAAGCGATATCCCAATTCGTCGGTCACTACTGACGTACGTCGAACGTGACCGACTGAAAGGGAACTATCACTTCTACCACTAAAGATTGCTTTATAAATAATCTTCCTGATCAGTTCCATCTCCTAAGCATACCAGATAGCTTAAAAGAACTCTATGTTACAACAGAAACTATTGACTCTCTCTTTTCCAGCACACTAGACACAGTTGCTCCTTTGCGCTTAAAGAAGATTAAGGAGATTAGTCCAACGCTGTGGTAAAATGAGCACACTCGGGCCCTCAAGAGAGCAGCCAGAAAATGACTTTTTTTTTGCATTTCGTGGAAATAACAAATTTTAATCTACAGAAAGGGCTTAAAAACGGCAAGATCTAGTTATTTTTTCAAATCTTTTAGAAGACAACAAACACAACCCTAGGTATTTATTTAATACAGTGGCTAAATTAATGAGAAATAAAGCTTCAACTTCTGATGTCTCCAAACAGCACAGCAGTAATGACTTTATGAACTTTTTTACTTGCAAGATTGATAATATTAGAGAGAAAATTATGTCTACTACAGTATCGCATCAGACAGTGCATTGTAGTATCCTGAGGAAAAATTCCATTCATTCCCTGCTATAGGAGAGGAAGAATTGTCTAAACTCGTTAAATCACCAAAATTAACAACATGTATGTTAGACCCTATACTGACTAAGCTATTGAAAGAGATGCTTCCAGAGGTCATATATCCTCTTCTTAATATCGTTAATTCATCTTTATCACTAGGATACATACCGAAAACTTTTAAGCTGGCTATTGTTAAACCTCTTATTAAAAAAAACACAACTTGATCCTAGAGAATTAGTCAATTACAGGCCGATCTCGAATCTACCTTTCTTTGTCAAAAATACTAGAAAATGCAGTATCATCACAACTATATTCCTTTTTAGAAAGAAATGGTATCTGTGAGGATTTCCAGTCAGGATTTAGACCTTGCCATAGTACTGAGACTGCTCTCAAAAGATTTGCTCTTTTCATCATATAAAAGTGTTTTTGTTATGTTTGGTGTGAGCACATGGCTTGTCATGTTTCTTTGTGCCATGTGCTCTCATGTCTATTGTCTTGACCCAGCCGATCTTGTTACCTCATTATTGGTTGATTTGCCCCACCTGTCCTCCCTCATTACCTGCCTTGTTTGCTCTCCTATTTATTCTCCTTGTGTTTGCAGTCCTGTGCTGGATCGTTGTCATTCTATGTTACCTTGTGTGTTGCAGTTGAGTCAAAGTCAAGTCCAAGTCAAGTCAGTCAAGTCTGTTTTCCCCCTTGGGGTAGTTTTTGTTGTGTTTTTTTTTTTTTTTATTATTATTAATAAAAGAGTCCTTCAACCTGCATCATTGAGTCCTCACTCCTTCCACCACCTAATACCTGACAGTTCAGTGTGGAGTACCACAAGGCTCAGTACTAGGACCATTGCTTTTCACTCTGTGCATGCTACCCTTGGGAGATATCATTAGGAAGCATGGCGTTAGTTACGCAGATGATACTCAGCTCTATATTTCTTCGTGCCCTGACGAAATGTACCAATTCACAAAATGAACGGAATGCATAGCTGATATAAAAAAATTGGATGACTAGTAATGTCCTACTACTAAATTCAGAAAAAAACAGAGATTCTAATTATCAGACCAAAATAAAACCTCTGTACATAATAACCTAGAATACTGTCTAACACTTGATGGCTTCTCTGTTAAGTCTTCGTCGTCAGTTAGGAACCGGGGTGTGCTCACTGATACCAATCTTTCATTTGAAAGCTGTTACAACAGAGACACCGGAGGCAGAGATAAAAGCAGTAATGATGGTTTATTGAGGGCCGAGGACCCCGACGTCGTGGTGGTCGTCCTCTAGGGCGTGGGGCAGGTCTGTCCGGGAGGTTGGTGTGGAAAGTCTGTAACAGATTAGGATCAAGGATATCATTCTTGGAGACCCATGAGCGTTCCTCGGGGCCATAACCTTCCCAGTCTACCAGATATTCCAATAGACCACCACGGCGCCGGGAATACAGAATTTCACGAACCATGTAGGCAGTACCATCGTCCAGGATAAGTGGAAGGGGGGGGCTCGATGGCTGCCACGTCAGGTTCTGTGGAGGGAAGAACAGAAGGGTGGTGAGGCTTCAATAGTGAAACATGAAAGGTGGGATGAATTCTCTTGTATTGTGCAGGGAGTTGAAGGCGATAAGTGACGGGGTTGATCTGTCGAAGGATGGTGAACGGGCCAATGAAGCGGGGACTCAGCTTCTTGCAGGGCAGACGCATCCTGATGTCTCTGGTGGACAGCCAGACCTTCTGCCCCGGTTGATAGGTAGGGGCGTTGGAGCGCCGAAGGTCGGCTGTCATTTTGCGTCTGCGCAGGGCCCTCTGCAGTTGGTGGTGTGCTGAGTCCCAAACCCTCTCGTTCTCCCGGAACCAGTAGTTGACTGCCGGAACGTTGGAGGGTTCCCCATCCCAGGGGAACAGTGGGGGTTGGTAGCCGAGTACGCACTGAAAAGGTGTTAGTCCAGTTGTGGCTTGTCGGAAGGAGTTTTGTGCGTACTCGGCCCAACCCAGGTACTGGTTCCAGGAGTCCTGGTGGCCATGACAGAAGGTATGCAGGAAGCGGCCTATCTCCTGGATCTTCCATTCCGTCTGCCCGTTCGACTGAGGATGGTATCCGGACGACAGGCAGACGGTCACACCCAGGAGGGAGAAGAACGCCTTCCAGACACGGGAGATAAATTGGGGCCCTCTGTCAGAGACTATGTCTTCGGGGATTCCATAATGACGGAAGACATGGTTGAACATCAGTTCTGCAGTAGTCATGGCGGTAGGTAGACCTCCCAGGGGAATCAAACGGCAGGCTTTGGAGAAGCGGTCTGCAACTACCAGGATGCACGTGTGACCATCAGACTCAGGGAGATCGGTGACGATGTCCACTCCCAGGTGTGACCAGGGTCTCTCAGGAACGGGCAGAGGATTGAGCTTGCCGGTGGGAAGATGGCGTGGGCTCTTGGAGATGGCACACTCCCTGCAGCCCTGCACGTACCTCCTGACGTCGTTGGCCATGTTGGGCCACCAGAAGCGCTGTTTGAGCAGCGAGAGGGTCTCATTGACCCCCGGGTGGCCAGTGCCAAGTGAAGAGTGAATGGTGTGCAGGAGTGGAGTGTGTCGTGTCCATGTGATGTACTGCAAGCCTTGGGGGCAACCCGGCGGAGTGCGTGAGGAGGCATTGGAGGAGGGTTTCTTCCGACCACTGGATAGGGCTCACGAAGATAGATTCAGGCAGGATAGTTTCGGGAGTTTCATTCCTTTCCTCTGGAGCATGAAGACGGGACAGAGCATCAGCCTTTATATTCTTGGAACCTGGACGATAGGATATGGAGAAATTGAACCGTGAAAAGAACATGACCCAACGAGCTTGGCGAGGGTTGAGTCTTTTAGCAGCCTTCAGATACTCAAGGTTTTTATGATCAGTGAGAACTTGGAAGGGATGGTTAGCCCCCTCCAACCAATGCCTCCATTCTTCCAGGGCGAGTTTGACTGCCAGGAGTTCACGGTCACCGATGTCATAGTTGACCTCCGCCGGGTTGAGCTTGCGGGAGCAGAAGGCACATGGATGGAGTCTACTTGGTGTCCCCTGCTGCTGCGACAGGACCGCTCCCACTCCGGTCGTGGAGGCGTCCACCTCCACGACGAAAGGCAAGTCCGGGTTAGGGTGGACGAGGAGGGGAGCGGTGGTGAAGGCCTTCTTGAGGGTCTCAAGAGGGCGTTGGTGGCAGGCTGGGACCAGGACAGAGACTTGGGCTGCTTGCGTAACAGGTTGGTGAGTGGGCTGACTATGGTACTGTAGTTCTTGATGAAGCGGCGGTAGAAATTGGAGAATACGAGGAAGCGTTGAAGTTCTTTTATGGTGGTTGGAGTTGGCCAGGTCTGGATAGCAGAGACTTTCCCCTCGTCCATCCGGATGCCACTGTGATCAATTACGAAACCCAGGAAGTGGACAGAGGGCTGGTGGAATGAGCACTTCTCTGCTTTGAGGAACAGATGGAATTGCCGTAAGCGTTGGAGGACCTCCGCAATGTGGTGGCGATGTTCGGCCAAGCTCCGGGAGTAGATGAGGATGTCGTCAATATACACCAGCACGAACTTGTGGAGAAACTCCCGGAGCACCTCGTGGATGAAATCCTGGAATACGGAGGGGGCGTTGACCAGGCCATACGGCATGACAAGATATTCATAATGGCCGGTGGGCATGACGAAGGCGGTCTTCCACTCGTCCCCCTCGTGTATCCGGATGAGGTTGTACGCGCTGCGGAGGTCCAGCTTGGTGAACACAGTGGCACCACGGAGATGTTCCAGGGCCGCTGGGATGAGGGGAAGTGGATAACGGAATTTGATGGTTATCTTGTTGAGTGCGCGGTAGTCTATGCATGGCCGCAAGCCTCCGTCCTTCTTTGCCACAAAGAAAAAGCTTGAAGCAGCAGGGAAAGTAGACGGGCGGATGTATCCTTGGTTAAGGGCCTCTTTGATGTATTCCTCCATGGCCTTCTCCTCCGGTACTGACAGGGGGTAGATGCGTCCCCTGGGCACTGGCTCACCCGGTAACAGATCGATGGCACAGTCCCATGGCCGGTGTGGAGGTAGCTTGGAGGCGCGTTGCGGGCAGAAGACATCACTGAAGGAGGCGTAGTCGGGGGGAATATCCACAGAACGCTTCTCAGCAGGACTTTCGATGGACGTGGCATTGATGGAGATTGTCTTGGAGAGTGGAGATCTTGGAGCCGGAAGTACTGGGAAGCAGTTGGAGAAGCAGTGGTCGCCCCACTTCAGGACTTCGCCCGTGCGCCAGGAGAGGGGGTGGTGGGGCTGTGCTGTTCGAGCCACGGGTGCCCTAGAACCACATCAGCGGTGGACTCCTCCAGAACCAGCAGATGGATGTTCTCCGTGTGAAGTATATCCACTTGTAGTTGAAGAGGTCCCACACAATGACGGATCATCTTACGGCTTAGGGGTTTTCCCGTGATGGAGTGGACCTGGTAATTAATCGGAGACGGCGAGGTCTTGAGTTTGAGGTGTCGACAGGGGGCGCCGGAGATGAAATTTCCTGCTGACCCTGAATCGAGGAGTGCCACCACTGGAACAGAGGCATTAGCAGCAGTAAGGTTCACAATTGTAGTGAGTGGTTTCATTTTTTTAATGGAGGGAATGATAGCACTCACCACGGGCTGAGGAGGACGAGTTGGGCATGTGGAGATTACATGCCCTGGAGATCCACAGTATAAGCACAGATTCAGGGTCAGCCTTCTCTGTCTTTCAGCAGCAGTTAGACGGGAATTGTCCACTTGCATGGGTTCACTTGCTGGTTCTGGAAAGCTGACGGGTTCGGACCGACGGAGGAGGATGTTGGAGAGTGGCTGGCCCTGGTGTTCAAGGAGACATGACTGCATACGAGAACCCACGCGGATGGCGAGTTGGATAAAGCGTTCGAGTCCTATGGAGTCCTCGTATGCAGCGAGATGCAACCGCACGTTAGGCTCCAATCCTTGCCGAAAGGTGGTGATGAGGGCTTGTTCATTCCATCCGCTGGTGGCGGCTAGCATTCTGAACTGCAAGGCATAATCATTAACAGTGTTATTTCCCTGTTTTAGATTGTAAAGTTTCTCACCAGTTGAAGAATCAGCCAGAGGTTTTCCGAAGACCTCACGGAAGTGAGAGACGAACGCCGAGTAAGACTTTACAACTGAGCCTTTCTGAGTCCAGAGTGAATCCACCCATTGAAGGGCCTTACCTTGCAGTTGGGAGATTATGAACGCGATTTTAGCCTTGTCGGTGGGGTAGAGGCGCGGTTGCATCTCCAGGACCAACTCACATTGAAGGAGGAATCCGCTGCAATCCTCCGCCGATCCTGAGTAGGGCGCCGGTTTGGCCATGGGACTGGCGGTAAACACAGGAGAAGAAGTGGTGTCGGTGGATGCGGAAGCAGCAGCGGTGGTGGGTGACGGTGATGGTGGTTGTGGGGTGAGTGCTCGGCGCAGTGTGTCCACAAGCTCCTGGAATGGATCGGTGAGGCTCATGCTGATTAATGCTGTTATGGTCCGGTCTTCTGTTACAATAGAGACACCGGAGGCAGAGATAAAAGCAGTAATGATGGTTTATTGAGGTATTCAGCAGAGTAACAGGTAAGTGGATGATGAGTTTGCTGGTCTTGGAGAAGAATGAGAGGTAATACTGTCCTTTTTGTTGTGTTGCAGGTTAAGATGGAAGGAGACGCTGGAGACGGAGGACTGGGACACTGACACACACAGGCAGGTAGGAACACGAGGAGCACTGGAGACGAAGGAGACGATGGAGACGATGGAGGCAGGTAAGTATAGCGTTTGGAGTCCTTGAAGTAAGCATACAACTGGCTGTAGTGCAAACGAGACCGGACAGTGAGTGTGTGTGAGTGTGGAGCTTAAGTGCTGGTGGTAATGACGGTGCTGATGATCTTCAGGTAGCGGTGATTAGTATGCTGGTGATTGAGTGCGTGGGTAAGGGAGTGAGGTGGAACCTGACGTGTCTGTGACAAAAGCCACATTTCTAGAATTTGTAAAACCGCATTCTTCCATCTTAAAAATATATCTAAACTATGTCTATTACGATCTCAGTCTAAAACTATGTCTAAAACTCACGTTTATTACGATTTCAGAATTCTGGCCAATTGATAATACCTAATATATCAAAATCAACTGCAGGCGGTAGATCCTTCTCCTATTTGGCACCTAAACTCTGGAACAAATTTCCTAGCATTGTTCAAGAAGCAGGCAGACTCTGTCAGTTTAAGGCGAGACACTACAGGTGAATAGGGATTTTTTTTAAATTAAAAGATATCACTGTGAAACTTTTCCAGTTTATTACTGGCATAAACATAAGAAAAAAATGTATTACAAATTTTGTGTAAATTTATGTTTTAATATGCAAATGAGGCCTTATATACTTAAATATATGCTCATTTGCATACATTTCCAAAAACAAAATCTGAAAATTGGAATGGTCCAGGTTTAAATTTTTTGGTTATATTTGTTGACATATTAGATGAAAGGGCTTTTACAGAAGGGATTCTGGATATCTTATTTTGTGCTTTAGTAAATTAGAGAATACTGACAATAGCCTTAAAAAAACTATTTTCGCCATGTTTTTTTGAGTAAAATGACCCATAATTCAGGATAGGAATGATATATCAACAAATCCCTCTGTAAAAGCCTTCAGAATATAGTTAAGTATAAGTCTGGAAAAGTTGGTGCTTGTAGGTGCTACTGAAGTGGATATATCTGACTCTGAGAGTGAGAAAAAACTCATTTTGAGAAAACGGCCTTTAAAGTTTTTATATTGTATAAGTTCATTTATTTCTATTGAAACCCCCGACCTACAAACAAAATATATATTCAGTTTATTAATATCTGTATTATGTAATATTTAAAACACATGGAAATTGATAAATGAATAAATTATTAATAACAATAGCCTTAAGCTGAAGAGAACTACCATAACAAACACACATAACAGCAGTCACAAAAACTGCAAACTTCTGCAGTACCTATCTCTCTCACACAGACTACACTCCAGCAACACACTACTACAGAACCCATGATTCTGTGGATCGATGTTAATTTTCAGCCCTGATCCAGCACAGTTAGGACAACACAAACACATGACTAATTCATACAATCGTGTGACGTGAATTATGAGCCATTCCTGTGTGGCGCGGCTGTCATTCCCAATCCCTCCAACACACTCTTTCCCTTTCCAAACAATAGGTTACGCGATGAGACACTCGATGATGGGGTTTCATCGTCTAATCTGTTGTTTACTTTCATTTTACTAGCTCTTGCAAGTGACAGCTGTTGCCGTATTTTGATTTCGGCGTTGTCGGCATTTTCTCTCAGGCGCAGAATAAACAAGGAAGCGTGACGCCTGAGAACCAATCACGTAGTCGGAAATTCACATCGATCAATCAGATGTGGGTTTCGGCTGTAGATTCCCCGGCAAACTTTCGCGGTTGGTTATTTCTACAAAGGAAATGTCCATATTTGGATTAGACAGCGCTGTTAATGAGACTGAGAGCTTTACAATGATACGAGGCATAATATGTTTCTGTGAATGGAGACGGCACGGGAGCTCGCGTTAGAATGCTAACTTTTGGTGATTTCCGATAGAAATCTAAAGGCGCAAGTTGACAAAATGTAATGAAATAACCACCTTAATGTGTAATGTTGACATATTTTTTATTTTGACATGAAAGCTTACATGTTAAGGGAGCAAACTGGCCCAAAATCTCAAAATTGACCACTGCATGAAAAAACGATGTTTTCACCTGCCGTGTCTCGCCTTAAATCTAGACTAAAAACACATCTCTTTAACCTGGTATACACATAACCTATTTTTAATTTATGTTTTCAAATCTGTTAAAGGATTATTAGGCTGCATAAATTAGGTCAGCCGGAATCAGGAACACTTCTTATAACACCAGATGTACTCTTTACATCAGAAGAAGAATTGCATCTACACTAATATTAGTCTCTCTGTTTATCCCGAGGTTTACCGTAGTCCGCCAGATCCGGGCCGTATCCAGGTCAGATTGAGGACCTGTGCCTAGACATGATGACAATGCAGTCCTGAAGTGTCAGCAGAGATTGTGTAAACTAGATCATCCCCTGTGAAGGCTTCACTGACACGACAGCCAATGGCACAGATTCCCAACAAACCATCCCATATCGGCGTGATGAATACGATCTTTAACTAGATGGAACTGGATTAAATATTTTGACTGTTGCAATCCCAATCAGGTTTATGAAAGCTGCCTGAATCATAATCAAGCACTGTTCGCTGTTGGCCAGAGGAGAACCGGCCCCCCGGTTCCTTGTGGCCGTTGCCTTTGGCTTGCTTAGTTGGGGACATTTGACACTTGATATTCAACAATGTTTTTTGATCTGCCTGCATTGACACCATTGTATGTGAACTGAACTGAGCTGGACAATGACATTACTGTTTTCTCCAGTGCTTATATATAGATAAACTAATAACTATTGTTTTTTTTTTTTTTCAACAGAATGAATCAATACTGAATTTACTTAAGCTGGACAATGACACAATTGTCTTTAAGAGCTGCTGTGCAGCCAAAATTATTTACCAGTTATCACTGTAAAGCTGCGTTGACACAATCTGCATTGTAAAAAGCGCTACTAAGTATAATTGCAGCCAGACTAATTATCAGTATACTTCAAGTGTGTTAATGATTAACTTGAAACTTGAAGTGTGCTATTTTGAAACAACTTAATTTGTACTAAGTATATTTTAGTTGTAAGTAAGTTGTATTAAAACATAACTTTAAGTATATTTAGTGTAATTTTGTGTGCTAAATTGGAACATCTTCAAGTATACTTCAAGTATACTTTAAGTATATGCCTGTGTAGGGACTAATTACATGCTCGATTAGTAATATTAAGGTGTACTTTATTTGTGTTATAAGTATATTTTATTTGTGTTATAAATATACTTTGTGTTATAAGTACACTTTATTTATCTTTAAGTATAATTTATTTGTGTTATAAGTATACTTTATTTGTGATTTAAGTACATTACAAATTAATTACGAGTGTCTTCTAACACACAAGCAATATACTATGAATATATTATTTTACAGGTATACTGTATGCTCAGTACCTTTGGCTTATTCCAAATACTAAAAATTACACACTTTGTAGTCAATAACAATATACTTTATTACTTAGCTATACTTACTTAGCTGTACAATATATAGTAGTCAACATTTGAAGTGGATCAAAAAAAGTTGTAACACTGTGTTACAATGTGCCCCGTTATTAGAACTACGCTGTTCTATAACGTTAGCAATGTTTTTCACATTAATAACTTTTATGAATTGTATTGAAAAACCACAAGAAACAGTTGAATAAAGACTGAGATTTAATGTTCAGCATTAAGAAATTATTGTTTCAATAGATGTAAAGCATTCTGGCTTGTTTATTGTGTCCTGTTCGTCTTTGCATCATTACGTCACATCTGTTTACATAAAGAACGAGTCCCAGCTAGTAGGTTATACTGCATGTGAGGATCTTATACAGTCTATGGTGAGGATGCTACAGGTGGCAGATCATTTCTAACCTTTTCTCACAGCAGCTGGAATAATTAAACATTTTGATGGTGGATTGTATGGTATGACAAATGGACAATTAGAGATTAGACTGTACAAAAATTGAAATCTACAGGCAATGCTAATACACACTAAATACACAAAGTCACGCAATGCTGATGTTGTTAACATTAACAATTTGAGAGCAAGGTATAACAATAATAATTTGCATGGCTTGATGTGATACGAGCCAAGTGATCGTCAGATTTAATCACCATTGGTAGCGCGATTTATTGTAATGGTTTTTTTCTTAGTTAGTCAGAACAGCAGATTTGTTACTTACTTCTTCAGATGATATTTTCTGGTGAAAAATCTTATTTTGGTAATACTTCAAAGACTACAATCTGTGATTACGAAGTACCTATACAGTATCCACCGGTGCGGTGACTGACAGCCACACATTCTCATCAAAGCATTAGATTAATCCGGAGCCATGCCAATGCACAACCTACGTAAAGATGATAATTCCGCAAATAACTGCAATTGCAGGTTTCAAACAGAGATGGTGACAAAGAGGAAAAACTTACAGAATACAGCTTTAAACTATGCTGTATAGCTGTGTTTTGTGTATGTGCTAATTGTCAAACTCAAAAATTAATTCATTTTTAATTATTAAAAAACAATTTTTTATATCAAAAAGCTAATAATTGCATTTATATTGCCAAAATATTTTACTTTGTCTTGCATATTTTTTTCATTAGATCAGATAATATTTTAAAGGGGACCTATTATGCTCCTTTTCACAGGATGCAATATAAATCTCAGGTGTCCCCAAAATGTGTCTGTGAAGTTTCAACTCAAAATACCCCACAGATAATTTATAATAGTTTGTCAAATTTGCCCCTATTTTGGTGTGAGCAAAAACATGTGTGTGTCCCTTTAAATGCAAATAAGCTGCTGCTCCCAGCCCTCTTTCCAGAAGAGGGCAGAGTTTAAAAGCTCACGCTTCAGTTGCTCAACAACAACAAAGCTGGAGAATCTCACATGCAGCCAAAATGACGATTGTCAGTAACAGTGTTCAGCCTTACACCATTCAAACCAGAGTTGGACACTGATGGAGAGACTCAGGAAGAAGTTACAACTTTCAGAATGTGACTGGATGTTTATGAATGGTTAGTTAGTGGTTAGTAAATTTATGTTGTTGCTGTGGAGTTGATTCAACTCATCGACTAGCATTTACTGTCATGTTAACCTTTTGTGCAAATCCAGCATTGAACTGACCCTCGTTTGTGAAGCAGTCTGGCGTAAAATGACGGCATGGCAACAACAACTCTTCCTCCTCTCTAAAGCAGCCCAACATGGCCTCACCCCCTTTGTTGCATGTTCCCAGGGGCAGGGTTTAGTGGGTTAGTGATGCCACCAACCCGGCAAGAAGCTCACCAGCCATTTGTTGTAGTCCTTAAAAAGTGATTTCTGTGAAATTAAATATCTCCCTTTGTATTGAACTTTGAGCATTGTAACTTTGCAGATGTTGTTTATGCTCAAACAGCAACATTACACACTAACTAAAGTTTAAAAAAAAATCATAATCAAGAACCCCTTTAAGCTGTCATATGGTCATGTTACAACATAGCTCTCACGTTACAATGCGCCCCACCAATGGGACATGTTGTCACATTTCACTTCCATTCTTTCGAGGTAAATAAAGAAAAAAAGTATATGCTGTAATAATTAAACAAAACCACATTTTTGTACTAGACCTGTGTGAAATTATTGTGGAAAAAAATAAATTCTCTGAACCCCAAGTGGATTTACACAAAATGAGTAAGCCAAAAAGTGTTAGGTTGTGCCCTGCTCTTTCCTAGTTTTCAAACAAGCCTGAACTGACTTGATGAGCTGGATCAGGTGTGCTAAAATTAGGGTAGAAGCTAAACTGTCTTATTTGTCAGTAATTGATTTTGCAAAGGGACACATTTCTGTTTTGCCAAAGTGAGCAGAGATGCCTCATACTTGTGTGAACAGTTCAGATAACTTCAAATGGAGCCCATCAATGCTTGCAGACTATTGCTGGACAGTGACAAGAGATGCTCCATTTAATAAATACAAGAGACAAGCCAAGAAGCACCAAGTAGACACCGAATAGGACTAAACTATGTACATAAAAGTTTTTTGCCTTTTGTTTCATGATGAATTTGATTTATACAACCCTTTTGCTTTTACATGAACAAGACAGGTGACAGGTACTAATTACACAACATACATACGTAAAATGTAAAAACGTAAATATCTTGGAAACAGTAGTCAGTCAGTTGTATTAATTGTCATATTTGAATTCAGCACATCAAAATACATAATAAAAAGCATATTTTATCTCTGAAGCAGATTGTAGCAGATTCTAAAAAATTTTAGACCAGTGTACCAAAGTATATTCAATTGCTCCTATGAATACAATGTTCTGTGTGATGGACATCAACTATGATTGGCAGTGACCTCCACCTTTCTGTCCCTCCCTTTATCTGCAGGAGGGAGTGAGATGAATTCACAGCAGTAGGAAATCTGGTGTTTTGCCTGAGGAGCCTAAGACACAGGCCCTGTCATTGTTCCACAGCTGCCACCCCTTCCTCTTGCCATCTTTTGTTCCCTCTCACTGTACCTGTGAGCTACACTTCTCTCCGCCCTCTAATGAAGAGTGACAGTTATTCAGCAGACGGTGGAGCTCTGAACAGAGTCCCAAGTCCTCACTGTCTTATTTCTTTCCTCTGTTTTTCTTATTGTAGGGAAAACACCCTAGGAAGTAAAATTAGCTCAAATGAAATATTTATAGGGAGTTATAAAGAGTTGTTTAGATTACGACCGAGCAACTGATTCATCCAGCGTTCATTTGCTCGAGCCGTAATAAGCTCTTGTAACGGATATAAATATCCAACAATGGTGAAAACACTGATTAGAGCACGGTAACTAAATCGATAGTTTAAGACATTAAATTTTAGAATCACATAATACAAGACACTTTCTTTTTAAAATCTACAAGAGATTTTATTTATTCTAACACAAACTAATCTAACACAAACACATGCACATACACATACACACACATACATTCATACGCGTTGCAGTAAGAAGGAAATGAGAAAGAGTTTTGAAAGAGAGAGAGCGAGAGAGAGAGAGAGAAATATGATTAACAGAATTCCTATCAATGCATTTCAAAGACCCGAACGAACCATGAATCATTAATTTAAATGCACCAGTTCAGTTTTCATCTGGAGGTACTTCCTTGCGTTGACTTAAAGGTGAATTTCCCTCGTTGTGCAGAGAAGGGTTTCCCGAGTCGATGATTGGTCCAGGTCAGGTCCGTGTGGAACAATGAAAGGAAGTCTCTTTGTCACTGGAGTTGAAGTGGCAAAAGTCGTTGGTTGAACTTTGCGGCGAAACTTAGAACACAAGACTTTCAGCGGTAAAGGAAAATTAAGTAAAAGAAAAGAAAAGTGAGTGAAGGTTGGATGGCTTGAATGAGCGGCTTGTCTGTTCTTCTTGTTACTCCATTGTTCTTGGTACTTGTCTTGGCTTATTTTCCCAGAACTAACCAACCACTTCACTATCTTGCAATACGATCATTTAAACTTAGTTGTTTGTCACACCTCTGAGGAGTCTTGGCCAATCAGATATTGTCCTGTTTCAAAAGGGGCTTTCCTCTGCCCCCAATAAAACATAGGTGTTACATCCTGTTTCTGCTTCAGCAGAGAGTGCCATTTTAACATAATTTCTATTTAACGAGTTCGTTTGCCCATATAATCTATAAGGTATTAGGTTAGCTAATTTGGCTTGCTGTCCACTGAGGAGGGGCTCGATGAAGCATCTTCAACTCGAGCTCTGATACACCCCCCAGTGAATAAATATAGGATGTGATTACATAGGGCAAGGTACCTGAAATGAAGGTGGAGTTTGGGGAGGTGGAGGGATGCTAAAACAGCTGAGACTGAAGAGAGGTAAGCAGCTGCTTATATACTCTGGCTGTTGATTGGAAGATTAGATGGGCTGGCTCCTCCCTAAATTACGTTTAGGAACTTCACTAAATGGAATACAATACATTTTAAACAGATTTCATTCAAGTCAGGATATAGGAAAGGGGGAAAGAATCAAATTAAGTCCAAATAAGGCATACTTTCAGTCATTCAGTCAAGAGTTAACATATTTACATGAATTGTGAGTGTTCTAAAGCCTAACTGTTTACAGGTAGTACTTGTGGACACATAATGCAAAATGTATGTAGTTAAAAGATGTTTGATAAGTCCATTAAAATTGTTGGAACAATTTTGAAGCAGTTTTATTTGTAGAACAGTCTCTTTGGCTTTTCTGTGAAGTAAGGAAACAAAAGGGGTCTGCATTGTCTCTCTGTTTCTTTGCTCTGGTGATCAAAGGATCTATCTTCTTGGGTGACCCTTTGGTATGTCACTTCTCCTGCTATCAGGAAGCATAGGGTGTCGTAAAAGCACTCAGAATTGGTTCTCTCTGTAGACGAGCTGGAGCCGAAACCTCGATTCTGAATTAGAATTATGTTTTGAAAGAATCATCTGAATGATTCATTTGTCTGGTTTGTCCACAGTTCCTACATTATTCTGTTCCCTTATTAATTTTCTTGCTGCTTCCTTCTGTCTCTTTCAAAGCCTTTCTCCACATCCAAGGGAACAAATGAAATGTACAAATTGCCATGGCCTCCATTGTAAATTGCTCAAAGAAGTTCCAGATATATGAATTATGAGCTGTATTGATTGCTTTAATGAGCTATGAGGTTAGCTATGACAGAAGGTGTAAACGGTAAACTTTGCCCTGGTGTAAGGCTATTTAGCACTTTAGCATTGTACTGGCCATGGCATATATATCGTTGCATTATGATGTTTATTTTTCATTGTGTCTCCATAATATTTGTGTTTTCTTTTTGAGCTCCCTTTCGAAAGGGAACTCGCACTGCATCCTAGAACACATATGGGGAACACCCTCGCGTGACAGGTGTCTGAAGCGATAGTCGAATCACACCAATCCTATTGGCCGGCGACAGCCTATGATGTCATACTAGTGCGACCAAACAGTATATAAGGGGTGCCTAGAGAACATGTCGTCCGCTTTTCGTCTTCAGTGACTGTTTTGTCTGTTGCAATTGTTGTTTCAAGGTAAGCTTTACTATGTCTGAGAAGCATTTCAAGTGTTGTGCTGATCCGTGTCCGAGATATCTGACACCGGAGGACACACACGACTTGTGCGTTCACTGCCTGGGTGAGAAGCACGTGAGTTCAGTTCTCGAGGGATCTGTTTGCATTCATTGTGTTCATTGTCCGCATAGGCAGACGCTCCACTCTCGCCTGTCAATCTTCTAGAGGGAAGAGGGACAGGCATTTGCACCTGACAGCTCGGGTCCTTCTCGTGCTGAGGCTGAGAGAAAGGCGCCTCTCTTTCTCGTGATTTGGCGGCTCACGAGAGTGATCTGCTCGACGAGGATGCCATTTCTCTGGCATCCTCCGGTTCAGCAGATTGCTCTTCAGTGTGGCTAGGAGCCAAAGGAGCACTGACGATGGTTGTTGAGGACAGTGAGAGTATTTCATCTGAGCCTGCATGACCATTCTCCATTCTGAGATCGAGAAGGCATGGAAAAACCCTTATTCGTTCCGTATTCATGGGCATGGACATGCAAATTATGCAAATGGCGAAGGGATACGTGAGCACGAATATGTGGCGATGCCCTTTATCGACAAGATGTTTGCGAACTATCTCGTTGGTGGTGGAGCTTCAACTTTGAAGGCTCCAGCCCTGCCTACTAGACCACTTAAAAGAAACTTCACGGTTGAATGGCAGGGCATACACGGCTGCAGGTCAGGCTGGTGCTGCACTGCACACCATGGCAGTGCTTCAAAGCATACCAGGCTGATCTGTTGTCGGTCGATCAATGGCGGCGGTGGTGGCAACGGAGAGACACCTGTGGGTGAAACTGGCTGACATTGGGGAGAAAGAGAAGGGTTTTCTCCTCGCTGCGCCAATCTCGCCTCTTGAACTTTTCGGGACTTCCGTCGAGGCGGTTGTTGGGAAGTTCAAGGAGGTGAGGGCGAGCTTAGCGGCATTTAAATCCTGTAAACCGCGCCGGTCTGAATTTGCAGCCAGAGGGACATGGCCCGTCATGGTCTGAGGATCATAGACAGGGCCAGAGGTCTTGTGTCACCTCTCGGGCCCCTCCTCCTCAGAGAAGTAGGTCCCAGAGAAGGTGTCACGCTAGAAAGAAGAAGCAGGATTTAAGAGAGTAATACAAAGCCGCCGCTGAGTATTTCTTCTCTTTTTGAGGGTTTTCCATCTCCCTCTGCTCTTCTTCTTCTTTCCCCCTGTACCCTTCCTTGCCCTGCGCACGCTCTGACATCAGGCCTGAAGCCTTGGCCTGATAAAGAGTTTGTTCCTTTCCTAGAACTCTTTCTGAGGGTCCGGCTTATTGCTTGATATTGAGTGCAGCCTTTTTCAGACTGCTTGAGTATGCCAGGCCACTTTTATATTCGGCCTCTACTCTTTTTGATCTCAGGTGAGCTTAGCTGGTCACTTCCCCGTTAGGGAGGTTTATTTATTTTGCAGTGACCATGGCTCCCTGCTGAAGGCTTGCGGGACTTTTATTTTGTAACTTTAGGGTTTTTTGGGGCTTTCTGGGCTCTGGAGCTCTTTATGGAAGGCTGATCCCTCACCCTTGCCATTTGCTTCCTCTCTGCTGAGAGTAGTGGTTTTGTGGCTCTCCGCCCTGTTAAGCTTTGGCTTTTGTCTTAGTGTCTGCCTTTTTATGGCCGCCTTGACGTTCTGGAGTGTGTTGGCCCTCTTTTTGTTACATTGTCCAGTTTATTACAATGAGCTCCAGGCTATATTTCCAAAAAGCTTTTGCATTGGCCTTCTTTCGGCCACTTTGGTTTCTCGTTGCTAGCCTCCTCTCATCAGAGAGTCATCAGGTTCAAACCGCTACCCCACTGAGTGCTAGCAGTTTCTATTATCACGGTCGGTAGGCTTCCAGTTTTATTTTACTTAAACTGTCTGTGTTGTAAGGACTTAGCCTATTTATTAGCTCAATTTAATTGTTACAGGGAATAAGAATTGAATCAACTGTAAATGATTCACTGTAAATGATTCAGAATTAATATTTAACACTTCATCAATTATTCGTCCAGCGAAAATTGAGGTTAGAGTATTTTACCAATTCTGGATAAAATATTATTCTGCGGCCAACAGTAACAATATTTTATTATGATTATTGTTATTATTGTAATTATTATATTATAAGCAAGAGGTAACTTGATCTTTTAAGTTTAAGGCAGTAATTTGACACACAGCACAAGAAACTCGTATATGTGAAAATCAAAACAAGGTTTATTGACTACTTCTAATGATTACAAGAAACTAAGGCTAAACACACACACACACACACACACACACACATACATACATGCACACACATTCGCGGAGTTGATGAGTTATGAAAAGTCCCAAGTTCAGTGCTAACTTAACTCATACCCTGAGGAAAATCACAAAAGCAGAGCTTTGGCTTGATTCTTTAGGTTTAAAGGAGTTTCACCAGTTTCCAGCAAGAGAGAGAAGTTTGCTTGTACCTGCGTTTGCTCTGACAGCTGAGGTAGTCGGGTTGTTCCGTGACTCGTGTACAGCGGAATCCCGTTCTGGATTGGCTGTCTTTCAGGTGACGTCTTCTCGGGAAAGCCCTGTGGGTTGCGCGGAATCTTTGAAGGATGTTGCTGGCTGGTGCAGCGCACTGATCTGAGCGTCTGGCTTGAGCGGCTCTCTTCTTGGGAGACTTTGGTCAGATATTTCACAGAGGGTTTTGGAGTCTGGATGTGACGGCTGTTGAATGATCAGCGGCGCAGCTCGTGGTTGAAGTCGGAAGACTGTTAGATGGAAAATCAGCCCGGTCAATCAGTTCCCAATGACCCATGCGACTTTTCCGCCGTGGTCAAAGTAGCGGTGCTTCGGCTACCGGGCTTCAACGACTGTGGTTCAGTCCGACTTCTGACCGATTTCGAGCGATTTCTGACCTATTTCTGACTTCCAGCTTCTGACATTAGCTTGTTCGGACAGCATAGTTTTAAGGGAGCAATTTTGGCTCCATCCTTCAGATGCGATCCTCCAATGAGACGTTGCTACGGAGATTAGACACGCCTCGTCTATTGTCTATTGATCACATTGTGTGATATCTGCAGAACATTCTCCTGTTTGATTAACAACTTTATAAAGTTTCTTAATATTTTCCTGATACTGAATTTCAATGTTTCATTCACACAGAATTACAGAGAATTATAAACTCTGTATTTAGAGCTCAAACATGACACACTTCTTCCACACATATTACTAGACTGACCTAATTAAAAACAATGATTATAAGAGAAAGAAGATGCATACAGGAATACAAACATATAATGCATTGAATCCAAAATGTTAGTAATCACATCATAGCAAATGTTATTCTGGATATAGTTAATACTTTAAGTAATCGACAATTGTCCCTTTTGAGATTCAAGATTGAGTCCTTAAGCATCGTTTAAACTTTGACCGGAGTCACGAGTGACCGGGTCAGGATGGATTGCTCACACAAGGGAGGTATTGATAGGACAGATTCGTCTTTAAATCCGTTGATGGGTGTTTTCCTGTTCCGTCCGATAATACAAGAGGGTTTTGTGAGAGAATCAATAGATTTAATGTGATCAGATCCACGTGATGGGTTCTGATTAGTTTATTGCTGATGAGCTAAGAAGTCCTTTAGACAGAGTCCTTTGTTAAAAGAAGTCACGTCATCACTTCTGTTAAGGCTAGGTGTTTCCTGTCAGGAAATGGATCTTTTGGACCAAATGAAGCTTTGTTCAATCATGTTGTTCATTGATAAAGTCATTGGTAAGTTCTGTCGAGCGAGGCCCTACAGTCCCCCTTTTGCTTGGCGAGGTTCCTGGTGCGAACGTCGGCAGGCACTGGAACAAGAGGCAGAGAGAGAACAGACACACACAAGACACAAACAACATCTCCATCACTGACTGAATTCTGGTGAAGGACTTGGGTATCTTGGAATAAACGGGTTCGGAACACTTCAACTAACATAGGGGTGTGTTGTTTAAGACCAGTTGTAATTGGGTGGTTTTGATTGATCTAATTGTCAGTGGTTCGACGAGGAGGTAGAGGCATGATCTCAATCAGGTTGGTTGAGTTCTCGAATTCAGGTTCAGGTTCTTGGTCGATTTTATCACGTCGGAAGATGCGCGGGATGCCCGACGTACATCTATCAAAAGACTCTTGCACGGCGTTCACTCGCTTGTGCAGGAGGAAGGCCAGTGTCAAGATCACAATATATCCTACAATAGTAGAGAAGCAAAGTGCTGTGTCAGCAGCAGACCAAGACCGAATGAATGACACACCAGCGGGAGGAAGGCGAGCTATAGCTTCTAAGTCTGTGTCGACAGGAGTCAGATCAATAAGTTGCGTTCCTTCCTCCCTAATCCTCTCTTCCGATTCTGGATCGAGGACGAAGGAATGCTGTTTGAAGTACGGTGAGATTTCGAGTTCAGCCTAGTGCTCATCGCCGTGATACACTGCAAGATCGTCGATGTGGAGGATCGAGCCCTTAGGGACATTGATCCAGAGAGTTTGGTTAGGCAGGATAATGCGTGTGGCAGCTAGTGTCGGGTCTAATTTGTGACGGTGCGGAAGTCCACGAGCCTTCCAGCATCCGTGCCCATATTTGGAGAAAAAAAAAATTAAGTGAAAACTTATAAAAAGGACATCAATTTGTAAACAGGTTGTGAAGTATTCGAGAGAGGAAACAGAATGGACTTACCACTTACCTGGTGAAGCAGCTCCAGCTCTTCCGTGACACGCATCGCAGCATCTGCCATGGCTAAACTGGAGTGAGACCGAGAGGTTTATTGCTAATACTGGCTATGGAGCAAGATCGTGCCGTTTCCCTGCAGAAGAGTGCAGAATAATTCGTACCAGCTCTTCTGAGACGACGCGACTCGCATCTGCCATGGCGAACGAGTCGAATAAACAAAGCAAAGCCTTACTCCTAACAGTAGCTGCAGACCTGTGCCGTTGACCTGCAGAAGGCAGGAAAATCCATACCAGCGAGTCCAGGTATTCCATCTCCATGCACGTCCTCTGAAAACTCTCCAAACTCTCTCGAAGGCCTCACCACAAAGAACAACCCGCACACACACACTCACCACAACAATACGCACACACACATGATATACAAAGTCACGCATTCACATCTTTACTTTCGTTATCGCCTGTTGGCATATTGTTTTTTTCTGAACTTGGGAACTGTCGTTTATTTAATCCATTATTTGCTTCGCTTAGTTTTCTTAGTTTTTTTTATTTTTTGTGTGGCTCATTTTGGAGTTATAATGTGGAGAAAAACTGGACACCTGAAACTGTGAAACTGCCGTTACTACTACCCAGGACGTGGATATATGGAATTGTTTTTTTTCTTGCTGTTATTATTTTGGTTGAATGTGATCTCTGTGGTATAATTGCATTGCAATCTCTTTATTGTTTGACTAAAAATATATATATATATTCACTTGAACTGCATACTTGTTTGTAAAGTTTTTTTTTTATTTTCATGTAACTGGTATATTTTATACCTGGCGCCCGAACTTTATTTGGTTAAAACCAAAAAAATTTAAAAGATTAATTTTGGATGGGCCGTCACCGTTACAGAGTGGCGCCCGAACAGGGACTTGAACATTACATTTTTGTGAAGTGTTGAATTACAGAACCTTATGGTAAATTCTTTGGTGTTAAAAATGTTAAACAATTTTGTTGTGTTTTTGGAGTAGTATCTCATGAGGAAGTTGTAAAAGGTTTTTTTGTATATGTGAATCTGCAACACAATTGAAGAGTTGAAGTGTGAACTAAACACTTGATGTGTTTTTTGTGGACTGAAAAAAAAAAAAAAATTGTGACCGTGAAAAAAAAAAAAAAGATTGTGAAATTCTACTTTGTACATTCTGTTTTTGTTGAAATTGTGAAATTGGGGGAAATTGTTGAAACTGTGAAAATTGTACTCCTGTACATAGTTTTTTTTCTTTATTTCTTTTTTCTGCCCCCCTTGTGCCCACAAAACTGACACGCACACATTCCAAATCACTCATTTCATTTATTGATTATTTACACAACATTTTACATGTGTCATTGACACACCCAACACAAACATGGCCACTTCTACGCCTCCTTCAACCCCCTCTCCAACCACTTTTGTGGACATCGATCCACCTCCAGACATATCAACCCCTGTCTGGCCTCCTGAGCAACAATTGCTACAGCAGCAACCAAGAGTTTACCCACTACCACATGTCCCCACCTTCTATTCAACACCCACTCAGTCCAGCAGTGCCCTGCCTGGAACCCATGTGCGTTTTGTCTCCCCAACACCAGATGTCAGACCACCAGTCCAAGTTCCCACCTGGCAAGTAGGATCAGATCCCATGCAAATATGCACCTCTCCTGACACTTCCCCATCATCTTCAGGAGCTCAGCATGATCTGCCTGGCTATCTTCCAACTCCTGGAAAAGACATACAACATCTTACCACACAAGTACAAGGTAATTGGGACAACCTGTTTGACTTCATGAAACAGCAGGAGAAAGCTGTGAGTGAACTCACCCAACAGCAAAAAAACTGCCACTTCCCATAGTGATAGACAACTTGGAGACCTGACTGCCAAAATGGAGGCCAACCAACAGAAAATTCTCACCACATTAACTGCAACTAAAGCTGATACATCTGATTCAGATCAACTTGTCAAAGCCATAAAAGTGATGATCTCACAGGAGTTACAAAAAGTGGAGTCTACCTTGATTGCTGAAGTCCGGTTTATGGTGGATCAACTTCAGGTTGAAATTCAGAGAGACCTCCGAGATACCTATAAGAATCTTCAAACAGATCATGAGCAGCTTTCCACTGAATGTAACCAGTGCATCACCCAGGTTGACAAGCTGGCTACCCAATTAAGTGAACTTCAAACAAACATGTTGAAAGACCAACAACAAGAAAAGGAAATGTCTGATCACCTAAGTAAAGGGGTACAACCACCACCTATCGCCACACTTACCACACCATCACCACTAGAAAATGTCCCAGAGTGTCCTCCTATACCTGCTGGGAAAAGTGACCATTTAAAGTTGACCTTTCCCACATTTGGAAGACCGTCTGATGACTGTGATCCTTTGCTGTACCTTACACGGTGTCAGGACTTTTTGGCATTGCACCCACTTGCAGAAACTGACATCCTAGCAACCTTCCGAAGCGTACTCCATGGCACTGCACGTGACTGGTGGGAGGTCGCCCGATCGTCAGTAACGACATTGAACGACTTCGAGACTGCTTTCCTCTCAGCATTCCTCTCGGAAGACTACGAAGACGAGCTGGCTGAAAGAGTCCGCACAAGGTATCAAGGTGAGAGGGAAACCATCAGAGATTTTGCATTTACATATCGTGCTCTCTGCAGAAGATGGAAACCTTCCTTAACTGAAATTGACATGGTGAAAATGATTCTCAAAAAAATAAAACCTTACCTCGCCAGCCAGCTACGTAGTCGGGTGAGCACCGTGGAAGAACTGGTAAAACTGGGACATCAGATAGAGAAAGACCACGAGCAGCAACTGCAGTATGAAAGATGCATGACCAGAAAATCACCACAAGAAGCCATTCAAAAACCCCTCCCCAATAAAACAACTGTTCAGCCTCAAGTACAATGCTGGAGATGCAAGGGACTTCACTCACCTGGTTGTTGTCCACTTTATTCTAACGTTAACCCATCAAATCAACCTGCAAAACAGCAACATCCTTTCACTGGTCAACGGCCATTTCATTCCCGTAAGTCTGGAAGTCAAGCAACGAATAATTCAGTGACTGCTACAACAAATAAAATGTTGTCCACTGCCAAGAAATCACCCTCAAAGCCAAAACCTGTTACTCCTCCAGTCATCCCACAACAACTGGTTGTTCCAGTCCGCATCGGTGGTTGGTCTGGAAAGGCCATAGTGGACACAGGGGCCAGCTACACCATGATCCATGAAAGTCTGTGGCAAAAGTTTTCTCCGCAAGAGAGCCTCCAACCTTGGTCTCTTGGTCCATTGTATTTAGCTAATGGTGAAGCAGAGATTCCCTTGGGATGGTTTCAATTACCAATTCATATACACAACAAAACTTTCACTTTACCTGTTGCTGTCCTTTCCCCGAAGGCTCTTGCCTATGCTGTAGTTCTGGGATTGGATTTCATCTTCTTCAGTGGCCTGCAAATCAATGTAATTGATCAGAAATATTCATTTAAGTCCACACCACAAGAAGATCATCCCTTTCAACCAGGAAATGCCAGTGTTCCTGATATAAATCCTCAACGCCAAAAGACAGGACATGTAACGATGTTTAACCAAAGCCTCACCCTGTTAAGTTCTATCCCTCCACCACAACCTGTATGCCGATCCTCACCACTTGACAGTACAGATGTACAAGTTTTAATTGACAGTGCTGTGAGTGAAGCTCACATACCTTTTATTGACAAAAATACCTTGAGAGGAATTCTGGAGTCCAACCCTCAAACGTGTTCTCTTCAACCAGGTCGTACGGATGTCCTCCAACACACAATTTATACCCAGCACCCAGTGCCCATTAAACAGAGACCTTACCGCATGTCCCCTGGTAAGCAAGCCGTGGTACAAGAGCAACTTGTGGAGATGTTGAATGCAGGAATTGTGGAATCCTCACACTCTGGCTGGGCCTCTCCTGTGGTCCTTGTTCCAAAGAAAGATGGTAGCCTTAGATTCTGTGTTGACTACCGTAAGCTCAATGCTATCACAGAGAATGATGCTTACCCACTTCCCAACATCACTGAAATCCTTGAATCTCTCTCTGGAGCAGCCATTTTTTCAACAATTGATCTCAACAGCGGCTATTGGCAGGTGGCTATGGACCCCCAGAGTAAGCCAAAGACCGCATTCATCACTCCATCCGGGCTCTTCCACTTTAATGTCATGCCCTTTGGGTTGAAAAATGCACCTGCTACATTCCAACGGTTAATGGAGACTGTACTGGGAGAGCTACGTGGAAACATTTGTTTCGTCTACATTGACGATATTATCATATATTCACCCTCTGTAGCTCAGCATTTCAACGACCTCCAAACTGTTCTCCATAGACTGCAGGAAGCAGGTTTGACCATAAACCTTAAAAAGAGCAAGTTCTGCCTTAAAGAACTTACATTCCTGGGACATGTTGTTAGTGTCAATGGTATCACTGCAGATTCATCCAAAGTGGAAGCTATCAGATCTTACCCTGTGCCACGAAACATCAAAGAGGTCCAACGCTTTCTTGGATTAGTGGGATGGTATCACTGTTTTGTCCCAGACTTCTCCAAAATCGCAGAACCCATCAATGCACTGAAAAAGAAAGGACATTTTTTTCATTGGTCACCTCAATGCCAGGAAGCTTTTGAAAAATTGAAGGCTCATCTCACATCACCTCCTATTCTGGGCCATCCAAATCTCCAACTTCCTTTCATGGTTTATACCGATGCCAGCGATACCGGACTCGGTGCTGTATTAACACAACGGAAAAACCAAGGACTGGAAGAAGTCATTGCATACGCAAGCCGCACCCTTAACAAAGCTGAATCGAACTATTCTGCTACTGAGAAAGAGTGCCTAGCAGTCGTATGGGCACTTGAAAAATGGCAGCATTACCTGGAGCACAAGATGTTCACTGTTGTCACCGACCATACTGCGCTACAGTGGGTCATGGGTTCCCCAAAAACCACCAGCCGTCTCATTAGATGGGCCCTACGATTGCAAAGGTTTGATTTCATCATTGAATACCGAAAAGGCAAACTGAATGTAGCACCTGACGCTTTGTCCAGGATTTCCAGCTTACCTTGTTGCAGCTTGTACTCCAGTCAGGAAGAGGCTGTTGAATTTCCAGTCTCTGCTGTGTCGATTTGGGAGGAACAACACAAAGATTCTGAAATTAGAAAGGTGTTTAAAGCATTGGCAGAGAACAACAACAACAACCAAAACTTGAAGGACAAATATGAGGTTAGAGAGGACCAACTGTATCATAAGACCCACCTGTCAGATGGCCAAGTCCACTACAGAGTGTACCTGCCTCGCAGTCTCATACCAGCTGTTCTTAAACACTACCATTCCCATCCGTTAAGCGGCCATGCAGGTATATATAAAACCTACAAACGTCTGCACAATGTTGCTTTCTGGCCAGGGATGTGGACGGACATCAAACATTATGTTAAGTGCTGTACCAAATGTCAAACACTGAAAAGTGAAAACCAAAAACCGGCTGGCAAACTACAACCCGTTTCTGTGTCACAACCCAACAAGATGGTGGGTGTCGACATCATGGGGCCCTTGCCAAGCAGCACACAACGTCACGAGTACCTTCTGGTTTTTGTGGACTATTTCTCTCGCTGGGTTGAGTTCTTCCCCATGCGCAATGCTAATGCTCCAACCATAGCAAAAATTCTCAGGACTGAAATACTTACCCGGTGGGGCGTTCCAGACTTCATCTTGTCTGACCGTGGCACCCAATTTGTTTCCTCCATATTCAAAGAGCTGTGTGCAAAATGGAACATCACTCAAAAACTAACGACAGCATATCATCCACAAACAAATATGACTGAGAGAGTTAACCGAACACTGAAATGCATGATTGCCTCATATGTGGATGACAACCACAAGAAGTGGGATCAGTACTTACCTGAACTCCGTTTTGCCATGAACTCAGCAGTACAGGAGAGCATTGGGTTGTCCCCGGCAGAACTTCAACTGGGAAGGAAACTGCACGGCCCCATGGATAAATTACTCCAGGGTAAATGTCTATCACCATCCACTCCATCCTATGATGTTGTCCACCATCTTGCACAGCTGAGGTTGAAAGCAGATGAGTGCTGTAAAAAAGCCCAAAAAAGACAGCTCAGAAGTTACAATAAAACCCGGAGAGAAGCCTCATTTGAGGAAAAAAGCCGTGTCTGGTTAAGAAATTTTCCCCAGTCCAGCGCTCAACACAACTTTACTGCAAAACTAGCCCCAAAGTGGAAAGGACCTTACTGGGTATTAAAACGGTTAGGCCCACTGAATTACCAGATAGCACTGGAGGAAACCGGAGAGGACGTCCGTACAGCTCACATATGTAACCTTAAACCATGCTACCCAACCTCAGAAGAGATTGAGTCCCAGGAAAGGGAAAAACTTAAGCAGTTATTCCAGCAAAGCTCAGATGATGAAGAATTCTTGGGTTTTTAAAAGAAAAAAGAAAAAAAAAAAACCCACCTGTTTGGTTTGTTTGTTTGTTTCATCAACCATGGGTTGTTTTTTCCTGGGGGGGGAGAGTGTGACGGTGCGGAAGTCCACGAGCCTTCCAGCATCCGTGCCCATATTTGGAGAAAAAAAAAATTAAGTGAAAACTTATAAAAAGGACATCAATTTGTAAACAGGTTGTGAAGTATTCGAGAGAGGAAACAGAATGGACTTACCACTTACCTGGTGAAGCAGCTCCAGCTCTTCCGTGACACGCATCGCAGCATCTGCCATGGCTAAACTGGAGTGAGACCGAGAGGTTTATTGCTAATACTGGCTACGGAGCAAGATCGTGCCATTTCCCTGCAGAAGAGTGCAGAATAATTCGTACCAGCTCTTCTGAGACGACGCGACTCGCATCTGCCGTGGCGAACGAGTCGAATAAACAAAGCAAAGCCTTACTCCTAACAGTAGCTGCAGACCTGTGCCGTTGACCTGCAGAAGGCAGGAAAATCCATACCAGCGAGTCCAGGTATTCCATCTCCATGCACGTCCTCTGAAAACTCTCCAAACTCTCTCGAAGGCCTCACCACAAAGAACAACCCGCACACACTCACCACAACAATACGCACACACACATAATATACAAAGTCACGCATTCACATCTTTACTTTCGTTATCGCCTGTTGGCATATTGTTTTTTTCTGAACTTGGGAACTGTCGTTTATTTAATCCATTATTTGCTTCGCTTAGTTTTCTTAGTTTTTTTTATTTTTTGTGTGGCTCATTTTGGAGTTATAATGTGGAGAAAAACTGGACACCTGAAACTGTGAAACTGCCGTTACTACTACCCAGGACGTGGATATATGGAATTGTTTTTTTTCTTGCTGTTATTATTTTGGTTGAATGTGATCTCTGTGGTATAATTGCATTGCAATCTCTTTATTGTTTGACTAAAAATATATATATATTCACTTGAACTGCATACTTGTTTGTAAAGTTTTTTTTTTATTTTCATGTAACTGGTATATTTTGTACCTGGCGCCCGAACTTTATTTGGTTAAAACCAAAAAAATTTAAAAGATTAATTTTGGATGGGCCGTCACCGTTACAAATTGATTCTAGGCCGCAGAAGCCCTCGGTATTATCAAATACGAATGGTTTACTCGGGCAAAGGTAATGAATGTCTTTAATGAGTGTACGCAGTTTTAGGTTTGGGGCTAGATACAACTGTTCGTTGTTATCATGGTACGCCACGACCTCAGGGGTGTGTATTTTGACATAGGTGTTCCCTTGCCAAAATCAAACATTCACAATGTCTTTGAGCCGGTAAATATTATTTGAATCGATAATGGGCAAGCTGAAGAGGAAGACTGATGATAGCAAAAGAGGAGAAGGGAAAGCATAAGGAGAGAGAAAAGAAACACAAAGAGGCACAAGGACACTGAGTTTACTAGAGCAAAGTGAGTGTCATATGTATGAAGCAACTCCTTTCTACTAGAGGTTGTTCCTAGCAGTGCTGTGGAGGAGCATGTGTAAGTGTTGTGTAAAATAAAACAAAACTTTCCCTAGAATGACAAAGTCATTAGTGGGGTGTAGAGTATGGGATTGTCGGTCTGTGTCAGTGGGTTTGAACCTCCCCCTTTTCCTGTCGGTTGGAACCTTGGTGCCTCTTTATCTGGTTTCGATGGACCCATCGAAAGACAGGTTCGTTGCGGCCTTGTCTGATTTTGATTCGGTAGGCGACAGGTGAGAGCTTGTCCACAATCTCATGTGGTCCTGTCCAGTGAGGTAGGAATTTCTTTGACAGGTGATGGGGAGCTTTCTGCCTTGGCTGGGCAAAGCTGTAGTACCACACTTTGTCTCCGACATTGAGTTCTTGGTAAGAGGCCTTTTTGTCGTAGTAGGCTTTACGACCTTCCGCGCTTCTCTGGAGGTTTTGTTGTGCGAAGGCGAAAGTCGCTCTCAGGTGCTGATGCAACTCTTCCAGATACTGGTGAGTGGTGTAGGCGGTGACAAGGTTCATGTCACCAGGTTGGTACAGCAGGTGTAGCGGTAGTGTCATTTGTCGCCCTGTCATCATTTCGAATGGGGCTACTCCGGTAGACCTGTGAGGGGTGGCCCTGATGGCCATCAGTACCAGAGGGAGCTTGATATCCCAATCCTTTTGGTTGGCGGACACATACTCCTTCAACATGCTTGCCACTGTCTTGTTGGCCCGTTCGACCTGCCCTGAGGAAATTGGATGATGGCTTATGTGAAGCTTGGCCTGTATGCCCAGGAGTTTCCATACATCCTGCATAACCTCAGCGGTGAAGTGGGTTCCTCGGTCAGAGTTGACTCTTAGAGGCAGTCCAAATCTTGAGAAGATGTGGTTCATTAACAGGCAGGCTGTTGTTTCTGCTGTATCGTTGGGAGCTGGGAGACACTCTACCCACTTTGTGAATTCGCAAACCACGGTGAGGAAGTATTTGTTACCCCGTGTTGACCGTGGCAAGGGTCCTACCCAATCTATTTGGAGGTCTGACCATGGGAAGTTCATTCCTTTCCGTTGTAGTGGTGCTCTGTGGTTTGGGTTTGCCAGTTGGAACTGGCAACACACCAGGCATCCTTTTACGTATTCCGTCACATCTTGCTGCATGCCGGGCCAATATGCTACTTGTTTGAGCGTTTCATAGGTGGCCTTGGCGCCATGGTGTCCAGCGCATGGTGCATCGTGGGCGTGTGTCAGCATCATCCCCCTTTGGCTCTGAGGAACTACAAGCTTTGGCGCAGTTAGGGGCTCAGGGACATATGTGAGAACGCCGTCCGTGAGATGCAGCATGTGCTTGATTGAGTGAAGGTGGCGGAGATCAGAGGACTTGGATAGGTCGGAGGTGGAAATGGGATGAGTTATCAGGTCGGAAATGTGAGCGGCAATGGTTTGCAGCATGGGATCCGATGCTTGGAGGGTGAGGAGAACTTCCGCAGCGAACTGAGGTGAGAGGTCAACATGGGAGGAGGCGGGGGTTTGCGCGCCAGCGGCGTGCTGGTGGCGGGTTATGGCTGCAACTGAAGGGTTGGGTGGGAGGGATGGGAATTTCCAAGGCTCTCCATGTGATGCACCTGCTTTGGCAAGGGCATCGGTTTGGTCATTGAGATCTTTGTCTTGGACATTTATGGCAGTCATGATTCGGAAGGAACCTGAGTCTGAGTCAGACGCTTGCAATGAGCAGAGGAATGGGTCTTGGTTCCTGTTGCTTGAAGTGGAACTTGCTCTTGGTTTTGAACTTGCATCGTCAGTCAGTAGATGGGGGGCGGTGTCTGTGACTTGACACTGCGATTCGTTGGAGTTTACTGACTGGAGAAGCAGAGGCTCACGGACTTGCGTCCATATCTTCAGGTGCTTGAAGTCTATTAAGGGTTCAAAGCGGTTAAGCAGGTCCTTCCCAATGAGGAGAGGATATGTGTTGAGTGGTGAGACGTATACTGGGTGAACAAGGTTCATTGGTCCCACTGTTAGGTGAATTGGGGCCACATGTTTTAGTTGTAGGCCTGTGTGGGAATATGCTTGGAGATTCAGCTCACACCTTTGAAGTTTAAAGGTTCCATGAGACCTCTTTGTTCTGCTTTGGACTTCTTCAAGGAGTTCTGTTGACATTAGGGTGATGTCAGCTACAGTGTCGAGTAGGGCTTCAACCTTGATGTGTTGTTCGATGATAACGGAGAGGTAAAACTTTCTTGCTATACCTTTCTCAATGAGATCACCCAGGAGTTGTGGGACTGGAGTTTGGGATGAGAGAGGTAGGATGTCAGCATTTATTTCGTTTTCTTCGGAGGAGTGGCAGACGACCAAGACAGCACTTTCAGGAACTGGAGTGGTTTCCACAGCAGGTGTTTGTTGGATGCTGCTGTGATCTGACCCATCAGGTGTTGGATCAGTTTCTGACTGTTTTGTGGGATGTTCAGGGGGGACTTCTTGTCCGTTTGATGTTATGGTGCTTGTGGTTCTCCGGGAGAGAGATGAGGTGCTGTTCTCTGGGGTATGTTGAGTCAGGTGGTCGCTGTCATCTCGTCCGGCCGCTAGTCAGGATGAATCTGGTTTCGCTTTCTCTTCCCACTTCCGGTCGTCCTCCTTTCGTTGGAAGAACTCTTTCATCATCATTTTCATCAGCTCTTGAGAGTCGAAACAAGGTGAAGTCTTTTGTTCTGGTATGGATTCATTTTGAGCTCGGTCAGCTTGGAATCTTTGTGAGTTTTTTCGTCGATTCCTTGGGCTGGTTGCTCCAGGGTGTGTTTGTCGTTTTCCCTTGGATTCCCATAAGCCTTTTGCTCTGGGGTTTCCAAATGAGCTTGGCTGATTCCAGGGTTTCTCCCAATGACTCTCATGAGGTCTTGATTGGTTCCATGAATTTTCCCAGTGACGTCCAGGTGAGCGTTGTCGTCCACGTGATCCATCCCAGCGGTTGTCTCTCTGTTTAGGTCGAGTACCAGTGTGGGAGTCCCACTCTCTGTTGGACGAGGATGCATTCCACTCTTTGGGTGTCGGCTTGGCAAGGTCTTGACGCTGGGTGCCCTCTAGGGCCAGCCCCTGACTCTGAGTGTTGAGGTCAAGAACTGCGGTGGTTTTGGTGCCCTTTTCTAAGGCCATCTTCTGTTTGCAGTAGGCTTTGTGCACCAAGTCTCTTAACTGTTGAGCACTCATTGTGCGTGGACAGGCAAGGACGCCAAGATGGTGGCTCACCCCAGGATGGAGGTTTCTCAGGAAGAGAGTTTTGAAGTTCAATTCCTCCTCCATATTCTGTTCATTGCGAGACCCGAAGTACGCTAGCCTGAGTCGGCTATAGAAGACTTGAGGAGATTCATGACGACCTTGTTTTGTTTCCAGGGCAGCCACTAGTCATTGTTCCGACTCAGGGTCGGCAAACTCTTTAATGAGAGCTTCTCGGAGCAGGTGGTAATCAGTCTTTGTGTGGGCAGGCTGCCGGTCCAGGAAGCTGCGCACTTCAGAGCTGGATGTGGCTCTGAGCAAATAAAGTCTATCTTTGTCAGTGACATTGGGTCTCATCTCCAGATGGAAGTCAATATCTTGCAGATAACTCTGAACATTTGGACTACCTGGCACATTTGGAGTGAATTTGCCAATGTTTCTAGCAAGCTTGTCAAGGTCTCTGAGGTCCAAGCCATGAGATGATCTGTGGCTGGCTGGAGCAAGTTCTTTTAGTTTAGTGGGGAGGTAGGATTCTTCAGAAGGAGCTGGTGACTGTTTTGGCACTGCCCCCTTCTGATCATGTGCCAGTCCAGGAACAGGGGAGCCGGTCCTGCTTGGCAAAGGTGAAGTCGGTGTCTGACGTGTTCTTGACGGCTCACAGCGCAATTCATATGCATGCTTGAGTTCCTCTTTAATACTGTCGGACTCTTCTTTGATGTGGTCAAGCTGACGTGTTAGGCGGCTGACCTCATTTCTTGACTCATTCAGGTGAGTTTCGAGAGCTTTAATTCGGCTGTTCTTGTCTCTGAAGTCAGCCTTTGCTTTTTCCAGTAGCTGTTCTGCATACTGTAGCTTGTCGGAGAGATCAGCGTAGTCTGCTCTGCCTCGTTCCATTTCTTGCGTAGTAGCTGCTAGGGTCTCTTTTAGCCTGTTGATCTCCTCTTTTGCGCCTTGTTCCACTTCATCAGGCCCTTCTTGTCGTTCCTGAGCCTCCAGCTCCAGCTGTTCGATGCGTCGTTGTGCGCGTGTCAGCTCCTGCTGGCGATGGGCAGCTTGCCTGTCGCTCAGTTTGAGGGTGGCGATGAGTGTGTGGCTTAAGGAGCCGGTGATCTTGGCTAGTTCTTTGTGACTGTAGCTCTGGCTTGGGTCTTGTTTCATGAGGCTTGTTATGTTGTCATCCAGCTGGTCCTGTGTCTGATGCTTTAGTGTTTCAGCGGCTTTAGGTAGGATGCTGTCTGTTACAACACTTAGCCAGGTCTCCAGGTCCTCCCAGTGTCCAGCAGGGTCTGTTGTGCGAGACATGTTTTGCACCGCGAGGGAGATCTAAACCCGAAACTGACACAGACCTTGAAGAAAACAACAAAACAAAACACAACAAAACAAACAAGCAGGGCAAATCAAAGGTGTAAGTGTGCAATGTCAAGTGTGGGCTAATGGGAATGAGTAATGAGTGTGTAAATGTGCAGGTAAGACTGGTTCTCGACTGTGGTCCTCTCGTGGATGTGCTTCTAACTTGGAGTCTCTGCGAAAAGAATCAGTAAGCACACACAGGTAGCACAGCTAGAGAAGAGCAGAGGAAAAGAAAAGCACGAAACAACAGAATAGCATTTAGCAAAGAGCAGGGTAATAATTGGGTGCTTCCAATTTCCCTATAAAATGAAGTTTCTGTCTTTAACACTGTTTGCAGAATGAGTTTTATAAAATTTAATTTAGAAGGATGGTTCTAGACAGGGGTTTTGAAAAGGATTTCAAAGTACCAGGACTGTGATTGTTATTAAAATTCCCTTCGGGGCGAAAGAAAAAAACAATAACAATGACAGAATTGGTTTCTCAGCTAGTAGGATTGACAACCATGCACCACAAAGCGTTTCTAGATGCGTGATCGGGGTTTATGGACGCCTACCAGTCTCCTTGTCGACCTGCTTGAGCCTAGGCTGGGTAGGATAACAGGATGAGGAGGGAAGGTAATACTATGTCATACTATTTTGAAAGAAGTGTTCCGTTTCCCAAATATTTGTTAAATATTTCTCAAACACTCTGCTTTTATGACTTTCACAGGTACAAATCCAAAAACCAGCAGCAGTAGTCAAACCAGAAGAGGACAGCTGAGAGAGAGAGAGAGATAGAGGGAGCAAGAGAGGAAGAGAGTGAAGTTTTTTTTTTTTCAAAGTTTGGAAAATTACAGGGTTGACAGAGTGGTGGCGCTAGGGAGTCGCTACACCTAGGGGGTTAGCTTGCTGCTCTAGCAGGACAAGTTAACTGACCCAAGTATTGAGGAAGACCCCCAAAATTTTCTTTAAATAAATGAATTAAATCAAAGACTGAGGGAGTGAAAGTCTGAGATTAAACTTTATTTTAAATGAATTTTGAATTTAAATTTGGAAGTTGTGAATTAAAATTATAATGGGTTCAGCATTAAACATTGAGAGCAATTATAATCAAATTAATCAATCAAGTATCATCTGAATTAGGGAAGCCCAAATCCTAATTAATGACTAATGAAATTAAAATTTCAAAGCAATAATGATTAGTTAATGATTACAATTGTAAGAGGTTTGTGAGCTACTACCATTAAATTAATCCACAAATATCCTTACCATATGAAAGCTAAACTGAAATTGATTATGAACTTGATTTTCAATTAAAATTGAAATCGAATTAAAGTTTCCAATCAAAAATTCATATTCCCAGATGTCATTAAAATCAGTAAGAGCAGTTACAAATAACAGGAAATGTCCTCAAATGTAATCAGGATGATTGCTAATTGCTAAAACCAAAAGATCAAATTTAGGAGAGAGACAACTCTTCAACAAATGAGATTAACAAAACAGGTTTATTAATTTAACATTTGTCACGTTCTCTCAAATGGGATGAGATGAGAAAAGATAAGATGTGTAAGTTAGAGGGAGAGAGAGGTGAAAGCACTAGAGTGAATTAAAGTTCAGTAAGAAAGAAGTCATTCCAACATTGCAACATTGCATTCAGACCACAAAATGCTATGCTAGCCACTAGCCCTTTAGCAATGCTACTAGCTTTACATAGACTGTAATGCAACCGCGCTAGTTTTAGCTAGCTCAGCTTATGCTAGGCTTTGTTTACACACAGTTGAATATGGCGCTGGCAGTCTGCGCATGCGCA
Source organism: Ancherythroculter nigrocauda (assembly GCA_036281575.1). Taxonomy (NCBI): domain Eukaryota; kingdom Metazoa; phylum Chordata; class Actinopteri; order Cypriniformes; family Xenocyprididae; genus Ancherythroculter; species Ancherythroculter nigrocauda. The sequence goes on along the minus strand of VTFQ01000003.1, from coordinate 36,221,210 downwards.
CTTAAAGATTGTCCCGGAAAAGGTTTCTTAGGGCTTCCGGGTTACAGCTGTCACTGTCGTGGTGACTAACGCACAACAAAGAATACACTTGTTCTATACTCTTTGCACACAGATAACAAACAACAAAAGCACAATAATTATTGAACTGACAGCGTAGTTCATTCACAATGAACCATTCAGCTTCTCGTGTTTCAGAGCTGAACGACCCCCACACGTTAGAGTGAGGCACATTAATCCACAGATTTTTCTGCAATTAATAATAGTAACACTGAGATCTCGGCGATCTGAATCATTCGTGTCAGTTTCTGGACACGCAACAACATGCAGGATTTACTGCAACAAATACTTGATCAAGAATTTTCAAAATGATCCCATTCAAATCAAACTCAGACACGTAGTGTTTAGAGTATTAATATCTCATCTCACGAATGAGCGGATATAGGCGGCACATTAGGTAGCTACTCTCTAATGTAACCATGCAGGGATTTTAGCTTAGTTGAAATAACATTGGAACACGCAATATTATCCACTATAGCTACAAGGCCTTAAAGAACAAAAGCAAGGAACACACTTACTCTGTCCTGGTGCGCTCTCAGGCGACTTTCTTTTCGTCTTGGCAGACAATCTTAGATTCATTTACTGCAGTTTTAACAACAACAACAAAACGTACAGACAAACAACTCGAGTTCAGATTTCATTCATCCACCGCGCCTTATGTGCAATCATTGTAATGACAATCAAAAGCCTCGTTTCTGTTTCTAATCTATTTTCCGGATCAAGAAAAGATACAATCACACAAGTTACTTGTTTTGTGTACAAATTAGATTAAACTGCCCAAATTATTCTCCACCATTATGTAAGGACTTAGCCTATTTATTAGCTCAATTTAATTGTTACAGGGAATAAGAATTGAATCAACTGTAAATGATTCACTGTAAATGATTCAGAATTAATATTTAACACTTCATCAATTATTCGTCCAGCGAAAATTGAGGTTAGAGTATTTTACCAATTCTGGATAAAATATTATTCTGCGGCCAACAGTAACAATATTTTATTATGATTATTGTTATTATTGTAATTATTATATTATAAGCAAGAGGTAACTTGATCTTTTAAGTTTAAGGCAGTAATTTGACACACAGCACAAGAAACTCGTATATGTGAAAATCAAAACAAGGTTTATTGACTACTTCTAATGATTACAAGAAACTAAGGCTAAACACACACACACACACACATACATGCACACACATTCGCGGAGTTGATGAGTTATGAAAAGTCCCAAGTTCAGTGCTAACTTAACTCATACCCTGAGGAAAATCACAAAAGCAGAGCTTTGGCTTGATTCTTTAGGTTTAAAGGAGTTTCACCAGTTTCCAGCAAGAGAGAGAAGTTTGCTTGTACCTGCGTTTGCTCTGACAGCTGAGGTAGTCGGGTTGTTCCGTGACTCGTGTACAGCGGAATCCCGTTCTGGATTGGCTGTCTTTCAGGTGACGTCTTCTCGGGAAAGCCCTGTGGGTTGCGCGGAAGCTTTGAAGGATGTTGCTGGCTGGTGCAGCGCACTGATCTGAGCGTCTGGCTTGAGCGGCTCTCTTCTTGGGAGACTTTGGTCAGATATTTCACAGAGGGTTTTGGAGTCTGGATGTGACGGCTGTTGAATGATCAGCGGCGCAGCTCGTGGTTGAAGTCGGAAGACTGTTAGATGGAAAATCAGCCCGGTCAATCAGTTCCCAATGACCCATGCGACTTTTCCGCCGTGGTCAAAGTAGCGGTGCTTCGGCTACCGGGCTTCAACGACTGTGGTTCAGTCCGACTTCTGACCGATTTCGAGCGATTTCTGACCTATTTCTGACTTCCAGCTTCTGATATTAGCTTGTTCGGACAGCATAGTTTTAAGGGAGCAATTTTGGCTCCATCCTTCAGTTGCGATCCTCCAATGAGACGTTGCTACGGAGATTAGACACGCCTCGTCTATTGTCTATTGATCACATCGCGTGATATCTGCAGAACATTCTCCTGTTTGATTAACAACTTTATAAAGTTTCTTAATATTTTCCTGATACTGAATTTCAATGTTTCATTCACACAGAATTACAGAGAATTATAAACTCTGTATTTAGAGCTCAAACATGACACACTTCTTCCACACATATTACTAGACTGACCTAATTAAAAACAATGATTATAAGAGAAAGAAGATGCATACAGGAATACAAACATATAATGCATTGAATCCAACATGTTAGTAATCACATCATAGCAAATGTTATTCTGGATATAGTTAATACTTTAAGTAATCGACAATTGTCCCTTTTGAGATTCAAGATTGAGTCCTTAAGCATAGTTTAAACTTTGACCGGAGTCACGAGTGACCGGGTCAGGATGGATTGCTCACACAAGGGAGGTATTGATAGGACAGATTCGTCTTTAAATCCGTTGATGGGTGTTTTCCTGTTCCGTCCGATAATACAAGAGGGTTTTGTGAGAGAATCAATAGATTTAATGTGATCAGATCCACGTGATGGGTTCTGATTAGTTTATTGCTGATGAGCTAAGAAGTCCTTTAGACAGAGTCCTTTGTTAAAAGAAGTCACGTCATCACTTCTGTTAAGGCTAGGTGTTTCCTGTCAGGACATGGATCTTTTGGACCAAATGAAGCTTTGTTCAATCATGTTGTTCATTGATAAAGTCATTGGTAAGTTCTGTCGAGCGAGGCCCTACAGTGTATTAGCCTTTACTGAGCCTCAGCGAGGTCATGTTTATGGGGTTGGCCCTCCTCTTGGGTCATCCCTTTTCCCAGCCTAGGCAGATGGTGACAGTCCGTTCTGACTACCTCAGGCAGTAGGTGTTGGCTACTTCTGTTTCAGTCTCCCTTGCTAGTCGCTCAGCTCATGTTTGCCTCCTATCTCATCAGGGTTGCATCTGGTCAGGGGCCCGCCTTATGCATTAGGTAAGAGTGTGAGTAGCAGGCCCGGTGGCCTCCTCTCCTCTGTTCAGGGTGTATCTTTAATCCATTACTTTTTAGCAATGTTTGAGTATGTGGTTCCCTGGTGGTGTTTAGCATTAAGCATAGTAGGTTAGGCTTTGTTTGTTAGCCTCCCTGTGGTTGCCTGAGCGTTGTAGGTTTCTTCTCACTTTGAGAGTGTGCTCTTTGCTGAAGCCTCCACTCTCTGAGCTTGGTAGTCTCTGTGTGAGTGGCTCCTTGATTTTTTTCCAGTTTTGGGCTGAATTCTTGGCCTCCTTGGATCTCTCTCTGTTGAGGCTGCTATTCATCTCAAGCTAGCTCCTTTGAGTCTCTCTGAGATCCCCTGGTCTCTCTTAGTCTATACTTCCAAAGCTCTATGCCCCATGCATGCTTTACACCTATACTACTCAGGTCGAATGCACTAATTCTCCTTCCTGTTGGTAATTAAAGTTCGCTCTCCTGGAGCTCCAGCATTGGCAACCCGAGCCCGCGGCCATGGTTTTTTGGGACTGGTAGGCCCTTCATGAGGCCTCCTCATCATCCCGGTGGTGTTATGTTTGTGCTCCCCATTATTTAAGGGTAAATAGCGATAGCTCAGTTCTCCCCTCATTTTTAGGGTCATTGGACTTTTCCCGAGGACCACTCAGAAGGTAGAAGGACTCTTGTGAGACCTCCCTGAAGGATCGGTATTAGGCTGTCGATACTCCCTTACTGTTTGAGTTCGGTATATAGGTTTGGAGTTTCTCTGTCTCCTACTATATTCCAGTCTCTGTTCCTCCCCTGGCTTAGGTAGAGTACCCAGCCTCCAGAGTGCTCAGTCTCACTCTGTAGATCCTAGGTCAAGTAGGTTACTCCCCTCATTCAGGGTCTAAAAGCAATATGCTGAGTTCAATTCCCAGGGATGTCCGTCTCTGGTTCGGTGAGTTTGGTCCTGACACTTTGCAGTCCCTCTCACGGGGCATTCACTCTGTGGAGGCCTCTTTGAGGTTTTCTAGCTTGGGCAGTGGCCGTAGGGAGTAATATCACTGACAGCCTAGCGTGTGACCAGAGAGAGTTGAGTGTTGTAATTCTCTTCTCAGCCATTGTTGGCATGCACTCCCTTGGCGGCATGGGTATTTCGTTCCCCATATGCGTTTTAGGACGCAGTGCAAGTTCCCTGCTGCCTGCTACAGTCACTTCAGACAAATAGCGGACGACATGTTCTCTAGGCGCCCCTTATATACTGTCTGGTCACACTAGTATGACGCCATAGACTGTCGTCGACCAATAGGATTGGCTTAATTCGACTATCGCTACAAACACCTGTCATGCGAGGGCGTTTCCCATATGTGTTCTAGGACGCAGTGTCTCCTTCCCTGTTCTCAGGGAACCAGGGTTACATTCGTAACCCGAGATGTTTTAGGTCACTAAAATTTGCTAAGAGTGTTGCCGCCTACCAGCGGTAATTGGGTGATTAGCAGGCGGTCCTTTTAAAATGCCTTTTCCGCTCATCAGAAGTGAGCTGTGCGACTCTGGGCCAGTCACACTAATCCAGACTTCCTGCCAGCTGCCAGACCAAAATGTCTTCTCAGTGTTTTTGAGTGTTTCTTTTGATTGTTTGATTTCTTTAGAATGTGGTAGAAATGTAGGAGAGACATGTCCCTTTGTTTAAATCTCATTTATATGATGTTTTTGTTAAGAGTAGTTAGGTTAGGCTGATTGTATTTATTTTTCTTTTCTTTGTGACAGGTTATTTACATTGTTGTTTTATTTTATTAGACTGGTTTTGATGTTATTTTGGGCCTTGTGTTTCTCTAACGAAAAATACCACTTTATTGTTTTATTTCATTATTTATTTATTTATTTATTTTTCCCTCTTTTTCAAACAAATTATATTGCTTTATTGTTAATTTGTCTGGACCGTGGGTCCCTTAACGAATTCTACTAATTTATGATTGCTTTTTTCTTCTGTGATTTACAATAAATTTAACTTATAATTTATTGTGTTTTCTTTGGTCCTTTTTGGTCTGATGGCCTGCTGGATGCCTTTCGTTCTTTTCTTTTATTTATTACATCTTACCTCCAATAAAATGGGGGCTCATCCATTTCATCTAATTCGTTCATAAGTATGATTTGCCTTGCTGGTGAGTATTTTTTGCTTTATTGTCTGATTGGCGGTTTTTACTTGTGAAATAGGGAGTGTAATTACGGAGTTTAGTATTGAGGCTTTTAAACATTCTCTTACTGTAGAGGCTTTATATTCATGCCATAAATCTGACTTAATTCTTGTTGCAGATTATTATGATATATCTTTATCTAAAGTGGCTACCAAACAGACAATAAGAGATGTGGTGTTACGGGATGTTACTGGAGTTACGGGATGTCAACGCTGCTTCTGTGATGCACGGAGAAGGAACAGAGGCTTCAGATAAATTACTGATGGCAGATCCAAATCCATTGATTGATCTAAAAACAGAAGACCTGAAATTGGCTATTCAACATAAAGAGCTTGATTTACAAGTTAAGCAGCAAGAACATGATACACGGCTTCTGCACGTCAGGCAGTGTGAACTTGAGGCTCGCCGCAACTTCACGAGCTTTGAGCAACTTCGCGAGCTTGTGTTATTGGAAGGTTTTAAAAACACGTTGCTGGACAAGATTGTTGTACATCTGAATGAGCAAAAAGTAAGCAGCTGTTTCAAATGATGAATTTGTATTGACTCATAAAAATGTTTTCGTTTCGTCTGTGCGCTGTGAATCTTTCCAATCTGGAGCTGAAAAGAATTCAAAAATTGTAAAAACTACTTTACCAAATCAGAGTGTTTCTATTGTCATGAGGCTGGTCACCTCATTGCTAGTTGTCCAGCTTTGAAAAAGAAAAACCAGTCCCCGAAACCTCAGGTGTTGAAGAGTGTTGGATTTGTCTGCCAGTTGATTTTGATGAGCAAGGGACTGATTCTGAATATGACCCATTTGTTTCTAGCTGTGTAGATTGTCTTACTGGACAAGAGAGAAATAAAGTTCCCATTCGCATTCTCTGAGATACTGGTTCGGCCCAATCATTTGTGCTTGGCAGTATTTTATTGTTTACTAGGGATTCATACTGTGGTTCCGATGTGCTGGTTCAAGGTATTGAATTAGGAATTAGTCAGAGTTCCTTTACATTATATTTATATAATATTTACATTATATTTATATAATATTTATAACAAGTTAATCCAACCTCGTTTCTGGTCTTGTTAAGATCACTGTTCGTTCGCAACTACCTATTAAAGGGGTTGATTTGATTCTCAGTAATGACCTTGCAGGGGGAAAGGTATTGCTGTTTCCTGAAATAGTTAAGGATCCGTTTTCTGAACCACAAAATGTTGTAGACTTAGTTTCGAACCTAACTTCCGTTTTTCCTGCATGAGTGGTGTAGTTCAACTTTCAGACAGCTTCTTGGCTTCCCCTGAAAGTGCTGACATTTGCCAGGAATTCCCTGTAGAGATGGAACGTAAGCACTCTGAGTTGCTGTCCACCGTACCTGGTGCTGAAATTGATATTGAATTGAAATTGATATTGAATTGTCTTCGACTATTGATAGGGTCATATTAGCGAATGCGCAAAATCGTGATAATTCACTGGCTCGCTGCAGAGCTGCCATTGTGAAAAAGGAAGATGTGTTTGAAAGACCTGTTGCTTATTTTTGGGATGAGGGGTTGCTGATGCGAAAAAGAATGCCTGGTTTAAGATCAGACATTGTGAAATATTGCCGGTCATGCCATACCTGCCAGATTGTGGGCAAGCCAAATCAGTCGATTTCCCCAGAGCCTCTTTGCCCCATTCCTGTTGTTGGTGAGCCAGTCACCATGATTTTGCCAAGTAAGACATGTTCCAGGATCAACATATTTTGTTGATCCTGGAACAAAATTCCTATCCGAAAATTTAGTCCTAACCTTTTCCCAACCTCTAAACCTAACCCTACCCATAACTTATCACTAAAACCAGAGGGAAATGATAGTTGAATAACACTGTTGTGGAAGCACCTAACCCAGGTTGTGAGCCTAAACTTGACATAAATGGTAAACTTGTCTCTTAACCCTCTGGAGTCTGAGGCTGATTTGGGGCTTGGAGAAGTTTTGACATGCCCTGACATTTGTGCTTTTTTCAGTTGTTCATAAACATATTAATGACAAAAGTGTCATTACACTGTATTCAGCACAAACTAGGCTACCATAATATGTGAGGAACATGTATGTACATGTTTGTATTTTTGAAGGAATAATGTTTATGTGTGGTTATTGAAAAAACAAAAAAACTTAAATCACTGAAATAAGGCCAAAAAAAAGAATCACATAATAATGACCTGAAATGACTTGCATATTAATGAGGCCTTTCAGTCAGGTAGGCTGTGAAAAAACCCTCTATAATCATGTCTCAGCTCAATTTAAAATAATGGTATTCTATTATATTCTTTAAAATATAATGTATTTCTGTGATGCAAAGTGTCTGAACAATTATGTTACCTCTATGGCATTTCATATAGGCTTTTAGCTTAAAAGCATGCACATTTGGAGAAATATTGATGGATTCTTATGTTTATGTCAATATTCTATACTGAGGAGTAATATTTATTCAATATTTATTATCATCACTATGAGTGCTGGATACTGTGTTTTCAATTCATACTTGCAGCTCTGTGCACCTTTAGTCCACAAATTATTCTAAAGAAGAAGAGGACATTTCAGGAATGGTGTTTTCAATTCATACTTGCAGCCGGAGGGCGCTCTCTGTACACCTTTAGGCTACAAATTCATATAAAGAAGAAAAGGAACCAGGAACTAACGGCATGTCTTCTAGAGATCGCTAACCATGGCTTTAACATCCAGATAAACACTTTTCAGGACAATAAATACATGATTGAGACAATGCATACAAATATTGCCTCTGAATTTGCGTTTGAATAGCGCTGGCTCCGTGGGCGTGGCCGCATTAGTGGATAATGAGCTGAATCACGGACTTCTGACATGGCTCTCTTTTCATACAGATTACATAAACACAGAATGTTTGTTTTCGATTTGACTTGCATGATTTAAAACCTGACATTTCAACGTTTTTTTTAGACATAAATGTCTTTTTTTTGTCATTAGTATTCATAAGTTACAGTTCATTTTCTGAGAACTATCAGATTGGACTTCGTTCAGAGGGAGACGAGAGATCACACATCATGTTAGTTTTCTTTATTTTACAAAAAGCACAACATTGTGTTTTTACTCTGAGTGTACACAAATAAAAGAAGACATTCTATAGTTTCAATTGATATATTACTTATGTCTCTATGACAAGAAATGACAGAGTATTTTAAGTCTGTTTTGCTGCAATGTGAAAAAAATCCTGCAAAACGCGCCAGCACGTTTTCAGACCTCAGGGAGTTAAATCTGATTGGTTGATTGGAAAGTTGTTCCAGGATCAAAAAAGATGTTGATCCAGGAACATGTACTTGGTGAAATCACGTTCACCTGGTGAGCCGTTCGAGCCGGTGTTACTAGTCTGTGTCGGTCCTCTGCCACAGACTATGTCCAGACATAAGTTCATATTAACTATGATTACCCGATTACCGGAAGCTGTGCCTTTACGCACTATAAAAACCAAGGGAATTCTGTGAGCTTTAACGAAATTCTTTTCTACCTGCAGACCGATCAAGGCACAAACTTCATGTCTCGGTTATTCAAACAAGCATTGTCACAGCTCAATATAAAACATGAAGACTCTAGTGCAGTGGTTCTCAACCTTTTTTGGGCCAGCGCCCCCTATCCATTATCCAGGTCCTTTACCACCCCCCAAATACCGACAACCCCCCCCCCCCAACACACACCCATGCACACACACACACACACACACACACACTCACACAAAAGGGATAAATGTCTTTATTGAATGTATGCTGATTATTATTCTGTATTAATAATAACAATATGTATAATTCACATCTGTGTTTTCTTATTATTATTCTTATTATTCTTCTTCTTATTATTATTAATATTAAATCCGTAAATTTTGTATTTAAAATGTAGGTGTGGTGAGGGGGGCGTGGTTCAGCGAGGTCTGCAACTGGAGAGAGTGTCGGGAGACGCGTGGTAAGCGAGCGGGTTAAATGTAAATTACAAACACCTGTTTCTCATTCCAGTAATTGGCGCGGAGACAGGATAAAATGCCAGGAGAAGCAGGAGTGTGCGAGAGAGAGAGGGACTGCTGACTGAGACACTGAGCACGACAACAACACTGGAATTGGATTGTATTGTGGATTGTTTATACCGTTCTGGAGTGAAGCCCTATTGTGGATTGTTTATACCGTTCTGGAGTGAAGCCCTGTTGTGGATTGTTTATTTTCGTTGTTGTGCGGTGCACAGACTTTTGTTGGACATTTTTCATTTTACTAAATAAAGCTCAGTCAGCAGTCAAAAGCCGACCCTTGTCCTCTTCCTTCCCCACGAACTTTGAACATTACTACAGTAGGCTACCAAATTTAATCAGTGAGTAGCCTACATAATGAATCCATTTTCCAAACCGTGTTTTTGTCTTATCCTGAATCACTACGACACACCTATAATAAGTGTTTATATTGGGACTATTAGACTGGTTTGAGTCGACACCGCTGCGGAGTACAGTACCTGCAGTACCAAAATGCCTGCAGTTTAGTTTATTTACCGCTAGAGCTCCAAAAGTTATGGACTGCAGCTTTCATAATTAAAAAGCATGTCACTGAAAGCCAAATAACAGATTTGATTTGACTGAACAGTGGCAGGAAGCCCTTAATTTGTGCCGGGACATGCTGGAACCGGAACCTCCGAAATCTGATCCGGCACCTCATTTGGGGATCCCCCTCTCATATAACACCAAAAGTGGTCCATGCCGTGTTTTGTGTTTTCCGACACATAAGCAACATATAAAGCAGTGGCTGTCAAACTTTTTTTAAAGAACGATTTTTTTTTTTTTTTAATTGACGCGACCAAACCAAGTCAAGCCAAGCATAAGAGTACTAAAATATATAATATACATGTACAGAACAAGAATAAAAACTTATAAGTAGCTTATAAACAAGACCAAACGAATTAATTTGAAGCGAAACTGAAAGTAAAAACCGGTCTTCTTAAGCAGCCTCTCGTTCGGCACGAATTAAAATGTTTCCATATTAGCAATGTATTTGGATGCTGAACTTTTATTTATTATGTCAAATAGGATTTGTACTTCACTCCCGTTTCAATATCAACGAAAACAATCATCCTCTTCACGAGCAAAAATTTGTTTGGCAGGACCAGTTTCAGCGGTGGTCACGCTGAACGGCACAGATAGGATACTACGGAGTATGTAAAATGAGCAGTGTAATTTTTTATATGTTTGGCTGACAGTATTTTGTTTTGATAATAAACAGGCTGCGATGTCAAGTTTGCAATGAATATGTTGAGTGCGCACGCGAGGCGCCGGCGCGATCACTTCAACTGTTTCCTTATACCAGCAGAAACAAAAATACTCCGTAATTTACAGATATGAATAAGACATTATTCGATACTGCGAAGTTTACTTTTATACACTCACACTAAAAACAGAACATTATGCTTTTGCAAAATAAAGAAAACAGGATGCGCTTTTTGCCATCTCAGTTTCCTTTCCTTGAACTTGTTTGTGGAGCGCCGTGCCTCACAAAAATGAATCAAACTCAGCAGTATATAGGCTACTATTGGGCACAGTTTTTTTTTTCTTTCGCTTTGTTAATCAATTAAGTCAAATATATTTTGTTTATTTATTCATTTTAGACTATGCTTTTTATGAAAATTCCAACCCATTTTTAAGTCTCGTGACACGGGGTTTGAAAACCTGTGATATAAAGAATACATATAAATTATATAATTACATAAATTATAGACATATAAACTTCAATGACAATGTTTTCTGAAACTTAAGCGTGCAAGTCGCATGCTTTGCATTATGAAGGGAACTTGTGACTACAGAGAGAGCTATTTGTGTTGTTGGATATCGTTTTATTGAAACGCTGCGAGGAGACGCAGAAGAACTGATGAAATACTGGTTAAACGTGTATGCCCATACACTGGCAGTCTCCACATGAACGCGCTTGCGCACAAAATACGAGTTTAAACATCTGATTTCTATGTCGAGGGCTGTTTGTCAGACTTTGTTGGGCCTAATGCATAATGCCATGGTGTTTTACGCACAAATGGTCACTACACACCATGATTATGCCAATAAATGGTTTCCATCACTTTAACGCGCATTTGAACTAACGCAAAACTCAAGATAATCTGCGTCTGCCATTAGAATTTCTTTGATAATTCTGACATTATTATGGCTATTATATTATGAATGGAAGAATTGGAATGCAAGATTTGTTGTGACACCTTATAAATCAAAAGAATAAGGAATAGCATAAGTCAATTTAATTAAAACATAAAAATGTAAATTAATAAATTATTTTAAAAAGGACAAATGAGTAGACATTTAAAATTGTTGTGCAATACTTGTTTTATGTTAAATGTTTGATTATTCATGTTAAATGTAAAAATGCTTAATAAAATAGAACAATAAATTAATAAATATAGTAGGCCTATCTTAAAAATAAATAGACATATTAGACTGTTTATTGACATCTTTAAAACATAGTTTAATAAAGCCAGCATTTAAAAACAATTTGACAGTTTTTTTTTTTTATCCATTTGAAAATATAGTTAAAATATGCTATTATAAACTCGTAGGGGCATCAAATCAACTACCGACTCTCTCCCATGCCACTCAGAGTATGGGCTGTCATTGGACAGTAAAAACGACCATACGGTCATTTCAGCGCTAATGTGTGCACTTAGGTTTTATTACGCATTTAGGAGAGTATTGCAAGAAGCTGCTTACATTAATCTTACTTTCGAAAAAGATAAGTAAATACAATCATGATTTTTCATGAAAAATTATGTTATAATTATAGGCTTAAATACCTTGGTATCAGCTTGTTATCATCAATGGTATAATTTATTTGGTTTGTCATGATTAATTTGTGTCCATAATCAGTAAAAAAAAAAAAAAAAAAAATCTTCTAACAAGAATAAACACATATGAACAATTAAATTAAATTATTATTGTATTATTAGTTATTTTTAACTAGCTAGCCTTTTGTCAGCGCTTGAGCGCTGGTCTATGACTGGAAAAATAATCGTTGCAAAAGAACCGATACATAGCCTAGCTTACATGTTGCGTGAAACTGGCAGATTTTAGAATGTTGTAGGCAATTCTTTTGCAAGTAATTACAAGTTTAATCTTGTCTTGCCTGAATCTTTGTTGTAAACTCGTGAACGCCCCCCAAGAACACCAGAACGCCCCCTTTTAAAAATCTTGCTTCCAACACCCCCCGTTGTTCTCTGAACACCCCCGTTGAGAATCACTACTCTAGTGCGTACCATCCAGAATCGGAGGGCGCGTTAGAACGGTTTCACCAAACCCTAAAGTCAATGTTGCGAACATTCTGTGCTCAGTCAGAAAAAGAATGGGACGAAGGTTTACCCCTATTATTGTTTTCTGTGCGGGAGACTCAGTGATGGGTTGTAAATCCAGTGATGCCACCAATATCTTGGATTATGTTACTTCATTTTGTGGACGTCTGCATCGTGTGTGTGAATTAGCTTGTGCCTCCATGGCATCTGTTCAACAAAAATGAAGACCCGATTTGACAAAAAAGCTGTTGCACGTTCTTTTACTCAGGGCGACATGGTCTTGGTTTTGCTCCCTGTCCCTGGATCAGCCTTGCAGGTGAAATTTTCTGGCTCGTATGTAATTGATGCCAAATTGTAATTCGTAAACCTGACTGTAAGAGGAATACTCGGGAATACTTTATCTGTCACATAAATATGTTGAAGTTATATGTTCCGCGTGACAGCGAAGTAAAAAGTTCTGTCACCCCCGCTGTACCTGTATCTGTTACATCTGTACCTGCTTCGGATTGCTCTGATTCAGATGGGCTGACCATACGAAGTGTCTCTGTTACTGGTGCCTGTTTGCAAAACTCTGAGATTCTTAAAGATTTGAAGATTTATATGTTATATCTGTCTGAACCCCCCGAACAGATATTTGTCAGTTAATCAAATCATATTTAACTTTGTTCTCTGATGTACATCCAGAACGACTGCAGTGTGCCGTGACATTGATGTGGGAGACCATCCACCAATTAAGCAACATGCTTATAGAGTGAACCCAAATAAGTGCCAGGTAATGCAGGATGAAGTGAAGTACTTGCTCGAAAACAGGTTAGCTGTTCCGAGCTCCAGTGCTTGGAGTCCCCCTGTCTTATCGTTTCGAAAAGTGATGGCAATTTCCGTTTTTGCACTGATTATAGAAAAGTCAGTGTGACTACGAAGCTGGATTCCTGTCCTTTGCCTCGTATGGAGTATTGTGTAGACAGGGATGGGGTCAGCTACTTTTGTTTCGAGGCTAAATTTACTCAAAGGCTACTGGCAGGTGCCCTTGACTCCTCACGCAGCCGAAGTCTCAGCTTTTGTTACGCCTGATAACCTGCTACAGTACACCATTATGGTGTTTGGATTGCAAAAGGCTCCAGCCACGTTTCAGCGTCTGATGAATAAGGTGCTGGCAGGCATTCCTAATTGTGATGCGTATTTAGATGACATTGTGGTGTACTCTTCTGACTGGAATGAACATCTGTCATGATCACCAGTTGGTTAGCCACCAGAGGGCACTCCACCCCAGACTATTGCCTCACCATATCGGACTTCATCTCCCATAATCCTTGTCCCACTCATTACTCTTCATTGCACTCAGCTGTATTCACTCATGTCATTAGTTTCTGCTTATTTATACCCAGCTTGTTTTAGCCATTATTCATCAAGGTTTTACTTTTGTTACCTGCACTTCTGAGCACTGTCTCTGGTTTTGTTTTCTTGTTTTTTGTTTTGACTGGTTACATGTGTTTTGACTCTTGCCTGGAATTACTACGATTCTGGATATTCCAAATAAAAGCTGCATTTGGATCTTATCAAAGTCTCAGAGCAATCCGTGACAACATCTAAAAACCCTTTGTATGGTGTTTGACCATCTGCAAGCCTTCTCTTTGACTCTAAATCTCGCAAAATGCGAGTTTGGAAGGGCTACAGTGACGTATTTGGGCAAGCAGGTCAGTCAGGGTGAGGTTCGTCCTGTTGCTGCTAAAGAGCAGGCTATTGTACAGTTTCCTGTCCAGAATACTAAACGACAGCTAAGATGTTTCCTTGGTATGTCAGGATACCATCGGGGATTCTGTAAAAACTTTTCTGATGTGGTGTTACCTTTGACCAATTTGCTTTGTCAAAACAGAGATTATGTGTGGTCTGATGAATGTCAGATAGCCTTAGAGTCTGTCAAATCATTACTGTGCAGCACGCCGGTACTCTCTGCCCCGAATTTCTCGATGTCATTCAAGCTGGACGTGGATGTTAGCAGTACTGGCGCTAGTGCCATTCTCCTGCAGGAGGATGTGCATGGAGAGAAAATTTTTGAAACATCAGTTGAATTATAGCGCAATCGAGAAGGAAGCTTTGGCATTATTGCTTGCGTTACAGTATTTTTAGGTGTATGTGGGGTCAAGTTCATTACCTCTTGTGGTCTTTACTGATCATAACCTGTTGGTTTTTCTGTCACGTATGCGTAACTCTTACCAACATATTATGCACTGGGCATTAACCTTTTGCCAGATTCAAACTGTGCTTTCGCGCTTTGGCTGTGAGACGGACATACTCAGCGCTTGTCATATATCACAACTATGCAGTGTTTTCAGCCACATAATGTTTTTTATAAGGTTTCAGACATTTAAATACACATAAGCTCCAGTAAAACAATACATTTAGAGTTTGTAAAATACACAATGTCAGGCATCAGTGAAAGCAGAAATAACAATCTATTCAAATATAATTTACCAACGTTTATTCATATCAGACAGACATAGTGGGTGTAATGTAGGGAGCATGACAACGGAGTTGGAGATCCAAATGCAGGCTTTAATAAAACAGGAAGAGCGTAGTCGTACAGGCAGAGGGTCAAACACCAGCAAACAGATACAAGAGGGCAGGGCAAAAGAGTAATCCAAAACACAAGCAAGAGGTCAAGACAGGCAGCAAACGATCATCATACAAGGAAGCAGTCCAGGGTCAAAAACACAGGCTAGGCTAGGCTAGGCTAGGCAGAACAAGGAACAAGGCAGAAACAATACTCAGCAATGAGTGTGTGTGTGAGTGCAGCTTATAAAGTGTCACTGATGGGAAACAGGTGTGAGTGTGTGATTGGTTCCTAGGTGGGGAATTGTGGGAAATGGAGTCCATATAATCAGAATAGAGCACAGACCCAGGGCACACGTAACAGTGGGCCTAAGTAACTATAAAATTTACTCTATTATTCTTCCAATTCACCAGCCACTTACTTGCAGTGTTCGGAGTAACGCATTACAAAAGTAATTATATTACAGTAATATATTAATTTTTGCTGTAACACAGTAATATAATGCATTACTAATCAGGCGCACCGTTGGCACGGGGGACAGGGGGGTCAGGGGGGTCAGGGGGGTCAGGACCCCTGCAGTTTTGAAAAGACAGAAATCGACCCCCACACATTTGATAAGGGCTGCTTCAATCAGTCACAATATATCATCTTTTAGCTTAGGATATTTTCTTTCAAATGAGACCATTTTCACGTTTCTGTGAGCTTTTATTCGTAAATAATCAACTCAACTGTTTTGTCGCAGATGTGAACAGGAAATGCGCTCTCGAATGGAGAAACACGCGATCTCCAAGCAATCGATCAGAGCGTGCTAACGTTTTAGGACAGGTCGATGGTATATAAATCGTGGCCGAACGTTAGCGTTTGTCAATCAAGCCAAACCGTCCATTCAGAAACCGAGAAATTTGACAGGAGGCTGATCTCTCAGGTTGACGCGCGAGCTGGCTTGACTGAAGTTTTCGTGAGGATTTGTAGTTTATGGACTGTTTTGATTTTGGTAATTACATCTAGAAAGTTAAAAGCATTGATGGCATCTATAAAAGAGATAAGATATCTAAAAGCGAAACGAAAGTTATTGCCTCGACCGGCGACACAGTGGGGACACGGCGGTCTCTTTTAAATTAATCGGGCAAAGGTTGAAATTCAGCTGCTGAATGTGTGTGTGTGTCTGCGCGTGCGTGCAATTTCTTTCTAGAAAAATAGAATAGTACAAGTACGTCTGCTTCATAATACAACATTAAAGCTACCTTTTAGTGAGCAAACGTGTCATCCTTACCTTGTGATGGCTTGGAATTCCAATGGGAATCGGATGTGTGTGTTTAGACGTAGGTCGCATGTCCAGAGATCGGATATGTATCGGATTTAAAACCACATTTGGAAGTGGCTCAGTTCGGATGCGAAAAAATCAGATCTCGTGTGGATTTTTGTGTTTACACATGTGCAACTAATTCCAATCTGTGTCATTATGTGAGCAAAATATCGGATTTTTTGTGCCAGTGTAAACGCAGCCTGTGTGTGTTTCAAACAGTACTATTGCAGTCTGTTAAAAAAAAAAAAGCAAGCAAGCTCTCATCTTTGTTTCCTCTATGCTGTTAGGAGTTTAATTCGATAGGCAGTGCGCATAACTTTCTCTCATCTGTTCCTCTTTCATCTCTGCTTGCTGCAAGTGAAATTGAACACACACACACACACACACACACACACACACACACACACACACATATATATATATATATATATATATGCATATATATATTACATCTTTATTGAGAGAAAGTATGAGCGAGCAAAGCAAGCGGTGTGTGCCTCCGTGCTCGCATCCTATGTCCGACGTGGACACACACCAATATTCCTTTGTTTGTTTGGGGGAAGAGCACGCTGCTCTTGCGTTAGAAGGCGGCGAGTGCAAGCACTGTGATCTTTTCATGGTTAAGATGCTTCGCGCTCGTTTGGCTTACTTCCAAGAGTCAGCACCCACTGTACGTTCATGGGGCTCGCAAATGGATTTGGCTGACGAGCGGGAGACGGGTCCTGCCCTTTCGCCCACTCTGTCACCTGATCCACGTGTCCCTTCGCACGATCCTGAAGCGCACTCCGGTGCTTCTTCAGTTCGCACAGGGATGACGAATTTCTTTTCGAGTGTGCTGCCTCTGAGCATTCCTCACGTGATGACAAAGCTGTTGAGGAATTACTGGAGGTAGTAACTCGAGCTGTGGCCAGATTACAGCTAGACTGGCCACAGGAAAAAGAGACCCCCAAACGCTCAAAATTAGAGGATAGGTTTCTATCCGGTGGCCAGGGGGAGGGATCAACGTCAATCCCTTCTTTGAGGACTTCCGTGATGAAATAACTAAGTCATGGAGAAAACCGTATACTTCCCGGATTTTTGTGCCCTCAACGTCGATTTATTTGACTATTGTGGGTGCTGAGGAACGGGGGTATACAACGATGCCCCAGGTCAAAGAGACGCTTGCGAGCTATCTCTCGCCTGGATCAGCATCGTCTTTAACCCTTAAATGCATGACTGTTTCGCCAGTCATTCTTACATATTCGGGTCTTTATCGACCCAGATCTATATCTAACACGGAAGGATCTCTACCTGTCATGATAATATAAAACTCCTCTGATATTAGAGTAACAATTACAGAAGAATAAAATAAATCGTATTTTGTTACCTTTTGGAGCTTGAAAGGGCTCCGTTTGAGCAGATGTTTATTGCCATCATCACTGTCTTTGTCAGAGCTAATTTCCCAGTAAATTCAGCAAATAATGGGCTAGTTTTATGTTTGAGGTCACGAATATGAGCTCATTCACGATCTCAAACATATTCTCAGAACTATATAATTTTCAACATCTTCAAAATCAATATTTCGATCTCTAACAGCTTCACCAGATCCATCCTGTAACAGTTACAGTCATATTTGATTGTGTTCAGTACTTGCTCTGCAGTAAATCGCTGAGCCATTTCATGTTTCTCTTATTATTTCGTTTTCTGTCTAAATGAGTCGTCACTTCAGCATTGTGTATCAGACATTGCCACCTTGTGGAATATGGGTGAATTGCACTTATTCTGTCATCTAAGGTTCAATTATTGTTGTGCAGAAAAAATATATGTACACTCATACACACCTCGGGTCGTTTGCGACCCTATACAATTTTTACAAAAAATGAATACAAAAATAGGCATTCTTTTATAAATTTATGATTTTTTTCTTGATATATTCTTTATAATGAATTGATTGAGGAATACCAAGAAGGTTGATGTCTAACTTTAAAAAATGAACGAGGAGGAGGGTAGTGAATGACGTCCCGGGTCACTAACGACCCGAGGTATGCATTTAAGGGTTAAAGAAACCTACCCTCCCCACAAAGCCTTGTAGAACCACCTCAGCGCTTGTGGGTAAAGCTTTTCAAGCTGCAGGTCAGGCTGGTACTCCTCTGCACACCATGGCGGTGTTGCAAGCATATCAGGCTGACCTGCTGAAGGAATTGAGTGCGGGTACCACCATCGACGATGAAGCATTCTCACAACTTCCTCGTGCCACAGACCTGTCTCTACGTGCCACCAAGCAGATGGCCCGTGCTATCAGCCGTTCTATGGCTGCTATGGTCAGCACGGAGAGGCACCTGTGGCTCAACCTCACTGGTCTCAAAGACAAAGACCGCGTCTTTATGCTTGATGCGCCGGTGACACCTTCCGGTCTGTTTGGCGACTCTGTCAACAGAGTCGTCAACAGGTTTCGGGAGGTGAAGAAGTCTGAGGAAACATTTGTGCAATTCCTTCCTCGCTGCACTCAGGGGGAGGGGCCGTCGGCCACCCAGCCCCAACCCGGTCCTTCAAAAAGGGAGGTGCAAAAACAAAGCGTGGCGGGTCGAGCTCCCCCTTGTAAAGATTGGGGACCATCTTGCCACCCGCAGCAACCTCCCAGGCAAGACCTCAAGGACTATTCTACAGAAAAAGAAGTCCTGATGGTCTTGCGCCCAGCCCTGTGGGGATGGCCCCCCTTGGGACTGGACGCGTACTACACCTAAAACCCGCCCCTTCTCGACATCTCCACGTAAACCCTCCTTCCCCGCCACCTCTGGTGCTTCGGGGGGCAGCGGTTTCCAGCGAAATGTTAGGTGTTCCGTTGCTTCCTGTAACACATCAGGCCGCGGACACCTAACATCCCCTCAAAAGGAAGTATCAACATTAGTGCCCATCTCAGAGAACCTGGCAGCGTGGAAACTACTGCCAGGGGTGTCTGCGTGGGTTCTAAAGTCAGTAGAATTAGGATACAGAATCCAATTTATTCGTCATCCTTCTTATATTTAACGGCGCGGTCTCCTCTACCATGAAGCCGGGGCAAGAGACATCACTGTCACAAGAGCTGCAATCTGTTCTGGAGAAAGGGGCCATAGAGCATGCTCACCCTCTAGAGAGAGAGTCAGGTTATTACAGCAGATACTTCCTATTTCCCAAGAAGGACAGGGGGCTGTGACCAATCTTAGATCTTTGAGGCTTAAACCATTCGGTCAAAGCTCTCAAGTTCAAGATGTTAACCGTAAAAATGATTGTCGCAAATCCAACATCATGATTGGTTCGTCACGATCGATCTCAAGGACGTATATTTTCATATAGAAATATTGCCACAACACAGGAGGTTCCTGAGGTTCGCTTTTGGGGGCGAAGCTTACCAATATCAGGTTCTTCCATTCGGCCTAGCCTTATCACCCCGCTCATACACAAAATGCATGGATGCAGCACTGGCTCCATTGCGACTCCAGGGCATTCGCATTTTGAACTACATAGAAGACTGGCTAATACTAGCACAGTTGCAAGAGATGGCGTTACAACACAGAGATGTCGTACTAGCTCATCTAGTTTCTCTAGGGTTGAGACTCAACGAGAAGAAAAGCGTTCTCTGTCCTACCCAGAGAACGACATATTTAGGGGTCATATGGGATTCGACCACGATGTGGGCACAATTGTCTCCCGCTCGAGTCAGGCTGCGGGCTTCGTACCCTATCTATCTGGCTCAGACCCCGGTTCCTCACCTTGGGTCCCATGCTAGGGACCCTTTACTTCTCTCTGAGTCACCCAGCCCCCCTAGGTCTGGATGCAATGGTGCATACATGGCCTTCGATGCACCTGTATGCCTTTCCTCCAGTTGCACTGCTCCCGGGAGTTCTAGCCGGAGTTCACCAACAAGAGATTTGCCTCCTACTGATAGCGCTGCGTTGGCCGAACAGAATATAATTCTCTGAGATAATATCTCTCCTCGACGGCTCGCCTTGGGCGATACCGAGAAGGAGGGACCTTCTGTCTCAGGCGCAGGGGACAATATTTCATCCCCGGCTGGAGATGTGGAATCTTCATGTTTGGCCCCTGAGGGGAACCAACTGAGGGACACAGGGCTTTCACCTGAAGTTATCGAGACTATTTTAAATGCTAGAGCTCCCTCTACTAGAGCAAGTTATACCAACAAATGGGGTGTCTTTGAAAGATGGTGTACTGCACACAATGCAGATCCAGTAAACTGCCAAATTGCTACAGTTCTGGACTTCCTGCAGGAAAAGTTATCGACAGGTACATGCCCCACCACTCTCAGGGTTTATCTGGCTGCTCTCTCGGCTTTCCACGCTCTGATTGACAGGGTGCCTTTGGGCAAGCATATCCTGCTCTCTTGCTTAGTTCGAGGAGCTAGGCAGCTTAAGCCTCCTTCTAGAACCAGGATCCCTTCATGGGACCTAGCAATAGTCCTAGAAGGCCTGGTTGAGACCCCCTTTGAACCATTAGAGTCAGTTTCTGACAAGCTGTTAACTTTGAAAATGTTTTTTCTTATGGCTATAACTTCTCTGAAAAGATGTTGGGATCTGCAGGCTCTGTCCATTGTGCCATCCTGCTTAGACTTTGCCCCAGGAATGGTGAAAGCTATTTTACATCCTCATCCTGACTATCTGCCTAAGGTTCCTTTCTCGAACTTGCATCCAGTCACTCTTGATGAAAGAGAACCAGTTGGATTCAGAGGATCTTTGGTAAATGGAAGTTTCTAGGTCGAAGCCTGGCACAAGCTTGGGGTTCTGTAGAAGCTTCTAGCCTCTTACAGCATCATCTTAACATCAGCATTTTTCAGTAAAAAGGGAAGAGAGAGGAAGAGGCGTTTGATCTTGTGATCAGTGAATATAAGGGGTGAAGATGTCACACCCTCTTGAGGTGTCTGAGCCAATAAGGAGTTTCCCTTTCAAAGGGAAGTTTTACGAGTCTTTGTTCTGTAGCAAGATATTAGCATAAGACACTGGACTGGATGAATGAGAAAAGAACCTTTTAGATTCTTATAATACTAATGTGTCACAGAGTTAGTAACATGTAACATAAATTACCAAATAGGAAACGAAAGTTGGAGTCCGTAGATACCAAACATGCTACCAATGTGATTTCAGTTAACTATACATTTGTAACTATGGAACATTAATACCAAAATAGTTCAAAAGAGAGAATTGATACATAGAATAAAGCCTATAAAAGGAAAGTCATGAGATGGGAAAATTGGATACATGTTTATACATTTCCCAAGTGGTTATATAGAGAATACATAGGATTAAGACGGTTTATTTGTCTTTCTTAGAAAGAATGAAGTCAGAGTCACTAGTCTCTGCAAAATTCTTTCTGATCGTAAAAGTTCCAAGTATCTGTAACAGGACACCTAGTTCTGCCTGTGGTTTAGCTACGTTTGGGATGCTAGTTGCAGTTTTAGGGGGATGGGTTCACAGAACTTTGATAGAGTGAGTTATGGGTAATTCATTAAATATATTGAATAATTGTGTTTGATTGCTCCAGACGATACAAAATATCTGCTGATGCACAGGTGGCACATCTGATTATAGCCTCGCTACGACGCATTCCAATGACGTCACGCAAAGGCTATAAATATAGGTAAATTTCATTGACGTTGTTCTACACATATATTCACAGCTGGTCATGACTAAAGACATTCCCATAGCGCTGATCAAGCGCAGCTTCTCGTTCCCGCCTTTTCAGGGAACAGGGTTACAGTGAAGTAACCCAGTCAAGTCAAGTCAAATTTATTTATATAGCGCTTTTACAATTGGTAATTGTTTCAAAGCAGCTTTACATATTAGAAGCACATAAAAAAGGGAAGTGGTTAAAAATAAGCTGTACAAACAAGCGTGGTAATATGTAACATATACAAGATGGTGCTACATTAAGCCAATGTCGGCTGACTCCCAGGGGTGGAAAAAACCCCCTAGGAGAAAAACCCAGCGTGCTAACACTGGGAAAAAAGTCCTAGGAGGGAAAAAACCCCTTGGAAGGTATATATATAATATATGTAAATGGATATGGAGATCAAAATCTAAATTATACATTTTATTATAGAGATTAAAAATAGATTATATATAAATATATGTAAGCGGATACGGGGATTAAAAATCAGAATTATAGATGCAGCCAGAACTGGATCTGTAGGCCCATTGTCTCCTGGGCTACGTTGTAGTCAGGTCCAGACACAGGTTCTCCATCTGATCTGGATACGGCCTGGATCCAGTACCCGGCAAACCTCAGGATAAGCAGAGAGACAGATATTAGCGTAGATGCCATTCTTATTCTGATGTACAGGTATATCTAGTGTTATAGGAAATGTTCTCAGTTCCGGCCGACCTAATTATTGCAGCGTAACAATCCTTTAACGGATTTGAAAAATGTTAATGTATTGATAATGTGTTATGTGTATGCAAGAGCAAAGAGATGTGTTTTTAGTCTAGATTTAAACTGACAGAGTGTGTCTGCTTCCCGAACAATGCTAGGAAGATTGTTCCAGAGTTTAGGTGCTAAATAGGAAAAGGATCTGCCGCCTTCAGTTGATTTTGATATTCTGGGTATTATCAACTGGCCTGAATTCTGAGATCGCAATAGACGTGAAGGACTATAATGCATTAAGAGCTCACTTAGGTACTGGGGAGCTAAACCATTTAGAGCTTTATAAGTAAGTAGCAAGATTTTAAAATCTATACGATGTTTAATAGGGAGCCAATGTAATGTTGACAGAACTGGGCTAATATGGTCATACTTTCTGGTTCTAGTAAGAACTCTAGCTGCCGCATTTTGGACCAACTGTAGTCTGTTTAAAAGCCGAGCAGAACAACCACCCAGTAGAGCGTTACAATAATCTAGTCTTGAGGTCATGAATGCATGAACCAACTGTTCCGCATTTGTCATTGAGAGCATATGTCGTAATTTAGATATATTTTTTAGATGGAAGAATGCGGTTTTACAGATACTAGAAACATGACTTTCAAATGAAAGATTGGTATCAAAGAGCACACCCAGGTTCCTAACTGAGGACGAAGGTTTAATGGAGCACCCGTCAAGTGTTAGAGAGTATTCAAGGTTTTTTCGTGAGGAAGTTTTTGGTCCAAAGATTAGGATATCAGTTTTTTCTGAATTTAATAATAAGAAATTTCTTGTCATCCAGTTTTTAATGTCAGCTATGCATTCTGTTAGTTTTGTGAATTTGTAGGTTTCGTCAGGGCGCGAGGAAATATAGAGCTGAGTATCGTCAGCGTAGCAATGAAAACTAACACCATGCTTCCTAATTATCTGTCCTAAGGGTAGCATGTACAGAGTGAAAAGCAACGGTCCTAGTACTGAGCCTTGTGGTACTCCATATTGAACCTGTGATCGATACGACATCTCTTCATTTACTACTACAGACTGATAACGGTCAGATAAGTACGATTTGAACCATGCCAAAGCAGTTCCACTAATGCCAATATAGTTTTCAAGTCTTTTTAAAAGAATGTTGTGATCGATAGTGTCAAAAGCAGCACTGAGATCTAATAACACTAATAGAGAAATACAGCCACGATCGGATGATAGGAGTAGATCGTTTGTAACTCTAACGAGAGCAGTCTCAGTACTATGGTATGGTCTAAATCCTGACTGGAAATCCTCACAGATTCCATTTCTTTCTAAAAAGGAGCACAGTTGTGTTGAAACTGCCTTTTCTAGTATCTTTGACAGAAAAGGTAGATTCGAGATTGGCCTGTAATTTACTAAATCTCTCGGATCTAGTTGAGGTTTTTTAATAAGAGGTTTAATAATAGCCTGCTTAAAGGTTTTTGGCACGTATCCTAGTGTTAACGATGAATTAATTATATCAAGAAGTGGACCTACGACCTCTGGAAGCATTTCTTTCAGTAGTTTAGTCGGAATTGGGTCTAACATACATGTCGTTGATTTTGATGATTTGATAAGTTTAGATAATTCTTCCTTTCCTATAGCGGCGAATGATTCTAGTTTTACCTCAGGGACACTACAGTGCATTGTCTGAAGCGAAACTGTAGACGGTTGCATGTTTTTAATTTTCTCTCTAATATTATCAATCTTGCAAGTAAAGAAGTTCATAAAGTCATTACTGCTGTGCTCTATGGAAACGTCAGCAGTTGAATCTCTGTTTCTAGTTAATTTAGCCACTGTGTCAAATAAATACCTAGGATTATGTTTGTTTTCTATTAAGAGATTTGAAAAATAAGTAGATCTAGCATTTCTTATAGCCGTTCTATACTCAATCATTTTTTCTTTCCACGAAAGGCGAAAAACTTCTAGTTTTGTTTTCTTCCAACTACGTTCAGCTTTTCTCACAGCTCGTTTTAGAGCCCGAGTGTGCTCGTCATACCACGGCGTTGGATTAGTTTCCTTAATCTTCTTTAGACGTAAAGGAGCGACTGCATCTAATGTGCTGGAAAAGAGAGAGCCAATAGTTTCTGTTGCAGCATCGAGTTCTTCTAAGTTATCAGGTATACTAAGGCGATGAAACTGCTCGGGGAGATTATTTACGAAGTAATCTTTAGTGGTAGACGTGATGGTTCTACAATATTTATGGCTGGGTGGTGGTTTTGTAGCCTTGGCTAATTGTATTATACACGAGACTAAATAATGATCTGAAATATCATCGCTCTGCTGTAGAATTTCAACAGCATCAATATCAATTCCATGCGACAGTATTAGATCTAGGGTATGATTACGATAATGAGTGGGTCCTGACACGTGTTGTCTAACTCCAATAGAGTTTAAAATGTCTGCAAATGCCAATCCAAATGCGTCTTTGTTATTATCTACATGGATATTAAAATCACCAACAACAAGGACTTTATCCGCAGCTAGTACTAACTCTGATAGAAAATCAGCAAATTCTTTGATAAAGTCAGTATGGTGCCCTGGTGGCCTGTATACAGTAGCCAGCACAAATGTCAACTTACATAATGTTACATAAAGCACCATCACTTCAAAGGAATTATATTTGAAATTCTTTTGAATGATTCTGAATATATTACTATAAATTACAGCAACACCTCCCCCTTTGCCTTTCTGTCGAGGATTGTGTCGATAATCATAACCTTGAGGACTAGATTCATTTAAAGTAATGTAATCGTCTGGTTTTAGCCAGGTTTCTGTCAAACACAGCAAGTCTAGTTTATTGTCTGTGATAATTTCATTTACAATAAGTGCTTTTGAAGAAATAGATCTAATATTCAGTAACCCAAGCTTTATCATTTGTTTATCTGATTTATCTGTGATTTTCATTTTTTGAACATCAATTAAATTTTTACCCTTAAAAGGTTTCGGAAAGTTTTTGTATTTACTAGTTCGAGGTACAGACACAGTCTCTATGTGATAATATCTAGGTGAAAGTGTTTCTATGTGCTGTGAATTATCTGAGTTCTGTGACGTGAGGCGGCTAGCAGACGGTCGGTTTAGCCAGTTTGTCTGCGTCCTGATCTGGGCCCTGGTTTGTCATGTTTCAGCTCTAAGACTATTTGCCAAATTTCTAGATAGAAGAGCAGCACCATCCCGGGAGGGATGAATACCATCTCTTTTCAACAGATCAGGTCTGCCCCAAAAGCTTTTCCAATTGTCTATGAAACCTATGTTATTCTGCGGACACCACTTAGACAGCCAGCCATTGAGTGATGATAACCTGCTAACTATCTCATCACTCCGACGAACAGGAAGAGGGCCAGAACAAATTACTTCTGCTGACATTGAATTTGCGAGTTCACACACCTCTTTAATGTTAATTTTAGTGATCTCCGACTGGCGAAGTCGAACATCATTTGTGCCGACGTGGATAATGATTTTAGAATATTTACGTTTAGCATTAGCCAGCACTTTTAAATTTGCTTTGATGTCAGGTGCTCTGGCCCCCGGCAAACATGTGACTATGGTGGCTGGTGTCTCTATTTTCACGTTCCGTGTAATAGAATCGCCAATAACTAGGGCACTTTCAACAGGATTCTCAGTGGGTGCGTCACTGAGTGGGGAGAACCTGTTTGATGTTCTAATCGGAACGGAAGAGTGGTGTTTGTTCTTGCCATTATGCCGCCTCACAGTCACCCAGTTAGCCTGCTGCGTGGCTTCTACAACCGGAACCGAATGTGCAGTGTTTACTAGGCTAGTCGCATCCAAAGCAGTATCTAAGGCCCTTTCATTCTCACTATCCTCAATTAAAGTTTGGATGCGTGTCTCTAATTCTGAGATTCTCTCTGTCAGCCTGACAATATCCCTGCATTTATCACATGTGTAAGTCTCACTGCTGACAGAAAGAGCTAAGCTGTACATGTTGCATTTAATACACATGATAATCGTCGGACATGACTGACCGTGTGTTTGATGAACGCCGTCCGAAAAACTGCAACGCACACGGGACTCGCTGGCTGGATGTCTCGGTCGCTTGCCGGTGCCTGGGGCGAGGGTGATGTGCGGGACGCTGTACCTCGCGGTGGATCGATGAATGCCGGGCAGCAACGTCTCCACAGCTTCCCGATCTGGCGAGGACAGATCAGAATAACATACATCGGATAAATCCGCCATTTAATCGACAAGGAAGGTTGGTTTAGAGGAAAAAAGAAAGTAGACGGTAGCTAGCAGGCTAGCGGGCTATGGCTAACACTAGGTGATTACGCTGGTGGATTGCTAGTAATAAATCGTTCCGTTTAGTAATACTATGCAATAGGTTAAGTAATCTAGTGAAAAATAAGAAAGTTATATTATGTGAATAGGAATAAAAAGAAGGATTTAGGATAAACTCCACGAAGCTCCGAGCGTAGGTCAGACAGCAGGCAGCAGCGTTGAGCGTCGAGCAGTCGAGCAATCGAGCAATCGACGAGCAGTCGAGCAATCGACTGCAGGGCGTTATCTTCAAGCCCCCCTGGAGGATCACTGGCATACACAGTCATTATGCTATACCACAATGTCATCCACTGGATGGATAATGAGCAGCATTAAACTACATTTTAGCATTTTATGCCGTCATACTTCCATGGTTATTTTGGTGAAAGTAACTAGTAATAAATAATGTATTTATTCTGTCCCAGATGCGTGTTTCATCTACGCAAAACTGACAGATAGCTAACAGGAGTCAGAAAAGGTCAGATGCAGGAGTAAAGTTGAGGGTTTTTACTGTTATGTTCTTTTCACTTCTTTCTC
Source organism: Ancherythroculter nigrocauda (assembly GCA_036281575.1). Classification (NCBI taxonomy): domain Eukaryota; kingdom Metazoa; phylum Chordata; class Actinopteri; order Cypriniformes; family Xenocyprididae; genus Ancherythroculter; species Ancherythroculter nigrocauda. The sequence continues at coordinate 36,193,752 of VTFQ01000003.1, read as the reverse complement.
TTTTTTTGTAAAACTGAAACATACAAAGATTACAAATGTCTTGTTACAGAATGTTCACAATTAAACATGAATGAATGTACATAATTTACAATGTTCTTTGAACGCACAACAAAAGGCTCCATTCAGCTCTGCTTAGTATTATTGTTGTTCACAAATTACCAACGTTGGAGAATAGTTCAATTTAAACTCAAACTTATTAATTACAAATATATACATACATTAAAAGAAAGGTAACAACTTACAGGCAAAACCTTTCCAAGGCACAAAACGTAAAGGAAACAGAGATCCAACCGCATAGAAAGGCCCTGTCCCAAATGGCGCATTTCATGTGGACTTTCGGTCTCGTGGACTTTCGGTCTCGTGGACTTAAATTGCGCGTGCTCGCCGAGTCTACGAGTCCGTAGGCCATCCCATTCAGCTTTTTAAAGCTCTGAAGTGTGCTCAGCAGCGCCCCCTTTGTACCCTTGAAGCAGTCTTCCGCGAAGCCCGCATAGATGCAGGCTCCGCACACTTTAACTACCCAGGAATCCTTGCGAAATGCCAATCAGACAACGGATGGGAGGAGATTTCGCTCAAGAGCAATTGATGACATGGCTGAGAAGAAAATATTTAAGTGTAGGTATCATTACGGTTTTTATAACCTAGGTGTACATTTTACCAGTTGTTACCTACAGTTTATACAAACAATATGGTCATCGACCAGTGGTTGATATCTCAAACATAATAATAGCATGTTTAATAATACGATCGCATTATGATTCATTAAATAAATAGAACCGAATGTCAGGGCTTTACTGAGTCATATGTAAACCTAGTACTTATATTTAAACCTGTAAATTCATCTGAAACTCACGCACATGTGTATTATGTGTTAAAATTGTAATCTTAGTTCAAATGGAACATTATGTATTATTACAACTGTATACATCATTTAAATAAGCATGTATATATTGTATATATATATATATATATATATATATATATATATATATATATATATATATATATATATATATATTGTATTGTCTAATGCCCAGGTGGCATAAGCAAAAGCAGCCTGTGTAGTTGACATGGAGATAATATTTTGCAAAAGAAAAGAAACCTGTTCTCAATGCTAAATATTATAATATTTGTATAAGATATTTGTGATATTTATCTAATAAAGGGACTTTTCTACTACGATGTCGGAGTGCAAAAATATGATTTCTCTGCATGGCAAGCCATCTTGCAAACACAGTGGTAAAAACAACAACAACAATAGGCAGCATATTCCCCGAACCTGCAGCTCCTGTCAAAAAACAACCAGACCGTTATTTCCGGCGTGACGATCAAGTCTGTCCCAAAAATACCTCTCAATGCGCCCTCGTGGACTCGCGCCAAGGGCCCTATAGGTCTGCACTACATGACGTCACCAAAGTGTGGACTCTGAGGAAGTCCACAAGTCCGGAGTGTGCCATTTGGGACAGGGCCAATGCATCTGGAACACTGCGGTTATTTCCTGGTTGACCTCTAAACCAAGAGTCACATGACCTAAACCAACCACTAAGAAAACAGCTCACAGTCAGTGTTCTTTGTTGTTACACCAAGATGGTGCTAAGAAATAACAAATAAATGTGTGCCGTGACACTCCCCGCCTGGTATTGTTTCTATACCACTATATAACCAACTGAGATAAACGGAATGTTCATATAAACCTCACAAAATATCAGTCCTCTGTTGGCATGAGAAGAACAGTTTCTGATATAGGTATGAGGAATGTCTTGATTGTCCCATTCCTTGCAACTCTTAGTTCAACTGTTCTCACTTTTCCATCACTGCTGGTGAAAATCTTGGTTACAAGAGCCATAGGCCATTCATTGCGCTTGGCTTGAGCATCCTTAAGAAGGACCACATCACCCTCTCTTAGATTTCGTCGTTCCCTTTTCCCTTTGAAGCGTCGCGAGGTATTCATGCCTCCATCTACTCCAGAAAGTGTTGGCAAGATGCTGCACCTGTTTCCATTGCTGTCTGTGGAGATCGGTTTTCTTGAATTCGCCTGGAGGTGAGAGGAGTGAATGACCCTTTTGAGTTAGGAGCATGGCTGGCGTCAACAAGAAAGGTGAGTCTGGGTCTGAAGAAATAGGAACAAGAGGTCTTGAATTGACAATTCCTATAACCTCTGCCATCAGAGTAGACAACACTTCATGTGTCAAGCAGGAAGGACTGATCTGCTGGAGCATGGAATCCAGTATGCGCCTGGAGACTCCTATTATCCGCTCCCAGGCTCCTCCCATATGGGATGCGTGAGGTGGATTGAAGACCCATGAACACCCAGATACCTCTTCACACTAGGCTGTTGAGAATCGGTTAGCACAATTTCCAGCTCCTTACAGGCTCCTACAAAATTGGTCCCACAGTCCGAACGAATTTGTTTTGCAGGCCCTCGCAGAACAAAAAACCTTCTCAAGGCATTTATAAAGGTGGATGAATCCATGCAATCAATCAGCTCGATGTGTATGGCATGTGTATGAGCCTTCTCAATCAAGATCTCAGATTCTTTATTTCCTGGGTAACCTCTAACCCAAGAGTCACATGACCTAAACCAACGACTAAGAAAACAGCTCACAGTCATCAATGTCCTTTGTTGTTACACCAAACTGCTACAAGATGGTGCTAAGAAATAACAAATAAATGTGTGCCATGACAGTATTACATTTTGGAAGTAACTTGCCCAAATCTGCTTACTTGCATGTATTTCGGGAGAAACTGATGAATTTACATGCTGTAAATCCGACTGACAGGACTCTGTGAACTGTGGCACAAACTAAGATTTGAGATTTGACAACAAACTTCCGGTTGACGGGGTACGCTGGCGCGTTTGGCTGCCACTCCTCTCCCGTTTGTTTTTGTTTATTTTGAGTTTTCAAGAGGTTTTGGAGTGCGTGAAGACTGCCTATTTTATTGCCATGCAGAATAACTCATTACCCCTTGGATCACTGTTTTTATTATTTGTTTCCTGCTGGAATCTACTCTCCTCCTGCTGTGTCTCCCAGGATTTACATCATCGTGAGGTTACGGCTGGTGTGGACTTCTCCAACATGGCTTTAAGGTACACTGCTCGCGAACTGTTGAACCTTAAAGGAAAGTTTTATCTGGCGAATGACATATATGCTCACTGCGATCACGTTGGAATATTGAGACCTAAGTGCTATATACATCGCTCGTCAGGACGCAGCTTCTCTTGCTTGTCATCTAATACTGTTGCTTATCCTACATATCTGCGCAAATCTCAAAGGTTGCCGTGTAGGCCTATGGGGGTTAATTTGAAAAACCTATCGGCTCTTAAGCAAGTGAGGATTCCCCCGGTTTCATCAGCTGCTTCTCGCATGTTGAAATCGGCACTTTTCAATGCGCGCTCTGTCAATAACAAAGCTGTGATGTTATCTGACATCATTACAGAAGAAAAATTGGACCTTGTGTGTTTAACGTAAATGTGGCACAAAGAGTCTGATGGTCTTCTCTTTAATGAACTTACTCCTGCTGGATATGGATTGTTTGATCTCCCGTGATCCTCTGGTAGAGGTGGGGGTATCATTGTTCTGTATAATCACCAACTCAAAATGAGCCCTGTGGATGTCCCACAGTTTAACTCGTTTGAATGCCTTGTACTGAGTGTATCTGCCTCCCTCTCCACTGCCATAGCCACAGTCTACAGGCCTCCTAAGATAAATAAAGACTTTTTGTCTGAATTTGCAGATATGTTGTCCTTGTTGTGCCTCAAATTTGAGAGAACTCTTATTTTGGGTGATTTTAACATCCACATGGACATAAAAGATTCTGTAACAACAAAAGACTTTTCATCTTTATTGGAGTGCTTCGATTTGAACCAGCTGGTGGACTGTCCTACTCATAATAAAGGTCACACTCTTGATTTAGTGATCATAAATGGTTCATTTGTGTCCCAGTTGTCCACATCTGACTTAGGGCTGTCTGATCATCTTGCTGTCTATTTTAATATGGAGCTGCCTGACATGAACACTACCTCTTCGCACATTATTAATTATCGCAAACGGAGATCTATTGACCCCTCTGATTTTGCTGAATTCATTGATTCTTCTTTAAGTTGTTTTTCTCCATTTGATGCATTGGAAGACAAAGTCTTCATGCTTAACTCTGTTCTCTCATCTGGCCTAGATTTATTTGCCCCTTTGAAATCACGATCCGTTTCCTTTGGACGTTCCTCTCCCTGGTATAATGATGATCTGTGTGCAATGAAGACATCATGTCGTACAATGGAGCGTAGGTGGCGTATGTCTGGTCTGACTGTCCATCAACAGGCCTGGAAAGACCACTTACTTGAATATAAGACTAAAATTGCAGCAGCAAGGACTGCTTATTTTGCACAGATTGTTGATAACAATCAGAATAACCTGAGACAATTGTTTCATTCAATCAACAAACTACTTAAATGTAACAATTCTTTGACTGGTTTTGCCTCAACTCACCTTTGTAATAAGTTTCTTGATTTCTTTAGCTCTAAGATTGATCACACTCGTAAATGTATTATTTCTTCTCTTCCTTTGTCTGTTTCTCCTTAATCTGCTTCAGAATTTCCTGGTATCCATCTTTCAAACTTCTCCACAATGGACTTGAATTCTCTTTGCAATGAGGTTGCAAAAATGAAAGCTGCCACTTCCATTGTTGATCCTGTACCAACCAGGCTGTTTCAATCATGTTTTGCTACTTTATGTCCGGCTGTATTAAGCATCATCAATGATTCTCTGTGTACTGATGTAGTGCCAGCAGCATTTAAAATTGCTGCTGTGACCCCTGTACCAAAAAAAAATAACATCAATTTTGATAATCTCAATAATTTCCGTCCCATATCCAATCTTCCGTTTCTCGCCAAAATTTTAGAGCGAATTGTTGCTAATCAGTTGAATTCTCATCTTACTACAAACAATCTTTTTGAGCCACTTCAATCAGGATTCCGTAAACTCCACAGCACTGAAACAGCTTTAGTTAAGGTCACTAATGATTTGCTAATAGCTTCTGATTCTGGCTGTCTTTCTATCTTGATTCTTCTTGATCTCAGTGCCGCATTCGACACTGTTGATCATTCAATTTTACTTACTCGGTTAGAGACTGTCTTTGGTGTTTCTGGGACTGCACCACGCTGGTTTGAGTCTTATTTCTCAGATCAAAAGCAGTTCATTACTATGGGTGGTTGCAGGTCTGATATTGGTGTTGTGAAATCTGGTGTTCCTCAAGGATCAATTTTGGGCCCATTAATTTTTAGCATTTACATTTATCCATTGGGTCAACTTTTAAGATCACTTGGTCTCAACTTTCACTTTTATGCAGATGACACTCAGGTTTATGTACATTCAAAACCTGATGTTAATGTGGCTGTGTCCTTTCTCTCTCAATGTATCTCTGAGATAAAAAAAAAAATGGATGTCTGGAAATTTCTTGTGTCTGAATAGTGACAAGACGGAGGTAATGCTCATTGGTTCACCCTACCAGATACGTAAGGCTGGGTCTTTATCTTTAAGTTTGGATGGCTCAACACTGGAATTTCAAACTAAATTAAGAAATTTAGGCGTGATATTTGATGCACATCTAACATTTGTTCCCCATGTTCAGAACACTGTAAAGACATAATTTTTTCATCTAAAAAACATTGCCAAATTGCGTCCTATGCTGTCCCTCCCGGCTGCTGAAAAGCTGATCAATATCTTTGTGTTTTCTCGCATTGATTATTGTAATGCTTTGCTGGTCGGGGTCTCAAATGCTACCCTAAATAAATTACAGCTGGTTCAAAATTCAGCTTTTACTTGATTAAATTGAAATTGATTTTTTTATTATTATTATTTACTTGTTTTTGATAGTATGTTCTTATTTGGTGTGTTTATTTATTTATTTTTTATTATTATTATATCTCACTTATTTTAAAGTAATGTTTGTATAATTGTATGCTTTTTTTTTCCTTCTGTGAAGCGCTTTGAGATGCAACTTTTAAAGGCGCTATAGAAAATAAAGTTTATTATTATTATTATTATTAAGATGGTGGCGCCCATCTCGCGTTATAGATCACGATAAAGATAATTTATAAAGGTTTTAAAATGAAAAAATACACTCACTTACACATATTTAACAATCGGAATATCAGATTGATGACATGGTAAGCAAGTTTGTGAATATTTTAAATAAAAAAGGAAAAACAAAATAATATCAATACATCTGTCATACAGTGTTATTGTGGCTGTGGTGTGTTACGTGACAAGCATGACGCATTGCCATGGAAACAATAAGGTAATGGTTGCCTTAAAAAAACTCACTAGGGGGTCAACTAGAATATTTTAAACTCATGCTTGAAAGGTTTCATCATACAGGAGTTTAATTTAGAAATTTGCTACAAGAAAGGAAAAGAAAATGTTTTGGCCAATACTTTGTCTTGTGCGGTGTAACATGATTAACCAACTGTGCATTGATTTTTAGCGGTGGGGGTGTTACATTATAATGTTTATTTTTCATTGCGTCTCCATAATATTTGTGTATTCTTTTTGATGTTTTCTTTTTGAGTTTTAAATTGCCGCTGATTTACCGCCAACCCATGGTAATTGGGTGATCAGCAGGCAGTCCTTTTAAAATGCCTCTTCCGCTCATCAGAAGTGAGCTGTGCAACTCTGGGCCGATCGCTCTGATCCAGACTTCCTGCCAGCCGCCAGAATGTGGTAGAAATGTAGGAGAGACCTTCCCTTTTGTTTAAATCTCATTTATATTATGTTTTTGTTAAGAGTAGTTAGGTTAGGTTGATTGTATTTATTTTTCTTTTCTTTGTGACAGGTTATTTACGTTGCAGTTTTATTTTATTAGATTGGTTTTGTTTGTTATTTTGGGCCTTGGGTCTCTCTGATCATCCACCCCCTGTTTTTTCCTGCTGGACAGTGCTCCATGCCACACAGCCAGGCCAATCAAGGTGTGGATGAAGGACCCCCAGATCAAGATCCTGTCATGGCCATCCCAATCTCCAGACATGACCCCATTAAAACTTCTGGAATTTGATCGAGAGGAAGGACACAAGGTCACAAGTCATCAAACAAAGCCAAGCTGCTTGAATTTTTGTGCCAGGAGTGGCATAAAGTCACCCAACAGCAATGGACATACTGGTGGTATTGTATTGTGTTAATATTAGTATTGTGTTGTTTAAAAAATGAATATAAACTTTTCTTTGCATTAATCAGGGTCTGAAAATATGGCATAATTTTTGTTATTTGGACATTGTCATTTTCTTTTCTTCTTTTTAAATGCTCTAAACAATATTTTTATTTGAAATTTGAAAGAAATGTTATCAGTAGTTTATAAAATAAAAAAAATAAAAAAATGAACATTTTACTCAAAGACATACCTATAAACAGTAAATCCATAGAAATTTATACTTTTGCACTGTTCTCTAGGAGCTGTATATGCCATGGGAAATAACAAAAGAACCAGTTGCAAATGCAATAACAGTTCATTGTAAATAACATAGCAGAAAGATAAGCAAGGCAGGATGGTCAGATACAGTGGTGCAGAGAATGTATCAGGCTTCAGTAGCAAGGAGACTGCAATGAGCTGGAATCCACTGATCCACAAGAGGAGATAATCCAGAGACGATCAGATGGGGAAATAAATTCAAACTTGAGCAGGAATCAAACACACAGGAACTGGAGACAAGCGAATACTGCTGGGAACAACGGAGACAGGACGTGAACAATGATCTGACAATGAACACAGCAAATACAAGACTACATATAGGACAGATAACGAGCCGCACCTGCAGCTGATCAGCCAGCTTGTCAGCGCAGTTACTCGATATGGCAACGCTGATAGGCGATCTGACACAGACAGCACAACAACAAACAGTCAGCATGAACAGGCGAACCTGCAAACCATGACATTACCCCACCTTAGAAATGGAATCTGTGAGGATTTCCAGTCAGGATTTAGACCATACCATAGTACTGAGACTGCTCTCGTTAGAGTTACAAACGATCTACTCCTATCATCCGATCGTGGCTGTATTTCTCTATTAGTGTTATTAGATCTCAGTGCTGCTTTTGACACTATCGATCACAACATTCTTTTAAAAAGACTTGAAAACTATATTGGCATTAGTGGAACTGCTTTGGCATGGTTCAAATCGTACTTATCTGACCGTTATCAGTCTGTAGTAGTAAATGAAGAGATGTCGTATCGATCACAGGTTCAATATGGAGTACCACAAGGCTCAGTACTAGGACCGTTGCTTTTCACTCTGTACATGCTACCCTTAGGACAGATAATTAGGAAGCATGGTGTTAGTTTTCATTGCTACGCTGACGATACTCAGCTCTATATTTCCTCGCGCCCTGACGAAACCTACAAATTCACAAAACTAACAGAATGCATAGCTGACATTAAAAACTGGATGACAAGAAATTTCTTATTATTAAATTCAGAAAAAACTGATATCCTAATCTTTGGACCAAAAACTTCCTCACGAAAAAACCTTGAATACTCTCTAACACTTGACGGGTGCTCCATTAAACCTTCGTCCTCAGTTAGGAACCTGGGTGTGCTCTTTGATACCAATCTTTCATTTGAAAGTCATGTTTCTAGTATCTGTAAAACCGCATTCTTCCATCTAAAAAATATATCTAAATTACGACATATGCTCTCAATGACAAATGCGGAACAGTTGGTTCATGCATTCATGACCTCAAGACTAGATTATTGTAACGCTCTACTGGGTGGTTGTTCTGCTCGGCTTTTAAACAGACTACAGTTGGTCCAAAATGCGGCAGCTAGAGTTCTTACTAGAACCAGAAAGTATGACCATATTAGCCCAGTTCTGTCAACATTACATTGGCTCCCTATTAAACATCGTATAGATTTTAAAATCTTGCTACTTACTTATAAAGCTCTAAATGGTTTAGCTCCCCAGTACCTAAGTGAGCTCTTAATGCATTATAGTCCTTCACGTCTATTGCGATCTCAGAATTCAGGCCAGTTGATAATACCCAGAATATCAAAATCAACTGAAGGCGGCAGATCCTTTTCCTATTTAGCACCTAAACTCTGGAACAATCTTCCTAGCATTGTTCGGGAAGCAGACACACTCTGTCAGTTTAAATCTAGACTAAAAACACATCTCTTTGCTCTTGCATACACATAACACATTATCAATACATTAACATTTTTCAAATCCGTTAAAGGATTGTTACGCTGCAATAATTAGGTCGGCCGGAACTGAGAACATTTCCTATAACACTAGATATACCTGTACATCAGAATAAGAATGGCATCTACGCTAATATCTGTCTCTCTGCTTATCCTGAGGTTTGCCGGGTACTGGATCCAGGCCGTATCCAGATCAGATGGAGAACCTGTGTCTGGACCTGCCTACAATGTAGCCCAGGAGACAATGGGCCTACAGATCCAGTTCTGGCTGCATCTATAATTCTGATTTTTAATCCCCGTATCCGCTTACATATATTTATATATAATCTATTTTTAATCTCTATAATAAAATGTATAATTTAGATTTTGATCTCCATATCCATTTACATATATTATATATATATCTTCCAAGGGGTTTTTTCCCTCCTAGGACTTTTTTCCCAGTGTTAGCACGCTGGGTTTTTCTCCTAGGGGGTTTTTTCCACCCCTGGGAGTCAGCCGACATTGGCTTAATGTAGCACCATCTTGTATATGTTACATATTACCACGCTTGTTTGTACAGCTTATTTTTAACCACTTCCCTTTTTTATGTGCTTCTAATATGTAAAGCTGCTTTGAAACAATTACCAATTGTAAAAGCGCTATATAAATAAATTTGACTTGACCTGACTTGACCTCCTAAGAGTGCCTCCTGGCGCTCCCAGAGGGACTCACCTGCCAATTGTAATCATCGATAAGGGAGTGATCCAATATGTCTCTTGCAGGAACCCAACTCCTCTCCTCCGGACCGCAACCCTCCCAGTTACCAAATACTGGAATCTGTGTCCCCTCCGCGTTCCCCATCTACGATTCGTGGCGGAGGGGGAACCGGTGCAGTCGGATTAATTTCAGAATGAAAAACATTTAATTTAGAAACATGGAAGACGGGATGGATTCTCCTGTATGCTGGAGGGACTTTGAGGCGGACTATCACTGGACTAAGGATCTTGATGACAGTAAACGGGCCAATGAATTTAGGAGCAAGTTTCTTACAAATGGAGCAGAGAGGAATATCAGAAGATGAAAGCCACACTTTTTGACCAATGACGTAGATGGGAGGCTTTGACCGGTGGTGATCGGCCTAGGCCTTGGTGCACAAGCCCACTTGGAGGAAGGCCTGTCTGGCCTTCCTCCAGGGGCGTTGACACCTCTGGACAAGGGTGTGGGCACAGGGAACCGCGACCTCGGATTCCAGAGTCGGAAAAATTATGAATTATGTGCGTACTCAACCTATGAGATATGTTGACTCCAAGAGGACGGATTCTGTGACCAAACACCCTAACACCCATTCCAAATCTTGGTTGGCCCTCTCTGTTTGTCCATTACTCTGGGGATGGAACTCAGAGGAAAGACTAACATTCACCCCCAATAAATGACAAAACTTTCTCCAAAATTTGGATACAAACTGGGCTCCCCTGTCAGAGACCACATCCGTCGGGAGGCCATGAATACGAAAGACATGGTCTATGAAAGCTACCGCTGTCTCTGTGGCAGAGGATAATTTGGGCAGAGGAATGAAATGAGTAGCCTTCGAAAATCTGTCCAGCACGGTTAAAACCACTGTGTTACCCTGCGAGGGAGGGAGGCCTGTAATGAAATCTAGTGCAATGAGGCACCAGGGTCTCAAAGTAACTGACAACGGTTGAAGGAGTCCAGCAGGGGGTCGATTGGAAGTCTTACACTTGGCACAAACCGAGCAGGCCAATACAAAATGACATGTGTCACGGGCCATAGTTTGCCACCAGGACCGTTGCTTTAAAAGAAAAATGGTACGATTAACCCCCGGATGACAACCCACCTTGGAACAATGACCCCATCGAATGACATCGGACCGTAGACTCTCAGGCAGGAATAATTGATCCGGTGGGCACCCAGGCAGAGGCGTTACCCCATGTAAGGCTGTGCAGACCTTCGACTTGATCTCCCAAGTTATCATCGAAACAACACGTTTAAGTGGTAAGATGGGCTTGAGAGAAAGCGGGCATTCACATTGGTCAAAAACACAGGACAATGCGTCAGGTTTGGTGTTCTTGGAACCTGGATGGTTGGAGATGGAGAAATTGAACCGACCGAAAAAAGTGCCCATCAAGCCTGCCTAGAGCTCCCAATTGTTTAGCAGATCTGATATACTCAAGATTCTTATGATCAGTCCAGACAATGAAAGGGACTCCTGAACCCTCCAACCAATGATGCCACTCCTCCAAAGCGAGCTTGACTGTCAACAATTCTCTATTACCAATGTCGTAATTGCATTTGGCCGATGAAAAACAATGAGAAAAATACACGCGTGGATGCATTTTGCCGTCTGCGGAACGTGTTCCTGGAGAGATGAAAAAAATATAAAAATGTCATCCAGGTAGGCATAAATGAACTGGTCAACCATATCTCTCAGCACGTCATTGACAAGTGCCTGGAAAACCGCGGGGTAGTTAGACAGCCCGAAAGGCATAACAAGATATTCAAAGTGAATATTAAGTTAAAGTTAAAGGCGGTCTTCCACTCATCCCCCTCCCTGATGCAGACCAAATGATAAGTGCTGCAAAGTTCCAGCTTAGTGAAAAAGGAATTGCCCTGCAATCTCTCGAAAACCGAAGACATCAGCAGCAAATGATAGGTATTCTTTACTGTGATGCTGTTCAGTCCTTGATAATCAATTCAAGGATGCAGGGAACCATCTTTCTTTTCCATGTAGAAGAACCCCGCATATGACGGCATTATAATGCCAATAATGACCGAGCGCACAACTGAGACTTTGTTCAAGGGGGCACTGTCGAGCCCCCCGCCACGCCCGGGTACCAGCTTCTGCCCGGCCCTGATGGCCGCAGATTCCAATGTGTGTGCCAATTTTCAAGAGTTTTTGAACATGTTAAGGCCCCCAAAAAGCCCCGGAAGACGGGAAAAAAATATAGCTGCAAGCAGTGATGACGGGCCAAAGCCTGGAGGCACCGCCACCCTGGTGGCTTCAGAGCAACTGTGCACAGCGGGAAATAGGCATTTAAAATGGTTAAACATCAAAGGACTATGTCAAATTCACTCCACATTTACTGCAGCAGCTGATGCTCCTATGATCATAAACCACAACAGCCACATACATGAGATCGTTTAAATTGAGATGACTTTCATGTCATAGAATGTTATGTCAATTTCAAATGAGTGCAGAATATCATCCTAATCTGCCATGTCTGTGTTTTTTTTTTTTTCTCAGACAACCCCTATAAAAATTCTAGAGCAAATTACATACTGTTATTTGTGCAAACTCCACAGTGCTCTGAGAAATCTAATCCAGCCTTAATGTGAATGTCTGTGATGTTGTATAATCCTAACACTTCTCTTCATATGTTTTTTGACCTCCCTGAGCTGTTGTTTGTGCACCAATCTTATGCACCAAAAGCATGCTTTCATTTAATTTTAATATGTGTGGTATAAGATAAAAAATAAATAAATAAATAAATAAATAAATAGAGCCAAATCACAGAACCTGCAATTTTAATGTCAGTCTCAGGTAATAGTAAGATAAATGTCTAGATTTTTTCTGCACACTCATGCAAGTTTATTTTAAACAGCCACTTTTATAATCATGTGAAATTTTACTGAAACAGGGGTTTTTAATAAATTTGAATTAAATCAATAAATAACTAATTTAAAAAGTCTAACTGTAATTGTTAAAAAAAAATTAATTGTAACTCAAACAACATAGAAAACTAGTCCTGTCTGAATAGTGATATAGTGTCATGGTTCAATTTCAAATGAGTGTGAAGTTATCATTTGCAGTTCAAATTTTTTATAAGTTCATCAGTAACTGGGTAATCAGTAAAAGGATTAAAGACCATTAATCAAGATTGCACACATACACACACACACAGGGAGGGGACAGAAAGAAAGAGAGAGAGAGAGAGAGAGAGAGAGAGACATACACAGACAGTGACACAGACAGAGACCCACAAACAGTGTAAAATAGTTGTCCGGCTTAATGAGAACAAAATGTGTACCGAGTTTGGTGACTGTAGGTTATACTAACCCCCCCACTTTTGTCAAAAGGTCGTGCTGTAGAGCCCCTGCTCCATGCCCGTTTCTAAGGCTTTGCCCATATCTACTGGATGACAATATTGATGTGTGTGTTGAGTTTCATGCAGTCTGAAGCATGTTAGAGCCTCAAAAATGCCCAAGAATATTATTAAAGTTTGACATGTTGCCATGGCAACAATATTTAATATATCATAGACATATTAACAGGTCTACATCTGCCATGTTTTGACATTATTTTGATGAAGTTTGAAGCAAATCGGGTGAAAGTGAAAGGGTGATCTCAAAGCATTTTAAAAGTGATACACTTCCTGCTCCCAGTTGGTGCCGCTATAACTTTGACTCACAATAGTCACATCCATGTGATCAGACTCCTATAACAAACACACAGCTGAAGATTCATAAACATCAATCAATGTATGCAGACATTATAACACATTTCCTGTTTCCCTTTTCTCGCCATAAATTTGTTGCCTCGCCACGGCCAAACCGTTCCAGATATCAAAAATCCGCTGGCAATTTTTCATCATCAGTGTCTTGACTTCATGCTGACCAAGTTTGGTCATGATCAAAATAATCGCCTAGGAGGAGTATATCAAATTCCAGAGCATGCCCCTTCCCTCCAAAATTTCTGACTTCCTGTTGGAGTGGCGTATAATTTAGAGCATGAAAGTTGTTCGGCCCGATGAGGTCTATATGTGTACCGAGTTTCATACAAATACGTGCAAGCGTGTTTGATATATGGACCAAGTTTTCTGACTTTTTTCAAGGGGGCACTGTCGAGCCCCCCTGCCACACCCGGGTACCAGCTTCTGCCCGGCCCTGATGGCCACGGGTTCCAATGTCTGTGCCAATTTTCAGGAGTTTTTGAGCATGTTAAGGCCCCCAAAAATCCCCGGAAGACGGGAAAAAAATAAAAATAAATATAGCTGCGAGCAGCAATGATGGGCCAAAGCCCGGTGGCACCGCCACCCCGGTGGCTTCAGGGCAACTGTGCACGGCAGGAAATGGGCATTTAAAACAGTTAAGCTTAAAAGGACTATGTCAAATTCACACCACATTTACTGCACTATAAGGTGGCGCTATAGAGCCCCTCCTCCCTGCCCGTTTCTAAGGCTTTGCCCATGTCTACTGGCTAACAATCCTGATGTGTGTGTGGAGTTTCAAACAATTTGAAGCATGCTAAGAGTCTCAAAAGCATTCAAAACGAATATTAAAGTTTGATGCGTTGCCAAGGCAACTGTGTTTGAGATATCACAATTCTTTTCAAAGGTCTACATCTGTCATGTTTTGACATTATTTAAATTAAGTTTGAAGCAAATAGGGTAAAAATAAGATGGTGATCTCAAAGCATGCTGAAAGTAACACATTTTCTGCTGCCAGTTGGTGGCGCTATAACTTTGACTCACAATAGTCACATCTTTGTGATCAGCCTTGTACAATGAACACACAGCCGAAGATTCATCAAAATCAATTAATGTATGCAGAAGTTATAACACTTTGTTTCCCTTTTCTTGCTATAAATTCGTTGCCTCGCCACGGCCAAACCATTTGAGATATCCAAAATCCGTTTGCAATTAAACAACTTCAATGTATTAGCACCAAGTTAAAAAAGTTTGGTGTAAATTGTATAAACCCTGTTGGAGTAGTAGTATTAAATTCAAAGCCTGTTTTTTCAAAAAATTAACATTCAAACCAAAATAGCTGACTTCCTGTTGGTCGGAGCTAATGAATGTAAAATAGAAAATTGTCCGGCTTGATGAGAACAATATGTGTACCGAGTTTGGTGACTGTAGGAAAAACGAACCCCCCCACTTTTGTCAAAAGGTGGCACTACTGAGCCCCTCCACCACGCCCATTTCTATGGCTTTGTCCATGTCTACTGGTTGACAATATTGATGTGTGTATTGAGTTTCATGCAATTTGAAGCATGTTAAGAGCCTCAAAAACACTCAAGAATATTATTAAAGTTTGACGTGTTGACATGGCAACAATATTTAAAATATCAAGAATCCTGTCACAGGTCTACATCTGCTGTGTATTGACATTACACTGATGAAGTTTGAAGCAAATCAGGTAAACATAACTGAGTGAACTCAATGCATTTTGAAAGTGAAACACTTCCTGCTGCCAGTTGGTGGTGCTATAACTTTGACTCACAATAGTCACATCCATGTGATCGGACTACTACAACCAACACACTCGTGAAGTTTCATAAAGATCAATCAATGTATGCAGAAGTTATAACACACTTCCTGTTTCCCTTTTCTCGCCATAAATTCATTGTAAAAATAATAATTGTAACTCGAACATTTTTAAAACTAGTCCTGTACCAATAGTGATATAGTGTCATAGTTCAATTTCAAATGAGTGTGAAGTTATCTTTTGCAGTGTGTTTTTATATTTGAATTAACCTAATTATCAAACTAATAATGTAATGCTATGTTGTCAGTGGCCTACAAATGAACTGGCCTGATTAGCTACTTCAGATGGGTTTGATTAAGGGTTGGGAATAAACTCTGAAGCACAGTGAGTCTGCAATAAAAGGGTTAAATAACTGATCAAGGGTGTAAAACTCTCTCTATCTCACTCTCTCTCTCTCACACACACACGCACACTTACACACACACACACACACACACACAGACTGGTGTGAGGAGGAGGGAAGGGGTAGGGGGGTTGGACAGAGATTCTACGTCTCTGTGTGTGTGTGTGTGTGTGTGTGTGTGTGTGTGTGTGTGTGTGTGTGTGTGTGTGTGTGTGTGTGCGTGTGTGTGTGTGTGAAAAATCCACATTCAAACCAAAATATCTGACTTCCTGTTGGTCGGAGCTAATGACTGTAAATTAGAAAGTTGTCCAGCTTAATGATATCAATATGTGTACCGAGTTTGGTGACTGTAGTTTAAAATAACCCCCCCACTTTTGTCAAAAGATGGCGCTATAGAGGCCCTCCTCCCCACCTGTTTCTACGGTTTTGACCATGTCTACTGGTTGACATCTCTGATGTTTATATTGAGTTTTATGCAATTTGAAGCATGCAAAGCGTTTCAAAAGCATCCAAAACGAAAATTAAAGTTTGATGCATTGCCATGGCAACAGTGTTTGAGATATCACGATTCTTTTCACAGGTCTACATCTGCCATGTTTTAACATTATTCTGATGAAGTTTGAAACAAAACGGGTAAAAATAAGAGGGTGATCTCAAAGCATTTTGAAAGTGACACACTTCCTGCTGCCAATTGGTGGCGCTATAATTTTGACTCACAATAGTCACATCCATGTGATCGGTATCCTATAACGAACACACAGATGAAGTTTCATAAAAGGCAATCAATGTATGCAGACGTTATAACACACTTCCTGTTTCCCTTTTCTCGCCATAAATTCGTTGCCTCGCCACAGCCCAACCTTTCGAGATATCAAAAATCCACTCGCAATTTAGCATCCTCAATGTCTTGACTTCATGCTTACCGAGTTTGGTGGTGATTGGATTAATCGTCTAGGAGGAGTATATCAAATTCCAGAGCATGCATTTTCCAAACAACCCATAATAACTGACTTCCTGTTGAGCTGGCGTATAACTTAGAGCATGAAAGTTGTTAGGCCAGATGAGGTATATATGTGTACCGAGTTTCATACAAATACAAACCCGATTCCAAAAAAGTTGGGACACTGTACAAATTGTGAATAAAAACAGAATGCAATGATGTGGAAGTTTCAAATTTCAATATTTTATTCAGAATACAACATAGATGACATATCAAATGTTTAAACTGAGAAAATGTAACATTTTAAGGGAAAAATAAGTTGATTTTAAATTTCATGGCATCATCACATCTCAAAAAAGTTGGGACAAGGCCATGTTTACCACTGTGTGGCATCCCCTCTTCTTTTTAGAACAGTCTGCAAACGTCTGGGGACTGAGGTGACAAGTTGCAGTAGGAATAGGAATGTTGTCCCATTCTTGTCTAATACAGGCTTCTAGTTATTCAACTGTCTTAGATCTTCTTTGTCGCATCTTCCTCTTTATGATGCGCCAAATGTTTTCTATGGGTGAAAGATCTGGACTGCAAGCTAGCCATTTCAGCACCCGGATCCTTCTTTTACGCAGCCATGATGTTGTAATTGATGCAGTATGTGGTCTGGCATTGTCATGTTAGAAAATGCAAGGTCTTCCCTGAAAGAGACAACGTCTGGATGGGACCATATGTTGTTCTAGAACTTGGATATACCTTTCAGCATTGATGGTGCCTTTCCAGATGTGTAAGCTGCCCATGTCACACGCACTCATGCAACCCCATACCATCAGAGATGCAGGCTTCTAAACTGAGCGCTGATAACAACTTGGGTTTTCCTTGTCCTCTTTAGTCCGGATGACATGGCGTCCCAGTTTTCCAAAAAGAACTTCAAATTTTGATTCGTCTGACCACAGAACAGTTTTCCACTTTGCCACAGTCCATTTTAAATGAGCCTTGGTCCAGAGAAAACGCCTGTGCTTCTGGATCATGTTTAGATATGGCTTCTTTTTTGACCTATAGAGTTTTAGCCGGCAACGGCGAATGGCACGGTGGATTGTGCTCACCGACAATGTTTTCTGGAAGTATTCCTGAGCCCATGTTGTGATTTCCATTACAGTAGCATTCCTGTATGTGATGCAGTGCCGTCTAAGGGCCCGAAGATCACGGGCATCCAGTATGGTTTTCCGGCCTTGACCCTTACGCACAGAGATTGTTCCAGATTCTCTGAATCTTTGGATGATATTATGCACTGTAGATGATGATAACTTCAAACTCTTTGGAATTTTTCTCTGAGAAACTCCTTTCTGATATTGCTCCACTATTTTTCGCTGCAGCATTGGGGGAATTGGTGATCCTCTGCCCATCTTGACTTCTGAGAGACACTGCCACTCTGAGAGGCTCTTTTTATACCCAATCATGTTGCCAATTGACCTAATAAGTTGCAAATTGGTCCTCCAGCTGTTCCTTATATGTACATTTAAATTTTCCGGCCTCTTATTGCTACCTGTCCCAACTTTTTTGGAATGTGTAGCTCTCATGAAATCCAAAATGAGCCAATATTTGGCATGACATTTCAAAATGTCTCACTTTCAACATTTGATATGTTATCTATATTCTATTGTGAATAAAATATAAGTTTATGAGATTTGTAAATTATTGCATTCCTTTTTTATTCACAATTTGTACAGTGTCCCAACTTTTTGGGAATCGGGTTTGTACGTGCAAGCGTGTTTGATATATGGACCAAGTTTTTAGACACAATTCAAGGGGGCGCTGTCGAGCCCCCCTGCCACACCCAGGTACCAGCTACTGCCTGGCCCTGATGGCCGACGATTCCGATGTGTGTGCAAAGTTTCAAGAGTTTTTGAGCACGTTTTAAGGGCCCCAAAATGCCCGAATAGTCGAAAAAAAAAAAAAAAAAATTCCTAAGGAAAACAATAGGGCCTTCAGCCTTTGGCTTTGGCCCTAATAATCCTAAAGAAAACAATAGGGCCTTCAGCCATTCGGCTTTGGCCCTAATAATCCTAAAGAAAATAATAGGGCCTTCAGCCATTCGGCTTTGGCCCTAATAATAATAATCCTTAGAGGATCAAGAGGGCCCTTCGCCATTACATTGGCTTGGGCCCTAATAATCCTTAGAAGATCAAGAGGGCCCTGTGCCATTCTTGGCTTGGGCCCTAATTAATCTTTATATCTAAGACACATTTAGTTTTTTAGTTTTTTTTAATAATTATGTTCAGATGTGCTTATGGGAGAACTACGGCTAACCCCAAGTGGATCTGTTTGTGTCTCGAGAGACAACTCGCTGTCCACTGTGGTTTTCAATGTCAAACCCAACACCTCTTGGGCTGGACGCTATGGTACAGCCGTGGCCAAGGCTACTGCTGTACGCATTTCCCCCGATTGCGCTGCCCCCAGTAGTTCTGGAGAGAGTTTGCCGGGATGGGGCCCATCTGCTATTAGTAGTCCCGTTCTGGCCGGCCCGAGTATGGTTCTCGGACCTGGTATCTCTCCTCGACGGGTCTCAGATGGAGACTCCGATCAGGAAGGACTTTCTCTCTCAGGCGGGCACCTCCGCCCGGAGTTATGGAAGCTGTGGGCGTGGCCTCTGAGGGGGCACAGCTCATAGATTCCGGTCTCTCAACTGAGGTTGTTGAGACCATTATCCAATCCAGAGCTCCCTCCACAAGGAAACTCTGTGCCTTGAAGTGGAGATTTTTCACTTCTTGGTGTGAAAATCACCAGTGGGATCCAGTCAACTGCCCGGTTAGCGCAGTACTGGAGTTCCTGCAGGAAAGATTTTCTTCAGGGTTATCCCCCTCCACACTAAAGGTGTATGTGGCGGCCTTAGCTGCTTACCACGCTCCTTTCAGTGGGGTATCTTTGGGGAGACACCCGCTTATCACTCATTTCCTCTGTGGCACTTTGAGGCTTAGACCTGCAGTTTGCACAAGTATACGGCTTGGGTTTTTGGCCATTGTGTTACAAGGCCTTTCTATGGCCCCCTTCGAGCCTATCGAAGAGATTCCAGAGAATTTCTCACACTTAGACAGTGTTCCTCCTTGCTATTACGTCTCTCAAGCAAATTGGAGACATTCAACCCCTGACGGTATCTCCATCGTGCCTCAAATTTGCGTAGGTCCTCACTAATACTGTGAGACCTATTGTACTGCAGGCCTTCTGTCCTCCTCCATTTTTGATGTCGGACCAGGAAAAGCTTATCTGCTGTGCCCAGTTTGAGCACTGGATGCTTATTACCACAGAGCTATGCTATGTGGACTAAGTTTAAGCAAATCTTTGTAAGTTTGGGTCACCTAAAAAGTGTACCCTGCATCCAAGCAGAGAACAAGCAAGTGGGTGGTTGAGGCCATCTCACTGGTTTATGAGTCGGCTGGTCAGCCTTCACCTTTGGCTGTTAGCCCACTCTACGAGGAATATGGCAAAATGTCAGTGATGCGGCAGGTTGGTCCTCACCGCTCACATTCATGGGGTTTATGAATTAGACCTTGGCTCCACTTCAGGGGCGCAGGTGTTACTGTGAGTTGTGCGCCTCGGCTTCTCATATGGCGACGTTGGTATTGTTGTTCCCATAACGACTACGCAGCATGAGTTCCTTTGAAAGGGAATGTCTCAGTTATGTATATAACCTTAGTTCCCTGAATAGGGAACGAGACGCTGCGTCGCCTTGCCATATTCCCAGCATGCCCGTAAGTGCCTTGCTTCAGGATTCAGAAGCTGAATGAGAGTGTTTTTGGGTAGGCTTTATAGTTCCTGGTCAGTGACGTCACCCGCCTATGACGTTCCGTCACCCCATTGGACTGATTTCATAAGTGCTTCACGACACAATCACGCAGAGGCGTTCCCATAGCGACTACGCAGCGTCTTGTTCCCTATTCAGGGAACTAAGGTTATATACATAACCAAGACGTTCTCTTTTAACTAACTCATCACGTCTCAATTCAAGCATTTTTTCTGTTGGACGCCTTTCTCTTTCTGAACGCCTAACTTCTTGCTCAACTCGTGATGATGATTCCTGGAGTCACTTATTAACTTCCAGATCTGCATTAATTTCAGCTAAGCGTTCTTCATATTTTTGTCTGAGACATCAATTTCAATTTCTAATTTCCCCTCTAATTGTACTTTTTCATTTTCAAGAGCTTGAATCACTTGGTCTAAGACAGTGTCTGATCTATTTTGATCCATGATGGTAACTTACTTTAAACCACACTATTATTCAGCTTTAAACACTAATAGCAAGCTGTAATACCACAAGAAAATGCTCAATGACAATTATTAAACAAGTTACACACTTCTATACACTTGAATGATCTAAAATGATCAAATGCAAATATTTGTTTCAACCATTTGCATACAATTTCAACTATAAAAAAAATGTTAAGGCAGCATCAACCAAGAAATGAAATTTCAAGCTGAAAAGATACAGTCTGACCTGTGAATCCAAAGGTAGCATCTCTTTTTGACAACCGAATTGTCATAAAACTTTGCAACGTTGCCGCCTTGTGGCTATCTGTCATCACTGCAGCAATAACTTCTTGCATTGCTCTTCTGAACGGGAAGGAATGCAATCACACGAAACAATGGAGTTTCAATGCGACTAAATCGCGTTGCTCCCTGAATGGCGACATCTTTACCTTCACCAATGGCTGCAATTTTCCAGCGGGGTCGAATGGATGCTCTTCACGTCAAGGTCTGACAACGATCTTTCCTTTTCCACTATGAACTCTGGCACTCTTCCAGGGGATGTGAATACACGTTTTTTCACTATAACAGCTCCTGAATTTTTTTCTCCGTGACTAGAAAAAACACGCTTCAACTGATGCCTTTGATTGCTTCAATTTTAATCCGATGTGTGTAATTAAGATGTGTGTAAATGATCCCGAGGTTTACCGTAGTCAACCAGATCCGGGCGATATTTATTATGCGATAACGGACACAGCAATGCATCATGTATTATAAGATCATTATGTTTGTAGCGTGATCCATTAAAACGTACAATATATATATTTCAATTCAGATAGTGGAGTAATACTATTGTTATCCCATTAGGTCTGATCTATATTGTTTGCTGCAAACATGATGATCTTAAATTTATTAATGATTAATTTACTATTAAAGGTGCCCTAGAACTTCTTTTTAAAAGATGTAATATAAGTCTAAGGTGTCCCCTCAATGTGTCTGTGAAGTTTCAGCTCAAAATACCCCATAGATTTTTTTTAATTCATTTTTTTAACTGCCTATTTTGGGGCATCATTATAAATGAGCCGATTCAGGGTGTGTGGCCCTTTAAATCATGCTCCACGCCCAAAGAGCTCAAGCTTGCATTAAACAACATAAAAAAAGTTCAAACAGCTAATATAACCCTCAAAATGGATCTTCGTCATGCAGCATGTCTAATCGCATAAGTACAGTGTTTATTTGGATGTTTACATTGATTCTGAATGAGTTTGAGGCTGTGCTCCGTGGCTAACGGCTAATGCTACACTGTTGGAGAGATTTATAAAGAATGAAGATGTGTTTATGAATTATACAGGCTGCAAGTGTTTAAAAAATGAAAATAGCGACAGCTCTTGTCTCCGTGAATACAGTAAGAAACGATGGTAACTTTAACCACATTTAACAGTACATTAGCAACATGCTAACGAAAAATTTAGAGAGACAGTCTACAAATATCACTAAAAATATCATGTTATCATGGATCATGTCAGTTATTATTGCTCCATCTGCCATTTTTCGCTATTGTCCTTGCTTGCTTACCTAGTCTGATGATTCAGCTGTTCACATCCAGACGTTTTGCCCTTGTCTAATACACTGAACATGGGCTGGCGTGGGGCGTACACCCCGACTGTTACGTAACAGTCGGTGTTATGTTGAGATTCGCCTGTTCTTCGGAGGTCTTTTAAACAAATGAGATTTATATAAGAAGGAGGAAACAATGGAGTTTGAGACTCACTGTATGTCATTTCCATGTACTGAACTCTTGTAATTTAACTATGCCAAGGTAAATTCAATTTTTGAATCTAGGGCACCTTTAATAAATGTGTAAAGTTGCATAAAATGGAAATACTCAATAAAGTAGTAACTATGTTACCTCAGATGGTTGATTGGTTGGATTCCACAACCGGTAAAATAAAACATATAAGACAATACAACATTTACTGTAGGTGCCATCAAATTTACTGATGACTTAATTTGAAAAATGTTCTATTGCGCTTCTGATTTTGGGTGCATAAAATGTGAAGGATTCTATGGTCCAGTTGCCATTTTCACCCCATAATGGCGGCCGCGCTACTGGAGCACCATCTAGTGGCTGTTGCCCAAAAAGGATAAGAGTTTCGCCTCTTGGGTTCTATACTCTTTGTCTTTATTAAAATCATATATATATATATATATATATATATATATATATATATATATATATATATTTTATTTCCTCTGCATTAGGTAAGTTAGGCCTAAGATGTTTTTTATACTTTGTATAGTAGTCGTTTATTATTTTAAATGTAGAAGATATGATACATATCTTTTATGAAATGTAGAGTATATGTTAGATATAGCCACCATAGACATTTAGAGGGACTCCTCAAAGTCTCCCCAAAAATGAGAAATGGCCAAATTGTCCCTCAATATTTGATATTCTTAATGCTGCTCTGCTGCACTTAGTTACGCGCAGCTCTGTTTGTTATTTGGAGGACAAAAAGTTAAAAGTTTTTAGGTTGCTCTGTCTCAGTAGTCTAACAGCGCTCGTAAATGTCAAAATGAGTGGAAAGTAGCAGCTAAACATCAGTATTTAACTGGGTGTGTCTCAATCAGCTCCCTAGTTCAGTAGTCAGGGGACTGATCAGATAATCAGCCACATTCATTTACATGATATACTGATTCACGACCTAGGGAGCTGATTGAGACGCAGGGATTACTGTTTTACTAGAGAAATGCTGAACGACCGACAGTAATATCCAGGGATGCAGGCAACTCAACTTTTTAAAAAATGTCACTGTTTTGAATGTAAAATATGATCTAATTTACATTTGATTCATGTAACTCATAACTGAATGTGACGAGACAGATTGCAGTAAGAGTGAACGTGTCATGATCCGTCAGTGAGAGTGCCCGAATTAGCCACTTGAGGGCACTCCATCCTGGACTGTTTTCACCCCAAGGACTACATATCCCATCATGCACTCCCCGGACTCATTATCTCATTATCATTGCACTCACCTGTTTGGCATCATTTCATTAGTGTTTGTGTATTTATACTGAGGTGTTTCTGTCTGTTTTTGTGGTTCATTGTGAATGTCACCCTTGAGTCTGAGCTCTGGTTTTTCGTGTTCTCTGGTTTTTGTTTTTGGTTTCTTGTTTCATGTTCCTTGTTTTATGTTTGGACTGCTTTTTATGGATTTCGACCCCTGCCAGTACCTGGATTACGCCTTTTGGATTTACCCTCAATAAACACCTTTTCTGCTGCACTTGGATCTATTTGTTTGCTTCGCGATCCGTGACAGAATGAACCACCATCCACCTAGATCCAGCGGCATGGAGTTCCGGATCCCTTTCCTGATCCACAGTAAGGAGCGGATGGCTCAACTTCGGGCATTGAGGGCCCTACGGCAAGACGGATGGGAGGTAGGCTGCTTTGCCAAGGTCTTTTGGGCGATGGCGGTGGGGCTGAGTTACAATGATGCGGCTTTGAAAGACCTTTTTAATTGCTGCCTTGATGAGCCGTTGCCCCAATGCGAGATGGAGGGGCTACGGAGTGTAGACTTCTGGAGATTTGCCGCTTATCTCAGCCGTCGGAGAGAACGGGCTTCGCAGAGTCATCCTCATACGGGCACGGAGGCCGTCACCAGTGTAAATGTTCCAGCCCATGAGTCCGTTTCAGAAGGCACAGGGGAAGTGGGCACTGAGCCTCAGCTTCACCCCGGTAAGGGGAGGAGGAGGAGAAGGAAGAAGGCTTCCTTCATCTTTCGAGGTCTGGAGGCCGCTCCAGCCAGTGAGTCCGCTCCAGTCAGTGAGTCCACTCCAGAGCCCGCTCCAGTCAGTGAATCCACTCCAGAGCCCGCTTCAGTCAATGAGTCCACTCCAGAGCCCGTTCCAGTCAGTGAGTCCGCTACAGAGCCCGCTCCAGTCAGTGAATCCACTCCAGAGCCCGCTTCAGTCAGTGAGTCCACTCCAGAGCCCGCTCCAGTCAGTGAGTCCGCTCCAGTCAGTGAATCCACTCCAGAGCCCGCTCCAGTCAGTGAGTCCACTCCAGAGCCCGCTCCAGTCAGTGAGTCCACTCCAGAGCCCGCTCCAGTCAGTGAGTCCACTCCAGAGCCCGCTCCAGTCAGTGAGTCCACTCCAGAGCCCGCTCCAGTCAGTGAGTCCACTCCAGAGCCCGCTCCAGTCAGTGAATCCACTCCGGAGCCCGCTTCAGTCAGTGAGTCCACTCCAGTCAGTGAGTCCACTCCAGAGCCCGCTCCAGTCAGTGAATCCACTCCAGAGCCCGCTTCAGTCAGTGAGTCCACTCCAGAGTCCGCTCCAGTCAGTGAGTCCACTCCAGTCAGAGAGTCCGCTCCAGAGCCCGTTCCAGTCAGTGAGTCCGCTCCAGTCAGTGAGTCCGCTCCAGAGCCCGCTCCAGTCAGTGAATCCACTCCAGAGCCCTCTTCAGTCAGTGAGTCCACTCCAGAGCCCGCTCCAGTCAGTGAGTCCGCTACAGAGCCCGCTTCAGTCAGTGAGTCCACTCCAGTCAGTGAGTCCGCTCCAGTCAGAGAGTCCGCTCCAGAGCCCGCTCCAGTCAGTGAGTCCGCTCCAGAGCCCGCTCCAGTCAGTGAGTCCGCTCCAGAGCCCGCTCCAGTCAGTGAGTCCACTCCAGAGCCCGCTCCAGTCAGTGAGTCCACTCCAGAGCCCGCTCCAGCTAGCGAGTCCACTCCAGAGCCCACTCCAGCCAGTGAGTCCATTTTGGGTGAGCCACCGCCTCACCCTCATAAGCGGAGGAGAAGGAGGAAGAGGGCTTCCTCCGTCCTACAAGGCCTGGCGACCACTCTAGGGGTTGTTTGTGGGTTCTCCAAGCGCCTTGCCCTGCCGGCGCCAACGAAGCGCCTTGCCCTGCCGGCGCCAACGAAGCGCCTTGCCCTGCCGGCGCCAACGAAGCGCCTTGCCCTGCCGGCGCCAACGAAGCGCCTTGCCCTGCCGGCGCCCCCCAGACCGCCAGCCCTGCCGCCAGCCCTGCAGCCGCCGCCCAGACCGCCAGCCCTGCCGCCAGTCCTACCACCGTCGTCCAAGCCCTCTGCTCTGCCACCACTGCCCAAGCCTTCTGCCCTGCTACCTCTGCCCAGGTCGCCTGAACCATTGAAATCTGCCTGGTCAGTTTCTCCAGCACCACCCTGGCCATTAGCCAGAACTCCTGACCTGCCAGTGCCCGCCTGGTCAGTTCCTCCAGCGCCGCCTTTGCAAACAGCCAGGACTCCAGACCTGCCAGTGCCCGCCTGGTCTAATCCTCCAGCGCCGCCCTGGCAATCAGCCGGGACTCCAAACCTGCCAGTGCCCGCCTGGTCTAATCCTCCAGCGCCGCCCTGGCAATCAGCCGGGACTCCAAACCTGCCAGTGCCCGCCTGGTTAATTCCTCCAGCGCCGCCCTGGCAAACAGCCAGGACTCCAAACCTGCCAGTGCCCGCCTGGTTAATTCCTCCAGCACCGCCCTGGCTTTCAGTGGGGGTACCCTGGATCTGGCCCGCCATCCCTCCCCCTGATCCTCCTCCGGTCCACCTCCCTCCTGAGTTTTTTGTTTTTGTGTTTTGTCTGGTGGAGCGTCTGGTAGCCGCTCCTTTGAGGGGGGGTAATGTCATGATCCGTCAGTGAGAGTGCCCGAATTAGCCACTTGAGGGCACTCCATCCTGGACTGTTTTCACCCCAAGGACTACATATCCCATCATGCACTCCCCGGACTCATTATCTCATTATCATTGCACTCACCTGTTTGGCATCATTTCATTAGTGTTTGTGTATTTATACTGAGGTGTTTCTGTCTGTTTTTGTGGTTCATTGTGAATGTCACCCTTGAGTCTGAGCTCTGGTTTTTCGTGTTCTCTGGTTTTTGTTTTTGGTTTCTTGTTTCATGTTCCTTGTTTTATGTTTGGACTGCTTTTTATGGATTTCGACCCCTGCCAGTACCTGGATTACGCCTTTTGGATTTACCCTCAATAAACACCTTTTCTGCTGCACTTGGATCTATTTGTTTGCTTCGCGATCCGTGACAGAACGTGCATATTTTAAAACAAAACCGTATTTGCAAATAGTTTAAATTGATTAGGCCTACTTCACAATTGCAGTAGAACTTATTTTACAATTTTTATTTATATTTATTCCCTTAATACTTTTAATACTTAATAAGTATCGAATTCCGTTAACTGGCAAATCGGCTTAAATTGGGCTTAAAATCTGTAGTTTAAACTTGGCATAAATTAATCTACAGCGGGTACATCTGGGAGCTTTCAGAAAACTCCCATCTAACAAGCTGTAATTACGAGCTCTACGAGGATGTGAACACTTTTTACAAGCTTTTTATTATAATTTGCACTAGTGGCGATTGAATTAGAGATATCTCTAATTTAATCGCCACTAGTGCAAATTATAATTTGAGATATCTCTAACTGGGTTTTGTCTAGTCATAATCAAATTGGATATGTATTTAATTCAGCGTTTTTTAAGATATCCAAAAAATACATATGTAGATATCTTTAAGTAATTTATTAGTCAAATTACAGTTGTAGATATCTTGAACTGGGTTTTTGACTAGGCAAAACTTAATTAGAGATATCTTGAATTGGAATTCGTCCTAGTCAAAACTCATTTAAAGATATCTCCAATGTAATTATAGATATCTCAGTCTGCTTTTTGACTAGGAGGATCTTTCTTTGGAGATATCTGCATTCAGCTTTGTGACTAGGAAGAATTTCAGTGTAGATATCTTGAATGAACATTCTGACTAGTCGAAATTATTTTATAGATATCTTAATTGTGTACTCAAACCACCCCTTTGCTAAGCCCCGCCTTTTCTAACCATATTGTCTTCAAGGAGCGTGCCAAAAAATCTCAGAACGGCCAGACCTTTCAGGTAATAAAATTACTGTAAAAGTAATTGTGTATGTTATCAACACTGGAATAATAACTGCATTATTTGCAAATCACGGGCTTGTTTTGCATTGTCAATGAACCGTTTTCTAAGGTAATATAGTTCTGTCATGACAACTCTCGGAGTGTTTGGTATGGTAATGGATATGACAATGTAGATATTTTTGGTCTTGGCGGAATAGATCTGCTACGCTGCTGCTGCTGCTTAATTGCTGCTGCTGCTGTTGATTATTGCTGCTGCTGCTGCTGCTGCTGCTGTTGATTATTGCTGCTGCTGCTGCAGAGCAAGTACGGGACTTGCTACTGCCAATACATACACGACCCGCTGCTGTGAGCAAGTAAGACATGCTGCTGCTGTACGATATAGCGTACATGAATAACCGTAGCAGATCTATACAGGTGGAGCTGGGGAAGGTGGAGGGTTTCTGAAGCACGCTGCGCTACTAAGCAATGCTAACTCATGTATTTAAAGATTAAGCACGCAGCTCATTGGCTACTAAAACAGGAGGAACCAATCATCTGTGACCTATAGATAATGATGTGATGATTAGCAGGTGTGTTAAAGGACCTATTAGCCTGCGCCATCTAGAGTTTCATGGCAGAACTTTGTATTTGTCAGAGATAGCACTGGAATCATACATCCCCCATCAAAGCAGAAGGCAAGATGATGATTCACCCTAACCCCCCTGCAGATCTACCGCCAAAACATATGTACTGCTGCTGCTCCGAAGAGCCATAGGAACCGTGTGTATACTATCTATGTGTGCCCGGCCCATTTTTTGCCACGACAGTGGGCTGTAAGGCTTGGCTCTAGTGGTCTATTAGACTATGTGTGCCTGGGCTACCACGCCGAATGGCTTAACTCTAGTGGTCTATTAGACTATGTGTGCCTGGGCTACCACGCCGAATGGCTTAACTCTAGTGGTCTATTAGACTATGTGTGCCTGGGCTACCACGCCGAATGGCTTTAGCTCTAGTGGCCTATGTCTATGTGTGTCTGAGCCAAAAGCTCAAACATACCAACTAGAACGCGCATTATGTGTGGCTTTAACAAATGGTAAAACGTTGCAGGCTAATAGAGATGAGAAACCCTCCACGACCACCTGAGCAAATAATTGTATAATGACGTAGCATCGTTTGAAAATGTCATTGGACCCTGTATACTCCTAAAAGTAACTCATTTGGATGAACGGAAAATTAATGAGCATGACTCCAACATGCCTCAGCTGACCCAGCCCGAACACGTAGGTACATGAAACATCAGCCTTGAAGAGTTGTTGAGTTGAGCAATACTATGAAACATTTAGATTTACAGTCATAATATGAATGAGATTAATAAAACTCAATATTTTTAATTAATATTCTATTTGTCTAAGTTGCATTCTAATGCATTTCTATTATATCTTTGTCCCATATAAAATGGTTATGTCGGTTGATGCAATTTGACAGTGAATCCTATAACATCATTTCTCAGCGTGCAACCGGCTGTCGGTCCTCACATATAAACACAAATGAAACGTATGGCCGCGAGCGTGTAAAACGTTCACTTATCTCAGTAGCGAACTCAAGTTCAGCTACGTCAATGGCTGACCACCACACTCCAAAGTGTCTTTTATTTACGCTCCTGTTAATGAATACCTCGGCATTTTAAGCAAAGAGAGATTTCTGACAGTCATGCAGCCACCGCTCAGATCAACGAAGCGCGTCCATAATTCGGCTACACTTCCAGCCGCTGCAACACGCTGCATAGAAAACGCCTAATGTTATCCAGAGCGCAACACGTTTACTATACAGATTATAACACAAAATACACATTAAGCATACTGAGGCGCTCTTGCCTCGTTGGAGAACTGCCTTGGCACGCTCTAGAGTAAGCAGAAATGATAAATATCATTATACGTGAAATCCATTAATTAAATGACTTACCGACCTTGCAAAATCGCTGTTCGTCCTGTAGTATGAAAAGTATATGCCCAATAAAATCCGAATACGCTGCTCATGTACTTAGTATGTAGATAAGATGAAAACATTGTTTGCATTTTAATCATGATATATTCACATTGCATGATCACTCATTAGCCGACACAAACTCATCTCAAACTCATAGCAACAGGTTACTTTAGCCCTGCACGCACCGCAACGTCTGCTGCGTTCTATGTTATGTTGTTGATATCCGCTCCATTGCTATCTGAATTGTTATCCATACTACTGCTGCTGCTGCTGCTGTACAAAATACTTGCTGTAGTTTCGTTAGAATGTGATACAAGGCGAAACCTGTTTCCGTTTAAGTTCAGCAAGCTTGTCTCTGTATCATTATACACATGCATATGCGCTAGCTGCTAAAATGCTTAGTAATTCTCTCAAAGCATTAACAGACTGTTGATATGACATAGAATTGGTAAAGCAGACTACGCAAAATGCAGTGATATAGTGTAAAACCCATGTACTTATCTTAGATGATTCTGAAGCACGCTGCGCTACTAAGCAATGCTAACTCATGTATTTAAAGATTAAGCACGCAGCTCATTGCCTACTAAAACAGGAGGAACCAATCATCTGTGACCTATAGATAATGATGTGATGATTAGCAGGTGTGTTAAAGGACCTATTAGCCTGCGCCATCTAGAGTTTCATGGCAGAACTTTGTATTTGTCAGAGATAGCACTGGAATCATACATCTCATTAGCCCCATAACAATTTACGTTTATGTTTTTCATTTTGTTGTAATGTTGATAAATTGTAATATCAAAGTGATGTATCAGGCAGAAGTTATCTGGTGTAGGCTATTTTTTAGATTTTAAATGTTTAGGGAGGTGGGGAGGAACTCTGGGTGGTGCTGAGGAAATAGTTTCACATCACGCAACAG
The DNA here is from genome assembly GCA_036281575.1 of Ancherythroculter nigrocauda. Lineage (NCBI taxonomy): Eukaryota > Metazoa > Chordata > Actinopteri > Cypriniformes > Xenocyprididae > Ancherythroculter > Ancherythroculter nigrocauda. The sequence continues at coordinate 36,162,996 of VTFQ01000003.1, read as the reverse complement.
CGGATTTGACTAGGAAGTACAATTCAGATATCTTAAAATATAATTGTGACTAGTCGAAACAGAATTAGAGATATCTCTAATTACCTTTGCAGATAAATGATGCGTCTTTTAAAGATATCTATGACATCATTACAGATATCTTAAATGGAGTTTTGACTAGTCAAAATATATATTACAGATATCTCAAATCGGATTTCTTACTAGTGCACTTATAATTGCAGATATCTCTAATTGTCATTCTGACTAGTCGAATTATAATTATCAAAATACAATCATTACTATCTTTAAATATATTTATAGATAGTCAGAACAAAGGTTTAAATGCTAAAACGGCTTGCCATATGCGCTCTGTCTCTATGGGCTCCAACTACGTCCTGCCTCTTTGCCCATTTTCAGTTATCCGGGAGTGACGTGCGGTGACGCGCAGCTAAGATTGCAGCGGCCTCATTTTCGCTTCAAAACTGCTCTTCAGAACTCTATGGGTGACGTCACGGACACTACGTCCATATTTTTTTTACAGTCTATGATTCAAATATAATTTGCAGACGTTTATTCATATCAGATACACATTGTGTAAATAACTACAAAGCTCACTCACTCTATTGTTCTCCTAGTTCACCGGCGGCCACATGTATTTTGGGACAAATGGATGAATTCATGTTATATATTAAGATCAAGGTCATTATATAGGTTTTTAAATGACAAAACACTCACTTGCACATATTTGAGAATCGGAATATCAGATAGTTGATGACATGGTGAGAGAAGTAATACATCTGTCATATAGTGTGGCCGTCATGGAAACAATAAACGTTCTAAAATAACAGTTGCCTTAACTCTGGGAGGTCAGCCAGAATATTTTAAATTTATGTGTAAAGGGTTCATTTAATTTTAATTAAATGTAATTCAAAATTTAATCTAATTTCTTCCCAATGTCCATTTTCAAATAAAGTCATTGGGTGACAGAGTTGTTGTCAGCTCATGTAGTGTGTAAACTGTTGCAGATCATTTACGTAGTGTCATGTAGTGTGAACACCACAACGACTTAAAGAATCCACAGCAAGTCATGTAGTCTAAACAGCACAGCGATCTGACGACGTTTAAAGTCCTGTAGTGTAAACTTGGCTTAACTTAAAAGTTTACTAGTACATTGATATTAGTATACTTACTACATGAAGTATACTTAAAAATATACTTGAACATTACTTAAGTATACTTCATAAAATTAACTTGAAGTATACTTTTTCTTCAGAAAGGTAGCATTGTCATGGGAAATCCTCTTAAATGTTAAAATGACCAAAACAAAGATTTTCCTCAGCGGACATTCAAACTGATTTTGTGATTATGAATATAAGATTGAACTGAAGAATATCAGCTAGATGCAGGTAATGCACTCACTTAGTCGAAACTCTCTCTCATAATACTCTAGTTACTCTGCATATTACAATGAGCTTCAATGAAGCATTCCTTCGTTGCTTAGTTCTAAAGTGATGTTTTAGAATTAGTAACAGAGGCTTGGACTCAACTATTAAACTGTCAACTTGAGATTTGAATCTGTGGTGGAAGGAAGTAGTTCCTCACAAAAGAGCATTTTTAAAGACAATCTGTTGTTTTTTTCTTATTTATTTACACACTTCAGTCTGTTGTATAAATGCAATATCACACTTGTAGCTGTGCGATATGGCTTTATATCAGCACGGCTGTGATTACCTACGGCCAAATTACAGCCGTGCTGATACAGAGCGATATCGCTGGGCTACTCGTGTGATATTGCTATATCAAATGTTAGATAACACACATATATATATATATATATATATATATATATATATATATATATATATATATTTTATTTTTTATTACTATTCCTTGAGTATTTATTTATTTATTTATTTATTTTGGCATTTTCTTCCTGAAACCCTGGTTAATTTCTGACAATGATATACACATCACTGGAAATACTTAATAATAAATCAGTTGATATAAAATATATTCAAAAGGGAGAGGCCATACCAAGTGTTTTGCCTTGTATAGTGTGACTTTGCAAGCTTTACCTTCTACCATTAGACTTGCTTCAATGTCAACAAATAAAAAGATGACTCCATGCAGCCAATTTTCAAACATTGTGGAGATATGTTTTGTTTAATTTTTTGAGACATGACACTTGCTGTGTGCAATGATGTCAAGGCAGTTTGTCATAATGATTCTCTCTTCAGCACATCTGACAGACTGTCCCTTATTCCCCATGTAATTCAGCCTATGAAACGTAATTAAAACTCAAGTGGAAAAAAAGCCTAACGAGTTAGGTAAGCGTGAATGGGGTTCTGGCAAAGTAAATATCTGATAACATTAGGCGCCATGTCCCTAAAGAGTCAACAGACTTGTTTGTCAGCTGTGATCGCTGCACGCTTTATTAAAAACCCCATCCGTTTCAATTAACTGCGACTACCAAACACTTCAACTCCCTTCTAATCCTGTTAAGATGTTTAAACAAGCATCAGTGATTAGGACTTTTAACTGACTAGGATAGTTGATGTAATCCAGGTTTTTATGAAGACTTTGGAGATCTTCACAGGACTTGATTCTTGGAATTTAAGATATAAAGTTCACATGTGTGTGCTGTTGTTTTTGTCATCCTCTAGACCACATCGTCCCAGTTGGGGAGTTGGCAGTTGACATGGTGCTGTCGCCAAAGGGAATGCATTGGCCCTGACAGGAGAGGCAAAGGTGCAAATTGGGTGAGGCTGGACTCAACACATGAGTGTTAGTTCAGTGAATTTTCTACATCAGCAACTTGTCTCACACACAGGGGAGAAACAACGTGCTTGTGTGTTTGTGAGCGAGATGGATAATTAAAAAAAAAAAATCTTTAAAATGATATACACTCAAATGAGACAGAGACTCCAATCATATCAGTAGCCTAATACAATCTGTTCTGTTCTATATATATTTGCAATGCGTAATAAAAATACAGTTAATACACCTGTGAAAAATCAATACAGTCAGTCAGTCGTGATTAATTTATCACATGAGCGAAAGTATCCAATGTGTGTGTTAAACTTCAGCTGCAGCTAGATTTAGACAATCGGCAAGATTTGCCGCTTGCAGTCAGGGGAGGTATTGAATATGGAGACATGAAGTGCCGCTTACACAGTTTTGCGTAGGCTTCTTATCACAGATACCACAGAAGTGGATTAGATTCTATATTTGTCAAATAAAGACATTTTTATGTAGCTACACAAACACTTCTCAATCAGTACTTAAAGGGATAGTTCACCCAAAAATGAAAATTACCCCATGATTTACTTACCCTCAAGCCATCCTAGGTGTATTTGACTTTCTTTTTTCAGACAAATACAAGCGGAGTGAAGTCCAAAAAACACACCCATCCATTATAAAAGAAGTCCACACGGCTCCGGGGGGTTAATAAAGGCCTTCTGAAGTGAAGCAATGGGTTTGTGTAAGAAAAATATCCATATTTAAAACTTTATAAACTGTAATCTCTAGCTTCCGCTTACTGTCATACACACGTTCACGAGAGAGTGGCGTCCCAGCTTATGACGTAGGACGCAGGCGTAGTGTGAGCTCCAGTGACGAACACAGAAGTGCAGAGGAGAGAGAAAAACAAAACACTGCTCACAAATTAATGTACAAATCTAGGATTTGTAAAGAAAAATGTCGGAGGATTTCAAGTTTTTTGCCCAGCCATATTTGTTTGAACTGGAGCATACCGAACAGGAATGCTGGGAGATGGAGTAGGCTGCAGCAGCAGCGGCACAAAGAACATAATTGAGTAGAGGGAGCTCATGACAACTTATTTACCCCTTATTTACACTGCATGCATCTGCGGCATCCATCAAATATAGACTTGCCGCCTATCTTTAGCACGTGCCGCGGCTCGGCTGGTGTAAATAGAAGCATTGACTAGAGTGGCCGTGGATCATCTCCGGTAGCCGCGCCACAGCCGTAACATGCTGCCGCGGTGGTGCTCATGCGGGACATGCACAGCTATACCAACAGAGTTTGAGAGTGTTTGCTGCCACGAATGGGCTGTGAGACCCGCCCAATCGGACCAACGGCGGTTTCCCACAGGACGGGGAAGGTTTCTTGTGCATTCTGTCTTTACAGTGTGGCAAAGTAGTTTAATTCCAAGTAATCTTTTATCTGACTCCATTTTATCATGACCTCGAATTTAGTTTAGAATGTCAATTGATTAGTGGTCATTTGTATAATAATTTAGCTCTACATTTGAATATTCTATTTAACTCTTTACTCTTATTGTACTCATTCATTCGGTTCTCAGAGTCGCACAGGGTCCTCGCACTCGCCATTCATTAATTATGCGGGCCCACGATCACAAACTCGCCAGTCTTGGTCACTAGATAGAGGTAATTGACTATACTGTTTAGAAGGCCGCTTTCATGCTTGCTCTATCTAAAAGTATTTGTTTAGTCCCCATAGGGATCTGCTCGACGCTCGACGCTGCTGCCTGCTGTCTGACCTACGCTCGGAGCTTCGTGGAGTTTATCCTAAATCCTTCTCTTTATTCCTATTCACATAATATAACTTTCTTATTTTTCACTAGATTACTTAACCTATTGCATAGTATTACTAAACGGAACGATTTATTACTAGCAATCCACCAGCGTAATCACCTAGTGTTAGCCATAGCCCGCTAGCCTGCTAGCTACCGTCTACTTTCTTTTTTCCTCTAAACCAACCTTCCTTGTCGATTTAATGGCGGATTTATCCGATGTATGTTATTCTGATCTGTCCTCGCCAGATCGGGAAGCTGTGGAGACGTTGCTGCCCGGCATTCATCGATCCACCGCGAGGTACAGCGTCCCGCACATCACCCTCGCCCCAGGCACCGGCAAGCGACCGAGACATCCAGCCAGCGAGTCCCGTGTGCGTTGCAGTTTTTCGGACGGCATTCATCAAACACACGGTCAGTCATGTCCGACGATTATCATGTGTATTAAATGCAACATGTACAGCTTAGCTCTTTCTGTCAGCAGTGAGACTTACACGTGATAAATGCAGGGATATTGTCAGGCTGACAGAGAGAATCTCAGAATTAGAGACACACATCCAAACTTTAATTGAGGATAGTGAGAATGAAAGGGCCTTAGATACTGCTTTGGATGCGACTAGCCTAGTAAACACTGCACATTCGGTTCCGGTTGTAGAAGCCACGCAGCAGGCTAACTGGGTGACTGTGAGGCGGCATAATGGCAAGAACAAACACCATTCTTCCGTTCCGATTAGAACATCAAACAGGTTCTCCCCACTCAGTGACGCACCCACTGAGAATCCTGTTGAAAGTGCCCTAGTTATTGGCGATTCTATTACACGGAACGTGAAAATAGAGACACCAGCCACCATAGTCACATGTTTGCCGGGGGCCAGAGCACCTGACATCAAAGCAAATTTAAAAGTGCTGGCTAATGCTAAACGTAAATATTCTAAAATCATTATCCACGTCGGCACAAATGATGTTCGACTTCGCCAGTCGGAGATCACTAAAATTAACATTAAAGAGGTGTGTGAACTCGCAAATTCAATGTCAGCAGAAGTAATTTGTTCTGGCCCTCTTCCTGTTCGTCGGAGTGATGAGATAGTTAGCAGGTTATCATCACTCAATGGCTGGCTGTCTAAGTGGTGTCCGCAGAATAATATAGGTTTCATAGACAATTGGAAAAGCTTTTGGGGCAGACCTGATCTGTTGAAAAGAGATGGTATTCATCCCTCCCGGGATGGTGCTGCTCTTCTATCTAGAAATTTGGCAAATAGTCTTAGAGCTGAAACATGACAAACCAGGGCCCAGATCAGGACGCAGACAAACTGGCTAAACCGACCGTCTGCTAGCCGCCTCACGTCACAGAACTCAGATAATTCACAGCACATAGAAACACTTACACCTAGATATTATCACATAGAGACTGTGTCTGTACCTCGAACTAGTAAATACAAAAAATTTCCGAAACCTTTTAAGGGTAAAAATTTAATTGATGTTCAAAAAATGAAAATCACAGATAAATCAGATAAACAAATGATAAAGCTTGGGTTACTGAATATTAGATCTATTTCTTCAAAAGCACTTATTGTAAATGAAATTATCACAGACAATAAACTAGACTTGCTGTGTTTGACAGAAACCTGGCTAAAACCAGACGATTACATTACTTTAAATGAATCTAGTCCTCAAGGTTATGATTATCGACACAATCCTCGACAGAAAGGCAAAGGGGGAGGTGTTGCTGTAATTTATAGTAATATATTCAGAATCATTCAAAAGAATTTCAAATATAATTCCTTTGAAGTGATGGTGCTTTATGTAACATTATGTAAGTTGACATTTGTGCTGGCTACTGTATACAGGCCACCAGGGCACCATACTGACTTTATCAAAGAATTTGCTGATTTTCTATCAGAGTTAGTACTAGCTGCGGATAAAGTCCTTGTTGTTGGTGATTTTAATATCCATGTAGATAATAACAAAGACGCATTTGGATTGGCATTTGCAGACATTTTAAACTCTATTGGAGTTAGACAACACGTGTCAGGACCCACTCATTATCGTAATCATACCCTAGATCTAATACTGTCGCATGGAATTGATATTGATGCTGTTGAAATTCTACAGCAGAGCGATGATATATCAGATCATTATTTAGTCTCGTGTATAATACAATTAGCCAAGGCTACAAAACCACCACCCAGCCATAAATATTGTAGAACCATCACGTCTACCACTAAAGATTACTTTATAAATAATCTCCCCGAGCAGTTTCATCGCCTTAGTATACCTGACAACTTAGAAGAACTCGATGCTGCAACAGAAACTATTGGCTCTCTCTTTTCCAGCACATTAGATGCAGTCGCTCCTTTACGTCTAAAGAAGATTAAGGAAACTAATCCAACGCCGTGGTATGATGAGCACACTCGGGCTCTAAAACGAGCTGTGAGAAAAGCTGAACGTAGTTGGAAGAAAACAAAACTAGAAGTTTTTCGCCTTTCGTGGAAAGAAAAAATGATTGAGTACAGAACGGCTATAAGAAATGCTAGATCTACTTATTTTTCAAATCTCTTGCAAATCACATGCAACCGTCTACAGTTTCGCTTCAGACAGTGCATTGTAGTGTCCCTGAGGTAAAACTAGAATCATTCGCCGCTATAGGAGAGGAAGAATTATCTAAACTTATCAAATCATCAAAATCAACGACATGTATGCTAGACCCAATTCCGACTAAACTACTGAAAGAAATGCTTCCAGAGGTCGTAGGTCCACTTCTTGATATAATTAATTCATCGTTAACACTAGGATACGTGCCAAAAACCTTTAAGCAGGCTATTATTAAACCTCTTATTAAAAAACCTCAACTAGATCCGAGAGATTTAGTAAATTACAGGCCAATCTCGAATCTACCTTTTCTGTCAAAGATACTAGAAAAGGCAGTTTCAACACAACTGTGCTCCTTTTTAGAAAGAAATGGAATCTGTGAGGATTTCCAGTCAGGATTTAGACCATACCATAGTACTGAGACTGCTCTCGTTAGAGTTACAAACGATCTACTCCTATCATCCGATCGTGGCTGTATTTCTCTATTAGTGTTATTAGATCTCAGTGCTGCTTTTGACACTATCGATCACAACATTCTTTTAAAAAGACTTGAAAACTATATTGGCATTAGTGGAACTGCTTTGGCATGGTTCAAATCGTACCTATCTGACCGTTATCAGTCTGTAGTAGTAAATGAAGAGATGTCGTATCGATCACAGGTTCAATATGGAGTACCACAAGGCTCAGTACTAGGACCGTTGCTTTTCACTCTGTACATGCTACCCTTAGGACAGATAATTAGGAAGCATGGTGTTAGTTTTCACTGCTACGCTGACAATACTCAGCTCTATATTTCCTCGCGCCCTGACGAAACCTACAAATTCACAAAACTAACAGAATGCATAGCTGACATTAAAAACTGGATGACAAGAAATTTCTTATTATTAAATTCAGAAAAAACTGATATCCTAATCTTTGGACCAAAAACTTCCTCACGAAAAAACCTTGAATACTCTCTAACACTTGACGGGTGCTCCATTAAACCTTCGTCCTCAGTTAGGAACCTGGGTGTGCTCTTTGATACCAATCTTTCATTTGAAAGTCATGTTTCTAGTATCTGTAAAACCGCATTCTTCCATCAAAAATATATCTAAATTACGACATATGCTCTCAATGACAAATGCGGAACAGTTGGTTCATGCATTCATGACCTCAAGACTAGATTATTGTAACGCTCTACTGGGTGGTTGTTCTGCTCGGCTTTTAAACAGACTACAGTTGGTCCAAAATGCGGCAGCTAGAGTTCTTACTAGAACCAGAAAGTATGACCATATTAGCCCAGTTCTGTCAACATTACATTGGCTCCCTATTAAACATCGTATAGATTTTAAAATCTTGCTACTTACTTATAAAGCTCTAAATGGTTTAGCACCCCAGTACCTAAGTGAGCTCTTAATGCATTATAGTCCTTCACGTCTATTGCGATCTCAGAATTCAGGCCAGTTGATAATACCCAGAATATCAAAATCAACTGAAGGCGGCAGATCCTTTTCCTATTTAGCACCTAAACTCTGGAACAATCTTCCTAGCATTGTTCGGGAAGCAGACACACTCTGTCAGTTTAAATCTAGACTAAAAACACATCTCTTTGCTCTTGCATACACTGCTTTGGCATGGTTCAAATCGTACCTATCTGACCGTTATCAGTCTGTAGTAGTAAATGAAGAGATGTCGTATCGATCACAGGTTCAATATGGAGTACCACAAGGCTCAGTACTAGGACCGTTGCTTTTCACTCTGTACATGCTACCCTTAGGACAGATAATTAGGAAGCATGGTGTTAGTTTTCACTGCTACGCTGACGATACTCAGCTCTATATTTCCTCGCGCCCTGACGAAACCTACAAATTCACAAAACTAACAGAATGCATAGCTGACATTAAAAACTGGATGACAAGAAATTTCTTATTATTAAATTCAGAAAAAACTGATATCCTAATCTTTGGACCAAAAACTTCCTCACGAAAAAACCTTGAATACTCTCTAACACTTGATGGGTGCTCCATTAAACCTTCGTCCTCAGTTAGGAACCTGGGTGTGCTCTTTGATACCAATCTTTCATTTGAAAGTCATGTTTCTAGTATCTGTAAAACCGCATTCTTCCATCAAAAATATATCTAAATTACGACATATGCTCTCAATGACAAATGCGGAACAGTTGGTTCATGCATTCATGACCTCAAGACTAGATTATTGTAACGCTCTACTGGGTGGTTGTTCTGCTCGGCTTTTAAACAGACTACAGTTGGTCCAAAATGCGGCAGCTAGAGTTCTTACTAGAACCAGAAAGTATGACCATATTAGCCCAGTTCTGTCAACATTACATTGGCTCCCTATTAAACATCGTATAGATTTTAAAATCTTGCTACTTACTTATAAAGCTCTAAATGGTTTAGCACCCCAGTACCTAAGTGAGCTCTTAATGCATTATAGTCCTTCACGTCTATTGCGATCTCAGAATTCAGGCCAGTTGATAATACCCAGAATATCAAAATCAACTGAAGGCGGCAGATCCTTTTCCTATTTAGCACCTAAACTCTGGAACAATCTTCCTAGCATTGTTCGGGAAGCAGACACACTCTGTCAGTTTAAATCTAGACTAAAAACACATCTCTTTGCTCTTGCATACACATAACACATTATCAATACATTAACATTCTTCAAATCCGTTAAAGGATTGTTACGCTGCAATAATTAGGTCGGCCGGAACTGAGAACATTTCCTATAACACTAGATATACCTGTACATCAGAATAAGAATGGCATCTACGCTAATATCTGTCTCTCTGCTTATCCTGAGGTTTGCCGGGTGCTGGATCCAGGCCGTATCCAGATCAGATGGAGAACCTGTGTCTGGACCTGCCTACAATGTAGCCCAGGAGACAATGGGCCTACAGATCCAGTTCTGGCTGCATCTATAATTCTGATTTTTAATCCCCGTATCCGCTTACATATATTTATATATAATCTATTTTTAATCTCTATAATAAAATGTATAATTTAGATTTTGATCTCCATATCCATTTACATATATTATATATATATCTTCCAAGGGGTTTTTTCCCTCCTAGGACTTTTTTCCCAGTGTTAGCACGCTGGGTTTTTCTCCTAGGGGGTTTTTTCCACCCCTGGGAGTCAGCCGACATTGGCTTAATGTAGCACCATCTTGTATATGTTACATATTACCACGCTTGTTTGTACAGCTTATTTTTAACCACTTCCCTTTTTTCTGTGCTTCTAATATGTAAAGCTGCTTTGAAACAATTACCAATTGTAAAAGCGCTATATAAATAAATTTGACTTGACTTGACTTGACATAGATCTGTATACATTTGAATTAAAGTAACACTATCTCTAGTCAGAGGTCACAACCACTACTACAGATAAGCCGACCAATATTACTTCTCTTATAGTAGCTTTGGTTTGGTTACATTAAACAGAGGTAAGGCTCACCCTATTTAGGTTGGTCGATCAACATTTTGTTGTCCTAAATGGAAATTCCCTTTTTAGCCTTTACAGTCTAAGTACACTTGAACTAATGCCAAGCGTAAGTCGGAGCTCTAAAATCACAGTTGGTGTGCCCTAATGCTCCACTCAAAACTGGACCTTAGTCCGTTACTAACCTGACGCAGATTTGCGGTAACAATGGATACATCGCAATCTACTGAAGTCAATAATTTCAGAGTAAGTCAGAATAAAATCAAATGTGACAATTTATTAGTCAGGTAAATGTATCATGCCAATTACATAATCAATTGAAAGATGATCAATACAAAACATCAAATGCTCAGAAACAGAGTAAGATGTATACCTGACATTAGAAAAATACACATTGCTGAGTGTCCTGGATGAGGGCTCGTCTGAATACAGAATCACCCCGAGCATTTTGCAACATTTCTTTACTCAGACCAAGACAAAACATCCCCCAATGTGGGGCATGAACTTACAATCAGAATTTGCATTTACTAGGGTCACAGACCTAGGGAGTTTGAACTTTGCTGTGGAACAGGAGGTAGTTTGGATGAAGGACCCTTGGAAAGGGGCACACCTACAGTTGCAACAAGTTTATTTCTAAACTCTTAAAACCTTTAATACCTTTGGTTTACTTCCATGTAGATGTTAGATATTTGTTGTAGTCCTTGAGATGTAGCTCAAAAAATGTCTTTGCAATGTTATCAGATGTAGAAACCTTCAGAGTGCTCTGTGTTCACCTGCAGAACACCCAGTTTCACCAGGTGTATGTGGCTTGAGTTCAACAGGTGGATGGATGGGTCCAGGATTTCTACCTGTGCTTGAGCTCAGCATGAGTACAGTTCATAGAGTCAGTCTGGGCCTTTGCGACTTGTTCAGTTAACAGGTCATTCCTTCATGGAGAAACATCTGCTTCTGTGGCACCTTCCCTAGGACAATAATCTGACCCTGGACAATAATCTGGTACATCTGGTCTCAAGTGTTTTTCAAGGTCATGTATCGTAGGGTGGTCCCATTAAACCTCAGATTCTTCACTACCACTGTGATGGAGTTTACTGGTAGTGGAATTTAAGTATCCTTGGTCTGAATTTCTCAAAGGAAATGTAGCAAAAAGTTAGTATAACTTACATTTTTAAGTAGATTGTATGCATCAATAAACCATATAATAACAATAATAATGTTCAAAAACAATTATGAAGGTATACATATAATGATCATTGTGTTTGTTCAGGAATGCTCCAAGGTGCAAGTCACCTATGCAGATCTAAGATTTCTAAGAAGTGACTTGGAACATGCTTAGTCATACAAGAATAGAGATTGTCTATTCCTTGCAACATTTCGGTGTGTTTGTGCACATATGTGTGTGCTGTATGTTATGCTGGCTAAGTCATTGTCGATGGCGTGGTCAAATTATAAATTTTGTAGTTGATTGATTGAAGTACCTGCACTCCAGATCTATCCGCTTTGATAATGTTTTTTGTTATTAGTGATATGTTGGGAAACCAGGGGCCCTCTGGTTTGCCAACCACCCCAATAACAATCAAAAAGTTTAAACACTTTGAATTTGTAATAGCAGATCTGCCTCTGCTTTAGAATTTCCATCATCAATCTGTGACTGTAGCCATGCATATGTATATTACAATGTTTTTCCCATGAATTGGCAGAAAATTGTAAATAGCATACACTATGTGTGTCTTTGTTAAACTGTCATCATGGGATTAACTCTATTTTCTATTTTATGATTAACTCTATTTTCTATTTTACTCTATAACTATTTTATGTGTGTAAAGCTATGTGAATATGTTAGTGTGTAGATGGACAATAGATTTTAAGTGGAGTAACACTTTGGAATCTAAGCCATCTTTGTCTTCTATGATGTGTAGTGTTCAGCCTGGATAGTCTAGATCTTTACCAGGTGGTTATGCCATGAGGGTGTAGGTGCCATGCTGGTGGAGGTATGTGTTCTGTGATCATGTCTGGGAGATGGGTGGAATCTAATCTATAACAATCTTACCTCTTTTCCACCAAGGCAGTTTGAGTGCTGGTTCAGAGCCAGAGCCTAGTTTCAAATCAGTTCTTTGTCTTTCAACACACAAAGCACCAGCTTCAAACCAGGAAAAGTGGTTCGTAAGTAGCACCAAAACATTGCTGGGCTAGAAGTAAGAACCACTTGCATCAGGGGCGGGGTTACCGTGACCAACAAGAAACTTGAGACCGCCATTTTTGAAATAGCAGCTAATCGAGCTAATAGCAGCTCGATCGTAATCTCCGTCTATTTACAAATGGATGTAGGTTCGCAAAGTCATGAGCATCAACAGTAGTGAAACATCCGCGATTGATAATGGAAGGCTTGTTCGAGAAGCATCGGAGCAGTGCAGACCGATTCGGCGGGTGACATCAGAGTGCCGCAGGTCCACGGGTGTGTTTGTAGAGCATACAACTCCTTGTGCTTTTGGATCGTTCTCGCTGTGTTTTGATATCATGCGTTGATCGCTCTGCGGGAAGCCGATGCATCTTGAACAAGCCTGGTGTGTTTGTGTTTGCCGCTGCAGCGCTAGCTTTTCTGTGAAATATGAGACGTATACAGTGACGTAAATCCTGGCTCTGTGCTGGTTCTCTAGCCCGTGGAAAGGCAAACCGGTTCTTAGAAGGCTCGTCAGTTGAACCAACTCTGAACTGGCACTAGCACTAGCGCTGAACTAGCACCTGGTTCGTGCTGGTGGAAAGGGGGTATATGTGTTGCAGAATTTATCTCCGGTGTTAACACGGGAGGCCATGTAAATAAATGTAGTGAATTACTACTGTGAGGTGTGAATGGCCCCTTCAAGTGTCTTCACACCCATCTCTCAGATCTCAGGTTATGTTCTGACAATTCCGCTGTCCTGGCTTGATGCAGTCGGGGTCAGGCACCTTCCTGGTGCCAGTCCTCCACGGAATTGCAATAGTCGACCTGAGATAGAAACAAATGCAGAGAGAACTACAGTTAATTTTAAACTTTAACAGCTTCATAATCAGACATGTGGAGCTATTTTAATTGCACCATTATCATGTCTATTGCAATTTTACTTCCAGATGTCACGTGAAACCTAGTTTCATTGGCCAGATCTGAATTTCTGCTGTTGTTTCAGTGCAGTCTGAGTGTGTCACACCTAAAGCTGCTCTTGCAGTTGATCCTTCACAGTCTGCTGTGTCATGAGCATTAGAGACCCTAGTTCTGTTGGGGAAACTTTAAATTAACGGGTGTTTCCATCACCCTCAGAAGCTCAAATAGGCTGATGCCCATGTCCTTAGTTTCAGTCACTCTCAGTACAGCCAGATCTGTGGGTCAAATTATTTCACCTGTTGTGGTGTGGTCTGCTTAGCAATTGCTGTTTTATGGTGTCATTCACACATTTGATTAATGTAGATCTCTGCCTGATGTTTAGCATTTTACACCCTCCTTGTAAATTTACTTCTCCGATCAGACTCGATTTTAGATGGTGCACCCCAGTGAAGGATGATTTGGTCTGCTATCACATGTGCCACACTTCTAGTAGTGCTCTTGTAAGGGCAAAAAATGAAAGCATACCCCCTCCCTTTTGGCTCTGTGTAGTGGACCAATCAAATCGAATTGGAAGGATGAATGTATCACCTTTCTTTATTTAATGCCCTGCTTAGCGAATATAATATAATGTATATTATAATTTGATTTATAATATAATATAATTATATTAAAAATAGTATAAATTAAATAATATTATTTCTGGTCTCTGGAGAGTCTCTGGAATAACTTGGTTGTCAATGTCTGTTTTGCAGAAGGCAATTCTGGTGATTTTGTCCTGCAGTCACAGCTGTACTGGAATACACATTGAGTGTACAACAATGGTCAGGCTTAAAGCCAGTGAAGGACTCTGTTGTTGAAAACATCCAATGAATTGCAAGCACATGCTGGGTGCATGGTCAAATCCACACTCAGTTTCTCTTTTTAGAGCTAAGATGTCACAGATTGTTACAAATGTGACATTCACATGTCAATACATTTGAATATGAAAAGGTTTTGGCTCAGGGTTAATGCAATGCACAATCTCATTTTCAGATTTCAAAGGCCTATTTATTTCATTTAGTCTATTTAAAGACTATATGAAGGCACAGTGGCCATTTTTCTCATTTACCATATGTGATAGATTTAATTTGTGTTACTATTTGGCTAAACGATTCTATGGACCAGGGAGGAAAAGTGTTAAAAGAGATTAGCTATGAGCTAATCTCAAAAACATTAAGTCATGTATTTTATTGACTAAAATATAGTAACAACATCACTATCATTCTGTGTATCAGTTTAGGATTTAAACTGTTTAGGATTATCACCTCTTAATTATTTGTAGTCAAGAGTAATTCTGCTTTGTAGCAGTGTGTGCTGAGGTGTAATTCTGGCCAATCAAAAAGTTCTTAACTTTTACATGTGTTGCATCACATCACCCTTCTTTTTCCCAACTTGCTTTTCATAAACAATGCATCGACCTGCCTTTCCATTTATCAAATCATATGTTTTCCAATTGTTTATAATTTTTTTATATTCTGTTTGCTCATTCTCATCAATGTGTTGCTAGTTTGTTGCAACAAAGTCCATAAAACAATGGAGAAGGCATTTTGCTAATTTTAAAAGTTATTTACAGCTCTCCATTAAGTACCAGCATATAATTTGGAAGATGTTATTCCAATTTTAGGTTTGATCTCTTGTTGCTTAAGCAAACAAGGAGATCTTACAATTTATAGCAAGGGATGTCTTTTCTGATCTACGCTGCCACTATCATGTCCCTGAAGCAATGTGGTTATGTCTAATTCTCCAACCCCACCGGATTTCGGATTTCGGTCTAACACTGGGTATTTCCGACCCATTCTATAAATGTGTCTATATGGGGCACATCTGTTTTTCCCTCAACACTTCTAAAAACGAATAAGTATTGACTTACCATGGCAGCTGAAGAACACTCTAAAAAATGCTGGGTTAAATATGGACAAACCCAGGGATTGGGTTGTTTTCACCCAGCCATTTTTTTCAAACAATTTTGGATTTATTTTTTTAGCCAGCAATATAGTAATATAGTAAAAGGCATGTTTTTGCTCACCCCCAAATAGGGGCAAATTTGTGGGGTATTTTAAGCTGAAACTTGACCAGATCAGAGACTTATATTACATCTTGTGAAAGAGGGCATAATAGACGCCCTTTAACCCAACCTGCTGGGTTTGTCAATATTTAACCCAACTTCGGTTGTTTTTATCCCAGCATTAGAAGAAGATCAAACCCTTGCTTGTTGCAAATCCTAATATTTTGCTGAATGACATCACTCGCCTGGGCTGGGAGATCACGGAGGATGGTCACCACTTTGGACGGGGAAGGTTTCTTGCGCATTCTGTCTTTACAGTGTGGCAAAGTAGTTTAATTCCATGTAATCTTTTATCTGACTCCATTTTATCATGACCTCGAATTTAGTTTAGAATGTCAATTGATTATTGGTCATTTGTATAATAATTTAGCTCTACATTTGAATATTCTATTTAACTCTTTACTTTTATTGTACTTGTTCATTCGGTTCTCAGAGTCGCAGAGGGTCCTCGCACTGGCCATTCATTAATTATGCGGGCCCACGATCACAAACTCGCCAGTCTTGGTCACTAGACAGAGGTAATTGACTATACTGTTTAAAAGGCTGCTCTCTAAAAACTCTGTCTAAAAGTACTTGTTTAGTCCCCATAGATCTATATACACTTGAATTAAAGTAACACTATCTCTAGTCAGAGGTCACAACCACTACTACAGATAAGCCGACCAATATTACTTCTCTTATAGTAGCTTTGGTTTGGTTATGCCATGGTTTCCCATGTACACTTAGCTAGAGTAACATTACATTAAACAGAGGTAAGGCTCACCCTATGTAGGTTGGTCAATCAACATTTTGTTGTCCTAAACGGAAATTCCCTTTTTAGCCTTTACAGTCTAAGTACACTTGAACTAATGCCAAGCATAAGTCAGAGCTCTAAAATCACAGTTGGTGTGCCCCAGTGCTCCACTCAAAACTGGACCTTAGTCCGTTACTAACCTGACGCAGATTTGCGGTAACAATGGATACATTGCAATCTACTGAAGTCAATAATTTCAGTGTAAGTCAGAATAAAATCAAATGTGACAATTTATTAGTCAGGTAGATGTATCATGCCAATTACATAATCAATTGAAAGATGATCAATACAAAACATCAAATGCTCAGAAATAGAGTAAGATGTATACATGACATTAGAAAAATACACATTGATGAGTGTCCTGGAATGAGGGCTCGTCTGAATACAGAATCACCCCGAGCATTTTGCAACATTTCTTTAAATACTCAGACCAAGACAAAACATCCCCCAATGTGGGGCATGAACTTACAATCAGAATTTGCATTTACTAGGGTCACAGACCTAGGGAGTTCGCACCTTGCTGTGGAACAGGAGGTAGTTTGGATGAAGGACCCTGGGAAAGGGGCACACCCACAGTTGCAACCAAAGTATTTCTAAACTCTTAAAACCTTTAATACCTTTGGTTTACTTCCATGTAGACGAGACCATTGTACCAGTTGCACTGAGACATTTCAAACGATACCAAACATGACTGTTAATTCACGTGCATTGACAGAACATTATAATTTGTATATAATCTTTTTAAGTGAACTGAGTGATGGGAAGAATGGGTAAGGGGAAGGAAGTGGGGGAGAAGGAATGAATGAATGAATGAGGCATTTATATAGCACTTTCCTATGTACAACTGTACACCCAAAGCGCTTTACAATCATATCAGGGGTCTCTCCTCATCCACCACCAGTGTGCAGCATCCACTTGGATGATGCAACGGCAGCCACAGTACAACGGCGCCTGTGCGCTCACCACACACCAGCTGTAGGTGGAGAGGAGAGAGAGTGAAAGAGCCAATTTAAATGGATGGGGATTATTAGGAGGCCGTGATTGGTAAGGGCCTATGGAGGGAGAAAATGTGAAGGAAGGACAGGATGGAAAGAAGCTTTCCCACAACTTCACTCTGTGGGGTGTGGAGACAAATGGCTATATGTGTTTGTGCTGTCCATATCTCAGGAGATCAAAGTATCTGAGGTTCTGTTTATCTTACAGGCGATTGGAATGCTGCCGGTGAGAGGATTGAGCACTGCTTTTAACACAATATGAAGGGTTTCTGCCTTTGTTGAGCCAAAGTGTACTCAAAGTAGTATTCATATAACACTGGTGGTGTCGACCAAGGCCTGAAGGACCTGGTGGTGCACCGTCTGTGGAGTAAGTATTTTTTTTTGTGTGTTTGTGTAAATATTATGGTGTTATAGGTGTAGGCTGGCTGTATTCACTCTATACATTTGTTTTACAGTCAGCTCAGGTTGGTGGCATACTGTGTTGTGCTAGTTTTAAATGTTAAATTGCATCTAGAGATTAAAACAAAATAATAATAATATATATATATATTTTTTTTTTACAACAGTTACAGGAGCGATTACTTAACTTCATATAGCAATCATATTACAGTGTTTGTTGAATATATACCTCATTTGGCTGAAACAAATGAGGAATGGGCACAGCAGTCGTCTTGTACTTCCACTCTTCTCTGCATTGTAATCCTCAGACCTGAAATGTTGACTGCACAGCACATGTTTATGTAATTTTTCCACAGGTGTATTTACATCCCAGCGAATAGCGAGCAGCCATAGCTTCATTCACTCAGGATCCTTTACAGGAATTTGTGAAATGTTAATGGTGCATCTCTCTTTGATGTCAGCGCACATAATCTCAAAACTTTAGCTTTGTTGAAGCAACCCAGATATTCACAAGAAATCAGCAGTATAGCTCAAACATTTTGCTTCTTCATGTGGATTTCCTTTGCTGTACACAACTTCTCTCTCGCGAGACTAGCATATTCTCACCGGAGCTCACACTGCACCTGCGTCCTACGTCATAAACTGGGATGCCACTCTCTCGTGAATAGGCGTATGACAGAGATTACAGGTTATAAAGTTTTAAATATGGATATTTTTCTTACACAAATGCATCGCTTTGCTTCAGAAAGCCTTTATTAACCCCCCAGAGCCTTGTGGACTTCTTTTATAATGGATGGGTGCATTTTTTTTCAGACTTTAGAATTTGGGCCACCATCCACTCCCATTATAAAGCATGGATTAGCCTGGACATTATTTAATATAACTCCGATTGTATTCGTCTGAAAGAAGAAAGTCATATACACCTAGGATGGCTTGAGGGTGAGTAAATCATGGGGTAATTTTCATTTTTGGGTGAACTAGCCCTTTAATGTAGGCTTCTACTTACCTAATGTTCAAGTCACACACACCTAATGTAGGTAGTATCTGTTCATGTGATCTTAACATGTCCCGCATGAGGCAACAGGCTCTGCACTCTATGAAAAATCTGTAATAATAATAATAAAAAAAAAAAAAAAGTCTCAATGTAATGTGTATTTATTAATATTTACCTTAGCTTGTGTAAGCTGCTTATAATGAATACTTGTAATGATTCATCATGTGGCTTTCTCTTAACTGCCTTTGTTTTTAAGGTCATTGTCAGTATTTTATAAAGGTAAAAGACAGATTTTAGTAATTTGGTATATTAACATTATTTCAGTTGAAATTAAATATAATTTTTTTTTGTATTGTACATTTTAGTTCAATCTGTAAAACTTGTGATGTTGCTGGCATATTTTTTTTAAGGTAAGGTTCTGCCAAACACAGCTTACTGTTTTTTTGCAGTAAATTTTACGAATGTTTTTTTTTAACAGTGTAAAGTATTTGGTTAAAGGCATTTACAAATTATGCCTTTTACAGTGTAAAGGCGTCAATAAATTAAAACTTTTGTGTGAAACAGCATACTGCAAGATGTTTGCTGATTTTAGACAACTTCAGCCATAAATAAATAAGGTATTCCTTCCATAATTTGATATTAATTAATTTGCAAGGGTGAAATATGCAAGCTTCACCAACAGAAGCGTGATTTAACGGAGAGCAGGTGTGCATTGCCCTTCATCATCACAGTTCCCCATCCCCTAATTATGCTCGCTATGAAGCGTTGCCATCAGGAGGCCAGTTGCAGTTGATGTATTTTTAATCAGAGCTGTTAGCATCAGTGATGGATGCCCATTGACTAAACCTGGCCGTAGAGAGAAGGGGGGCTCTGTTATCATGGTTGCCAAAACACTTTATACAGATGTTCTTGTGTATGACCCAACACAGGATACACAGGTAACATTGTAGACCCTCACCCTTGGGCTCAGAGCATTGTCTAGAGCATTGAAATGCTTTGTCCTGACTTTGTTCATCAGCCTAGAGACTAACAGCAAGAAGAAAGCATATAGGCTGTAGGTCCTAAATTATTTATACAAGTTGATTGCACATACATTTTTAGATTACACATTCACAAGTTCTACAGCCTGCATAGTTTATAGTTCATTGTCATTGTCATCACCAGTTGGAGTGCCCTAGTTAGCCACTAGAGGGCACTCCAACACAGACTATTGTCTCACCTTTTGAACTTCATTTCCCATAACCCACTTCCCAGACTCATTATCACTCATTGCACCCAGTTGTCTTGTATTATGTTATTAGTGTTCTGTCTATTTATACTGAGTTTGTTTCTGCTTTTGTTATGGAAGTTTGTTTATTGTCACTGGCTTTTGTTTCTGTTTTCTTTGCTTTATGTGGACTGCTCTGTGTACTTTGACCCTCGCCTGCCTGAATTATGTTATTGGATTACCCCATTAAAGCTGCACTTGGATCTTACTCTTTTGTCTCTGTGCCAATCCATGACATTCATTAAGTTCTTTTAAACAAATAAGGTTTTATTGAATTAATTTAATGGATTTAACTTCCTGTGTTAGATAATAACAATAGCATGTTAGCATGCTAAAGACAATTACATTTATTATTAATATATTTAACATGAGATGAGCAAGTAAGAAAATATTGGTCTCAGTACTAGCATTAGCTCAAATATTGCTCACTGCACTCTAAAAAATGCTGGGTTGAAAACAACCCAAGTTGTGTTAAATATGGACAAACCAAGCGATTGGGTTAAATGTTTGCCCAACGTGCTGGGTAGTTTTATTTAACCCAACTATTGTTTAAAAATTACTATATGGTTGGCTTAAAATGGGTTGAAAATTAAAAATCAGACACATAATTACCCGAGGCAACAATAATAATCAAAAGGTGAACATTTATTAGTAAGCAATTTAATAAATGTTTATTGTTTAATTATTATTCATTAAACTTATTAATAAATGTTCATTTATTAAACATATTAATAAATGTTAATTTCCAACATATTTTGGGTTCATTTTAAGCAAGAAATACAGTCATTTTTAAAAAATAGTTGAGTTAAATAAAACTACCCAGCAGGTTGGGCAAACATTTAACCCAACCACTGGGTTAAAACAACCCATTCACTGGGTTAAAACAGTCCAATTGCTGGGTTTGTCCATTTTCAACCCAACTTGGGTTGTTTTTAACCCAGCATTTTTTAGAGTGAAGTGAAGCAACACACATTGCGAGTGTTGTGGTCTCCCACAATCTAAGCACAAGCTCCTCTCTTCAGCACAGTGGTAACAGCAAAACTCAGAAACATGAAACTCCATCATTTCTGAACATTAAACATTAACAAGTCTTTCTCTTTGCTGACAAACCCATAAAATTACACTTCCTTTTAACATTTGCTCTCCTAAAGCAGTCCTATGCTGTTCCCATGCTGGGAACTATAAATCTACTGACCAGTTAGTTGTCAACAAAAAAATAATTAAGTTAACTTAAATTTTACAAAATTTTACAAATTTGTTTTTGTTTGTTTGTTTGTTTGTTTGTTTGTTTTTGAGTGTTTAACATTTGTAACTATTTTAAATTTTTGTGTCAAATTGGTGTCAAATTAGTACATTTTCGAAAAATATGCTTATGCCTCACTAAGGGTTAGCTTAAGGTTTGAACTTCATGCTTAATTTTCTTTTCTAAAAGTTATTTCCAAAATGTTTTCATATGAATCAAATCGTACGAGTTCATACAAAATCGGCAATTAAAAAGATCATTTTCCCCATGAGATCAGGTCTCTTTTCCTAATAGGGAGAATACTACAGTCCGTTTTGAGGAGTTATAGATGAGATTCTTGTGAAAGTAATGCTTATCATGTGATGGGAAGCAGTTGTTGTCCTGTATGGTATATAACAGTCAGGCCTCAGGGCACAGCACAAAACCCATTTTCCCTGGTACATAAGCCTTTATCTATTATTACTGTTGGCTCCTCAACTCTTATGAGAGTCTGCTTGCATTTACAAGTATATATCTCAACAATTTTCATCAAAATGTAATAGTAAAATAGATATGGTTCTTTGTGTGTCATAGGTTCTCTTGGTAATACTAGTCACAGTCGTTTTAAGATTCTGCCTTTCTGATCTATCCTTTATCTGAACCCACACATACATCCACAGTAGAGAGTAAGAAGTCAAAGTACAGGTCATGAATACAATACTTCACTACCCTGGGGCAGAAGAGGCTTCATTGTTTTGCTCCTAGTTACAGAAGTGATGAAGCAAACTTCAGACTTACATATTGTCAACAGCGGGCATCAAACTGGCCTCTATGTCGACAGAATTTTCTTTCATTTCCATAAGGCTATCCATTAGCATCCTGTTATCTTAGTCTCCCACTGCTGATGCTTATTTTCTATATACTGTACCTTAGCATTTGCATCTTGCAATGATGAGAAATAAACCATAGAACAGAAATATAGAGAAATTCTACACAGTATAATTCTTTTATATTGTCAATATTGCAGCTAAAATGTAGGTCTAGCTGCATGTTAAAACCTTAATAGTGTTTTAAAGTGTAAAAAGGATTTGTTTTTCTTCCAACTGTGTGTTTTTTCCCAACTGTGTGTGGCCTCACCTCAACCATGAGCTGAACTCACACAGCTGTGTAACTCCCCTGGGGGACAGAGCATTGGGCAACCGAGGCAGTGACTGAGTGCAGACCTATTGAAATAAGACAGTTTGATTTGTGGTTAAATACAAACGATAAACAAGAGATGCAAAATATCATTAAACATTGATAAATATGACAATCCATCCAAAAATAAAAAATGGAAGAGACCCTTATTTCTTTAGAATATTGGTCTTAAAGGGGCTTTCAGTAGGGATTCAGTGCTTTGCTTAGAAGTAAAAAGAAGTTGGAAATACATTTGCAGCGATATTCTGTTAACAAACATTCAGATACCATCCAGATTGCTAAGAGAGGCTGCAATATATGCTGCATGCTCTCCTCTCAATAACAAAATAAACAACAAAAATGACAGCACTGAGAAAGCAGCAGTTAAGGAAGCATCTGATCATAGTGATGTGGATGTGTTTGCACAAGCTCTGCAATTCATAGGCATCATGCTGACAGATGAGGTAATTATATATACAGTGGGTACGGAAAGTATTCAGACCCCCTTAAATTTTTCAATCTTTGTTATATTGCAGCCATTTGCTAAAATCATTTAAGTTCTTTTTTTCCTCATCAATGTACACACAGCACCCCATATTAACAGATTTGTTAAAAAAAAAAAAAACTGAAATATCACATGGTCCTAAGTATTCAGACCCTTTGCTGTGACACTCATATATTTAACTCAGGTGCTGTCCATTTCTTCTGATCATCCTTGAGATGGTTCTACACCTTAATTTGAGTCCAGCTGTGTTTGATTATACTGATTGGACTTGATTAGGAAAGCCACACACCTGTCTATATAAGACCTTACAGCTCACAGTGCATGTCAGAGCAAATAAGAATCATGAGGTCAAAGGAACTGCCTGAAGAGCTCAGAGACAGAATTGTGGCAAGGCACAGATCTGGCCAAGGTTACAAAAAAAATTCTACTGCACTTAAGGTTCCTAAGAGCACAGTGGCCTCCATAATCCTTAAATGGAAGACGTTTGGGATGACCAGAACCCTTCCTAGAGCTGGCCGTCCGGCCAAACTGAGCTATCGGGGGAGAAGAGCTGTTACATTACTGAATAGGTCTCATTTAGATTTTGAATTTGTAATTTGAATGATCAGAAATTCTATTAATTGATGTGTGACTAAAGCCATGCACATGTCCTGCATATTACAGTGTTTCCATTATACCTCAAAATTGACACAGTTAAAAAGGAAAAGAAATTATGACAATAATTTCCCTTGTCCTATATGTATGAAGGTGAATGATGTATGTTAGATTTATGATGTATGTTAGATTTGATGTATGTTAGATATTTAATGCAATTGTGAAGCACACTGTAGCCTTATGGCGATTCTATGCTCCTGTGCATGGTTTAACTGCAGCTATATGGAAGATAGCTGAGTGTTCCATTTAGGAGACAAACAAATTTAACACAGACACACATGTTGTACTATTTCAGTACTAGTTATTCCAACTTACACAAGACACATGGTCTAGAATGCATAGCATCTACAACCTCAAACCTAAGTGTGTCACGCATCACTTACAGTAAAGCAGTCATGTGTTTTAAAGAATAAACTCAACTAGTCTAGGTGCACATGTAGCACAAACAACTAGAATGTGTGTTCTGTGAGAACAATGTGTCTAACACAATTACAAATTTGAATCCTTCCATTGATTCCTCATAATTCTTTCAGCACCGATAGTGCTCCCAACTTCTGTCTTCATTCTAGTTCCATCTTACTACATTCTAATTCCTTCTGCTCCTCTCCAAAATCATCATGAGATTAAAGGCCATCCCTGGCCATCATAATATAATATATCATGATGTGATCATAATATAAATTATATTATATTAAAACAGTATACATTAAAAATAATTTTATTTGCTGGTATCAAGAGGGTCTTGGCTGAGTAATTTGTGAAGAGTGACTTATCACCTCACTGATCTTTTTAGAAGGCATTTGGCAGATGGCATTGCATTGTTCACAGCAACAGGCTAAACTGGAAACAGTTACAGACTTTGATGCTGTGAATATTGGGTCAAATCATTTACTCAACTTTAAGATTTTTGTGACTACAATATAGAATTGGACACAATTTTCTTAATTTTGGGCTAAGATGTTATCACTTTCATTCCTTTGAAAATCTATTTGGATATGAAAAGAAAGGTTGGACAAACACAGGTTTGATTGAGAGCACAAAAATTAATTGTTGGTCTGTTTGTTTTTTCAGTTTCTTTTGAGACACTGAGCAACATACAAGAGTGCAGTAATTTTTTAAGTTCTGAACTAAGACCAAGGTAAAAGATATGTTTTATAAGACTGAGCCTTAACCAGTGCTGTTTACACCATTTATGACATCAGTCGTAAACCTTCTTAGCACCTCTTGAACAACTCCAAAGTATAGTAATTCATGTTATTTTTTGGCTAAATTTATTTTATGAAACAAAGACAAACTGAGCATGTCCTCTGAATGGGTGAAACCCTCAGGCTTGGTTGCAAGTTTCTCAGTGACATCATATTATATACATCAGTTTTAAAATTTAGTGTATTTTCCCAATTGCAGTCTCTAGGACTTCTGCATGGCAGCAGTTCTCCAGGACTGAGACAGAATTATGCCCAAATCTTTTCTTTTGAAAACTTTTTAGTTTTACAACATTGTTTTGTCCAGCTTTACATTTCACACACAAAGGATTCCAGTGAGAGATTTTTCTCCCTTGTTATCTTTTGGCTTATCCAATCACAAGAATTTTTTAACACGTGACCATTTACTTATTTTCAGTGTTGCAACGTTGTTGCAGCAAGGCAAATAAACATGTAGCTGTGCATTCTTTACCTCAAAATTATAGGTTTCAATTTACAGCCCTCTGTTGAATACCAGAATAAAATTTGGATGATGTTATTCCAATTTAAGGTTAATCTCTTGTTGCGCAAGCAAACAAGGAGATCTTTAAAGTTAAAGCAAGGGATATCATTTCTCATCTACACTGCTGCTATCATGTCCCTGATAACATGTGGTTGTCTAATTGTCTAAATGTGGTCTTAAATCTATGGGTATGCCGACCCATTCTACGAATGTGTAGGACGTAGCTATCTTTCCCTCAACACTTCTAAAAGGCAAATAAGAATGGACTTACCAGTTGAAGAAAGAGAAGATGATCAAGGGGGGCGTGATTCAGCGAGGTCTGCAACCGGAGAGAATAGCGGGAGACGCTTGGTAAGTGAGTGGGTTGAATACAAATCATGAACACCTGTGTCTCGTTCTAGTGATTGGCGCGGAGACAGGATAAGACGCCGTGAGAAGCAGGAGTGTGTGAGAGAGAGGGGAACTGCTGACTGAGGCACAGCGCGTTGCTTGGAATGAAGCCCTTGTGGATTGTGCCTACCGAATCTGGAGTGAAGCCCTTTGTGGATTATTTATGTTGCTGTTGTTGTGCGCTGCACAGTCTTTCTGTTGAACTTTGTTCTCAATAAAAGCTCAGTCAGCAGTTGTTCGCCGACCCAGACATCTTCCTTCCCACACACAAACTTTAACTGTGCTACACTGGTGCCGAAACCCGGGAAGGAAGACGGGAGTACGCCGCCATGCAGTCATCGTCCTCCACCCCATTTGCGGACGTCATCGTGTCCCTCGCGGTCCTGCACCAAGAACAACACCAGGCCCTGCTGGATCTGCGCCAAGACCAGGAGCGGTGCTTTCAAGCCATCCTCCAGACCCAGCAGGAGGACCGCGAGGCGTTCCGGAGCTGGATTGACCGGGAGGTTCCTCGGGAGCCCCGCGGGCAGCCAGCTGTGCCTGTCCACCTGCCCATGAATAAGATGGGCCCACTGGACGATCCAGAAGTTTTTCTCGAGCTCTTTGAGAGGTCCGCCGAAGCGAGTGAGTGGCCGCGGGACCAGTGGTCTATGAGGTTGGTCCCGCTCCTCTCAGGTGAATCACAGGTGGCGGCACAGCAGCTGCCAGTCCAGAACCTCCTGGTCTATGGTTGGCCGGACCCCGGAACAACACCATCAACGCTTCTGTTCCCTCGACCTGGGTGAGTCCGGCTGGCCCTTCGTGATGGCCCAACAGCTCCGGGACTCATGCTGCAAATGGTTGCTGGCTGAGGGAAGCGACGTGGATCTGGTCATCGATCGCGTGGTGCTGGAGCAGTTCATCGCTCGGCTCCCGAAGAAGACGGCCGAGTGGGTCCAGTGCCACCACCCCACGTCACTGGACTCAGCCATCCAATTGGCGGAGGACCACATGGTGGCGTGCCAAGGGGTCGGCGAACCCCTTCCAGCTGTCTCTCTCTCTCCCTGTCTTTTGTCCCCCTCTCTCTCTAGACCTGTCCCTCTTCCCAGGTCTCGTCCCCCGGGGGGCGGGACTCCCTGCTGCCGGGACGGACCCCACTCCTGCTTCTCCCCTTTCTCCGCGTCAGCCATTCAGCCCACTCTCTGCCACAGGAGCGGCGGGCAGGTCTGGGCCGGCTTGTTGGCGGTGTGGGGATCCGGATCATTTTGTGTTTAAATGTCCGGTTATGGAAGTTGGGATGATGATCCGGGTCCCCGACGATCCACAAGCTGCCCCTGGTCAAGCTGGCGGGTACCAAATACCTGTGAGTATCAAGGGGGGTACCTATCAGGCCTTGGTGGACTCGGGCTGTAACCAAACCTCTGTCCATCAAAGCCTGATTTCATCTGTGGCATTGGATACAGGCCGCATGGTTGGGGTTCGGTGTGTGCACGGGGATGTGGTGAAATATCCTGTAATGCCAGTCATAATTAAATTCAGGGGACAAAAGCATAGTGTTGAGGTTGCAGTTAACCCGCACCTCCGGGAACAAATTGGCCTGCGTTCAGTCAATTATTGGGATGTTTATGCTCGGATGCCTCTTGGGAAAAGAGAACGCGGGGTAAGCAAGCGTGAGTGCAGGTAGGAGAGACTGATCAGGGACCGGGGAGCGCTGCTGCAGGGGAACAGAGTGAAGCCGGAAGACTAATTCTTCCGGAGCGCGATGATTTTCCCCTGGAGCAGTCTCAGGATGAGACGCTAAAACATGCATTTGAAAAGGTCTGTGTGATTGATGGTCAGCCTCTCCAGCCTGGACGTCCGCTTGCTTATCCATATTTCGCGATTATAAAAGATAGGTTGTACCGAGTGACCCAAGACACTCAGACAAAAGAGGATACAACCCAGTTATTAGTTCCAAAGAGCCGCAGGGAAATGCTTTTCCACGCGGCTCATTCTAATCCGATGGCGGGGCATTTAGGACAGGCGGCGACATTAAATCGTCTCATGACCCGATTTTTCGGGCTGGGCATTCACGAGAATGTACGCCGGTGGTGCGCGTCTTGTCGTGAATGTCAGTTGGTAAACCCACCGACCACCCCAAAAGTGCCATTGCGCCCACTCCCATTAATGCAGGTCCCCTTCGAAAGAATTGGTATGGACCTCATCGGGCCATTGGAACGATCAGCAAGGGGACATCGCTTTGCATTGGTCATTGTTGATTATGCAACGTGATATCCTGAAGCAGTGGCTCTCCGCAACATTTCCGCTAAGAGTGTTGCGGATGCACTGTTTCGTTTAATCTCCCAAGTGGGGATTCCAAAAGAAATCCTCACTGATCAAGGCACGGTGTTTATGTCACGCACGTTACGCGAATTGTACAAATTATTGGGCATTAAATCGATTCGTACCAGTGTCTTTCACCCACAGACGGACGGGCTGGTCGAACGTTTTAATCGCACGCTTAAATCCATGATTCATAAATTCGTTCGGGAAGACGCCAAAAATTGGGATAAGTGGTTAGAACCTCTGTTATTCGCAGTGCGAGAGGTCCCGCAAGCCTCCACGGGGTTTTCCCCCTTCAAGCTTCTCTTTGGACGCCAGCCCCGCGGGGTGCTGGATGTCCTAAGGGAAGCTTGGAAGGACGGACCATCTCAGGCCAAAACCGAAATTCAGTATGTGCTGGACTTGAGAGCAAAACTCCACACTTTGGGGCGGCTATCAATGGAGAATTTGTTACAAGCCCAGCACAGACAGAGCCAGCTGTATAACAGACGGTCTAATTTATGCAAATTTGCACCGGGAGAGAAAGTACTTGTATTGCTCCCTACTTCAATTTCTAAATTACTTGCAAAGTGGCAAGGACCCTTTGAGGTTACACGGCAAGTGGGCAAGCTCGATTATGAGGTGGTACGGTCTGACAGGAGGGGGGCACGTCAAATTTATCACCTCAATCTCCTTAAAAAATGGAATGAGGCAGAATCAGTGATGCTGGCGACGGTGATTAGCGGGGAGGATGATCTCGGGCCAGAGGCGAATGTAAAAACTCAATCCCTCGCTCTGACCCCGGGAGGAGATCACCTCTCTAAACTGCAAGCAGAATTTGCAGACGTGTTCTCTCCCCTGCCGGGGCGTACCAACCTCATTCAGCACCATGTCGAGACGGAGCCGGGCGTGGTTATTCGCAGCCGGCCGTATAGATTACCTGAACACAAAAAAAAGGTAGTTCAGGACGAATTAGAGGCAATGCTTAAGATGGGAGTAATAGAGTCCAGCAGTAACTGGGCGAGCCCAATAGTTTTGGTCCCCAAAACAGACGGCTCGGTTCGTTTCTGCGTGGACTATCGCAGGGTGAATGCAGTGTCGAAATTCGATGCGTATCCAATGCCACGGGTGGACGAATTACTTGACCGGCTAGGTGCAGCTCATTTTATTTGACACTGGACTTAACGAAAGGATATTGGCAGATCCCCTTGTCGCCATTATCCATTATCCGTTCGGATTACACCAATTCGTTACGCTTCCGTTCCGGCAGTTCGGGGCACCGGCTACCTTTCAGCGACTCATGGATAAAATTCTGCGGCCCCATGGTGCATATGCGGCTGCCTATCTAGATGATATTATTATTTATAGTAATGACTGGCAGCGGCATATGCAGCATTTAAGGGCTGTCCTGAGATCGCTGAGAGGGGTTGGGCTCACGGCCAACCCGAAGAAGTGTGCAATTGGGCGCGTGGAGGTAAGGTATCTGGGTTTCCACTTGGGGCATGGGCAGGGGCGTCCCCAAATTGACAAGACAGCAGCGATTGCGACCTGTCCGCGCCCCAAGACCAAAAAGGAGGTTAGACAGTTCCTCGGGCTGGCGGGATATTAAAGAAGGTTTGTACCTAATTATTCGGCCCTCACCAGCTCGTTGACTGATCTAACTAAAAAGGATGCACCAGATACGGTCCAGTGGACGGAGCTGTGCCAGCAGGCCTTTACCCAGGTGAAGGCTGCTCTATGTGGCGGGCCATTGCTTCACTCTCCTGACTTTTCTCTCCCTTTTCTGTTGCAGACTGATGCGTCGGACAGAGGGCTGGGTGCTGTCCTGTCCCAGGAGATAGAGGGTGAGGAGAGGCCGGTGCTGTACATTAGCCATAAGCTCTCTAAGAGAGAAGCTAAGTACAGCACCGTGGAAAAAGAGTGTTTGGCTATTAGGTGGGCCGTACTCACCCTCCGCTATTATCTCCTGGGATGGGAATTCACTCTCTGTTCGGACCACGCTCCCCTGCAGTGGCTCCACCGCATGAAGGATACCAACGCGCGGATCACTCGTTGGTATCTGGCTCTACAGCCTTTTAAGTTCAAGGTGGTCCACAGGCCGGGTGGCTGTGGCCGATTTCCTCTCCAGAAATGGGGGGGGGGTGCTGCAGGCCGGACGGCTCCCCGGCCTGAGTCGGGCGGTGGGGGTATGTGGCGAGGGGGGCGTGGTTCAGCGAGGTCTGCAACCGGAGAGAATAGCGGGAGACGCTTGGTAAGTGAGTGGGTTGAATACAAATCACGAACACCTGTGTCTCGTTCTAGTGATTGGCGCGGAGACAGGATAAGACGCCGTGAGAAGCAGGAGTGTGTGAGAGAGAGGGGAACTGCTGACTGAGGCACAGCGCGTTGCTTGGAGTGAAGCCCTTGTGGATTGTGTCTACCGAATCTGGAGTGAAGCCCTTTGTGGATTATTTATGTTGCTGTTGTTATGCGCTGCACAGTCTTTCTGTTGAACTTTGTTCTCAATAAAAGCTCAGTCAGCAGTTGTTCACCGACCCAGACCTCTTCCTTCCCACACACAAACTTTAACTGTGCTACACTCTTACTTGTTGCAAATCCCAATTTTCCACTGAAAATGTCTTCAGACATTCACCCATGTCTGTGGGGGCCTCTGGCTACAGAAGATCCCCCCTGACTGCTTTGCAATTTACCTTATATACAGACCAAACACAAGGGTTATAAATATTTACTACACCAACATCTGTTTTGGGGGGAGAGGAGTGGGTTTTCACCAAATGCCTCACCCAAAGATAGGACAGAATTTTCCTTAGTTTTCAATCTTCTTCATAATACCAGTGACTGCTGTGAAATTGAGACCATTTTACCAATCATTTTACCAATTGAGACCATTTTACCAAGACATTTAAAATGATACCAAACATGAAAGGGAAAAACAATATATATACAAGTTACATTATACATAGAATGTAAACTTTCAGTGACTTGAGGCAGGGGGAAGGAGAGTTTGTGTGTCTGTGGGGGGGTTGCATACTGTAGATGTGTGGGGGCAAGGCGTTGTCCTATGCTATTCTTTTAAGATCTTCTCTCCAGATAAGCTTTATTGCTTTATTGCAGGATGCTTGATCTCAGTTTTTGTTTAGCAGGAAAATCAAGCCTTACAGAGCCTTGGTGAGAGAGGTAAAGAAGAACCCAAAGATCACTGTGGCTGAGCTCCAGAGATGCAGTCGGGAGATGGGAGAACGTTGTAGAAAGTCAACCATCACTGCAGCCCTCCACCAGTCGGGGCTTTATGGCAGAGTGGCCCGACGGAAGCCTCTCCTCAGTGCAAGACACATGAAAGCCCGCATGGAGTTTGCTAAGATGGTGAGAAATAAGATTCTCTGGTCTGATGAGACCAAGATAGAACTTTTTGGCCTTAATTCTAAGCGGTATGTGTGGAGAAAACCAGGCACTGCTCATCACCTGTCCAATACAGTCCCAACAGTGAAGCATGGTGGTGGCAGCATCATGCTGTGGGGGTGTTTTTCAGCTGCAGGGACAGGACAAACTGGTTGCAATCGAGGAAAAGATGAATGCGGCCAAGTACAGGGATATCCTG
This sequence comes from Ancherythroculter nigrocauda, assembly GCA_036281575.1. Taxonomy (NCBI): domain Eukaryota; kingdom Metazoa; phylum Chordata; class Actinopteri; order Cypriniformes; family Xenocyprididae; genus Ancherythroculter; species Ancherythroculter nigrocauda. Next base: position 36,131,279 of record VTFQ01000003.1, on the reverse strand, counting down.
GACGAAAACCTTCTCCAGAGTGCTCAGGACCTCAGACTGGGCCGAAGGTTTACCTTCCAACAAGACAATGACCCTAAGCACACAGCTAAAATAACGAAGGAGTGGCTTCACAACAACTCCGTGACTGTTCTTGAATGGCCCAGCCAGAGCCCTGACTTAAACCCAATTGAGCATCTCTGGAGAGACCTAAAAATGGCTGTCCACCAACGTTTACCATCCAACCTGACAGAACTGGAGAGGAATGGCAGAGGATCCCCAAATCCAGGTGTGAAAAACTTGTTGCATCTTTCCCAAAAAGACTCATGGCTGTATTAAATCAAAAGGGTGCATCTACTAAATACTGAGCAAAGGGTCTGAATACTTAGGACCATGTGATATTTCAGTTTTTCTTTTTTAATAAATCTGCAAAAATGTCAACAATTCTGTACTTTTTTGTCAATATGGGGTGCTGTGTGTACATTAATGAGGGAAAAAAATGAACTTAAATTATTTTAGCAAATGGCTGCAATATAACAAAGAGTGAAAAATTTAAGGGGGTCTGAATACTTTCCGTACCCACTGTATATCCTTCGTTATTTTAGCTGTGTGCTTAGGGTCATTGTCTTGTTGGAAGGTAAACCTTCGGCCCAGTCTGAGGTCCTGAGCACTCTGGTGAAGGTTTTCGTCCAGGATATCCCTGTACTTGGCTGTATTCATCTTTCCCTCGATTGCAACCAGTCGTCCTGTCCCTGCAGCTGAAAAACACCCCCACAGCATGATGCTGCCACCACCATGCTTCACTGTTGGGACTGTATTGGACAGGTGATGAGCAGTGCCTGGTTTTCTCCACACATACCGCTTAGAATTAAGGCCAAAAATTCTATCTTGGCCTCATCAGAACAGATAATCTTATTTCTCACCATCTTGGCAAACTCCATGCGGGCTTTCATGTGTCTTGCACTGAGGTGAGGTTTCTGTCGGGCCACTCTGCCATAAAGCCCCAACTGGTGGAGGGCTGCAGTGATGGTTGACTTTCTACAACTTTCTCCCATCTCCCGACTGCATCTCTGGAGCTCAGCCACAGTGATCTTTGGGTTCTTCTTTACCTCTCTCACCAAGGCTCTTCTCCCCCGATAGCTCAGTTTGGCCGGACGGCCAGCTCTAGGAAGGGTTCTGGTCGTCCCAAACGTCTTCCATTTAAGGATTATGGAGGCCAGTGTGCTCTTAGGAACCTTAAGTGCAGCAGAAATTTTTTTGTAACCTTGGCCAGATCTGTGCCACAATTCTGTCTCTGAGCTCTTCAGGCAGTTCCTTTGACCTCATGATTCTCATTTGCTCTGACATGCACTGTGAGCTGTAAGGTCTTATATAGACAGGTGTGTGGCTTTCCTAATCAAGTCCAATCAGTATAATCAAACACAGCTGGACTCAAATTAAGGTGTAGAACCATCTCAAGGATTATCAGAAGAAATGGACAGCACCTGAGTTAAATATATGAGTGTCACAGCAAAGGGTCTGAATACTTAGGACCATGTGATATTTCAGTTTTTCTTTTTTAATAAATCTGCAAAAATGTCAACAATTCTGTGTTTTTCTGTCAATATGGGGTGCTGTGTGTACATTAATGAGGAAAAAAATGAACTTAAATGATTTTAGCAAATGGCTGCAATATAACAAAGAGTGAAAAATTTAAGGGGGTCTGAATACTTTCCGTACCCACTGTATATATATATATATATATATATGTATATATATATATATATATATATATATATATATATATATATATATATGTTCTGTTGTAAGTTACGTCATGCAATTATCAAACATGTGATTAAAGCTGCCTCAAAACTGTGCATGCATGTATTTGTTGACATGGTTTTAAAGCTATTGTTATCCAATTTGTTGGCCTTAAAACATCTTAAAAATGCACATACGTACACCAGGGAAATCTAAATTTTCTCGGGGGAGCAGGCCCCCGTAACCAAACAACATTTTCTGACCTCGGTAATTATGAAACCCTGCCTACGGACCAGCTTATATTGTATCTAATGAAATCTAAGGTAAATGTGCATTTCTCCAAATGTGCGTACTTTTGGACTTAAAGTTTCTATGTGTATGCACTGTGATCAAAAATAAATGGGACCAAACGCGATTGAATGTAGAGGTTTGTGTCTCATTATTCTATTAATAACTACCGATTGATTTTGCATTTCTATCAGAAATTAAGAATTATTAGTGTCATTGTAGTGGTGCAAATATCTAAGCTATCTAATACTTCAAATCTCCAGGTTAAATCAGAAGATTTTTTGTAAAAATGTTTCTGTAATGGGCTGCCAAAAATAGTATATAGCTCCACTGTGGTTTTTAACACATTTTCCAAAAAAAACCAAAACTTTTCATATATATATATATATATATATATATATATATATATATATATATATTGTAGGAACCGTGGACGAACCAGACAAATGAATCATTCAGATGATTCTTTCAAAACATAATTCTAATTCAGAATCAAGGTTTCGGCTCCAGCTCGTCTGCAGAGAAAACCAATGCTGATTACTTTTTATGACATCAATGTTTCCTGACAGAAGGAGAAGTGATAAACTCAGCCATTTGTGACACCAATTGGTCACCTAGAAGATAAAGAGTCTTTGATCACCAGATCAAAAGGGACAGAGACAATGCAGACCTTTTGTTTCCTAACTTCACAGAAAAACCAATAAAGACTGTTCTAAACTGCATCAAAATAGTTCTAAACAAACATCTTTTAACCCTTTGGAGTCTGAGGCTGATTTGGGGCCTGGAGAAGTTTTGACATGCCCTGACATTTGTGCTTTTTTCAGTTGTTCATAAACATATTAATGACAAAGGTGTCATTACGCTGTATTCAGCACAAACTAGGCTACCATAATATGTGAGGAACATGTATGCACATGTTTGTGTTTTTGAAGGAATAATGTTTATGCGTGGTTATTGAAAAAACAAAAAAATTAAGTCACTGAAATAAGGCCAAAAATATATATTAAATCTGTGTTTACAAGACTTCTGGGTATTGGAGGTTGTAGGCTAGAGTTTTTGCTTCAAAATTATGTAAAAATTATAATGCCTACTTGTTCATATAAAACAATATATTGATTTAGTTTTTGTAAGACACTTTTTGTCAAGAAACACAGTATGCGTGGAGGCGTGAATTATCATGAATAATGGGTGATTTACACAAAAGAATCGCATAAAGAACCTCTAATGGTGCTGCATATTAATGAGGCCTTTCAGTCAGGTAGGCTGTGAAAAAAACCTCTGTAATCATGTCTCAGCTCAATTTAAAATAATGGTATTCTATTATTTTCTTTAAAATATAATGTATTTCTGTGATGCAAACAGTCTGAATATAGGTTTTTAGTTTAAAAGCATTCACATTTGGAGAAATATTGATGGATTCTCATATGTTTATGTCAATTTTCTATACAGAGGAGTTATATTTATTCTATATTCATTGTTATCACTATGAGCGCTGGTGTTTTCAATTCATACTTGCAGCCGGAGGGCGCTCTGTACACCTTTAGTCCACAAATTATTCTAAAGAAGAAGAGGACATTTCAGGAATGGTGTTTTCAATTCATACTTGCAGCCGGAGGGCGCTCTCTGTGCACATTTAGTCCACAAATTATTCTAAAGAAGAAGAAGAACCAGGAACTAACTGCATGTCTTCCAGAGCTCGCTAACCATGGCTTTAACATCCAGATAAACACTTTTCAAGACAATAAATACACGATTGAGACGATGTATGCATGTATTGCCTCTGAATTTGCCTCTGAACAGCGCTGGCTCCGTGGGCGTGGCCGCATTAGCAGATAATGAGCTGAATCACGGATTTCTGACATGTGTCTCTTTTCATACAGATTACATAAACACAGAATTTTTGTTTTCGATTTGACTTACACGATTTAAAACCTGACATTTCAACGTTTTTTTAGACATAAGTCTAATTTTTTTGTGATTAGTCAGAGGAAGAGGACAGATCATACATCATTTTAGTTTTCTTTATTTTGCAAAAAGCACAACATTTTGTTTTTACTCTGAGTGTATACAAATAAAAGAAGATATTCTATAGTTTTAATTGATATATTACTTATGTCTCTATGACAAAAAATTACAGAGTATTTTAAGTCTGTTTTGCTGCAATGTGAAAAAAAACCTGAAAACGCGCCGGCGCGTTTTCAGACCTCAGGGAGTTAACTACATACATTTTATATTGTGTCCACCAGGGACGTGCACAGGAATTTTGAGGGGCAGTTGCTCTGACCTAAAAAAAGGGCACTCCCCTACCAACGCCAACCCCCCCCCCCCCCCCCCCCCCCCCCCCCAAAAAAAATTCTGAAATTCTGAAATTCGTGAAATTCTGCATCTATTGTACGATTTTTTTTTTCCACCTCGGAAGGGCAACGTGAGTCGAGAAGGGCAACCTGAGCAACCCCCCTGTGCACGTCCCTGGTGTCCACAAATACTACCTGTAACCAGTTTTGCTTTAGAACACTCACAATTCAGGTAAATGTGATAACTCTTGAATGACTGACTGAAAGTATGCCTTATTTGGACTTGATTTAATTATTTTCCTCTTTCCTAAATCCTGGCTTGAATGAAATCTGTTTAAAATGTATCATATTCCATTTAATAGAAATGGAAATGGTTGAAATGGTACTCTCTGCTAAAGCAGAGACGGGAAGTAACACCTATTCATGATTGGGGGCAGAGAAAAGCCCTTTTGAAACAGGATGATATCAGATTGGCCAAAACCCCTCTGAGGTGTGACCAAGTACCAAGAACCATGGAGAAGAACGGACAAGCAGCTCATTCAAGCCCTCCAACTTTCACTCACTTTTCTTTTACTAAATTTTCTTTTCTGCTGAAAGTCTTGTGTTTCTAAGTTTTGCCGCAAAGTTCAACCAACAACTTCTGTCGCTTCAACATTAACTCCAGCCATGACAAAGAGACTTCCTTTCATTGTTCCAGCAAGCTAAAACGTGATTGTTTTTTACCTAACTACCATCTGGACCTGAAGAGACAAATCATCAACTTGGAAAACCCTTCTCTGCACGCCGATGAGGGAAATTCACATTTAAAGTCGACTAAAGCAAGTACCCCAGATTAAAACTGAACTGGTGCATTTAAATTAATAATTCATGGTTCGTTCAGGTCTTTGAAGTGCATTGCTAGGAATTATGTTCATCATATCACTTTCTCTCTCTTAAAACTCTTTCTTTCTCATTTCCTTTCTTACTGCAACGCGTATGAATGAATTTTACTTCCTAGGGTGTGTTTCCCTACAATATATATATATATGAACTTTTCCTTTACATCTTGACATCTGTGCATATTTGTTTATATGTTTTATTTGGATTAAAGGGAGGATAAACATTTGTGAAAGATCAGACTGCTTTAAATATGCTGCCTGAATGTTTCTTTTCTTCAGTCTGTCAAGAAAGCATCTAGAGGGATATACACATGCAGGGACGTGCACAGGAATTTTGAGGGGCAGTTGCTCTGACCTAAAAAAAGGGCACTCCCCTACCAACGCCAGCCCCCCCCCGACGTGAGTCGAGAAGGGCATATGGGCAGTTGCCCGGGCAACCTGAGCAACCCCCCTGTGCACGTCCCTGTACACATGACTTCTCAATGTCCTCTTGTCAACATTGGGGTTATTGTTGCATTTGGTGGGAAAAGAGCAGTGAAATATATAAGCATTTTGTAATTTTTATCAGTATTTTCATGTTAGTGGGAAACGGCAGGGGATGAAACATATCTCACAAGCATACTTTGCTTGCTGTGTTAATACAATTTTGAAGAAGTAATGCAGGCACACCCAGAACTGCCCTGTCAATCAAAGAAACGTTTCCTCGAAGTGCGTTTTCCATCTGTCAAGGGTCAGAGAGTGAAGATGCCCCTGTCTCTCCATCTCCTCATAGGTGAATCACTACCTTGTGCTTTTTATCTGGGCATGACCTGTTGCTAGGTAACCCTGGGTCACAGCTGTATGAGGAAAGTGGAGCCTCTTTTTTTATTTATTAGCGAGTTATAGAGGAGGCAGGATGTAATTTATTAGTTTGATATTGCCAGGCAGCTCAAGTTTGAGATTATAAAGGGGTAGTGGTCAGAACAAAGGATGTGGATTGTATTTTAGGCAGTTGTGATATACAATCGAAAAAGACTGTTAAAAGTAAAATCTTAAGCTATGTTGAATGCATTCATATGGCATAGTGCTATAAGGGCTCAAAACTCAATATGTCAGTTTTTGGATAAAAAAAAATACTCATTCGTTCATTATTGCTTATAGCTTATTAAGGACACAAGATTTCTTAGATAATACTGGATAATCATTTTTGTATATTTATGTATGTGTGATTTTTTTTTCTTTATTTATTTGCTTTTACAATTTAAAATAAAATAAAATAAACGTTACTAAAATAAATATTATTAATTCACATATCTAGTGTTCTTTTTAATATACTTTAAAGTGCAAAGTAAATTCTAAAAAAGAGTAAATTTGAGGGATGACTTCTTCAAATGTGAAATTGTAACGACACAAGGGAAAATGTGCCATGCTTTTTTCCCCTATTGATGTGCTCCTGATTTATCTCTGCATGATGATTCGGCTTTAATTTGTGCCGCATCTGTTGCAGTTTCACGCGCCTGTCATGAGCGAGCTTTCCCATGTTTACCTCTTTGGCCCCTAATGAAAGCACCCTGCCTTATCATGGTCTTGCCGAAACGAAGCAATCTTGCTTTGTTAAATTCTGCACTAATGTGTGCATGATGCATATTTTTCAAATCGCTCCTTTAGGCCATCTCAGATCAAAACAAATGCACCTGCACTTTTTGCATCTGCCACTCCCTTGAGACCAGTAAAAATTGACTCCCTGGCTTCTTCCATGAGGCAATTATGGGCCATCTGTTCTCATCTTGGTAGCTCCAACCCATTTTGTTTCTATGATTGTTCCCATTATATTATGCACGCTAAATGAAAGAATTTGTGAGTTTGGAAAATTTTACGTGGAGGTGATGCATTTAGTCTGGATCTCATGACAAACCTTTCTGTTGGTGTACAGAAAGGAGAAATGACAATAAAAATTGTCACCACTTAGATAATACAGGTTAGAATGTTAGTAACATACTAAATATTTTTAGAAACAGCCTTTGATCTGCACTTGTACTATATTTTAAGACACTTCATCCCGTATAACCCCCCTTGGCATTTTTATGCAATATTTATTCTCCCTCTCACCTCATTGTTCATTGTCAAACAGACACGAGGCAATAAAACATGTTTATTAAATTGTTTGCAGTGCAGGTGCTTGGAAGAGATTATTTGAAACCAGTACCAACAATACAATTCTCTAGAAAACAATACATGAAATTGGCCATGTCATGCAAATAATAACAACAGTTACTCATGTGAAAGAAATAACAGGTGATATCCACTAATGGCGCTAAGGTAGAACTTCTAGTACAACTGTATTGAAATTTCAACAGAAAATGAACAAATTTATCAAGAGAAAAGACAGGATGGCTGAGCACAAAGATAGAAGGAGGGAAAAGCATGTGGTGAGTATGATGGACAGATGTGAAGAAGGGAAGGGTGCTGGGTAAAGGGGTGAAGACCACAAAAAGGGGTAAGAGGCTGCTCTGATAGGTTAGCAGCCTCACTGTGGCTTTATGCTGCGTGAATTGACTGCCATGTTTGTTCATCTCATATAGCCCTGTTTTAGGCAGAGGACTTTATCACACAAGGAGGCAGAATTTTTCAATTTAGAATCACCACCAATGTAATTTAGTGTAGGACATGACTTAATATGTGTCTGAAAAGCCACTTTTCAGCATAAAAAAACCTGAAGCCTATTACATCTAAACCTGAAGCCTATTACATAAAAAAAAGCACAGTCCACTGCAGAATCTGGATATCATGACGCTCAAAAATCACAACAAAATTCTTTACTTGGAAATTAGTGATGGTTTTTCAGTTTCACAGGATATGAGATTCAGTTTATTTAGACAGTACAATGTGTCAATTTGTTGTTACATGATGAATTTACTCATTTACTCAATTACTGATATAAATATAAACTAATACAAATATAACTATTGTTTGTTTAGCACTGGAATTATGCTTGTCTTTTTTATTCAAACATAGGCTACCTGTGTTTGAGAGCAAAAATAGATTGCAAATAAAAAGTCTTAAAACTTTTTGGTAACACTTTACATTAAGGTTCCCTTTGTAAAGGGTTTATAAAGGTTTTTGTTAATGAGTAATAAGTCATTTACAAATGCATTATAAATCATTAATAATGCAGTTATAACTGCATGAATAAAAAGGCGACTTTAATGCAATACCTGCCAAATAGTGAGCCGTTTTTAACTCACATGTTATAAATGCTTAATAAATGTATTTATTAACATATTTAACTCAAAACCAGATTTCTGGTTTATTTTATGATGCAGCAAAAATTGACTATCATAATTAGACTGAAGGTTGTTGTATTTGTGCTTTCTTATTAATATCTCATGACTGCCACTTGTCTTACTATGTTGCTTACCAGAAGTTTTTGTCTTACCCATGATACTCTCCAAAAAGGTCATGATGCCTCTCCACAGCAGTGTATAAAAACAAAATTATTGTTTTTTTAAAGACAAAATTCCAACTTTATTTTGAAAATAAAACAAAAGATAATAACCATAACTTGATTAGATATTAAAGTCTGCGTGAACCGGAAGTTGCAAACGACTCTTCTCCAGTGTTGTGACGTATTTCCAAGTGAAACAGAATATTGAATAGAGGGCAGAGTTTTACTTTAGTGTTCCTCCTTTCCATCTCTCGCACTCCTCCTCTCCATATCTCACTCATAGCAGACGAACGGTTGCAGAAGAGTGGTTTACACGTTTTCAACCCAAGCCGTCAAACTGACGTTATTACAGAAGGAACGCCATTCCAGACCAGAAGTAACTTTTCAGATTTTGATTAAAGATTACTGCGGCAAACAAGTTTTTTCTGTGTTTTAACTTGCACGGATTCATTGTTCACCACAAGACCAGTAATATGACCAGTAATAATATTAATGTAAAGTGAAAACCTGTGAACCATTTATTAATGAGTTATGAACATTAACAACCTATGAAAAGGAACCTTAATGTAAAGTGGAAACCTGTGAACCATTTATTAATGAGTTATGAACATTAACAACCTATGAAAAGGAACCTTAATGTAGAGTGAAAACCTGTGAACCATTTATTAATGAGTTATGAACATTAACAACCTATGAAAAGGAACCTTAATGTAAAGTGAAAACCTGTGAACCATTTATTAATGAGTTATGAACATTAACAACCTATGAAAAGGAACCTTAATGTAAAGTAGAAACCCATGAACCATTTATTAATGAGTTATGAACATTAACAACCTATGAAAAGGAACCTTAATGTAAAGTGAAAACCTGTGAACCATTTATTAATGAGTTATGAACATTAACAACCTATGAAAAGGAACCTTAATGTAAAGTGAAAACCTGTGAACCATTTATTAATGAGTTATGAACATTAACAACCTATGAAAAGGAACCTTAATGTAAAGTGGAAACCTGTGAACCATTTATTAATCAGTTATGAACATTAACAACCTATGAAAAGGAACCTTAATGTAAAGTGAAAACCTGTGAACCATTTATTAATGAGTTATGAACATTAACAACCTATGAAAAGGAACCTTAATGTAAAGTGAAAACCTGTGAACCATTTATTAATGAGTTATGAACATTAACAACCTATGAAAAGGAACCTTAATGTAAAGTGAAAACCTGTGAACCATTTATTAATGAGTTATGAACATTAACAACCTATGAAAAGGAACCTTAATGTAAAGTGGAAACCTGTGAACCATTTATTAATCAGTTATGAACATTAACAACCTATGAAAAGGAACCTTAATGTAAAGTGGAAACCTGTGAACCATTTATTAATCAGTTATGAACATTAACAACCTATGAAAAGAAACCTTAATGTAAAGTGGAACTCATTTAATGAGTTATAAACATTAATTACCTATTAAAGTGAACCTTAATGTAGTGTGAACACACGTTAATCATGTATTTATTAATTATTAATGTACACAGAAGATAATATCTTTTTCAGATGAAATATTTTATTTTTGATGAATGTCTCAGTAAACACAACTTTAAACTTGAAAAAAATAAAAAATCTTTTACAGCACAAAGTTACAGAGCATGACTTCTCATGAAAAGTGGCTTATGCAGGTAAACTTAAATTAAAACATTCAGAGAAACAATCAAGTATTCAGAAAAGATAATAAACATCACACCTATAAGCCAAACATATTTGATACAAGCTGAATAAAGGCACATAAATATGTATTTTTTTTAATTAACAGTTGTGTAAATCATTAAATCAATGACCTAATGCACCATTACAGAACATTAGCAGCATATTAATATGCATTTAATAGATATTTCTGATATGATAAAGGCCACTGTAACTTGAGTACGTTATTTGGCTTTGGTCATCCGTACAGTACATGCGCGGGTGCGCCGGAGCGGTTATTTGTTTAAGATAACTACAAACTAACACAGCGATTACTAATATAATATAAACACTAGAAAAATAAAGTCTGCGATTTCACCTCAGTTAGCTTACCCATCAAATCAGTAAACACAAATTCACTTAAACGCATGTTGGAACAGTACTGTGTGACTTCTTCTCAAAAGTGGCAAGGCTTTATTGAATGCTCACTAGCGCCAACTCCTGTCACACGCCAGAATCAACACGCATAGTGATGAGAACCCGAAAGAGAATAATAAAGTATATAGCCTACTACTACTGCGTATAATAATAATAATAATAATAATAATTATAAATAGAAGAAGAATGCATTGCTCATTATACATTATTGTCACATTTGGTGTAAAGAGCAGTCAGGGAGCAGGATTCAGATGAAGCATTTTTTTTATTATGAAGAAAGTTATAGAAAACTAGACATGACAATAATATATTAGGCTATACTAATATATACTCTTTATATATACTCTTTATATACTTATATACTCTGTATACTTATATACTCTTTCAGGGTTACATCACTAACATGCGTGTTCTGGCGTGTGACAGGAGTTGGCGCTAGTGAGCATCCAATAAAGCCTTGCCACTATCATGAGAAGAAGTCATGCAGTTACCAGGGCATGCTCTAAAGTAAAATTTGTGTTTAAAGTTACTGATTTGATGGGTAAGCTAACTGAAGTGACATTGCAGACTATGTTTTTCAAGTGTTTATATTATAATCGCTGTGTTAGTTTGTATATTATATGTTTATTCGCGGTGTTAGCTTTTTATATTAAATAAATAACCGCTCTGGCACTCCCAAAAAATTACAGTATCCTTTATCATGATATCAAGAATAATTATTAATTGCTTATTAATATTTCAACAATAAAATATGTCACCAGGAAAAAAACAAAAGAGATCTGCGTCTGCTTTAATAAACACGATGCACACTACATTAAGGTTCACACAGGTTATTAATATTCGTAACTCATTAATAAATGGTTCACAGGTTTTCACTTTACATTAAGGTTCCTTTTCATAGGTTGTTAATGTTCATAACTCATTAATAAATGGTTAACAGGTTTTCACTTTACATTAAGGTTCCTTTTCATAGGTTGTTAATGTTCATAACTCATTAATAAATGGTTAACAGGTTTCCACTTTACATTAAGGTTCCTTTTCATAGGTTGTTAATGTTCATAACTCATTAATAAATGGTTCACAGGTTTTCACTTTACATTAAGGTTCCTTTTCATAGGTTGTTAATGTTCATAACTCATTAATAAATGGTTAACAGGTTTCCACTTTACATTAAGGTTCCTTTTCATAGGTTGTTAATGTTCATAACTCATTAATAAATGGTTCACAGGTTTTCACTTTACATTAATATTATTACTGGTCATATTACTGGTCTTGTGGTGAACAATGAATCCATGCAAGTTAAAACACAGAAAAAAACTTGTTTGCCGCAGTAATCTTTAATCAAAATCTGAAAAGTTACTTCTGGTCTGGAATGGCGTTCCTTCTCTGATAACGTCAGTTTGACGGCTTGGGTTGAAAATGTGTAAACCACTCTTCTGCAACCGTTCGTCTGCTATGAGTGAGATATGGAGAGGAGGAGCACTAAAGTAAAACTCTGCCCTCTATTCAATATTCTGTTTCACTTGGAAATACGTCACAACACTGGAGAAGAGTCGTTTGCAACTTCCGGTTCACGCAGACTTTAATATCTAATCAAGTTATGGTTATTATCTTTTGTTTTATTTTCAAAATAAAGTTGGAATTTTGTCTTTAAAAAAACAATAATTTTGTTTTTATACACTGCTGTGGAGAGGCATCATGACCTTTTTGGAGAGTATCATGGGTAAGACAAAAACTTCTGGTAAGCAACATAGTAAGACAAGTGGCAGTCATGAGATATTAATAAGAAAGCACAAATACAACAACCTTCAGTCTAATTATGATAGTCAATTTTTGCTGCATCATAAAATAAACCAGAAATCTGGTTTTGAGTTAAATATGTTAATAAATACATTTATTAAGCATTTATAACATGTGAGTTAAAAACGGCTCACTATTTGGCAGGTATTGCATTAAAGTCGCCTTTTTATTCATGCAGTTATAACTGCATTATTAATGATTTATAATGCATTTGTAAATGACTTATTACTCATTAACAAACACCTTTATAAACACTTTACAAAGGGAACCTTAATGTAAAGTGTTACCAACTTTTTTTTTAATTACAAAAATAAAGTAACTGATAACAAAACTCTTTGAAGTGCAAAAAAAAAGCTTTTCTTTGTACAGTTTTCATTACGCACACAAATTCTGCTATCATTCTAAAACCTTTGCTTGCGAGTTGAAAAGTTTTGAATTCAAGTGAAGCTGCACTTCAGTGGGCGGTATCTCAGTGCCACCATGAAAGAACTGTTTCTATTAGCCACTCTTGTGTGGCACAGTCATTTGGCCATGCCCACTGCACAGTCCCGCCCTGAGTCAGTCAGCTCTGACAATGGGTTTGTAGCAAGCATGGAGAGCAACAAAACACATCATTGTCTAATGCCATAAACCATGTAGGAAAACTCTAAAGTGCATGTAGTCTCGCGTAGCCAGACCTTCAGACTGACGGCAGAAGGTCTGGACTCTATCGCAGCTTTCATTGGCCAAGGACAGCCCAAGAGGACGTTTGACTGACATGTAACGCAACCAGTCACAGTTCGTTTTGTTCCGCGTCATGTTTAGGGGCGTGAAAATGTAAAGTCTGTGTCCCTACAAAAACAGACCAGTGTGCATCTAATAAATTACTCATTCAAGAACGTTGTGCAAGTTTACTGCAACAATGGAGCCACGAACTTCACATAGTTTCAAAAATCCGTTAAAGGCCGTTAAAGAATGTGACACACACATCTCCCAGACATCCTGTAGAATTCAACCAACCAGATGATGACTTTGAAAATCCTGAAGTGCCATAACAAAAAAAACTTTTGTTTTCCAGTAAGACATTTGATAATGTGGGTAAATGTACACATTAGGATCAAAGGGACTGTGGCGAGGGGGGCGTGGTTCAGCGAGGTCTGCAACCGGAGAGAATAGCGGGAGACGCGTGGTAAGTGAGTGGGTTGAATACAAATCACGAACACCTGTTTCTCATTCCAGTGATTGGCGCGGAGACAGGACAAAACGCCGTGAGAAGCAGGAGTGTGGGAGAGAGAGGGGAACTGTTGACTGAGTCGAGTCGAGGTTCGTGGAGTGAAGCCCTTGTGGATGGTGTAAACCAAACTTGGAGAGAAGCCCTTGTGGATAGCGTATGCCGAACCTGGAGTGAAGCCCTTTGTGGATTGTTTATTTTCGTTGTTGTGCGTTGCACAGTCTTTCTGTTGAACCGTTTGATATTTAATAAAGACTCAGTCAGCAGTTGTTCGCCGTCCCTTACCTCTTCCTTCCCCCACTACGAACTTAAGTCTACTACAGGGACATGGCCAAGAAAGCCTGCGCCAAATGGGAAATTGCAATAAACCAGCTGATGTTATCCATCTCATATCAAAGCCTGCGTCCACCGGAGGGCGCATTTGTCGGTCGCATGCATCATTGAGGCTACTTTGTTTCAGTAAACTGACCACTACATTCTAAAGTCATAAAGAAATTACAACAATTTACGCTTATAACGGTCGTTTATAATAGTTACTTTTATGAAAATAAGACATCCTTTATGACGTATGCGGAGTTCAGTTGTTCATAAAAACAGGTTGGTACAGTGAAATATAATCAAACGTTGCTTTTTTTTAGGCCATTATAGTGTGTGTCATCAGCCACTGTCATATTTAGCACTCCCTTGAACATGGCTGAGAAAGACTGAGCACTCCGAAATGGCTCATGCAGCTGTATTATGCAATGATAAGTTCCATAAATGATCCATAAAATTGTAAATGTTAATAATGAACAAAATTTATATTTCATTAGGGCATTTGTCACGGTGCTGTATGCAATAGAGATGAGGCAGATACGGAAATCCACAATGATGGGTATTTTAATGGAACAACACAGAGCCGAAGCATAAACGCACATTACAACATTAAGAACAGACAAGGAGTGAAGGGAGTGAGTGCCATATAAAGGGAGTGCTAACAATAGAGTCCAGGTGCAGGTGATCCGTGATGATGAGGCGCAGACGAGGGAAGTGAGTGCAGGTGATGAAACAGGAGGATGATGGGAAATGGAGTCCAGGGGAACAAGGGATCTGTAACAGTACCTCCCCCTCCCGGTAGGCGCGTCCTCGCGCCGTAGATGGAACAACCGGGAGGGGGGTGGGCGCCCTGGAGACCTCAAGCCGGAGCAGGGGGAGGAGCAGACTGGAGAGGAGGTCTCCAGGGCTGGCTCAAAAGCCATGGCGGTTCAGGAGCCGAAGGCGGCCATGGCGGGTCAGGAGCCGAAGCCGAATTGCCGACGAGCCCAGGTGGCGGTGAGGATCCAGCGGGACAGGGCGATGCCGCAGGCTCGGCCGACCGAGGCGCAGGCGGGGCTCCAGAAGGCCGCAGAGGAGCCAGAGCGACAGCCGACCAAAGGGACGCAGGAGGGAGTGAGGAAGCCAACGGAGCGTAAGGGACGAAGGGACGAGGTGAAAACCGAGGAGTGCAGTCCTGATGTGAGGGAAGGCCGACGAATGACTGATGCGGAACCGGGGGGAGGATGGAGCCTGGCGGAACTGGTGGACTGATGGGCCACGGTGGAGATGAGGGAGGTTGGAGCCAAGGGGGAGCATCTGGACCAACGGGCCGAGGTGGAGTCCTGGGTGAAGTGGCTTGAGGTGGAGGTGCAGTGTGGACATTAGTGGGAGGAGGCGGGAGAGGGAGGCAGGGAGGGAACACAGTCTTTGGAGGAGAGGAGAAAAACAGTTCAAAGTTTGTGGTTGGAGCGGCTGGCTCGGCGGCGGCGGCTGGAGCGGCTGGCTGGGCGGCGGCGGCTGGAGCGACTGGCTCAGCGGCGGCGGCTGGAGCTGAGGGCTCGGCGGCGGCGGCTGGAGTTGAGGGCTCGGCGGCGGCAGTTGGAGCTGAGGGCTCGGCGGCGGCGGCTGGAGAAACTGGCTCGGTCCAGAAGTCAATGAGCCAGGCCGCATCATCTGGCGGCTCGCTCAGGGATGGAGCGGCAGGCTCGGAGAGGGTTAGAGCGGGCTCTGGAGAGACTGGAGCGGGCTCTGGAGAGACTGGAGCGGGTCGCTTTCTCCTCCTCCGCTTTCTGGACCCAGCGGAGGAGTGTGGGTCCAGCATGGGACAGGCAGGAAGTTCACTGGAGGGGTATGAGGAGGAGGACGGAGCTCGGCAGACTGGCCAGGCTGCCCGTGTTTTTGGAAGGACTGGACGAGAGGAACACTTAACATCCTGAACCTCTTGGATAAAGAATTTGGAGCAATTTAAATACAAAACTAAATTTATAGCATCAGCTAAGGAAACATAATCATCAGGTTCAGAAAAGTGGATGGTGTCCTCGTCCAGTCCATCCAAAAACAGGGCGATCAAATGAGCATCTGACCAATCTATCAAATAAGCCAACTCAACAAACTCCTCCACATACCTCTCCAGCGAACGTCCCACCTGGAAGAGGCTGACGAGCTGGTCAGCCGCTGATGTAGGTGTGAGAGGCTGTGGGGGAGCTGGAGCCACAGGAATCAGGAACAATCCCATCTTTTGGTTTGTGGATATCCAGCGGTTTAGGTCTGTTCTTCTGTCACGGTGCTGTATGCAATAGAGATGAGGCAGATACGGAAATCCACAATGATGGGTATTTTAATGGAACAACACAGAGCCGAAGCATAAACGCACATTACAACATTAAGAACAGACAAGGAGTGAAGGGAGTGAGTGCCATATAAAGGGAGTGCTAACAATAGAGTCCAGGTGCAGGTGATCCGTGATGATGAGGCGCAGACGAGGGAAGTGAGTGCAGGTGACGAAACAGGAGGATGATGGAAAATGGAGTCCAGGGGAACAAGGGATCTGTAACAGCATTAAGCCATGTTATATTTAATGCACCCTGCGATGCCAAATGGCTGCCACAACAACCCTGCTCTCTCTGTCAGACTGGCGGGACCGCGCAGTGGGCAGGGCCAAATGATTGCACCATGTGAGAGTTTCCAATAGAAACCGTTCTTTAATGGTGGCACTGAAATACCTCCCACTGCAGTGTGTTACAGTACAGAAGGCACGGAGGCATGAGTAAAACAAACAGTGGTGTTTATTGATCTCAACAGAGTCAAACAGCAGTGCAGGTGAGTGAATAGTGATGATTGATGATGAATGGTAAGCAGAGAGGTAATACTGTCCTTTTGTGATTGCAGGGTTGGAGAACTGAGCAGACGCTGGAGATTGGAGACAGGGAACACTCACACACAGATGGGATTTCACACGAGGAACACAGGAGATGCTGGAGACAAGTGAGTAGATCGCTGGAGTCCTTAAGGTAAGCATTCAGGTAAGTGAAGTGCAAACGAGACCGGACGAAAAGTGTGTGTGAGTGTGAGTCTTTTGTAGTGCAGGTGATTGCAGTGCTGATGATGTGCAGGTGGCGGTGATTAGTACTCTGGGGATTGAGTGCGCTGGTATTGGTGGATGGTGGAACCTGACGTGTCTGTGACAGTACCCCCCCTCCCAAGGCCCGCTCCGGCGTCGTGGTGGTCGTCCTCTTCCGCGTGGAGCAGGTCTGTCAGGATGGTTGGCATGGAAAGCTTGAAGAAGATTGGGATCAAGGATGTCATTTCTGGGGACCCAAGAGAGCTCCTCGGGATCGTAGCCTTCCCAGTCCACCAGATATTCCAGCAGACCACCACGGCGCCAGGAGTCCAGTATCTCATGAACCTCGTAGGCTGCACTGTCATCCAGGATGATGAGAGGAAGGGGGGGCTCGGCGGCTGCCACGTCAGGTTCTGTGGAAAGAGGAACAGAGGGGTGGTGAGGCTTGAGGAGTGACACATGAAAAGTAGGATGAATTCTGTATTGTGGAGGGAGTTGGAGTTGGTACGTGACTGGGTTGATCTGTTTGGTGATGGTGAATGGGCCAATGAATCTGGGACTCAGCTTCTTGCAGGGCAGACGCAGTCTGATGTCCCGGGTTGACAGCCAGACCTTCTGTCCCGGTTGATAGGAGGGAGCGTTGGAACGGCAAAGGTCTGCTGTCATTCTGCGTCTGCGCAGGGCTTGCTGCAGTTGGTGATGGGCTGAGTCCCAAACCCTCTCACTCTCTCGGAACCAGTAGTCGACTGCAGGAACGTTGGATGGCTCCCCATCCCAGGGGAACAGTGGGGGTTGGTAACCGAGTACGCACTGGAATGGAGTGAGTCCAGTAGATGGTTGGCATAGGGAGTTCTGTGCGTACTCGGCCCAACCCAGGTACTGGTTCCAGGAGTCCTGGTGGCCAAGGCAGAAGGTACGCAGGAAGCGGCCGATCTCTTGGATCTTCGTTTCCGTCTGCCCATTCGACTGAGGGTGGTATCCGGAGGAAAGACTGACGGTCACAACCAGGAGGGATAGGAATGCCTTCCAAACACGAGAGATGAATTGGGGTCCTCTGTCTGAGACGATGTCTTCGGGAATGCCATAGTAACGGAATACGTGGTTAAACATGAGTTCTGCAGTTACCATGGCGGTAGGTAGACCTCTCAGGGGAATCAGACGACAGGCTTTGGAAAAGCGGTCTACTACCACCAGGATGCATGTATGGCCATCAGACACTGGGAGATCCATTATGAACTCCCAGGTGTGACCAGGGTCGCTCAGGAACGGGCAGAGGATTGAGCTTGCCGGCTGGAAGATGGTGAGGGCTCTTGGAGATGGCGCACTCCCTGCAGCCCTGGTACGTGACCTTCTGACGTCGTTGGCCATGTTGGGCCACCAGAAGCACTCCTTAAGCAGCGAGAGGGTCTCACTGACCCCCGGGTGGCCAGTGCCAAGTGACGTGTGCGCAGAGTGAATCAGTGGAGTGCGTCGTGTCCGAGTGATGTACTGCAAGCCTTGGGGGCAACCCGGCGGAGCGTTGGTGGAGGCATTGGAGGAGGGTAAGGTCTCTTCTGACCATTGAATGGGGCTCACGAAGATGGATTCAGGGAGTATGGTTTCAGGTGCTTCGTTCTTCTCTTCTGGAGCATGGAGACGGGACAAGGCATCAGCCTTAATATTCTTGGAGCCGGGAAAATAGGAGATGGAGAAGTCGAATCTGGAGAAGAACAGTGCCCAACGTGCTTGACGGGGGTTAAGTCTCTTAGCAGCTTTTAGGTATTCCAAGTTCTTATGATCAGTTAACACTTGGAAGGAGTGTTTGGCTCCCTCCAACCAATGCCTCCATTCCTCCAGGGCAAGCTTGACGGCCAGGAGCTCGCGGTCATCGATGTCGTAGTTGACCTCCGCCGGGTTGAGCTTGCGGGAGAAGAAGGCGCATGGATGGAGTCTACTTGGTGTCCCCTGCTGCTGAGATAGAACCGCTCCCACTCCTGTGGTGGAGGCGTCCACCTCCACGATGAATGGCAGGTCTGGATCTGGGTGGACGAGGAGGGGAGCGGTGGTGAAGGCTGTCTTGAGGGCTTCAAAGGCGTTGGTGGCTTCCTGGGACCAGGACAGAGACTTGGGCTGGTTGCGGAGTAGGTTGGTGAGTGGATGGACTATGGAGCTGTAGTTTTTAATGAAGCGGCGGTAGAAATTTGCAAAGCCAAGGAAGCGCTGGAGTTCTTTGATGGTGGATGGTGTGGGCCAGGACTTAATTGCTTCCACCTTCCCCTCGTCCATCCGGATGCCACTGTGATCGATGTTGTATCCCAGGAATTGAACAGAGGGTTGATGAAAGGAACATTTTTCAGCCTTGAGGAAGAGATGGAACTGTCATAAGCGATGAAGGACCTCCGCAACGTGGTGGCGATGTTCGGCCAAGCTCCGGGAGTAGATGAGGATGTCATCTATGTATACCAGGACGAATTTATGGAGAAACTCCCGGAGCACCTCGTGGATGAAATCCTGGAATACGGAGGGGGCGTTGACCAGGCCATATGGCATGACGAGGTACTCGTAATGGCCGGTGGGCGTGACGAAGGCTGGAATGTCCACTGAACGTTTCTCGACAGGTCTTTCAATGAAGGTAGTACAGATGGAGATGTCGTTGGAACGAGGAGATTTGGAAACAGGAAACTCTGAGAAACAGTTGGAGAAACAGTTATCGCCCCACTTCAGGATTTCGCCCGTCCGCCAGGAGATGGTTGGACTGTGCTGCTCCAGCCACGGGCGCCCTAGAACCACGTCAGAGGTGGATTCCTCCAGAACCAGCAGATGTATATCTTCCACATGAAGAATTCCCACACGAAGTTGAAGGGGACCCACACATCGACTGACCTTCTTACGGCTTAAGGGTTTGCCCGTGTTGGAGTGGATTTGGTAGATGGTCAGAGAGGGCGAGGTCTTGAGCTTGAGTTGTCGACAGAGGGAGCCGGAGATGAAGTTTCCTGCTGACCCTGAATCGAGGAGCGCCACCACTGGAACAGATACATCAGCGGCAGTAAGGTTTACAACAGTAGTGAGTGGTTTCATCTTTTTAATGGAGGGAATGATAGCACTCACCATGGGACGAGGAGGACGGATGGGACATGCGGATATTGCATGTCCAGGAGCACCACAATATATACAGAGATTCAGAGTCAGCCTTCGTTGATGTTCGGCGGAAGAGAGTCGAGAGTTATCAACTTGCATGGGTTCGCTGGCTGGTTCTGGAGGGCTGACGGGTTCGGACCGACGGAGGAGGATGTTGGGGAGTGGCTGGCCCTGGTGTTCTTCAATACACGACTGCATACGGGTACCTACGAGGATGGATAGCTGGCTGAAGCACTCGAGGCTGATGGAATCCTCGTATGCAGCGAGATGCAACCGCACTCTAGGCTCTAAACCCTGACGAAAGGTGGTGATGAGGGCTTGCTCGTTCCATCCACTAGATGCGGCCAGCGTTCTAAACTGCAAGGCATATTCATTGACAGACATAGATCCTTGTTTAAGGTTGTAAAGATTCTCACCAATAGAAGAGTCAGAAAGGGGCTTGCCGAAGACTTCACAGAAGTGTGAGACAAATGAGGAATAGGACTGAACAACTGGGCCTTTCTGTGTACAGAGGGAGTCCGCCCAGCGTAATGCCTTGCCTTGCAGTTGAGAGATGATGAACGCTATTTTCGCTGTATCGTTGGGGTAGAGATGCGGTTGCATCTCCAGGACCAGCGCACATTGCAGGAGGAATCCGCTGCAATCCTCCGCCGATCCAGAGTAGGGCCAGTCTTCTGTTACAGTACAGAAGGCACGGAGGCATGAGTAAAACAAACAGTGGTGTTTATTGATCTCAACAGAGTCAAACAGCAGTGCAGGTGAGTGAATAGTGATGATTGATGATGAATGGTAAGCAGAGAGGTAATACTGTCCTTTTGTGATCGCAGGGTTGGAGAACTGAGCAGACACTGGAGATTGGAGACAGGGAACACTCACACACAGATGGGATTTCACACGAGGAACACAGGAGATGCTGGAGACAAGTGAGTAGATCGCTGGAGTCCTTAAGGTAAGCATTCAGGTAAGTGAAGTGCAAACGAGACCGGACGAAGAGTGTGTGTGAGTGTGAGTCTTTTGTAGTGCGGGTGATTGCAGTGCTGATGATGTGCAGGTGGCAGTGATTAGTACTCTGGGGATTGAGTGCGCTGGTATTGGTGGATGGTGGAACCTGACGTGTCTGTGACACAGTGCAGCTTCACTTCAATTCAAAATTTTTCAACTCGCAAGCAAAATTTTGAGACGAAAACATGACAGCAGAACAGAGAGCAAATTTGTGTGTGCGTAATGAAAACTGTACAAAGAAAAACAAACATTTATTCACACTGCAAAGAGTTTTTTTATCAATGACTTTATTTTTAAGAAGACTTCTTATTTGCAGTCTTTTATTTTTTAATTACAATATAATTATTTTTGCTCTCAAACACATTATGTTATATGTTAAATGTCACAAAAGTAATTCCATAATATCCTAACAAACATCAACCAAACAGCCAAATTTATCTTTAGGGATAAATTAAGTTTTGTAATTGATCCTTTTAAAAAATAGGTTTTATAGTGACTTAACAGTAACTTGACAGCATACTTACAGAATGTTAATGTTAATTAAACATAATATGTTATTAATTATCCAAAACAAACCATTAAAAAAAAATAACTGATTAATAATTACATTTCTTGAATTACATTGTTTTGATTTACTAGTATTGACATGAAGAAATGCTTGAAAGTATTTTCAAACTACTAATTTGTTTCATTCAATATATTTTTTTATCAACATACTGGAACTCTACCATATCAGGACCTGGATAAATGTTGTCTTGTTTGTTTGTTTTTTTTAAACGTATGTAATTACAAATAATAGAATTTTAGTGAAATTAATCTTTCAGTGTCTTGTATGAGTGGTAATCTGAAAAGCATAATATCAGTTATTAGCCTGAATCAATGATCAAATCCAAGTGGATAATTTTTCAGTTAACCTTGACCAACTATAGAGTGTTAAAAACAGTGACCTGACACAGTGGCAAACAGCAATTTTTTGTAACTTGCATACGATAAAATATGATATTATTATTGTCGAAAAGGGAATTTAATAGGTTAGTTCACACAAAAAAGAAAATTCTGTCATTAATTACTTACCCTCATAATGTTCCACACCCGTAAGACCTTCGTTCATTTTCGGAACAGAAATTAAGATATTTTTGATGAAATCCGAGAGGTATATGACTAGTCCATAGACAGCAATATAATCACCACTTTCAAGGTCCAGAAGAGTACTAAAGACATCGTTAAAACTTGACGTGACTGCAGTGGTTCAACCTTAATTTTATGAAGCGATGAGAATACGTTTTGTGCGCAAAAACAAAATAAAAATAATGACTTTATTCAACAATATCTTCTTTTCTGTGTCATTCTCATATGCTGTTTACAATTAGCGCTTCCAGGTTCTACGTCAGAATGCTGATTATTGGCTCATGTGTGTAGCTTTGGCCAATACTGAGCCGGCATTCGGACGTAAACACGGAAGCCTTCACTGTGCTTACTACGGCAAATGAGTAAGGATAATGACAGGGAAGAGAAGAGATTGTTGAATAAAGTTGTTATTTTTGTTTTGTTTTTGCACACAAAAATATTCTTGTCGCTTTATAAAATTAAGGTTAAACCACAGCAGTCACGTCGACTGTTTTAACGATGTCTTTAGTACCTTTCTGGACCTTGAAAGTGGTGATTATATTGCTGTCTATGGACTAGTCATATACCTCTCGGATTTCATCAACATTATCTTAATTTGTGTTCTGAAGATGAACGAAGGTCTTACAGGCATGAAATGACATGAGGGTGAGTAATTAATGAAAGAATTTTCATTTTTGGGTGAACTAACCCTTTAATGTCCTAATGAAATAGTTATTTCAATGATTTAACTTAAATAATGACTCTGAAATTACCACATTTTATCAATTTGAAAACTCAATATCAATACATCACATATAGACTCTATATTTATTAAAACAGTAAAAGATCATGTTTAAAAAAAATGAGCGAATGTCAAGTTGGTTTGTCTGGTAAAGTTAATTTGTCTTCTGCAGATCTTTACTTGAGAATCCAACATGAGCATCTAAGTATGACAGTAGAGATTACCATTGGTTTTGAACAGTGTGTTCAGGTCTGCTTTAAAAAAACAACAACAACAACAACAAAAAACCTTGGTAACACTTTCTATGAAGGCTGTATTTATAAACAACATGTTGTATCAGCTGACAGATAATCATAACAGTAGTTATAATACATTATAATACGTAGCTATATGTGGTTATAACTTTTAATTTAGATATGATGCATTATAACACCAGATGAACCCTGAATTTATAATGCATCATAGGGGAATTCTTACAATGCACACAATGCCTTAAAAAAAAAAAAAAAAAAAATTATATATATATATATATATATATATATATATATATATATATATATATATATATATATATAATGTATCTCATGAATATTGTAACAGCAATAATAATACTTACCTATTTGTAGTTATAATAACTATTAAGAATATAATGATTTATAACACAAAATGAACATAAGTGTATCCACTTAAGTTAGAATGGATTATGTATCCCATAGTTTAATTTTATTTTCCCAAGTCTCATATCTTGACATTGTTTACTGAAGCTCTGCATAGTATCATACTACATCTTATGAGTGGAGTTTTACTGCTTATGATGACAAAACCAAAGTCTTCTTATAAACATCTAAAAAGCTTTATGAAGTAATATTTAAAAGTAATTTTTGTCTGCTTTAAGTAACAAAAGTTATGGCTGTTTATAAGAATACCTAAGATATCATGAATGCTTTAAACTTTTTTATTGCAATACTTAGAAAATAATATGTAAAATCAACAAAACAATACTGCACATACACTTATTTGAGTTATAACACTTGTAATGGTGCCCATTAGCTGAGGCTGATTCTTGCATATGATTGAACACATGAATGATGTTTTGTTTTTCATTATTTTTATTTTTCATGTATTTTGTATGCATGTCATGTCATATTTACTCTGTATACTTGATATGGGAACAACGTTTTATAATATGATGCGGAAGAAAAGTGTGACGCGGAACTAGCATGTTGATTGTTGTGTCGACTCGGGTACAGGGAGAACACAAAGTTTAAAAAAAAAAAGGCTGCGGTTCCGCTCCAGTGCCCAAGGAAGTCGACCGGAAGTTGAAGTCGGCCGCGTGCTGCAATCTTGTAGCAGAACTTCACTTGCGTTAGCATCCCATTGACTCCCATTCATTTTGGCGTCACTTTGACAGTGAATAACTTTACATCTGAGGCGTTTAAAGACTCCATTTGTCCATATTTATTTCCAAAGATACACGACAATGTATAAAGGGCTCCATTACCTTCTATGTTACGTTATGGCCCCGTAGAAACAGTTTTTGTAAAAATAAGCTAACGATTGCGTCATAACCACTCGACTCTCTGTCGCACAGTAGACAATTACCGTACAGACAGAAGGAGAAGCTCGCAGGCAATCGGGGAGATTATCTTAATATGGCGTACTGGCGTTACATTTTAAAATACTATACAAAATAATTAATCAGAATACTTACTCCTGCTCACTCACGCCAAAGAACTCCCCGCTCAAGCTCGCCGTCTCTGCAAGATTAACGATGGCAGTTTGCACGCACAGCTACTAGAGGATTTACATCTGTCAAACAGGTTGCGGACGTCATCAAGCTTAGTGTGAGTCTGCGCGTCAGAAACGGAAGTGCTAAAAATCGCTAAAAATGGGCTTCACTTGACTCAATTGAGTTCCAATGGGGTCGCTGTGTCCATTTCTTTTACTGTCTATGTTCCGCTCATGCCTGGTGAATCTGGATTGGCATTCACTTTTTCGTGGAGCACTTCGTCGAGGGTCGGCCCTGTTTTGGACTTTGGACTGAGTAAACGTTATTTCCACGAGTGAGCTGCGCTGTCGGAAGTACCGGTGTGGTAAGCAGCGGGAGTTTGGATGTTTGAACCGCTGTGTTCTGCTTATGTGTTCCATGAGTTCAAACGGCTACACAAAACGTATTCTATTGTTTGCCAGCAATGAAGATCTTTATTAGATGAACTGCGTATGCTGTCTGTGAACAATTCCACAGGTATCGATTTCATTTGATTTCAATTCATACAGCTAATAGCATACGTTTTACAACCAAA
Source organism: Ancherythroculter nigrocauda (assembly GCA_036281575.1). NCBI lineage: Eukaryota > Metazoa > Chordata > Actinopteri > Cypriniformes > Xenocyprididae > Ancherythroculter > Ancherythroculter nigrocauda. The sequence continues at coordinate 36,105,915 of VTFQ01000003.1, read as the reverse complement.
CAGATTATTACGCCACGATAACACCACTACAAAGTATGTAGCATTTCTTTTTGTTGTTGTGTGTGTGTGTGTGTGTGTGTGTGTGTGTGTGTGTGTGTGTGCGTGTGCGTGTGTGTGTCTGTGTTTTGTGGACATATATCTCAATTTATGCTTTAAATAAACTACCATTGTTCAGAGAGTATGAAATGAACACCCGCCGTCCCGCGGTAATTTGTGGCTAGCCTATTGCGCAGTGGCACCGCTAGCGACCTGTTCGTTTTGAAAATTAACGCCTTTGTGTAAACACAGTTAACCATTATATATATAAATACACACACACTCACACTACAATAACATGCTATTATTTAAATAGGTTATTATATAATAATAATAAATATAAATAAATATGTATATGTGTATGTGGTTTCAGGGGTGCATGTGTATGCGAAGACTACAAAATCGTAATTGACAAACTAAAATATAACAAGTTGATGGAGCCCTCTGCAATGAACACTAAAATGCAGATCAAAATCATTCTATAGATGATGGTAGTGTTCAAAGGAGCCTTTTAAAGGAGAGAATATAAATACAAAATACAGAGTTTGACATTAAGCCTTGTTTTGTGCTTGTCCTTTGGACAACTAAATTGTCATTTACTTGTCAGAGTAAAAAAGTAGCTTGTCTGAAAAAAAAAATGAAAGAAAAAAGGATTTTTTTTTAAAATATAATATATATATATATATAATAAATATAATTTCTGAACAAGCAACATTCTCATCAGTGTTTTCTCAGCAGTGATATATTTAAATCTGCATATTTATGTTATTTACCCTGGGGGAATTTTATTAACCTTTATAAAGGGCATTTCCCCCAAATCTAATTAAATTTGTTTAATCTTTTATTTCAAATTCTTACATTTGATAAATTAAAATAGTAAGACACTATAGGACTGTTACCAAATTAAATAATTTACACTGCAAAAGTACAACTGCATTCAATAATGTTATGCGATTCTTTAAATATTTTTGAATATACAAATAAGAAATGTTGGTGGGAAATTTATACTTTTATTTATTTATTTTTTTTTATATATATATATTTTATAAAGGAAGAACAGTGACATATTACATACAGATAAAATGAACAATGTTCCTTTTGATTTTACAATTTACCCCTTACCCTCAACCCACCCCAGAACAGTTATTAAAAAAATAAAAATAAAAAATAAACAAATAAATAAAAAATAATCGAAAAGTATTGGAAAAACAGAATCTCAAAGTTCTGATATTACAAGCATCGAGGAAATTGACATGGTTGTTAGCCCATTGTGTCCGATTTATTTATTTGTTCAAACATGCACAAGCGTTCATTTAGTTTGGGGGAAGAGTTGCACCCTTTTCAAAATATGAGATAATTGGAGTCCATACAGAATAAAAATGGTTGGTTGATCCTCTAAGAGAATATTTAATTTTCTCCAATTTCAAGAACAGCATTACATCACTAAGCCAGAGTGAAACTAAAGGTGGTTTCTTTGATTTCCAATCAAGTAATATTCTCCTCCGAGCCAAAAGACATGCAAAAGCACAAGCATCTTGACAATTTTTAGACATGACCACACCTTGTTCAGGTACTCCAAAAACAGCCATTTCAAAGCTAGGTTTGATATCTTTACTATATGCTTCAGACAAAATTTTAAATATAGTTGTCCAGTAATCAAGCAGTCTGGAGCAAGCCCAAAACATATGGGCCAAATCTGCTTTAACAGAATGACATCTTTCACACGTGTCTTCTACATTAGCGTAGATCTTGGAAAGTCTAACCTTACTGTAATAAAGTCTGTGGAGGACCTTGAACTGGATTAAACCCAAGCGAGTACAGGATGTTGTTCCATTCACTCTAGATATTGCATTATTCCAAGTTTCATCTGATATATCCGCTGCCAGATCCTTTGTCCAGTCTGCACGGATTTTGTCTAAATTAATACTTTTTATTGACATTAAAATATTATATAAATTAGAAATTACTCCCTTCATATGCAATGGAATATTTAAAATTGTATCCAATCCTGTACTGGGAGGAATGGAGGGATAAGTGGGACAATGATTTTGGATTAGATGACAAACTTGAAAATATCTAAACATGTGTGATCTTGGCAGATTATATTTTGAGGAGAGAGTGGAGAATGGGGCAAAAAAATAATCAATAAAAAGATCACTAAATTTGACAAGACCTAAATGTTGCCACTGGTTGAAGACTGAGTCCACTTGAGCTGGAAGGAATAGGTGATTTTCGCATATAGGGCTGGCTATGGAGAAGTCTTTAAAACCAAAACATTGTCTGAACTGAAACCAAATCTTAAGGGTGTTTGCTACAACTGGACACTGAGTATACAATGAAATTCCAAGGGGCAATTTAGATAGAGCTAAAGCAGGAAGAGATGATGAGGTACATGACTTTGCCTCTGAAATACACCAGACATCATTGGGGTTCTTAAGCCAATAGAGTACTTTTGAGATATTCGCAGCCCAATAATAATACCTAAAGTTAGGAAGCGCTAATCCACCTTGAGATTTCTGTTTTTGGAGAAATTCCTTCCGAATTCTAGGTGTTTTTCCACTCCATATAAATGATGATATCAATCTGTCTAGATTCTGAAAAAAGGACTTTGTCAAAAAGATTGGGATACATTGAAACAAGTACATGAATCTTGGTAAAATATTCATTTTTACACAATTAATTCTACCTGCAAGAGAAAGAAACAACAAATCCCATTTTTTGAGGTCTAGTTTTAACTTGTCGATTAAAAGAGCAAAGTTCTCTTTGTAAAGGTTAGGGAATCCCCGAGTGATGTTTATCCCCAAATATCTAAAACCTGATACAGACAGCTGAAAAGTATCAGTGTTCGTAATATGGGGGCCCTTACTGTTTATGGGAAAACAAACGCTTTTTAAAAAATTCAATTTATAGCCTGAAAATGTTCCAAATTGTTTCAATATCTTAACTACTTGTGGAATACCTAAAATCGGATCTGAAATGTACAACAGCATATCATCGGCATATAACGATACTCTATGTTCTATGCCCCTACTGTTGATGCCAGTAAAATTCTGTGAGTGTCTTAACGCTATAGATAGGGGTTCGATGGCTAAAGTAAAAAGTAAAGGACTAAGCGGACAACCTTGTCTTGTACCCCTTGATAGGGGAAAAGACTCTGAACGTACTTTATTCGTGATTACAGACGCATTAGGGGAAAAATATAATAACTTAATTAAAGACAGAAGATGCGTTCCAAAGCCAAATCTTTCCAGCACAGAGAATAAATATTTCCATTCAACTCTGTCGAACGCTTTTTCGGCGTCTAACGAGATGACTACTTGAGGGACAGAGTTCTGAGAAAGTTTAGGTGAGTGGATTACCCCTAACAGTCTCCGGATGTTACTAAAAGAATGCCGGCCTCTGACAAACCCTGTTTGGTCTTTTGAAATCAAATTTTCTATTACTGTATCTAAACGTAAAGCAAGGATTTTTGCCAAGATTTTAACATCAGAATTTAAAAGAGAAATTGGCCTATAAGAATTACATTTCAAAGGATCCTTACCAGATTTTAATAAAAGTGTAATGTTTGCTTCATTCAAAGTTTGTGGCAAACTACCCTTTCCCAAAGAGTCTTCAAACATATCAAGAAGAAGAGGGGCTAATTTATCTGCAAATTTTTTTATAAAAGTCTATTGGATAGCCATCAGGGCCGGGAGTTTTTTTACTCTGCATTAATATGATCGAGTTTAAAATTTCTTCTATTTGTATGGGCTGATCTAAATTACTTTTCTGTACAGAATTAAGGGTGGGTATATCTATATTGTTTAAAAATTCCAACATTTCAGAGTTAGATTCAGGGCTTTCAGAAGTATATAAATTTAAGTAATAGTTCTTAAAAATGTTATTAATTTCAACTGGGTTAACTATTAAATCATTATTACTGTTACAAATTTGAGGTATAAGTTAAGGGGCAGCTTTAGATTTTAACTGGTGTGCTAAAAGTCGTCCTGCTTTTTCTCCATGTTCGTATATATATCCTCTAGAACGTAATAAATACCATTCTGTTTTATTTGTTGATAACAGATTATACTGAACTTGAAGGTTCAGCCTTTCCTTATAAAGTTCAGGTGAGGGAGATGTGGAATATTGATAATCTAACCGTTTTATAGAATCAATTAAATCGTCCTGTTTTTGTTTACGTTTTTTGTTGAGAGTTGAGGTATATGAAATTATTTCTCCCCTGATAACTACTTTTAATGTCTCCCACAATGTAGATGCTGAGATAGATTCTGATTTGTTATGTAGTAGAAAATTATCTATAGCTGTTGATACAAATGAACAAAATGCAGGATCTGATAACAGGGCCGTATTTAGTCTCCACATAGGCCGTTCGTTATACCTCAAATTGCAAATTAGATCTAATTGCAAGGGGGCATGGTCTGATTCCACTATAGGTAAATATTCGATTTGTCCAACAGAAGGAAGGAGAGATTTATCTATAAAGAAATAATCAATTCTTGAATAGGAGTGATGAACTTGTGAGAAATAGGAATATGCTCTGCTGTTTGGAAACAGAAATCGCCAAGGGTCAACGGCCCCCATTTGATCCATGAACGTGGATAAAGCTTGGGCCATCTTAGAACGGGATAAAGATTTAGGACTTGAACGGTCAAGGGATGGATCCATAACACAATTTATATCGCCACCAAAAATCATGAGATGGGAATTTAGGTCTGGCAATAAAGAAATCAACTTATTAATAAAATTCACATCATCCCAGTTAGGAGCATATACATTAACTAATAAAACAGGGACATGATATAACATCCCAGAAACTACAACATATCTTCCTTGAGGATCTGCAATAGAAGCAGAGGCAGTAAATTGGATACTTTTGTGTATCAATATGGCAGTGCCCCTTGCCTTAGAGTTAAAGTTGGAGTGAAAAACTTGTCCCACCCATGATTTCCTAGATGGTCAGCCATACGTAAGTGGGTTTCCTGTAAAAATATTATTTCAGATTTTATTCTTTTTAAATATGCGAAAATTCTTCCTCTTTTAGTTGGGCTATTTAGTCCTTTAACATTCCAGCTAACAAATCTAACTTTTGATCCCCCAAAGGTTTTCGTATTATCGGCCATATCAGACATGGGCAAATATGAATTTAAACAGGCAATCACAAATTAAAGATACAATAATCAACTTACATGTTTCCTCATTGTTAAGTTCTTTCACAAACATAACATAAAACGAAACTTTTCCAACACTTTTTTGATAAAACAAGTAACATAAAAACAAACTTCCCAACATGATCCCCTTGCTTGCTTCCCCAACTGAAACAAGCCGCAGAATCCTACTCAAGATGAATGGCTCCCGATTATCCAGTCTTTTTCTTACCTTCTTGAGAGATCCCAAACCACAATATTTACACGGAGTTCAGTATAGCGTCATTCTTATACATTAGGGCTGTAACGATATGCGATATGAAACCGAAATCGCGATACGCAGGTCCACGAACCTGTATCGCGATGTGAGAAGGCAGAAGAGAGGAGAGGCACACAATCCACGTTGCTTGAGGTCCAGAGTAAAGTTTCCACAGTCAGTGATGGTTTGGGGTGCCATGTCATCTGCTGGTGTTGGTTCACGGTGTTTTCTGAGGTCCAAGGTCAACGCAGCCGTATATCAGGAAGTTTTAGAGCACTTCATGCTTCCTGCTGCTGACCAACTTTATGGAGATGCAGGCTGCGTCTGAAACCGCCTACTCAATGAGTAGGTACTTACTTAACGAGCGCTAAAAGAGTAGGTACTTAACAGCCAAATCTCGTTGAGTATGAATGAGATCCGAGAATAATCCGCCATGTTGATGTTATCATGTGACCTACGACGTTATCGCAAGCCCAACAACTGAAAAGATATGAGTGACAGGTTTAATTCTTCTATCTGTAAATATCTTGATATTGATCAAACTTGCTTATTTTGTGGTCTTGTTGAAGAAACAGCTGCCAGTAATTTTGTAATTGTAGTACAATAAATATATATTCGGGTTAATTTAAAGTTCTTATATTTTTAGCTACTAATGTGATTTATTTTTTGTTACAAAAACCCAAATTCGCGTGAATATATTGTTAATTTCTTTATTTTATATGCAAAAATGTGGCAAAGGTGGCATAAATCTCATTTGTTCAAAATATTTAATCTTGTCATCATGCTTTATGTCTGTGTATATAATCGCAAACTATGATGTATACAAACCCATATTTTTTTTGTTTGTTTGTTTTTTGTCATTATTATTGTTCATTGTTAAAGATACACTATGGTATTTTCCCTGATCTTGTATGTAATTGTAGATCCTGCAATAAAAATAAAGATATGAGTGACAGGTGCACCAACACCTCACAGCACCAGTAACTCCACAACCCTACCTAGAGCAGTTTTCCGCAGTGTTAGCAATGTCTGTACAGAGGAAACATCAGACAGCTGTTCGAAGATCTCGTCTTTGGAGAAGACTGATTTTATACTCAAAGTAGTAAAAAGTACTTAAAATTAACATTACACCAGAATGAACTGCTTTTCTAACACACCCCAACACTTACACACAATAATGATGATAAATGCTGACCAAAACTTAATTACTTTTCATTTTACTTCTTTAATAAAACAAACAAAATGTAATGTTTAGTTATATGACAGCTGTGCATGAACACACACTAGACAAATACAGCTGATGTGAATACATCTCCATTTACAGTCAATTCATGCATTAATTCATTGCTAATTAAATATATACATTTACTGATAATAGCATAATTAATAAGTAAAGAATTAATAAAAGTAATAATCACTAATAAAAGCATATACAAGTCAACAACACACGAAACAAAGCTTTATTTAAATGTATTGATCTAACAATCAGGTATTTATAGTCCTGTTGTCATCTCAACACAGCTGTGCAAATTCTGCAGCTTTATTCTGATCAAGCAGCTGATGAACACCTTCATCATCATGTCCCTCACTGCTGAAGATGATGATGATGGACCCCTGAACCCCTCAACCTTGGAGCAGGAGTGGGAGAAGATGTGTGGGACAATCTGCTGCTGCAAACATTCATGTGCTCTCCATCAGCAGATTAAAACATTTTACAATTCATTCATGTCAGCATTCTGTTTCTTGCATATTTCATTTCATATTTTTACAATTGCTAATTTTTGTCATGGCTTCATTAGTTTTGTGGTGTGGTGGTCTAAACCACTGAGCTGGTCAGCAGAAGGTTGCTGGTTCGATCTCTGCAGCATCTCCTCCAGTGTGTCCTTGATCGAGTCACTTGAAAGGAGGAGTGATGGAGGGTCTCATGACACTGAACCATTCCCAGGATCTGCTGTGGCTCTCCATCCTCAGTGCTCACACCAGTCTGAGGACATTCACATCCTACAATAATGCACAAATATAATACAAAAGCAGTCATTTTAACAACACAATGTCATTTGATTTCTGTATTAGAAATAACAAAATGATCTTACTTTATATTTTGTTACTTACTTTATATATATTTTTATTTTGTTTCAGGTTTTCCTCTTTTTTTTATCTAACAAATACTGTCGTCAGCTTTTCTTGCAGGTCCTGCTCCTCCAAAGCTCTGCAGCAAATGCACAGACATCAAGAATCAGAAAAGTGCTGTAATAAGTCTGTTTAAATTCCAATAATTAAAATAAACTAGACTTTAGATTTAAATAGACTTTGTATTCATTTCTGTAGTATCCTCACTCAAAGCCTTTGATGGCATCATTCCCCAGACATCAGACAAGATTCAAGTTTCCTCTGAGATTTATGTGCTCAAATCTTCATTCATATGTTGATGATGTGTTAACTCACTTCTTATCCAATACAAATGTTCCTTAATTTATTAACAGTACTAATGGACAAATAAAATAGATTAAACTTATGTGTAGTTACTGTAGATTTGTTTATTTACATTATTTTCATTCATGTAATGTAAGCAGTGTTGACAACAGTGAATAATAGCACACACACATCACTCATAATACATAATCCATCACTCATAAGTCATAATACTTGAAGAAGATGTTCGTGTCAGATGTTAAATAAACATTTAGTAAGCATCTTTAAGATGTATATGGTTTATAATATGTAAATCCACTTTGGAGAATTAAGGTGTGTTTACTAGAGATCCCGTTATCTATACATAATAAATCGTGATTTTACTGCAAAATCACAACAATAGTGTCTAGCATCTTCACACATTCAGCAGTTTACTCTACAGTAGTTCAAAAAATGTGTTTTTGGTTTTCAATACTCACATTTGACAGCATCCGCGCCGCTTTTCTCCTCCGTGTTCGATTATGACGTATCCACTCCCATGGCCTCCTGGGATAGAAAAGTATCCAGCGAGGAACACTTCAGAATCTGGGCGGAAGTAGTAGGCCATCCGGGAACTCCTTGACTACTCATTCATGATTACTGAGGTTTCTGACATACTTAATCGCTCGCCTACTGTTTTCCCCTATTATAGTAGGTAAGTAGGCGCATGTTCGAATCTCGCGAGAATTATTACGTCACCCAGGTAATTTTCGCCTACTCTTTTTGCTTCGGACATACTTATTCGCTCGCCTACTGCTTTTCCCCTACTAAATAGTAGAGAAGTAGGCGGTTTCGGACGCAGCCGCAGATTTCATTTTCCAACAGGACTTGGAACCTGCACACAGTACCAAAGCTACCAGTACCTGGTTTAAGGACTATGACGGCCCTGTTCTTAATTGGCCAGCAAACTCGCCTGACCTTAACCCCAAATCTATGGGGTATTTTGAAGAGGAAGATGCGGGTCCGTGTACGTTTTGATAGTTTGTTTTCCAATTTGAAATGAAATACGCAGAAACGAGAAAACGGTCGTTTCCCGTTTTTTCGTTTGTTAAAAAAAAAAACGGAAAAACGAGATATTTACTCGATTTTCGTTTTTTCGGGTCACGGATAGAAAACAGAAACACGACTTCAAAACTCGTTTTCCACATGTGGGCGGTCATACACGTCCCTTTCAGCCGATTGGTCAATCAAATCTGAGCCAGTGACGTCATCTTCAGTTCGTTCAACAAAATAACAGTCCTCTGCCGCTATATCAGTAGATGTCATAAATCGGCTTTCTTCTGTGCAACCTAACGCGTATTTCACAGAAATATTTATTTCAGAAATGTTAATCAGCACAGACTGTTGTAATGCTGTTTGTAGTTTAATATGCATAGTGAAACTACCCACACAGAGGAGCGGATGAAAAGCACAGATTAAAAAAAAAAAAAAAAACCTACAGTTTTTATTTTATTCTATTTTGAATAAATAGAATAGGCCTAAATCACAATAAATAAGTAGTGTACGCAATTTTGAAAAACGAACAATAGCTCATCTCTCTTTATTTATTTATTTTATATAGCCTAACATTGCCTACTGAATATACACACTAAAAACTCCTGGGTCAAAAATAACCCATAATGGGTTATTTTTGACCCAAATCCTGGGTTAAAAAGGGACCAACTAATTTCTGGGTTATTTCAACCCAGAAAAATGGGTTATTCTTTTTGACCCAACTTCTGGGTTAAATACCTGACCCAAATTTTGGGTTAAAATAACCCAAAATTGTAGTTAATATAACCCAACTTTTGGGTCAAAAGAACAACCCCAATATCTGGGTTGAAATATCCCAGAAATTAGTAGGTCCCTTTTTAACCAAAGGTCAAAGGTCAAAAATAACCTAACTTGGGTTACTATGCCAGTATGCCTTATTTCAGAAAATAAAACTTCAGAAACTTACACACTTCAAGCACTTTTACATTTTTATTGCATTAAATTAAATTAAACTCTACACACTTGGACCTATTTATCTTAGGTCACACTGTAATAACATTAGACATTAGAAAAAATAGAAAAATAAACAACTCATTTTCTCTCAAACATTTGACAACATTCAATAACTGGATTGAACTTGAGGGACAAGATTTTTGATAGTGTCCTCATCTAAGAGAAGAAATGCCTCCTCATCTATGTCTTCACCTGAAAGACAGAAAACAAGACAACATGAGTATTGTTAATAAGTCGAGACAATTGTGAACCACTCACCAGACACTCTTTGATTATCAAGCTAATAAATAATCACTCTTAAGGGAATGCTGTTGGTTTTTTTTTTTTGTTTTGTTTAAAAAAAAAAAAAAAAAACGTGGCCCAATTTGCTAGTTAACTAATGTGGTTCTTTTGCAGCATTACCCATTTTGTGTGAATGACAGTCTATACTGTCCATCTTTTCTTTCATTAACAAGTGTAATAATGACATTAATGCAAAGGTGAATATCTGGCCCATTATTATGCATAACAGCTTAAAGACAAGGCACAAGTATCTTTTAACTATAAGGGTTATTATAGAGATGCATTCCCCACTGTCAAAGAAGTTGTGACTGTCACAAAATCTTACACTGACACATTTAAGCCATATTCAAGAAAAATATTTAGGTATAGAGAGATGATATGAGGGCAGTTAAAGGTATGGTTCACCCAAAAATGAAAATTTGATGTTTATCTGCTTACCCCCAGGGCATCCAAGATGTAGGTGACTTTGTTTCTTCAGTAGAACACAAATGATGATTTTTAACTCCAACCGTTGCAGTCTGTCAGTCTTATAATGCGAATGAATGGTAACACAATTTATAAGAGTCAAAAAATATGCTTAGACAAATCCAAATTAAACCCTGCGGCTTGTGACGACACATTGATGTCCTATGACACGAAACGATCGGTTTGTGCGAGAAACCGAACAGTATTTATATAATTTTTTACCTCTAAAACACCACTATGTCCAACTGCGTTCAGCAATCGCTTAGGTTTCTCACACAAACCGATCGTTTCTTGTCTTAGGACATCAATGTGTCGTCACGCGCCGCAGGGTTCAGTTTGAATTTGTCTAAGCATATTTTTTGACTCTTATAAATTGTGTTACCATTCACTCGCATTATAAGACTGACAGACTGCAACGGTTGGAGTTGAAAATCATCATTTGTGTTCGACTGAAGAAACAAAGTCACCTACATCTTGGATGCCCTGGGGGTAAGCAGATAAACATCATATTTTCATTTTTGGGTGAATTATCCCTTAAAAGAGTAAAACGCTCACCTCTAAAATTCTCTATCAGCCCAGACATCCGCCACTCAGTTAGCTTATCAGCGACAAAGCTGTCCATTTATAATGACCTGAAGAAAACATAGCAATAGAGGTTAGCAACAATTTGAAGACTTGAAACGCTTCTTTAACTCTCACTACTTAAGACAGTAGGGCACTGTATAATATGATAAGCACAGCGCAGCTGGTTAACATAACTATTGTGTAGCCTCGTCGCTCTAGCCGCGGCTAAAGGGGGTCGCACACCGGAAGAGAAGCGTATTTAAAATTCAAACACATTATTCTCTATGAGTGTACACACACCGGCGGCGCCATTCGGCGTCTGTCCGCGGCGCCCAGCAACGGTTCGGGACCTTGTTCAAAATCCTGCAGCGCCACAGAGCGCCATGTACATCGATTTATATTAAATTTACACTTATTTGTCTCAAATCGTCGTTAATGTATATACTGACTTCACCATGTGCTGCAATATAAATTTAGTTTTACATTAATTTACAGAAATCAGCTGCTTGAATGAAAATTGCTGATGTTATTGGATTTTCAGGTGATATTCTCAATTCATTCAGTTAACGGACGCTCTGAGGTAAAGTGTTCAGACTGCAGACTCAGCAACGGTTGTATTTAATTATACAGTACAATCATAACATACTACTGACATTATCTTAATTTCATAATGTCCTAAAACATAACAATATTGCTGGCCATAAACTGAGAAAGTACGCGATACCTTGAGTTGTCCTAGACGCGGCGCAGCGCGGCGCTTCTCGTCCGGTGTTCGACCCCCTTAACGCGGCATGAAGTCGCCACTAACTGCACTGTGCTTATCGTATTATTACCAGTATTATAACAATGAGATAAGTACAGCACAGTTTATGAAAAATAGAATTTAAAGACCGTGTAAAGTGAATTCAGTCATTTTCTTCTAAACACATTAAATAGATCATACGTTTCTCGATGTGTAAAAAGCACAACCATTTTGACACCTAATTTCATGAACTTATCGTTATTTTTAATCATTCAAATTTGGCTGGGTGGTTAATAACACTTTCTTATTTAGTCTGACAAACTCAAAACACATATTTATTTTGACTTTACACGGACTTTAAACTAGTTAGATGTTGTCGCGATATCCGTGGGCGGCTACGTGCTAACCACAGAATTACCACGGTAAGCCATGGTCATTTTTTCAACAGATGGTGCTAAACTAGCAACGGGGACATGGACACAGAAAAGTTTACGTTACATTGACACTGAAAATACTTGCTTACCTTGAATACGCGATGAAGTTGCACCGAAGAAGCCCAGGCCAAAACGGATCGAGTGCGTTCAAGTTCAAGTGACGGTTGTTTCAAACGACTGTTGTGAGAAAATTCCAGAACAACAGCGAGGGCGGGGGGAAGGGGCGTTAACCCAGAACATGGGTTACTCTTTGAAAAATAACCCAGAAACCTAAACAACCCAGGAATTGGGTCAAAATATTAGCCCTATAACCCAGAAAATGGTTACTCTCTGAAAAAATAACCCATAATTTTAACCCAACACAAATAACCCAGAAAATGGGTTAAAGAAATAACCCAGGAGTTTTTAGAGTGTAGACTAATGTTAATAACCCGGTTAAAAGATTGAGGGAATATGTAAAGATCAAACATTAAAGATCAAAATTACAGCTACATAGCTATTTTAGTTATGACAAAAATAATGTTAAGCCAAAACGAATTAATTTAAAGCTGAACTGAAACAGAAACCGGCGTTATACTATAGTTTGTGTCAAATTAGAGAGGTATACCTCTCTAATTTGACACAAATCCAAATGTTTCAATATTCACGATTTGGAGGCTAAACTATATTTATTATTTAAACACTTTTATTGTAGCCTACACAGACTACTTAAAATGAGCAGTATAACTTTTTGTATATTTCGTTGAATGTATGTTATTTTGACAGTTAACAGGCTGCGATGTCAAGTTACTAAAACTGATGTTGCGCGTGATGCGCCGACGCCTTCACTTGAATTTTCTTATCCTAAAAGCGGAAACAACTTAAAATACTCAGACATTTATGGTCAAATATATGTAACACCATTCGAATCTGTGAAGGGTTAAATAGGCCTATTATTTTTGTACACTCACAATAAAAACAAAACATTGCTCGTAAAATAAACAAAGAAATTTTCTGCCGTCTCGGTTTCCTTTCTGTGAACTTCTCAAAAATGAACCGACACTCATATTGTCGCATTTTTTCCCCTTTAATTTTGGTAATATGTTAATTACTTAAGTGAAATTAATTTCGCGCACAGACATGGCTATAATTTATTCCTTTTATATAATTGAATCCTTTGTTCTCCATTCACAGAAGCGCTGCAGGTGCGTGATGATGATGAATCCTCATGTTCTGGGCTGGGTTTCCCGAAACCTTCTTAACTCTACGTCGTTCTTAAATTATACCTTAAGCTGTACCTTAACGCTAATACGTGTTTCCCGAAACGTTCTTAGTTAAGTATACCTTCTGTAAGTCATACTTTCGTGAGGTTGGTCTGGACCACTCTTAGCTATACCTTATCACTGTTGACAGTCTATACGAATATAATTCTGAAGCTGTAATACACCCAGTGTTTGATTAGGATTATGGCAAGAATAAAATGCAAAAAAATCACTGCTAAATTCAAATGTGCTTTAGCGCTGATCCAGAGACAGACGCGCGCTCTGCGCTTGTCATAACGTTATCACAACTATTCAGTGTTTTTAACCTCATCGCTCTTTATTTTAGGTTTCAGACATTTAAATACACATTTGAATTAAGAAGGCTACTGCATAAAAAAGACATTTATAATTTGTTAAATTCAAATTACACTGATGTCTACGGAAGCTGCAACAATAACCCTTTCAATTATAATTTGACGAAGTGTTTTATTCATATCATATACACATTGTTTATGAAACAATAAAGTTTACTCTATTCTTCTCCCTGTTCACCGGCCACATACTAAGGCTATATGTATTTCGGGGAAGATTTCGTATATCCGACAGCTCTATCTGCCGTGCAAACTCATCACGCAACAAAACACATTCACTTCCACATATTTTACAATCGGAATATATCATAAAATTCATGATATAGTTAACAAGTTTGTAAATATAAAAAAATAAATAAATAAATAAACGATATAAACGCGACACCTACATGTCTGTCAGCTGCATGACGCGTCTCCAAGGAATTAAAACTTTGTTCTAAATAATGGTCGCCTTATACTCACGCTGATGGAGCTCCGCGCCCCCAGAATGTAGATAAATTACAATGTAGATTTAGTTTGCAATTTGGATTAATTTTATAACATCCCATGAGTCCTGATAAATGCAATTTCTACTTCCGAAGTACTTCTTTTTATGAAGAACACTGATTTCTCACATAACGCAGTGAAGCAGCCCCTGTATAGAGTGAATTATCGATTCTCGAGCCATCGATATCAACCATTTCAGCACCGCCGACATGGACAGCACCTGGTAACGTCGCACTTAAGAAGATATACCTTAAGCAACCTCATAAGGTATAGTTCGGGGAACACGCCTAGAAACGGTATATATTCAGTTAAGGTCTACCTTTAGAGTCTTCGTAGCGCGATAAGAGACAACGTTATCGGGAAACCCAGCCCTGGGCTGGGTTTCCCGAAACCTTCTTAACTCTATGTCGTTCTTAAATTATACCTTAAGCTGTACCTTAACGTTAATACGTGTTTCCCGAAACGTTCTTAGTTAAGTATACCTTCTGTAAGTCATACTTTCGTAAGGTTGGTCTGGACCACTCTTAGCTATACCTTATCACTGTTTATAGTCAATACGAATATAATTCTGAAGCTGTAATACACCCAGTGTTCGATTAGGATTATGGCAAAGAATAAAATGCAAAAAAATCACTGCTAAATTCAAATGTGCTTTAGCGCTGATCCAGAGACAGACGCGCGCTCTGCGCTTGTCATGTAACTTTATCACAACTATTCGGTGTTTTTAACCTCATCGCGCTTTATTTTAGGTTTCAGACATTTAAATACACATTTGAATTAAGTAGGCTACTGCATAAAAAAAGACATTTATAGTTTGTTAAATTCAAATTACACTGATGTCTACGGAAGCTGCAACAATAACCCTTTTTTCATATTTGATATGTTTTATTCATATCAGATACACATTGTTTATGAAACAATAAAGTTTACTCCATTCTTCTCCCAGTTCACCGGCCACATACTTTTATGTATTTCGGGGAAGATTTCGTATAGGCTATCCGACAGCTCTAACTGCCGTGCAAACTCATCGCGTGACAAAACACATTCACTTCCACATATTTTACAATCGTAAATTCATGATATAGTTAACAAGTTTGTGAATATTTAAAAAAAAAAAAAAAAAAAAAAAACGATATAAACGAGATACCTACATGTCTGTCAGCTGCATGACGCGTCTCCAAGGAATTAAAACTTTATTCTAAATAAAGGTCGCCTTAAACTCACGCTGATGGGAGCTCCGCGCCCCCAGAATATAGATAAATTACAATATAGATTTAGTTTGCAATTTAGATTACTTTTATAACTGTCATGATCACCAGTGAGAGTGCCCTATCAGCCACTAGAGGGCACTCCATCCCGGACTCTCATTTCCACCCATTGCATTCACTACATTACCCATAAGACACTTCCCTGGACTCATTAACCTCGTTCATTGCACTCAGCTGTTTTGTGTTTGTTCATTAGTGTCTGTCTATTTAATCTCAGTTGTTTCTGTCTTCAGTTGTGGTTTGTTGTATTTTGTTACGTGCACTTTTGTTTTCTCTGGCTTTCTGTATTGGACTGTTTTTGTGGAGTTTAACCTTTGCCTGTGCTCTGGATTACATGCTTGGAGTTTCCTGTAATAAACATCGCTGCACTTGGATCTTACCATCTTGTTCTTGTGTGCACCGTGACAGAACAAACCACCGCTATGCAAGGATCCAGCAGCAGGAGACTCCGGTCATCAGTGGGGGCTGAGGAGGCTCAGGCCCTGTTGTCAACTCTTCGTCAGAGGAGAATGGGAGTGCGGGTATTCGTCCAGAAGTTCTGGTCGCGGGCGGAGGGGTATGGTCTCCCTGATGTGGTCCTTAAGGACATATTCAATGGATGTCTGGATAAACCTCTGCCGCAGTGGGAGATGGAGCTGGTAAAGGGGTTAAACTTTTGGAATTTCTCCAATTACCTGCATCTGCGTGGGAATGGGCCGATTCGACTACCTCCAGCACCCGCTCCAGCCCGTGAGGCCACTCCAGCCCGGGTGTCCACTCCAGAGCCCGCTCCAGCCCGTGACTCCACTCCAGTCCGTAAGTCCGCTCCAGCCCGTGTGTCCTTTTCAAGGCCTGCTCCAGCCCATGAGTGCGTCCCAGCCCGTGAATCCGCTCCTGAGGCCTCAGAGGAGGTTGGCACTGAGTCTCCGCTTCACACTCGTAAAAGGAGGAGGAGGAGGAAGGCTATAGTCATCCCTCAAGGCCTGGAGGCTTTCCCAGAGCCCGCTCCAGGCAGTGAGTCCACTCCAGAGCCCGCTCCAGTCAGTGAATCCACTCCAGAGCCCGCTTCAGTTAGTGAGTCCACTTCAGAGCCCGCTCCAGTCAGTGAGTCCACTCCAGAGCCCGCTCCAGTCAGTGAGTCCACTCCAGAGCCCGTTCCAGTCAGTGAGTCCACTCCAGTCAGTGAATCCACTCTAGAGCCCGCTCCAGGCAGTGAGTCCACTCCAGAGCCCGCTCCAGGCAGTGAGTCCACTCCAGAGCCTGCTCCAGTCAGTGAATCCACTCCAGAGCCCGCTTCAGTTAGTGAGTCCACTTCAGAGTCTGCTCCAGCCAGTGAGTCTGCTCCAGCCAGTGAGTCCGCTCCAGCCAGTGAGTCCGCTCCAGCCAGTGAGTCCGCTCCAGCCAGTGAGTCCGCTCCAGCCAGTGAGTCCGCTCCAGCCAGTGAGTCCGCTCCAGCCAGTGAGTCCGCTCCAGCCAGTGAGTCTACTACAGAGCCCGCTCCAGCACGGCATGCTCTCCCTATCAGTCCGGTGATGGCCAAGAGGGCTGTCCTCACGTTCTATGTTTTGGCGGTCTTGCGTGCCTGGAGGATGCTCTCAGAACAGCCCCAGCCTGAGCACGCTGCCGTCAGTGAATCCACTCCAGAGCCCGCTTCAGTTAGTGAGTCCACTTCAGAGCCTGCTCCAGTCAGTGAGTCTGCTCCAGCCAGTGGGTCTACTACAGAGCCCGCTCCAGCCAGTGAGTCCGCTCCAGCCAGTGAGTCCGCTCCAGCCAGTGAGTCTACTACAGAGCCCGCTCCAGCACGGCATGCTCTCCCTATCAGTCCGGTGATGGCCAAGAGGGCTGTCCTCACGTTCTATGTTTTGGCGGTCTTGCGTGCCTGGAGGATGCTCTCAGAACAGCCCCAGCCTGAGCACGCTGCCGTCCCAGAGCAGCCCCAGCCTGAGCACGCTGCCGTCCCAGAGCAGCCCCAGCCTGAGCACGCTGCCGTCCCAGAGCAGCCCCAGCCTGAGCACGCTGCCGTCCCAGAGCAGCCCCAGCCTGAGCACGCTGCCGTCCCAGAGCAGCCCCAGCCTGAGCACGCTGCCGTCCCAGAGCAGCCCCAGCCTGAGCACGCTGCCGTCCCAGAGCAGCCCCAGCCTGAGCACGCTGCCGTCCCAGAGCAGCCCCAGCCTGAGCACGCTGCCGTCCCAGAGCAGCCCCAGCCTGAGCACGCTGCCGTCCCAGAGCAGCCCCAGCCTGAGCACGCTGCCGTCCCAGAGCAGCCCCAGCCTGAGCACGCTGCCGTCCCAGAGCAGCCCCAGCCTGAGCACGCTGCCGTCCCAGAGCAGCCCCAGCCTGAGCACGCGGCCGTCCCAGAGCAGCCCCAGCCTGAGCACGCGGCCGTCCCAGAGCAGCCCCAGCCTGAGCACGCGGCCGTCCCAGAGCAGCCCCAGTCTGAGCCCGCTGCCGTCCCTGAGTCCTCCGCTCTCCCTGATACGGCCACGGAGGCCGTCACCGAGCTGTCCGCTCCCCTTGATACGGCCACGGAGGCCGTCGCCGAGCTGTCCGCTCTCCCTGATACGGCCACGGAGGCCGTCGCCGAGCTGTCCGCTCTCCCTGATACGGCCACGGAGGCCGTCACCGAGCTGTCCGCTCTCCCTGATACGGCCACGGAGGCCGTCACCGAGCTGGCCGCTCTCCCTGATACGGCCACGGAGGCCGTCACCGAGCTGCTCGTTCTCCCTGATACGGCCACGAAGCACCCTTGGCCAGCTCTGTCGCCGCCGTCCAAGCCTACTGCCCTGCCGCCGTCCAAGCCTTCTGCCCTGCCGCCACTGCCCAGGCCATCTGAACCGTTGGAACCAGCCTGGTCAGTTCCTCCGGCACCACCCTGGCAATCAGCCAGGATTCCAGAACCGCTGGAACCAGCCTGGTCGGTTCCCCCAGCGCCACCCTGGCTGTCGGCCAGGACCCCAGGTCTGTTGACACCCGCTTGGTCAGTTCCTCCAGCACCGCCTTGGCAACTTGCCAGAACCCTGACCCCACTAGAGTCTCCATGGACTGTTCCCCGGCTCCCCCCTGGCCTTCTGTTGGAGACTCTGGTCCTGGCCCACCATCCCTCCCCCTGATCCTCCTCCTGTCCACCTCCCTCCTGAGTTTTTGTGTTTTTTTTGTTTTTGTTGTCTGGTGGAGCGTCTGGTAGCCGCTCCTTTGAGGAGGGGTAATGTCATGATCACCAGTGAGAGTGCCCTATCAGCCACTAGAGGGCACTCCATCCCGGACTCTCATTTCCACCCATTGCATTCACTACATTACCCATAAGACACTTCCCTGGACTCATTAACCTCGTTCATTGCACTCAGCTGTTTTGTGTTTGTTCATTAGTGTCTGTCTATTTAATCTCAGTTGTTTCTGTCCTCAGTTGTGGTTTGTTGTATTTTGTTACGTGCACTTTTGTTTTCTCTGGCTTTCTGTATTGGACTGTTTTTGTGGAGTTTAACCTTTGCCTGTGCTCCGGATTACATGCTTGGAGTTTCCTGTAATAAACATCGCTGCACTTGGATCTTACCATCTTGTTCTTGTGTGCACCGTGACAATAACATACCATGAGTCCTGATAAATGCAATTTCTACTTCTGAAGTGCTTATTTTTATAAAGAACACTGATTTCTCACATAACGCAGTGAAGCAGCGACTGTATAGAGTGAATTATCGATTCTCGAGCCATCGATATCAACCAATTCAGCACCGCCACCATGGACAGCACCTGGTAACGTGGCACTTAAGAAGATATACCTTAAGCAACCTCCTAAGGGATAGTTCGGGGAACACGCCTAGAAACGGTACATCTTCAGTTAAGGTCTACCTTTAGAGTCTTCGTAGCGTGCTAAGAGACAACGTTATCGGGAAACTCAGCCCTGATGGGCTAGTGGCAGTTTCTCCGTTTAGGGTGCAAGAGGTTCCCGGTTCTAATCCAACCATATGTAACTCTTTTTTTCTCATTAAAACCAAAGATTTTCATCAGTGATTGTATATCAAGGGCAGGGATACGTTTATATGTATTTTGTTTTTTGTGATTTCAACGTATCGAATAGAGAGTCTCCGCAACAGCGATAGATTGAACTGCTAATCCGTGTGCACGAGCGCTGTGAACCCTGTTGCACGCGCCTCTGATAACAGTGACAACGAGCACTCAACAACATAATTTCAAACACAACACATCCCAGCGCCAAATCGCCTATTATTAACACAAATTGATAATCAACTAGAGGTGTTTATTTTGTATTAGATATCTGCGATAATCATTCTATTATTGCATAACAATACTAAATAATATAGGCCATTTCACCCTATATTATGTCCAGTGATATGGAGTGTTCTTGGCTCTTAGCTTTACCAATATACAAAGGTGAATGAATATAACGACTAAATATAGGCTTTCATCTCAGGCATCATCTTAATTTTGCTTTAATGTGAACATGATTAATATGTTACCTAAGTCTGTAAAATATTTCAGGATACTTTAGAACAACGCTACAGGGCTTTTATTTTGAAACGCACTTTTGTAGGCGGGAAATCTGCAATCTGT
The DNA here is from genome assembly GCA_036281575.1 of Ancherythroculter nigrocauda. Taxonomy (NCBI): domain Eukaryota; kingdom Metazoa; phylum Chordata; class Actinopteri; order Cypriniformes; family Xenocyprididae; genus Ancherythroculter; species Ancherythroculter nigrocauda. The sequence goes on along the minus strand of VTFQ01000003.1, from coordinate 36,085,638 downwards.
TTTGCATCTCATGAATAGGAGTTTTTACTAGTAATAATACAATTATAGAGCTCTGTAATTAGAATTGTTACTAGTAAGAATTGAATTAAAGAGCTCTCTAATTCAGTTTTTACTAGTAACAATTGAATTAGAGAGCTCTCTAGTGGAATTGTAGAGCTCTGCAATTGGATTATTACTAGTAACAATTGAATTACAGAGCTCTGCAATTGAATTCTTACTAGTAATAAATGAATTGCAGAGCTCTCTAATTGGAATTGTTACTAGTAAAAACTGAATTATAGAGCTCTACAATTCAGTTGTTACTAGTAAGAATACAATTGCAGAGCTCTATAATTCTATTAGAGAGCTCTACAATCATAATTGTTACTAGTAAAAATTGAATTATAGAGCTCTATAATTGTAATTGTTACTAGTACAAATTAAATTATAGAGCTCTTTAATTTAATTGTTACTAGTAAAAATATAATTACGACGAGTAACGCTGGAACGTTTTAATGCTGAAACGGCCTTCCATAGTAGTTGTGTTTACCGACTTTGATGAGGCCTGCTCTTTGCGCTGTCCATTCAGTTGTCATCAGAGGGAAAACCTCTCTCTATGATTGCGTTGGTTACCCAGATAGCAACAGACTCCGGGGCGGATCCGCCTTCAAGTCGCCAGCTCCGCTGTACGCTTCGATTCAATTCGGCAACGCGCAAAGATTATGCCCCGCCTCCGCGCAGCGCACTGTCAACTCGCGGACTCGTTACAGAAGCTGGGCGGATTCACTGACCGGACGCGCCTTTTTTCAACTGACGTCGTCGTCACTGAAACCTCCTTCACCGTGGAAAAGCTGGAGCCGGCAGGTCGGTGAACACTAAACACGGTAAGAATAGTTAAAATATGCTTTATTTTTACAGCGGTATCCAGTAACATTACCGTTCATTGCTTTGTTTGATGTTTTTAAAAATGACTGTGGCCAAGTTAGCTCTTCAGTGTCATTCGCGTTAACTTAGATTTGAGTGAAAAATTTGGCAAATAACCTTTTGAGTAAAACGCTATTTGGACAGAATTTCATAGCTTTCTGGGAGGTGGGGTGATTTAATAAACTGTTCGGGTTTCAGTCCAATCCTAAACGCAAATTTTCACCCCTTTCCAGTAAAATAGCAGGCGAGACAAGCTAATGTTAGGCCTAACGTTACCTGTTATATTTCACTGAACTTCTAGTTGTTTGAGTCTATTTTTTTTTGTTTACATGAGGTGGAGAATAGTCATATGTAATGTTGTTTCAGATAATTATTTCACATCCTATTAATTCATAATTAATAAATTACCGTGTGTTGTCTGTTGCAGCTTACAGCTCATTCGAGTGCCACCAGTGTGTTTTTTGGAGTAACGTTATTTCTTCTTTCTATATCTGAGGAAAGTAAGATTAAAAACCATTTTAAACTTGATTTAGCCAGCTCTTTTGTCAAATACTGATAATGGTCCACAACTACAGCTTTTAACATGTAATAAATGTGCCGTTTTAAAAGATTCATACCTATAATTGATGGGTTAAAGTTTAAAAACCCACTTGTATCAGTAAATTTAGTTCTAGTATACTAGTTTGTGTCTATTTTTGTTTACATTTGACAATTCTCCACCTCATGTAATGTTGTTTCAGATCACTATTTCAGATATTATCATATTAATTCATAATTAATAAGTTAGTGTGTGTGTGTGTGTGTGTGTGTGTGTGTGTGTGTGTGTGTGTTCTGTTGCAGCTTACAGCTCAATCAAGTGCCACCAGTGTGTTTTTGGAGTATTCTTCTTTCTATTTCATCTTTACCAAACGTCGGAGGAAAGTACAGTAAGATTAAAAACTGTTTTAAACTTGATTTAGCCAGCTATTTTGTCAAATACTGATAATGGTCCACAACTACAGCTTTTAACATGTAATAATTGTGCCATTTCAAAAAATTCATACCTATATTTTATGGGTAAAAGTTTAAAAACCTACTTTTTATGTTCACAACCTACTTTGTAGTTTAAAAACCCACTTGTATCAGTAAACTTTAGTTCTAGTATACTAGTTTGAGTCTATGTTTGTTTACATTTGACAATTCTCCACCTCATGTAATGTTGTTTCAGATCACTATTACATACCATAGAGAGGAAGTGTCACTGCTCCCTATGGAGGCCTCACCGAGCCATCAGATTCAATCAAAATATCTTAATTTGTGTTCTGATGATTAACGAAGGCCTTACGGGTGTAGAACGACATGAGGGTGAGTAATAAATTACATTATTTTCATTTTTGGGTGAACTAACCCTTTAACTATAATAAATTGACAGGATTTTTGTTATATTTTATATTTTATCCCTTGCAACTGTTGGGGGCTATGACACAAAACGTGTCACATGGAACATCCTTTCCCGCATTCAACCAGATGGAGTCCAAGAAGTTCCTCCTGTGTAAGTAAATGTAATAAATATTGCCTGGCTAAAAAATTTAAGCACATTTATTTTTTTGCCAACACATAATTTTTTTGTGATGTTGTTCAAAATGTATACAGCACTGTGGAGTAGCGCAGTATCTGCATGACTCGTCATAGACATAGAGAGAAGTATCTCCAGCTATAATGTTCTTCCGCAAGACGCATGCAGTTCTGTTTATTAACCGCTAGAGCACCAAAAGTTACATAGTGTACCTATAAATGTCAGATTGTACACTTTTGTTTTTAAAGCAGTGGTTATGTGTATCCTTTAAAAAAAAACTGGTAGCTTCAATGTGAATTAATTTTTTAAATGAAAAACTGCTTGTGTATTACAGGTGCTGTGAGAAAGAGCCATGTATCACGTACAGCCACTGATGAAGACATTACAAAACACAATACGATGGTTCAGCCTGGCAGCTGATAGGGGCACCGTCCCACTGTGAGCACCCAACAGTAGAGTTTCAGAGTTTCATTGGCTATGTTTACATGCACCAATTTTCGTCAATCCGAATGAATTGAATCTGATTGCAGATCTGTTTACATGTACTATAAACATTGTAATCTGATTCAAATATCCATTTATATTTGTTTTATATACATTCCGATTAAAACTTTGACGTCATGTCAATCACACTTGCGGTAACCCGGGTTTCGTCAACAGAGTCAGAGATATTGTCAAATGCAGCAAATCTTGGCAATATTAAGAGGATTTGGTATTTCCAATTAATGTAGGCCTGTTACATACTACTTGTTTATTATTATTACTATTAGGTTAGGCTTCTTTCTTTTATTATCAAATTAATATTATAATAAATTTGCCCCACAATAATTTCATAGCGCATCACCGCATAACTGCCATGCTCTGAGGATAATATAACTTATAAGATTAGGCTATTAGCTATCATTGAAAATGATTTAAACTTTTTTTTTAGGTCTTATACAATAAATTATAGGCTTATACTTAAAGTTATTAAGAGTGTCAATGAAAATTAAGCGCAGCTTTACTTCAAGCACCGACAACTTGTTTAACACAAAATACTATTATTTTCATTTGTTTCACTAGCCTATATGTACGGCCACAAGAGAAATAATTGAATTTAGACAGTTACATAGGCTACCGTTATCAGCATTTTATGTTGAAATTCGTCTCTGAGAATATGCTTTGTTAATGCAGCCTCAGACAGCTCCGTCACTTTTTACATTCACTTTTTGTGGTGAATACTGACTGAGTTTGAGACTTTTTCATCAGCATAACTCTTGCACAAAGTTTGGATGTTGCTTCTTGTGTGATATTCACTGACTCCCCTTCTTGTCTTAAAACGGAAGATTTCCAATATTGTGATGAAGGGATACATACGCCACTGCCTGTTGGCATACATCTTTACAACTAAAGACATGCACATGAACTTTAAATGCGTGTCAGCAGTGCACTGCGCATGTGCCCCAGAGGCTTCTGAATACGATTGAGAAAGTAGTCGGATTCAAGCGTTTACATGGTTATTTTTTGCTGTTTGATCGGATTAGAAAAGAAATAAACCACCCCTTCCAATCCGATTGAAATTTCATTCAGATCAATTAATCTGAATGTTAATGTTAATTTAAAATCGCAACAGTTACAATAAAATAAAGAAGGTACAAGTTTATTTTTAAATAAATGTTTTAATTGTTTTTATTTCTATTCAAGGAATCTTATGTTTCTATTCAAAGAATCTTATTTGTTTCTATTCAAAGAATCTTCAAAAAAATTCCAGTTTCTACAAAAAAATGAAGCAGTTTACAACATTAAGAGTAAATATTTGAGCAACATTTTTTTAAGTGTTATTTTTCATTAAATAAAATGTTTTTGGTACAATTTATGGTTGCATTTCATTTTCTGTAATTCTATTCAATACCTATTAATGTACATAAATAAAACTATAAAAATAGTAATAGTAATTACATACTGTAAATATTTACAGACTATTTTTATAGTTTTATTGTAAGTTTTTAATGATTTCATCATGTTTTATTAATATTAATAAAGGCAAACATTAAATATTCAAGCTTTTATATAGCAATCCAGTCTATCTGATGTTGGTCCATTAGATTTTAAATATCTCTGTGTAGCCAGTTTTGGCCAGAATACTATTTTGAGAGTGATCTGAAGGGTATCCAGACCAAATGAACCACATAAACGGGTCCAGATCGGATCCGCGGCGGATCAGCTGCTTCATAAACGGGTCCAGATCGGATCCGCGGCGGATCAGCTGCTTCATAAACGGGTCCAGATCAGATCCGCGGCGGATCAGCTGCTTCATAAACGGGTCCAGATCGGATCCGCGGCGGATCAGCTGCTTCATAAACGGGTCCAGATCGGATCCGCGGCGGATGAACTACTTTATCGGCGGACACGGGGCGGGTCTGCACCGGATCTGAACTGGATCTACAATCCTTATCTGTTCCGGATCCGCTGCGCTGTGCAAGTGGACTCAGTTCCGGACCCGTTTTGCGGATCCGTTCCGGAGGTTGTGATACCTCCGGGGCGGATCCGTTGCGGAGTCAGTTTGCTATCTGGGTAGTTATTTTCACAGCTAGAATATGACGGCTGCGCAAATAGATTTTTAAATGCTCCTAGTTTTTATTATATTTATTACGGGTATTGTAATTTCAGGGATGAAAAAAAAAATTACAGACATAAATGAAATGCGGGACACTACTTAAGTCTTGCGGGAAGCGGGACAAAGCTCCCAATTTCGGGACTGTCCCGCAAAATCCGAGACGGGTGGTCATCTTGACTTGATTTCCACCCCGTTCTCACTCACGAGGGGTCCGATACTGCCGCATGTCCAAGAGATACTGGCAGCAAACGCGGGACATTCTAAGTGCTTAACGTGAAAAATATTAATGTGGCTTAATGGTGATATTGGAGGAGCAAATTCACTACACCTTATAAGCAGCCCACTATGAACACAATTAATAACACGTTAAGCATTTTCCTAGAAAATAAAACACAGTTATGAAGAAAACGCTAATGCATTAAGACACTGATATTAAATTACCAATGAAGATGTGCAGACAAGCAGGTCAGGCCGAAGGCAACGCGCTTTCAATGTTCAGCGTTTTCCACTTGTAGAAAACCGTAAACGCGTAACTTTATATTGTCCCTCCATTTTGTTTACGTTGCAGTTATAGCAGATGCTAGTGATGACAAGAAAATGTGTGAGAAAATGTAGTTTCTCCCTGGTTGTTGTTTTAGTAGGATTAAGCCACGTAAAGCGTAATGTCCAGTGACACCGTAACGCATTGCTTTCAATGAGAAATGAGAAATATTTCATGACAGACCTCCACTGAGGCAAAGGGCATGAGAATTTTGTCTTCACGAAATCACATATTCGGGTATAATTTTGTCATCATAACAAATGTTGGTATATTTTCAATTTGAACAGCATAGCATAGCTATAAAGTGACTCCTAATCCCAAACAATTTCTCAATATAAAACTATGTAAAACACCTAACAGTGCCAGACAAAAAAAGTCAGTAATTTAGATCGTTTTGGCCTTTATTCACATAAAACAGAGTAAAAAGCAAAATGACGGGATTGAGACCACAAGCGGGAACTCATGTTAGAGCGCTAAACAAGAGGCTATAAGGTTTAGAAATTTAATGTTTAGGTTAAAATATAAATGTACAAATAATAATAGTAATTTAATGAATGAAAATTAATCAATGTCATTTAGGTTGGCTCTTGAAGTGAGTCATTCTATTGACGCCAGAGGAAAAAGAGGGCGCTTTAACGTCTGTGTATATGACGCAAAACACTGTAAATTAAATTTAGCATTTTTACATATTAAATAACAACTTGTATATCATTAATGTTATTTTTAATAAAATATTAATCTTGCATAAAGAAAATTGGCTTGTATTTGCTAATTATATTCATCAATGTTAAAATAAAAAACAAAGAAACCGCATTTTCCATATTTCATTTCTGGTTTAAAAAAGGAAAAACGAATGGACGCAAAAGTACACGGACCTACCTCCCAGCTAACAAAAAAAGGTCCCCAGAACGTCCCCTGAATGGCCTCTGCGAACGTCCCCCGAACGTCCATGTGTAGGGTCCTCTGGCTGTCCCGGGGACGTCCGCAAAGACGTCCTCCGGACGTTCACGGGGACGTTCACAGGACGTTCAGCGGCCATTCGGGACGTTTAGGGGACTTTCGATTAAGTCCTCTTATTGTTTTTTATTTTACTTCTAGGTTAACAAAAGAACACAAACACGTTGTAAGGAGAAAAATACATTTATTTATTTATAATAAATTAGCAGTTTCATAATTGTTGTGCTCTTTCCGTGTGTGTGTTATGCAGTTGTGCACGCGCGTCTCTCGTTGTCAGCTGTGGTAGTCCGATGGCAGTTTTTTCGATGGCTTCTAACCTAAAACCACGGGCGGACTGGCCATCTGGCATACCGGGCACTTTCCCGGTGGGCCGACGGTCGCCGACCGCAAAAAAAAAAAAAAAAAAAAAAAAATTCTCTGGGCATATGAAAGTGGTAGGCCTAGATCGCGGCCCAATACTTTTTCAATTGACACTGGGCTGCTGGCCCAAAACACTTTAGTCAAAAATATCACATAGGCTAGTTATTTTTTTCCTTCTGACAGACGCGACTCATAAAACATGTAGCTCAGCGGCCCATTGGTTGTTTTCTTGATTGACACTGGACTGGCCCAATCAGGACCCCCCCCCTATCTGAGTGCTGTCCCCCCCAAAAAATATAATTAATAACCACGAGTATTGTGCATAAATTATATAAACTTAAAATAATTATGTAAGTAGTAAAGCAATACAAACGCAAACGGCGTTTTAAGTTTAGGAACATTTTGAGTCACCCCTCCCTTGCCTCACAGTGGTTTGGTCCACCGCGCACGTCACACTCGCTTGTGTGTAGATTCTGTAGAAATCCGGCGGCGCCGGCGGGAGAGAACAGTTCTACAGACAGATGAGTTCCAGTAAGTCGGCTGTCAAGGCTATTTTATTCAAAAACATCGGATGAAGTGATTATTTTCTCTTTAATGCTGACGGTGCTGAGTAATTAGTCATAACAACAACAACAAAAAAAAGATGATAACTGATGATTTTTTCCCGTGAGTCCGCTATTTTAGCGATTAAAATGTTACCTAGCTTGTTTACCATAGCTTGTTGGATATAAGTCACCCACACCAACAACAAGTAACATTGTGATAAGAATATGTAAACTGTAATAAGGCTAATAGATTTACTGTTGTGTGTTGGGTTATGCTCAGTGTGTATTCATCGTATTTTGGTGACTTGGTTGTAAACAACTTAAAAAAAAAAAAAAAAAAAAAATATATATATATATATATATATATATATATATATATATATATAATATAATTAAATTATATAATTAGTAATAACTATATAGTCATGAAATTATATAGCCTACATATATAATGAAATTATATAATTAGAAATATATAACTATATATTCATGAAATTTTATATATATATATATATATATATATATATATATATATATATATATATATATATATATATATAGCGGAAGGACGGGTGGTATTTGTGATCTTATGTGGTGGTGGGCCGGTCTGGGCCAAAATACCAGGGCCGATTTTTGGTCCCAGTCCATCCCTGCCTAAAACGACAAAATGAACACATTCAATAATGTTTCAGGTATCGTTTGTCTATTAAGAAACATTTGTTACTGACAATTTGAATTCGTGAGACCAAGATTAGCGCACATTTGAAGATAGGCCGTAACGGTCAGCCGCGACGGACAACAACTTCAGCAAACGTTTGTAAATCTAATCTTGTCATATAATTTAAACTTTACAAGATAAACAGTGGTTATGGTAGCTAATGTCTGCTAAACTAAAATTTAAAATACCTTTTCGACCGACGAAAGAGAAAACTCAAGGCCTCATCTGAGAAAATCACCGGCAGGACCGTTAACTGTCGACTCAGCCGAGCGTTGCCATGGATACATGCGCGTAATCTAAAGAATGACGTCACTCGATCGTCACTTGCTTGTATCTCACAGTGTGGCTATATTACACTTTTTGCCACATGCTATACCTTTCTTATGTGTAAAAAATAAAGTAATTTTTTTAAAATAACTTTTCTTTAATAAAACCATGTTTGACAGGTATTTATGGGTATAGGAATTGTCTTACCTGTGTTATTTTCCAATTTCTTTGCCAGCAAAGTGCTTTTCCATTCTTCATCTTTTCTTTGGCTGCATTCATCAGTTGAAGTCATTAACATTATTTTATGTCCCATTCTTATATTATCCCACATCTTATATTCAGTAGCCTACTATTGGGGGGCATCATGATTTTAATGTTTAAAATGATAACTGCTGAAAGCACACATGATCTGATGACATCTTTAATTAGTTAGTAGTAGGTTGAAGTTAATGCTTCATTTTACAATGAATGGGTCAATCTACAGAAAAGTCAACTTTTCTGTCCCTTTACAGAAATATTACACTTGAAAACACTTTTTTTAATATTGAAAACATTTTTTTAAATATTTTAATATGAAACAATATTTGAACAATTAAACCTTCTTGCGCATCAATGTGGCAGTATTTGTTTTTTAATTATAAAAATTCCAAACAGCACAGAAGTGCTCGTCCCCACAGTCATGTGGGAAAGTGCTTTATTTTGAGCTCAGAAACAGGGTTTAAATTCAATAATATGCATAACTGTCAAATATATTATGTAAATGACATAAAAAAACAAAAACAAATGCTGAATAAATATTATAAAATATATTAAAAAAAACCCTGGTGTTGTGTCACTGGTGTTACCTTTAACAAAAATCTCTTATTTTGAAATAAAAATCACACTGTTGACATCAATTGACTACCTTCTTCCTATTTCCTAAAGAGATCCATGAAGAAAGACACATGGAAAGTCCACTATCTCTTTTCAGTTATCAGAAATTTTAATTAGAAAATCATAATTTCATATGAAGCTTTTAGTTGAAGTCACTGGTGTGACCTACTTTATTATTAGGGAATTTTAAAAAACTAGAATACAAATGGATTAAACTACTTAATTTAGTGAATATACCATGATTGACAACATGTGGATTGATACCTTGCAGCAGCCATAAAATGCATTTTTCATGAAAAATGTCACTGGTGTTACTGTCACTGGTGTTGTTTATAGAAAAAAAAACTTTATTCAAAGCTATTTATTTAGTTATTTTGCATAAAATAGCACTAAATAATGTGATTCTAACTTTTTTCCTATTGTTAATCCTCCTTTGGTCAGATATGGCTAAATTGAGGGTATTTGGCTAAACTGAGAAGCTGAGAAGCAGCGACTTTACGGACAGCGTATTTTACAGACATTTTTAAAATGTTGTTTATGATCTTTTACTGACTGCTTTCACTAAGTGTCAATGAAAAGTCTTTGTATAAAAAATGTAAAAAATTTAGTCTCCTCTCCTTGATTATAGTTGAAGAATAAGTAGGCTATTTGGTCGTATCTGTCACTGGTGATTCATTGTGTCACTGTTGTTACTGTTTTTTGTCTGTCTCATTAAATAAAATGTGTCATATGTGACATGATAATACTTTTACATTCATTGAATTCTGCTAAACTCAAGAATTAAGATGTAAAGGATTGCATTACTTGTTTATAACTGTTTTTCAAATATATCCATTGTTATAACAAATACATGCATAATTAAATTAGCATAATTCAATCACTTTTAACTAACCTGATTGAAAAAAAAAACACAATCTCCTTATTTTTTTCATTATCTTTTTTTCTGTAACTCTGACTGCATGTGCTGAAAAAAATTGAGAAATATAATTTCATAAAAAATTTTAAAATGCCAGAGAAGTATGGTAACACCAGTGACAAAAAATGGTACATGCTGTCTTTAAATGCACAAAATAATAATAATAATAATAAATCATAAAGCTGTAATTTGTATTCATAAAGTCAATGTGTAATATAATAATGTGGTCTAAGTTTAAACGTTAGAAAAAGAAATACATTTTAAGACATTTTGTCATACCAAAAGTGGACTTTTCTGTAGAATGACCCGAATTCAACTATTTTTACTTGAAGTAAAACCATAATATATACCTACACAACAAAACAATCATGGTTTCTGTAAATCCATTATCATGTTTAAAGGGATTTTTAAGGAACACAACCTCCTTTAAATCCAGTAGGTTTAGTTTCATTTGCCCTTTGTCTGAATTTCAAGGTGTCAGGTCTGTTGATAAAAGGCAACGCTGTTTTTTTTTTTTTTTTTTTACAAGTGTTGTTATGGAAATACCAGATGAGGGACGTCAGTAGGACTTTTGCAAACTAGCAAGGACTTGAATGTCCTCCGAACGTCCGTCAGCGAACGTTACAAAGCGGACCAAACGCGGACGTCCCCCGAACGTCCTCCGAACGTCCGCCAGCGAACGTTACAAAGCGGACCAAACGCGGACGTCCCCCGAACGTCCGCCAGCGAACGTTACAAAGCGGACCAAACGCGGACGTCCCCCGAACGTCCGCCAGCGAACGTTACAAAGCGGACCAAACGCGGACGTCCCCCGAACGTCCGTCAGCGAACGTTACAAAGCGGACCAAACGCGGACCTTAACGGACGTTCACAACGTCCGGGGGACGTCCCTTGTTTGCTGGGCTGGACCCAGGGGCGGACTGGCCATCTGTGTGATCTGGAGAATCACAGAACGGCCGGTACTCCAGGATGGCCGGCGGGCCGGCCCACCACCCGCCTCGCACGCAGTCATCATCTGTTTTTTCCCCCCACTAATCCGTTTCACACTCCAGTACTGTAGGTGGCAGCAATGCACCTTTAAGTTGGATGCCAGCTGCACTGGCCGTGGCTGCCAAGTAAGCAGCAAAGACATATGAGTATTCAAGTTAATCTAATATGCTTTTAACACAACATCTAGTCAACATCAGTGCTTTTGCTATAATTTGGATGGTATAGTATCATGAGCCACAATTAAAGTCTTGTGACACTCATGCCAGGCGTTATTGTTGTTGTTGTCGAGTTTCCGCACGCCGATTGCTTTGGGCCAGGCCTAGTCAAAGTCCAGGGCCGTTTTTTAGTCCCAGTCCGTCCCTGCCTGGACCTTTATGCAATTGCTTCATGTTGCGTTAAAAGATAATGTCAGGTAAAAGGGAAGCAAAAACGGTCCGTGTAACGCTTCACAATTCAATTTTCAGACCATACAATGCAAATGAAAAATTGAAACCAGACGTTCATTTTTCCTGTTTTTCGGTTACATCATCAATGGATATTTGCCATTTTACCCCCTTTTTTCAATTTTACTCTGCTAAATTATGACTTTAGAAACAATCATTTGAATAAATGAAATCTAACCGATTTTATATTTTTCCATTTTTTGTCTTGTAATTTGCGCCGTGGGCTGTACCATTAGCACGGGGGTGTGGCCGGGGACTACTATCATCTCATTGATGTAACTGCTTTATTTACACTGCATGCATGTTGAGGAGTAGTTTAAAAGAATGAACACAAAGGATGACCTTGTTCACCCAAGTGCTATCATTTTTAATTATTAATATATTAACTGTGCTTAAAGCAGTCTCGGAATGACCATCGCGATCAGCTGGGAAAAGTGAAATCCCGCTGGCCTGGCTGATTTGTATATTTTCGCTTGGTAGTATTTTTATCTTTCATATTGACGTGAAGGATCTAGGCTAGCAAGCGCTGCTCGATCTTCTGCCCATCCCTCTGAAAATGAACTGGGATCTCGCGGTTGTATAACCTACCAAGTAAAATACACCCCCTGACCAAGGGTATAATGTATATTAATAAAATAAAGTAATAACGAATAAGTAAATACAAACAAGCTGGACAATGTGTCAAAACAGCCAAGCCACCGGGATTTCACTTTTCCCAGCTGATCGCGATGGCCAGTCCGAGACTGCCTTAAGCACAGTTAATATATTAAAGGGCACCTATTATGCCCCTTTTTACAAGATGTAATATTGGTCTTGGGTGTCCCCAGAATGTATTTGTGAAGTTTCAGCACAAAATACCCCACAGTTAATTTATTATAACCATTTGAAAATGTCATTTTTGGGGCCTGTTTTAAAAAGAGCTGTTTTGGTGTGTACCACCTTAAATATAAATGAGCTGCATATCCCCGCCCTGCCTTTGGATGAGGGCGTAACTTGCATACCTATGGCAATAAACAGTCGGTAGAAGCAGAATGGCTGAGAGTGAGAGACCCGCTGTTTTGTATGGCATTCAGCCGTACATGTTTGAACCGGAATCAGACCCAGATGATGAAAAGACTCCGGCAGAAGAAACACAATTAAGCAGGACGTCTCTGAATGGTTATTTGATACATTTATGTACTTATAGAGTTTTAATCGCATCCCCTTTGCAATTATGGATGTGCAACACACACACACACACACACTGTGATAACGTTCGCGCAATTTTTTGAAACTACAAACACAAATACTGTGATAACGTTTGCTAAGTACGTTAGATACACACTATACAAACAAGGTTTAAATTATATACACAGACATTCTACGACGACGACAACAACTTTAGACGCATTTGTTATTGAATTGGCTGACATCGACTGAAATGACTATTTGCTCAAAAAACATTAAATACACTTACTTCTTCTGGAGGTGATGTTGGATCGCGAACAGTAGGCAACGATCCACACTTGAGGATTAACTTTGAAGCAAGACCTGCTTTGAATTGACCCTCGTTCTCAAAACAGTCAGTCAAAAAATGATTTGCGCAAACATAAACGTATTTTGGAATTTTGAGTGGCGCCTTTCCTTCGTAAATAAAATCCATCCACTGCATTTTCAGTGGCTCTGATGTCGGAAGTAAGTGAAAACTACTATGTTCATTATTACATCCCACAACAGAACACTTATGTTTCTTAGGAGACATTACCGGCTGTCGTTGAAACAATGGAGGATGGTTGACAGATCACCGACGGCGGGGTCTATGCCAAAACCAGATTGTCAATCAAACCACGTGGGTGGGGCTTAGCGCAATTCTACGTCACAGTGAGAGCAATCTTAGAACAGGGCGTTCTGAGACAGTGCTTATGAATTATTGAGATTGTAAAAAAACCATTGGGTGGATTTTTCTCATTCTAGGGTGGTTTTGCTCACACACTGCCAACACACATTTATGGTCAAACACCATGTAAAAGTGAATTTTGCATAATAGGTGCCCTTTAATAATTAAAAATGATAGCACTTTGGGTAAAAAAGGTCATCCTCTGTGTTCAGTCTTTTAAACTACTCCTCAACATGCATGCAGTGTAAATAAAGCAGTTACATCAATGAGATGATAGTAGTGCGCGGCCACACCCCCGTGCTAATGGTACAGCCCACAGCGCAAATTACAAAACAGAAAATGGAAAAATAGAAAATCGGTTAGAATTCATTTATTCAAATGATTGTTTCTAACGTCATAATTTAGCAAAAGTAAAATTGAAAAAAGGGGGTAAAAATGGCAAATATCCATTGATGATGTAACCGAAAAACAGGAAAAATGAACATCTGGTTTCAATTTTTCATTTTTGCATGTGCATTGTATGGTCTGAAAATTGAATTGTGAAGCGTTACACGGACCCAAAACATTCTTGATATTTAATGTTGCGTCTAATGGTTTTATTTCTTCAACAGCTTAAAGTTTAATGCACGTTCGTGTTGTATAGCAACAGGCCATTTCACGTTTATTTTCACGCACCACTTACTGTGTCTATATTAATAATTTTGTTGGCGATTCACAGTCTTTTAATCCATATAATTTGTGCTGTCATTAATAATGTCTGCGCGCTTATAGCTGTACTTGTAACGGTATAGAGAGAACACAAAGCAACACCAGTTCAGCGCAGTTTATATCTGTGTGGTGGCGCAACAGGTAAGCCGAGTGCTCTTGTGCGACATTGATCCAGGCGACCTGGTTTCGATTCCAGCCCGTACTGGTTCCGGCATTCAATATACATATAAATCTGTTCCCATTGTCACAATGATGTTCACTGGATAAGTAAGTTACTGGTATTCTGGGGCTGTCTGTAAAAGGCATATTCTAAAGCTGTAACTTTATTTATAAATTATAAATAGTGTGCCTATTTGAAGCACACTATAATGATGCCATTAGCACACTACAAGTTAACTTGGAATGCCATTGCAATGTATTTTAAAATCACTACAAGTTTGTTATCAGTATAATATTAATGTATGTTCAACACTCTTACAATGTAATTGAATTGCAATTCTAATGTCACCAAAATACATTTAAAGTTTATGCTGAGTGAAATCTGCATTTCAAAATTTAAATACAAGAGTATATTTAAAGTGTACTTAAGTATACTTGGAATAGTTCCACTTTAGCACAAACAAGTATATTTAATACAACTTTAGTTGAACTTAAGCACTGCTTTTGGACAACTAAAATGAATTTAGTACAAAGTTAGTTGTTCCAATTTAGCAGACTTTTAGTATACCAATTTATAGCATGCCACAAGTACATTTAGTTATACTAAAGTACATACGAATAAATTGTGCTTAAGTATACTATTTTTTCACTAGGGTAGTTTTTGTTATTTTTGGACCAAAATGTATTTTCGATGCTTCAACAAATTCTAACTAACCCACTGATGTCTCATGGACTACTTTGATGATGTTTTTATTACCTTTCTGGACATGGACAGTATACCGTACATACATTTTCAATGGAGGGACAGAAAGCTCTCGGACTAAATCTAAAATATTTTAAACTGTGTTCCGAAGATGAACGGAGGTCTTACGGGTTTGGAACGACATGAGGGTGAGTCATTAATGACATAATTTTCATTTTTGGGTGAACTAACCCTTTAATGCACTTCCATGCTGCATCTAAGGGGAGGGCTTTTATGGCAAGTATAGTTGTAATTTAAGCCACATAAACATGTGTTATGCATGTGTGTTATAATGGATTGGCACATCCTTTGCCATATTTGCCACTCCTGGCTTAGCCTTTACAGAGGCAGCAGGCTGTGGTAATGACAGTGGAGCTAGCCAGTAGCGAACAGGAGGTGTAGGTGTGAGATCAGGGGGCCTATGGTCCCATGTGAAATTGTGACCATCACCGTGGCCCTAGCCAGCCCCTTCTACCATCTGTAGTCTCAGCAGGGAGCCCCCCCTCCCCCCCCCCACGCACACACACACACATGCACACAAACACATGTAGTTCAATACACAGAGAGAGAGAGAGAGGCACTATATTAACATACTATATTAACATCCACAAGGGTCTATAACCGTCCTGTGTGCCACGTCATACTCATTTACGTATTTGACAGCTTTTTACAAGACAACTGCTCATTACTGTTTGCCAGATATTTGAATTAATTGTGAAGTTTGAGTCAACAGTATGACCAGTTTACACATATAATAAAGCCAACAAATTCATTGGGGAGAAATCTCAGAGACAAGCATGGGATACGTGTTGTAGTCTGAAGTCCCCATTAGTTAGTTAACAATTCAGGTGGGTGCAGATGTCTAAGCATCTGGATGTAACAATGCATGATCTCGCTTTACCCTTTAGTTTACCTTTTTTTTCTCTCACATATCTCTGCATGTCCTGTTTTACATAGACTGTCTATTCCTATTCTCAACTTTTGGACCATCTTCATTATAGGTTCTCAAAAGATTAATTCTTCCTTTGTCATGCCCTTGCTCTTTCTCTCTTGGCCTTGGCTTGCCTTCCCTCTTATCTTTCTGGCCCTTTGGCTTGAGATGCACGTAGCAGAATGGATCACTCCTTTCTCTCTCTTTGCGCTCCTCTTTGACTGACTCTTGTCCTTTTGCTCCAGCTGGCTGATGGGTTCATTAAACTCATCGCCATGCCAAGTCTCCATGATGCTTTGGTTAAATCAAAGGGGTATGTGAGAAGTGTATGTGTGGTTTGCAAAGGGGTAGCTTGCTACTCCCTTGGGATCTATTTTGCTATTGGCATGACCACATGGTAGTGTGCAAAGTGGGAAAAATATTTTGGCTGGGTTTTGATTTGGGTCTCTTGCTTTAATGAACTTGTTTTTGAATCGGCTCTTTCATTAGTTCCTTAATTAAAAAGATCTATCCAGACTCTTTACACTGATGATAGGTTGGTGGCTTTGTAGTAAATTGGTGAGGTGATTTATTATAGGCTACTGTTAAATTTACTCTACTATAGCCTAAATGGAGAAAGGTATAACTTATAAATGGTTACATAAATCTCATAAAAGTTAACTTGAAGGCATCTTTGCACATGAAGAAGCTGAAGGTGTTTTTCACACTGTTTGAATGGCTGGGATTCTAGCATTTATCTGTGTAATCATACCATAGAACTGCCTCTGGTAACATTTTACAATAAGGTTCATTAGTTAAACATTAGTTAATGTATTAACTAACATGAACTAACTATGAGCAATACATTAGTTACTATATTTACTAATCTTTGTTAACGTTAGTTAATGAAAATACAGTTGTTCATTGTCTGTTCGTGTTAGGGCTGGGCGATATATCGCATGCGATTGTCACGTGCATTTCGTCAGTAAAGCCGAACCTGATTACCGCTAAATCGCCATCACCTGCTTTCAAATGGAGCGACATTTAATAGACAGAGCCGTAGTTCACTGACAAGCTACGCAATATCGCGTTCATTATCGAAGGCGATTCATCTGCGATAATGAACATGATATTGCGTAGCTTGTCAGTGAACTACGGTTCTCTCGCATGCAATATATCGCCCAGCCCTAGTTCATGTTAGTTCACAGTGCATTAACTAATGTCAACAAGATTTTAATAATGTAATGTATTGAAATTAACATTAACAAAGATTAATAAATGCTGTATAAGTGCAGTTCATTATTAGTTCATGTTAACTAATGTAGTTAACTAATGTTAACTAATGAACCTTATTGTAAAGTGTTACCCTGCCTCTCTGGTTCTAATTATGCTGCTGTAATTACAATATTGTAATAGTGCTGCTTATGTTTAGCCTAAAATAAACAGATCGTCTTCTGATTACAGCACTTAAACTTTAATACTGAGAGGGTACACAATAATGTGGTCCATTGTGCAGAGTTATGGAACATGCCTTCAGTTTCTT
This sequence comes from Ancherythroculter nigrocauda, assembly GCA_036281575.1. Classification (NCBI taxonomy): domain Eukaryota; kingdom Metazoa; phylum Chordata; class Actinopteri; order Cypriniformes; family Xenocyprididae; genus Ancherythroculter; species Ancherythroculter nigrocauda. Next base: position 36,068,036 of record VTFQ01000003.1, on the reverse strand, counting down.
ATGCTGTGAATCTACACAAATAAAAACAGACCTCCACATGAGTCCAGTTGAAAGACTGAAATGTGTGCCTATTATATTTGTGTAAACATGTGACTCAGGTACAAGAGGTCTATAATCAGCCAAGCAACACTAATGAACTTGCACAATGAATGCGATCACAAACATAATGACACAAATCAACATCATGCTGTGCCTAGCAGCAGAACCTGATTTTGCTGAGTTCAACATGTTCCTGTGTCAACATTTTTGTTGATCCTGGAACAACATTCAAATCAACCAATCAGATTTGAGGGACAAGTTTACAGATTATGTCAAGTTTAGGCTTAAAATCATGAATTGGCACTTCTACATCAGTGTTATTATTTCCCTCTGACTTTTGGGATAACTTATGGGTAGGGTTAGGTTTAGGGGTAGGAATAGGGTTAAGGCTAAATTTTCAGACTGGAATGTTGTTCCAGGATCAACAAAATATGTTGACCCAGGAATGCATCTAACTCTGCAAAATCAGGACGTGCAAAACTAGCAACCAGAACCATACTGATGGTGACTGCAATTATATTTAAAAAGTTGTTGCACATGGCTGTGTAAATTCCCTCTCTATCGCTTTGTCACGGCATTAGTTGTACTACTCAAGCTGGACTATGGACTTATGTTTTTTTCTGCATTGAAAATATTTTGGTGACCACTAAAATGAATCTTTGTCCCGGCAAAGATTTATTTGATCATTTATTTTGATCTTTAAGGTACCCGCTAATAGCTAGCTGCTTTATTAAAACAGTATTTATTAAAAGTACTGCGTAATTAAAACAAATTTCCAGCATTATAATGTACCTGTCAGTCTGTTAGTTTCAGTTTTCAAGGACTTTCAGTTTGTTTTCTATTGTCAGTTTCCCGCCACTTATCTGTATCCTTGGTTACCGTCATCATTAGTTCATTTATGTCAGCTATGTCCCATTAATTACCCTTGTTATGTTTGCTACTTAAGTTCCTCCCGTTCACTCAGTCTTTGTCCGATCACCGTCTGTGTATGTTGTGCTGCACCTGACTGACTGACTGCCTGCCTGCCTGTTGGATTGTTCATTAAACCTGTCTTTTGGATTTATTCTCTTCGTCTGTGTCTGCCTTCCTGCAACCCAACGTGACAGATGATCGGAGTGCCTGATTTTGATGAACGGGCCAAGTTCAACACTGTGGCCCAGGAAAGCCACGATTTTTTTTCGTTTGTTATAAACTTTTGTTTTTTGGCCATCCACAGCGTGCTGGAGGATGAAGCCCTCAAGACCCTGTTCTGGATCAGGGCCAACTTCCATAACACCATCCACCTTCCAGACACCACCGGACTTAATTGGAGGGAAGCCGTCTTAAGGTGTCTGGAGAGCGTGCGGTCCCGATCCAGAACCCCGCCAGACCCAGAGCCCAGCTCATCACCACCGCAATTGACGATGCCTGAGCCCCCCACAGACTGGAAGCTTCCACCTGCTGCGACGTTAGAGTCTACAACCGAGGATGGAATGGTGGAACTCAACATCGCCCCGGAGCCGAAGCACCTCAGTGAGTCTGACCAGGGGTGTGAGCTGACGTCACCGTCCATCGCTGTGGGAGTCCTTGTGGAGTTCGAGGGGATGGATGTGAGCCTCCGCCAAGCCTGTCACCCAGTCATCATCGTCTCCCATTAGTCCCGCCGTGTCACCCTCCTCTCAGTGGCAAGGTTACATCGTGGTCCTGCTGGGAGCCTACTCCTCCTCGACCCGTCGACCTGGCTCCTGCGACTACACTCCTCCTTCCCTTGAATCCGGCATTGACCATCAAGCATTCGGACTCGCCAGGCTCCCTTCCTTCACCGCCTCGGACTTCCATCTGCGCAGTGGGCTCCACCCCACAGTGGGTTCCTTTGTTCAGTTTCCCGCCACTCATCTGTATTCTTGATTACCGTCATCATTAGCTCATTTATGTCAGCTATGTCCTATTAATTACCCTTGTTATGTTTGCTTCTTAAGTTCCTCTTGTTCACTCAGTCTTTGTCCGATCACCGTTCGTGTATGTTGTGTTGCACCTGACTGCCTGCCTGCCTGTTGGATTGTTCATTAAACCTGTCTTTTGGATTTATTCTCTTCGTCTGTGTCTGCCTTCCTGCAACCCAACGTGACAGTACCTATAAAGTATGTATAGGTGTAGGTATAAGGGAACATTATGTAAAGTTTGGGTAATAAAGGGGTAACAACCAGGAAAATTAACAAATTATTTATACTGTATAAGTATTTTAGAGATAAGGAGTACTTATTCTAATATTATATGATGAGCAACTTAGCGAGAACATACACTGTGTAGCTTTTTGTTATAATAGTGTACTAATACATAAAGGCTTTTTTTTTTTTTTTTAATTACGGGGTACAAATCAGTGCTTTTATACAGTATTTTTTTGTATAGCAAAAGTGCAGCTGTTTTAGTTTGGGCTTCTGTGTTTCAAGCGCCAAGTAAAACTAAAACTATTACAAATTTGTTTGTTATTTTGTTTTGTTTCTTTTTTAAAAAAATACTGGGGGAATATACTCTTTTTCCATGTAGTTACAAGGTAAGTGGTGCTTGTTACCCTCTTGTTCTTAAGTTAGAGGGTAAGTGTGACATTGCGGGCTGTAAATTGAAGTGATGCTTACCCGCTTGTTCAATGCAGTTACAGGTTAAGTACAATAAAAATACATACACAATCTGATATCATTGACTCTGAAACCTTTATTTGAGAAAACAACTTAATTCAAAACAGCACCAGCTCCGAGTAACACCAAAACATTGCTGGGCTAGAAGTAAGAACCGCTTGAATCAGGGGTTGGGGGCAGGGTTACCATGACCAACAAGAAACTTGTGACCACTATTTTTGAAATGGCAGCTAATTGTAGGGTCTGCACAGTCTCAAGGATGAGCAGGTCCCACCATAAACTGTGTTTAAGCCTCAATTCACGGAACTTTGGTTTGTAAATCTTACATCGATTCCGGCCCGGCAGACACTAATGGATCACGAGACTCTTTTTTATGACTAATGCGATAAGTCCCGAACCTCTCCTCCGCGACTTCAAAGGAGATGCGAACACCACGGGTCGGGTTTCGAGGAGACAGGACCGCATTCCAAACAGTCATAAAAAGGAAAATACACGCACGCACCCACAGACACACACACACAAAGCCCTACATAAAGACTGTATACACAAATATTATACCTGCAAAAATGAATGTATCTGCCACTATGGTGCTTGTTGCATGTATGTGTTACTAATGTAGAATTGTAGAATTGACTGTAGTAGGTTAGTTTTCATGTTAAACGATAGTATTAGAGTAGAAAGTGTATCTTCTTTATGGGATGAGAGACACCTGTCGAGTTTGATCTCTCCGTAAAGCTGTGAGTCCGAGCTATTCACCCATGTACGTTACATTTCTGTCAAATGCATCGTTCAATGTTTAATAGCACTGTGAAGAAAATGCACCAATTCGACATACCATAAATTAGCTCGTTGGACAGGACAAAGGGATGTGGAAAACCGCCAAATTGCAACGCTATCATTGGAGGACGTTATCAAGAAGGCGTTCTGGCCTGTTGTCCTTAAAATACCAGGACACACGTCTTTTCGATGCACAAGTTTTCTGCACGAGTTCCTGCCTTCAAGACGGACTCTCTTCTTTATTTTCCGGTCATATTACAACAGTTAAACCTTCGTTTGAAACTTCGCCGAAACAACCTCCGGAAGAAGAAACAACTATCAAACCGAGCACTCCGAAACTCTAAGCACCCCAACGAACCTATGCAAGTATAACGTTTTACAATCTTAAATGCTGAGTTTCCTTGCTGGCTCTTAAAGGTGACTGTTGCAATTTGCCATGCTTTGATCATCTCTTTCGTTTCTGCCTTTACTTTCACCTATATGTACTTGTATCTACTTGTGTCCATTTATCCGTATAACCTTTGTATTACCCGTTCTATATATTAAATTCATCATATCCATGCTTATTTTGTTCACTTGCTCATTTAGCCACAACCTAGTCACTTTAATGTTCTGATTCTAATATCCTGGCTTTACATTTGGATGCTACCATAGAAATTTATCTTCGTGGCCAGAGGGTAATATTTCTGTCGTAAGAGTCTGTGGAACTTACCGGTTTGCTGGACGGACCGATAGTTCTCTACATAATTGTTAAAACAGAACTAATCATATATGTGATTGATTATAATTTGTTGTAGTTAATTCACCATATATGGTTAATTCCCCCTTTGGTCGGTATGTGCATAATAATAATTCATAAAACCTTATGAATTATGATATTCATATTCCACCCATAAATTGATTAATAACTGTGCAAATCGTCACATATATTTGGTGGAGAATGCGGGCACGTTTTAAACTTGGTTTTGATGTATGAGCAATCTAGAATAAATAATTGTGTGATTTGATGTGTAACGCGCGCTATATACTTCAGTGAGCTGACACGCGTCCCTCACTTTGAAGATACGTTAACAAACTGCTTTGTGCCTAAAAACACGGTAGTAAATTGTTGAACGTGAAATACACTGCAGTCCATTAATATTTCAAGCTCTTATCTGTGAAGGACGACAATCTTTGCAGTAAGTTAACAGTTTTGAATATTAATTTCCGCTTGAATAAACGAATTGAGTCGTATTCAGCGCTTTGAAAGATTTATGGGACGAGTTTCTCCCATCTGTAAAAAAGGCCTTATTATATTTGCCACTATTTATCTGAATTATTTGTGTCGTCCAAAAATTCATAGTATAGCTGGCGCTCCTGGGTTACGCCGTTTGGCCTAGCTACCCAAACCACGTGATCCCCCTTACAAATCTAATCGGAGAGCAGTTCACCTGGTTTATCGATTGATGTGTAAAATTTGGAGCTATATCAACATTCTGATCCAATGTTGATTTGTAACCCGCGGCGAAGGAATCCCGCAAGCGTTACATGTTCGTGTGCACAAAATCTGCACAAAACTTTGGGACTGATTCCCAAAGTTGTGTACTCGCGATAAGGAGTGCATGTTTAGTGTCCAGTGAATTGGCACCAAAGAATCCGCCGAGATTCTAAAAAGTTTGTATTTGTGATATGTGCAGTTAGATCAGCTGAAACGCTAATTTAAAAATATCACGGAGGTGGATGCAGTAACGCTGACCAGACGCCAGAGGGCAGTCTGTCCAGGTGGGGCGCCCCTCCCTACTTCATTGTTGTGTGGACTCAGTAGCGCCACCGCGTGGACGTTCTGAGTTAAAGCTGCTCTCCGTACTTTGAACTGAATTGCCTCCAAATTTCCCCGTGACTACTTCAACGTTGCTGTTATAACTGTTTGTTGATGGTTATGCTTTTCAATCGATTTTGGAAGGTGGTTTACTTATTTAAATTTGGTTTAAACACGTTTTAAATTTTTTAATTTAGATTAAGTTGCCCTTCCAACCAGAGAATTCACTTCCTGGAAGTGCTCCCCCTTGTGGACGGATCCGGAAGTCAATTCCCTGCAATCTGTGTGTCCTTTCCTCTCCTTTGTTCCTTTGGTCACAGATTCTATTCTATTCTATTCTATTCTATTCTATTCTATTCTATTCTATTCTATTCTATTTTTATTTTATTTTACTCCACTTTACTCCTTTGGTTTAACTCAGTTTTGTTGTTCTTCCCCCTCTCTTTCTCTTGAGTTATTATTTTAGTTTATTTTATTTTACTTCATTTTATTTTATTATTAATTTTTCTTTTTGTTTTGTTTGTTTTATTATTTCTTTTATTGACGTCAGAAATTATTTTCCTTGTATTACTTAATGCTGTATTCTATTCACTCTTAGTCCTGTGTCCTGTTTGTTATTGGCTGGCAATAACATTCACGCACCCCCAAGCCTCCCTTATTTCATACACTTATTTTGAATTTAATTAAATAACATTTAATTGAATTTTAAAATTAAGTAGTGTCAATCAGTTGGCATTTTGCTCATCAACAAGCAATTCTCTTTAGGGAATCTGCAAATAGGGAAGGCTTTCTCCTCTCTTTTTCCCATTCTGTTATTCTATGCACTCATTTAAATTTAATTGAACAGAGTTTAATTCAAATTTGAATCAAGTGCATCTGATTTGTTTTTGTTTTATTTTATTTTTACTTTATTTTTTACTATTTTAGACCCCTACTCTTTTATCCTACACACTTAATTATTTAAATTCTATTTAAACAAGATTTAAATTGAGATTTAAATTTACAATTAAGTCGTGTTTACCTGACTGTTTGTGCACTTGCAGATAAGGCCCTTTAGCGCCCTGTGGTGAGCTGACGGTTGCTCCAGTGAGTTCCAGTGAGTGGAACTGCCTAGCCTGGCGGGTCTTGCACTGACTGTGTGTGAATCGGAGACACTCTGACCTCGGATCACGGGCAACACGCAAGGACGTCAGCAAGTTGTGTACCAGGTAAAGGGAGGCAACGAGCCCAAGGTGACACCAAACGGCAATTTTGTTTAATTTCCCAGCTCAGGCTTCTGCACGACAGAACCGCCCTTTTGGAGTAACTGCCCGTAAAGGGGACAGACTCTTAGTTCAGGGAAAACTCAATTTTGACCGGTCACCCTGGCCGTTGGCGCAAATACCTTACCAAAGTGCGCAATTGTGCTGGTGTTCCCTGTTTGAGAGGTTGCACCGTGGTACAAAGGGGACAGGTTGCCACGGACACCGCAGTCGAGTGTTTGAACGTTAGGAAAGGTTGCCTGCCATTGAGTTCTTATCTGAGCACCCACGATTCACCCAGGCCTAAATTAGTGACATACAGTCACTTCACCTAATTGAAAGCCACAGAATATTACATATTCTTCGACTAGTCAGGTGCAGGCCAACCCTTATACTCTCGATCCATACCATCCCTCTAGGTTTTATGACGCAACAGTGCACTCGCCTGACACCGTCACAAACCCAGCTAGAATAGGAAGTTTAAGTTTCACTTCTCCCCTTTTCTGCTCCAGTTTATTGCTATTCTATTTTTATTCCTTTCTATTTGTTTACTGCTCTACTTCTCATTTAATTGCATCCACTCTGTTCTGTTTTCTTTCCTGCTGTGTTTGTTTCTTTCAGTTCACGTAGAAGCAGAACCTGTGAGAGCCACCACGGAAAACTGAGTAATAGATAGACAACCGAGCAGCGAGAGTCACCAAAGGACTCTTAGAACTACCGCCTGTCAAAATCTATAGTTAAATCCGGCACTCACTCACACAAAATGACCTACGTGGTCCTTCTTGGTTTGACAATTAAGTGTCGAACCTACCTTCCACTAACTGTCTGCACCAGTTAACTGGAACCACACAAAAGAATTATCTAATTACATATTACGTAACCGCTAATCCCTGCACACGCTTGCATTGGTTCTTGTCTTTGTTGTGCTGTCTTTCTCTCGTCAACAGTAAAAGCCACTATGTCGCGAGCATCCAGTCCTGACACCCACTGGGACCATCTCGAGACCTGGCTCGGCGTCATGACCAACCCGTTCCTGCCCAACGCCGCCGGCGACCTCCAGCACCTGAGCCGCGAGCAGCTGGACGGGGATTTGAATCGACTGATGGCCCACGATCCGATGCAGAGCTACAGTCACAAGGAATGGGCAAGACTCATCGGAGGCCTCGCCCACAACCTCATCGCCCAGGCAAGGCTCAACGAAAGGAGCAACGCACTTCTGGAGCAGGAAGTCGCAGCGCTCAAGCTCCAGGCTGAGGAAGCCCGGAGGAACCAGGCTCAGACCCAACATTGTCTCGATCAGCTACTCCTCGAGACCCCGGGGCAGCGTGGGACGACAATGGAGTCTGATCCTGAACAACAAGAGGAAGTCGAGAGACTCCAAAAGGCCCTCGAAGAGCTCCATTTGGAGACGGGGCGCAGAGAGCAGATGGAGAAGCAATCCAGAGAGGAACTAACTGGAAAGCTCCAGCATGGCGAAGCTCTCTTAGCAAGAGCCGAAATTGAACTGAAAGAAAGAGACGCTAAAGCTCGGGCCTGTGAAAATCACCTTAGACAGGCCCGAAGCGAGATTACTGCCCTGAGGCAGCAAAGAGACCATTTAAAAGATGAATTGGACATTGTGCACCGAGAACTAAAACACTCCTATAAACTTTAAAGTGACTTGGGAGGGGACGCGCACGCCATGCAGCTCCCTCTGGCCCCTGGGCCTAAGTGCCCCAGTCAAGAGTCCCTAGTTCGTGAGGGGGGTGAAAGCCCACTGCCCAAAACGTTCAGCCCCCATGAACCATGGTCAGGAGCAAAGGGATGGGAGCCGCCCCAGAAAAGCCGCGCCGCGAGCTATGGCATGGCTCCCAAAGAGCTGGACAAGCTAGCAAAGAATATCCCCACTTTCACTCCAAACCCTGCAGGGGGTGTCGACGTGCACGCGTATTTGCAAGACATTGACTTCCTGTTGCAAAATGTGGCCAACGTGAGTGCATGGGACAAGTTGTATCTACTCCGTATCACGTCCAGCCGTGACGTGCGCAGCTTCCTGGAACAACAGCCAGAAGCTGTCAAATCAAACTACCAGCTGCTGCGACAGGCTCTGATCAAAGAGTTTTCTGACCCTGAGTCGGACCAAGGGCTCCTCGCAGCTATGGATCTTAAACAAGGCCGAATGGAAACTCCACAAGCATACTACAACCGCATACGAAAGGCCTACTTCGGAGCACGTAACGAGCCAGGAATGGAGGAAGATTTCAACTTTAAGACTTTGTTTCTTAGAAACCTGCACCCTGCAGTAAGTCAGCATCTGGGAGTCCTGGCCTGCCCACGGAGTATGTCTATTCAACAGCTGCGAGATTTAGCCCACAAAGCTTATTCCAAGCAAAGGGCCATATCTGAAAAGACTGTTAAAAATCCAACCATCTACCCGGTCTCTGATCACTGCCCAGAACTGGCCCTAGAGGGCGCACACACACAACACAGTGACAGACCGTTCAAACGAGAGGCAAGACAGTTCCCAGCCAGCAGAGGGCAGCCTCACCACGAGGGCGCCCATCCCAAGCACCAGAGCGGACGCTCTGAAAGATTCTGGGACAAGCCACATCCATCCAGCAATCAAAGGGGCGGCGCCACATGGGAGACCAGCCGGCGACCCAGAAATGGCAGGCCTTCATCGGCTAGAGCCTCAAGCCCCAATCGCCAAAGACAGAATGCCCCTCGACATGCATCAAACAAGTCCAAGTCCGAGCCCTCACAGGAGCCGAGCAACGCAGTTATGTCCGAGTCTGCAGAGATTCTGAGAGTTCTGAAAGAGCTGATCCAGAAAAAGCCCAAAAAGGAAGACAAGAAGGACAAGTCGGACTCCTTATGACTAGAAGCAAGGTCTGCCCCTAACGTCTGCCCTGACAGCCCTTTAACACAACCTCACACCCAACTCACAGTCGACCAGAGACTTACTCCACAGTCAGTTAGTGCATCACCGAGTGACCTCATCACACAGTCATCTCAGCCAACGACCACACACTCCGAGCAAACCAGCTCACATCAACCCACCGACAGCCAGGACGCCACGGTACCAGAAAGTGCTGTTTTGGTTGTCTGCCTCCAAAACGAAACACATGACACCAGCCCCACTTGCTTATCGGTCAGCACCCAAGCCCCGGTACCAAGACTCCTGGGAAACCTTATCGAAAAGGGGGTGGCCCGAAAGCTGTACCTAGCCATCACTGTGGAAAATGACGTGAGGATTGAGGCCCTTGTAGACACGGGAGCAGACCTAACTTTGATGTCAACTAACCTTTTTGAAAGACTCAGACATGAAGCAAAGAAACAAAATCGAACCCTCAAATCACAAAAATGTGAACTAAATGTGCAGTCACAGACACTGTTCTCGCACTGTGGGCAGACAACTTAGCCATCAACCATAACGTGTTCAATGCTCTCAAGGAAAACACACCGGACCTCCCATTCGTTAACAAGCGCACACGTTTCTCTTTAGACTCTCGCCTGTCAACCATGACAACGGCCAAAGGCGTCTGCGCTCTGAACTTGAAATGGAACGGCCGGTTTCTAACCCATTACTTTCTGGTCCTCCCAGACTGTAAGGACTTAGCCTATTTATTAGCTCAATTTAATTGCTACAGGGAATAAGAATTGAATCAACTGTAAATGATTCACTGTAAATGATTCAGAATTAATATTTAACACTTCATCAATTATTCGTCCAGCGAAAATTGAGGTTAGAGTATTTTACCAATTCTGGATAAAATATTATTCTGCGGCAAACAGTAACAATATTTTATTATGATTATTGTTATTATTGTAATTATTATATTATAAGCAAGAGGTAACTTGATCTTTTACGTTTAAGGCAGTAATTTGACACACAGCACAAGAAACTCGTATATGTGAAAATCAAAACAAGGTTTACTGACTACTTCTAATGATTACAAGAAACTAAGGCTAAACACACACACACACACATACATACATGCACACACATTCGCGGAGTTGATGAGTTATGAAAAGTCCCAAGTTCAGTGCTAACTTAACTCATACCCTGAGGAAAATCACAAAAGCAGAGCTTTGGCTTGATTCTTTAGGTTTAAAGGAGTTTCACCAGTTTCCAGCAAGAGAGAGAAGTTTGCTTGTACCTGCGTTTGCTCTGACAACTGAGGTAGTCGGGTTGTTCCGTGACTCGTGTACAGCGGAATCCCGTTCTGGATTGGCTGTCTTTCAGGTGACGTCTTCTCGGGAAAGCCCTGTGGGTTGCGCGGAAGCTTTGAAGGATGTTGCTGGCTGGTGCAGCGCACTGATCTGAGCGTCTGGCTTGAGCGGCTCTCTTCTTGGGAGACTTTGGTCAGATATTTCACAGAGGGTTTTGGAGTCTGGATGTGACGGCTGTTAAATGATCAGCGGCGCAGCTCGTGGTTGAAGTCGGAAGACTGTTAGATGGAAAATCAGCCCCGGTCAATCAGTTCTCAATGACCCATGCGACTTTTCCGCCGTGGTCAAAGTAGCGGTGCTTCGGCTACCGGGCTTCAACGACTGTGCTTCAGTCCGACTTCTGACCGATTTCGAGCGATTTCTGACCGACTTCTGACCGGTTTCTGACATTAGCTTGTTCGGACAGCATAGTTTTAAAGGAGCAATTTCGGCTCCAACCTTCAGATGCGATCCTCCAATGAGACGTTGCTACGGAGATTAGACACGCCTCGTCTATTGATCACATCGCGTGATATCTGCAGAACATTCTCCTGTTTTATTAACAACTTTATAAAGTTTCTTAATATTTTCCTGATACTGAATTTCAATGTTTCATTCACACAGAATTACAGAGAATTATAAATTCTGCATTTAGAGCTCAAACACGACACACTTCTTACACACATATTACTAGACTGACCTAATTAAAACAATGATTATAAGAGAAAGAAGATGCATACAGGAATATAAACATATAATGCATTGAATCCAACATGTTAGTAATCACATCATAGCAAATGTTATTCTGGATATAGTTAATACTTTAAGTAATCGACAATTGTCCCTTTTGAGATTCAAGATTGAGTCCTTAAGCATAGTTTAAACTTTGACCGGAGTCACGAGTGACCGGGTCAGGATGGATTGCTCACACAAGGGAGGTATTGATAGGACAGATTCGTCTTTAAATCCGTTGAAGGGTGTTTTCCTGTTCCGTCCGATAATACAAGAGGGTTTTGTGAGAGAATCAATAGATTTAATGTGATCAGATCCACGTGATGGGTTCTGATTAGTTTATTGCTGATGAGCTAAGAAGTCCTTTAGACAGAGTCCTTTGTTAAAAGAAGTCACGTCATCACTTCTGTTAAGGCTAGGTGTTTCCTGTCAGGAAATGGATCTTTTGGACCAAATGAAGCTTTGTTCAATCATGTTGTTCATTGATAAAGTCATTGGTAAGTTCTGTCGAGCGATGCCCTACAGTCCCCCTTTTGCTTGGCGAGGTTCCTGGTGCGAACGTCAGCAGACACTGGAACAAGAGGCAGAGAGAGAACAGACACACACAAGACACAAACAACATATCCATCACTGACTGAATTCTGGTGAAGGACTTGGGTATCTTGGAATAAACGGGTTAGGAACACTTCAACTAACATAGGGGTGTGTTGTTTAAGACCAGTTGTAATTGGGTGGTTTCGATTGATCAAATTGTCAGTGGTCCGACGAGGAGGTAGAGGCATGATCTCAATCAGGTTGGTTGAGTTCTCGAATTCAGGTTCAGGTTCTTGGTCGGTTTTATCACGTCGGAAGATGCGCGGGACGCCCAACGTGCATCTATCAAAAGACTCTTGCACGGCGTTCACTCGCTTGTGCAGGAGGAAGGCCAGTGTCAAGGTCACAATATATCCTACAATAGTAGAGAAGCAAAGTGCTGTGTCAGCAGCAGACCAAGACCGAATGAATGACACACCAGCGGGAGGAAGGTGAGCTATAGCTTCTAAGGCTGTGTCGACAGGAGTCATATCAATAAGTTGCGTTCCTTCCTCCCTGATCCTCTCTTCCGATTCTGGATCGAGGATGAAGGAATGCTGTTTGAAGTACGGTGAGATTTCGAGTTCAGCCTAGTGCTCATCGTCGTGATACACTGCAAGATCGTCGATGTGGAGGATCGAGCCCTTAGGGACATTGATCCAGAGAGTTTGGTTAGGCAGGATAATGCGTGTGGCAGCTAGTGTCGGGTCTAATTGATTCTAGGCCGCAAAAGCCCTCAGTATTATCAAATACGAATGGTTTACTCGGGCAAAGGTAATGAATGTCTTCAACGATGTACACATTTTTAGGTTTGGGGCCAGGTACAACTGTTTGTTGTTGTCGTGGTACGCCACGACCTCAGGAGTGTGTACTTTGACATAGGTGTTCCCTTGCCAAAATCAAACATTCACAACGTCTTTGAGCCGGTAAATATTATTCTAATCGATAATGGGCAAGCTGAGGAGGAAGACTGATGATAGCAAAAGAGGAGAAGGGAAAGCATAAGGAGAGAGAAAATAAAACACAAGGAGACACAAGGACACTGAGTTTACTAGAGCAAAGTGAGTGTCACATGTGTGAAGCAACTCCTTTCTACTAGAGGTTGTTCCTAGCAGTGCTGTGGAGGAGCATGTGTAAGTGTTGTGTAAAACAAAACCAGAAAAATAAAAGCAAAAACTTTCCCTAAAATGACAAAGTCATTAGTGTGGTGTAGAGTAGGGGATTGTCGGTCTGTGTCAGTGGCTTTGAACCTCCCCCTTTTCCTGTCGGTTGGAACCTTGGTGCCTCTTTATCTGGTTTCGATGGACCCATCGGAGAACGGGCTCATTGCGGCCTTGTCTGATTTTGATTTGGTAGGCGACAGGTGAGAGCTTATCCACAATCTCATGTGGTCCTGTCCAGTGAGGTAGGAACTTCTTTGACAGGTGATGGGGAGCTTTCTGCCTTGGCTGGGCAAAGCTGTAGTACCACACTTTGTCTCCGACATTGAGTTCTTGGTAAGAGGCCTTTTTGTCGTAGTAGGCTTTACGACCTTCTGCGCTTCTTTGGAGGTTTTGTTGTGCGAAGGCGAAAGTCGCTCTCAGGTGCTGATGCAACTCTTCCAGATACTGGTGAGTGGTGTAGGCGGTGACAAGGTTCATGTCACCAGGTTGGTACAGCAGGTGTAGCGGTAGTGTCATTTGTCGCCCTGTCATCATTTCGAATGGGGCTACTCCGGTAGACCGGTGAGGGGTGGCCCTGATGGCCATCAGTACCAGAGGGAGCTTGATATCCCAATCCTTTTGGTTGGCGGACACAAACTTCTTCAACATGCTTGCCACTGTCTTGTTGGCCCGTTCGACCTGCCCTGAGGAAATTGGATGATGGCTTATGTGAAGCTTGGCCTGTATGCCCAGGAGTTTCCATACATCCTGCATAACCTCAGCGGTGAAGTGGGTTCCTCGGTCAGAGTTGACTCTTAGAGGCAGTCCAAATCTTGAGAAGATGTGGTTCATTAACAGGCAGGCTGTTGTTTCTGCTGTATCGTTGGGAGCTGGGAGACACTCTACCCACTTTGTGAATTCGCAAACCACGGTGAGGAAGTATTTGTTACCCCGTGTTGACCGTGGCAGGGGTCCTACCCAATCTATTTGGAGGTCCGACCATGGGAAGGTCATTCCTTTCCGTTGTAGTGGTGCTCTGTGGTTTGGGTTTGCCGGTTGGAACTGGCAACACACCAGGCATCCTTTTACGTATTCTGTCACATCTTGCTTCATGCCAGGCCAATATGCTACTTGTTTGAGCGTTTCATAGGTGGCCTTGGCACCATGGTGTCCAGCGCATGGTGCATCGTGGGCGTGTGTCAGCATCATCCCCCTTTGGCTCTGAGGAACTACAAGCTTTGGCGCAGTTAGGGGCTCAGGGACATATGTGAGAACGCCGTCCTTGAGATGCAGCATGTGCTTGATTGAGTGAAGGTGGCGGAGATCAGAGGACTTGGATAGGTCGGAGGTGGCAATGGGATGAGTTATCGGGTCGGAAATGTGAGCGGCAATGGTTTGCAGCATGGGATCCGATGCTTGGAGGGTGAGGAGATCATCAGCAGTGAACTGAGGTGAGAGGTCAACATGGGAGGAGGCGGGGGTTTGCGCGCCAATGGCGTGCTGGCGGCGGGTTATGGCTGCAACTGAAGGGTTGGGTGGGAGGGATGGGAATTTCCAGGGCTCTCCATGTGATGCACCTGCTTTGGCAAGGGCATCGGTTTGGTCATTGAGATCTTTGTCTTGCCCTGGTTGGCGTGAATGACCGCGGACCTTTTTCCAGTAGATGATCATGTCATGTGTGGTGACAATGGCATCGCATGCTTGGAAAAGTTCCTGATGTTTGACAGGCTTGTTGTTAGCTGTCTTGAATCCATTCTGTTTCCATCCAGCTAGATGGCATGTGAAACTTAGACGGGCATAGTTCGAGTCAGTACATATCAGGAGTTCTTTGATGTTGTGGGAGGCGGCCAGTTGTAGGGTGATGAGGATGGCTGCTATCTCTGCATATTGCGATGAGTGAGGGCCTAACTTGAACTGTTGTGGTGGGCAAGGGTCATTGTTGAGCCAGACCACGCCTGCTCCCGCTTTCAAGTTGCCCTGTTGATTGTAGGAACAACCATCGACATATGCTGTTGGCATGCCTTCACACACATTCTCCTCGAAGTACCTATAGTTTGTCAGTTGCGGTGGTGCCGGTTCTTTGGCTTCTGCTGAGGTATTCAGCGTGTCTGTTGAACAGCTCTGACAGGCTGCTAGCCCATTTCCCAGTGAGGATTTGTTGGTTACCACGCCATCCCTGATTCGTTGGCTGTTGAGGAAGGTCACTGGTTGGTGACACGTTTCAATGATAACCTTCTGAGCTCCAATGTAGTTGGAGAAACGCTGAATGGCCCATACAGTGCAAAGCAAGGCTTTTTCGCAGTCTGAGTATTTGCATTCTGGGGGAAGCAAGGTTTTGCTGGCATAAGCGACCACCCGTTTGACTTTGTCGTGGAGCTGGTACAGACCTGCACTGAGGCAATGATTGGAGAATCCAGCTTCCAGATAGAATTCTTTTCCTGGGTTGGGGTAGGCCAGGCATGGGGCGGAGCACAGGCGTTGTTTGAGCTCGCTCATGGCTGTGTCCTGGGCTTCCGACCAAACAAAGGGTTCGTCCTTCTTCAGGAGGGAAGTCAGTGGTCGTGCGATGTCAGCATAGTTCTCGATGAACTGTCATGAGTAGTTGCACACTCCCAGAAAGCTTCGTAGCTCAGAGATGTTAGTGGGCGTCTTTATGTTTTGTATTGCTTGTGTACGGCTGGACTGCGGTTCAATGCCGCCTCGTCCGACGAGCAAGCCAACATAATTTACCTTGGTTTTACACCATTGTCCTTTGTGGAGGGCAATTTTCGCTCCTGCTGTTGCCAGCTGGTTCAGGACGTGGTCGATTTCTTTGAGGTGGTCTGCCACATTGTTGCTTTTCACAAGGATATCATCAACATACATGAGGTTGCCTCTGGCTCTGGCATCGGGGCAAGCTTTGTTCAGAAAGATGTTGAATTCAGCTGGGGAGTTGGCATAGCCGAAGGGGCATCTTGTGAAGGTGAATTGTCGATTGCCAAAGGTGAATGCCAATTTGTGTTGGTCATCAGGGTGGACAGGGATTGTCCAAAATCCTGAGGCGACGTCCAGTGTGGATAGGATCGTGGAGCCTTTGATTTTGGGAATCTCTTGGTCCAATTGAGTCACAGGCCATCGCGATAAGGGAACTTGCTGGTTCAATTTGCGATAGTCAATGGTGGGCCGCCATTTGCCGTTGGGCTTTAGGACTGGCCATATCGGGGCGGAGTAGGTGCTGTTGCAGGGTCGGATGACCCCCTTTTGCAGCATGGAGTCAATGATATCTTGCACTGATTCGTATGATGCTATTGGAATCTTGTACTGCCGCACAAATGTCGGTGGCACGTTTGGGTGAGTTGGGATGCGCACCATGTGGATATCAGTCAGGCCACAGTCCAGGGAATCCTTTGCGAAGGAGTCCTTGTATTTGCACAGAACTTCTTTAAGTCCTTGGCGATCCATTTCACTGTGGAGGGCATCCGCCTCGCTCAGGATTTGTTGGACTTGTGCATTGAACCCGGCGTAGGGTTCCTCTGAGTCATTTGAGGGACTGTGGGCCTTGACGGTCAGTTCTACAGGTGACTCTGTTGCAGTCTGTGTCGACACAGCGTAGACGGCGAGGTGAGTGTCATCTGTAAGTTCTGATCGGCAGACGCTTTCTTTAGGCACCGGCAGGATAGAAGTGATGGCGATGATCTCATGCTGTTTTGTGAAAGTTACGGTGTTGTGGCATTCGTCTGAAATTAGTTCGGCTGGTATGTGGCCGATGACAGGAACTGTCAGTTCAAAGTCATGGAACGCCTGGTTGATGAGCCATCCCAGGTGACTGGCTTTTGGCACATTGATGTCTTTGGCCGTACAGTTGTTGAACAACACATACACAGCACGAGATGACACTTCTATGAGAGGTGTGGCTTCCAAGGTCAGTCCTAGTTTTAGGCAGGTCCTGGAAGGTTGGAAGAAGCCTAGCTTACTGTTAAGGGTCTGGCCAGGTCGCATGTTGAGGCGGACACTGACACTCTTGCTGTAAGCGGGGATTGTGGCTTCTTGCTCGTTGATCATGGTGCATGCATCTGGTATTGTTTGACCAGATCGAAGATTCTTGACGTTGACTGAAGATGTCAATTGGTGTGACAAGGGAGCCCATATGACGTCATTCACAGTGTCAACGCAGGCGTTGAGACGGACCATGATGTCTGCTCCTATGTAGATGTCATGAGGTAGGTTGGGGACAACCAGGAAGTAGTGAGTCAAGAGTCTGTTGTTCCAACGTATGTCTGCAGCACAGACAATCTTGGAAGTAGTCATGGTTGTTGACCATGAATTGAGAGGGAAGCGGCTATGCTTCGAGATGTGTGGTATGCTCTCATTTGTCTGCTTCAATGTTCTGAAGAGCTTCAGGCTGATAGCTGAGTTTTCAGCCCACAGGGCTAATGCTGCATCAGGCACTGATATGTCTTGGACATTGATGGCAGTCATAATTCGGAGGGAACCTGAGTCTGAGTCAGATGCTTGCAATGAGCAGAGGAATGGGTCTTGGTTCCTGTTGCTTGGAGTGGAACTGGCTCTTGGCTTTGAACTTGCATCGTCAGTCAGTAGATGGGGGGCGGTGTCTGTGACTTGACACTGCGATTCGTTGGAGTTTACTGACTGGAGAGGCAGAGGCTCACGGACTTGCGTCCATATCTTCAGGTGCTTGAAGTCTATTAAGGGTTCAAAGCGGTTAAGCAGGTCCTTCCCAATGAGGAGAGGATATGTGTTGAGTGGTGAGACGTATACTGGGTGAACAAGGTTCATTGATCCCACAGTTAGGTGAATCGGGGCCACATGTTTTAGTTGTAGGCCTGTGTGGGAATAGGCTTGGAGGTTCAGCTCACACCTTTGAAGTTTAAAGGTTCCATTAGACCTCTTTGTCCTGTTTTGGACTTCTTCAAGGAGTTCTGTTGACATTAGTGTGATGTCTGCTCCAGTGTCGAGAAGGGCTTCGACCTTGATGTGTTGTTCGATGATAACGGAGAGGTAAAACTTTCTTGCTATACCTTTCTCAATGAGATCACCCAGGAGTTGTGGGACTGGAGTTTGGGATGAGAGAGGTAGGATGTCAGCATTTATTTCGTTTCTCATCAGGTGTTGGATCAGTTTCTGACTGTTTTGTGGGATGTTCAGGTGGGACTTCTTGTCCGTTTGAAGTTATGGTGCTTGTGGTTCTCTGGGAGAGAGATGAGGTGCTGTTCTCTGGGGTCTGTTGAGTCAGGTGGTCGCTGCCCTCTCGTCCGGCCACTAGTCAGGAGGAATTTGGTTTCTCTTTCTTTTCCCACTTCCGGTCGTCTTCCTTTTGTTGGAAGAACTCTTTCATCATCATTTTCATCAGCTCTTGAGAGTCGAAGCCAGGTGAAGTCATTTGTTCTGGTATGGATTCATTTTGAGCTCTGTCAGCTTGGAATCTTTGTGAGTTTTTTCGTCGATTCCTTGGGCTGGTTGCTCCAGGGTGTGTTTGTCGTTTTCCCTTGGATTCCCATGAGCTTTTTCCTCTGGGGTTTCCAAATGAGCTTGGCTGACTCCAAGTTTTCTCCCAATGACTCTCATGAGGTCTTGATTGGTTCCATGAATTTTCCCTGTGACATCCAGGTGAGCGTTGTCGTCCACGTGGTCCATCCCAGCGGTTGTCTCTCTGTTTAGGTCGAGTACCAGTGTGGGAGTCCCACTCTCTGTTGGACGAGGATGCATTCCACTCTTTGGGTGTCGGCTTGGCAAGGTCTTGACGCTGGGTGCCCTCTAGGGCCAGCCCCTGACTCTGAGTGTTGAAGTCAAGAACTGCGGTGGTTTTGGTGCTCTTTTCTAAGGCCATCTTCTGTTTGCAGTGGGCTTTGTGCGCCAAGTCTCTTAACTGTTGAGCACTCATTGTGCGTGGACAGGCAAGGACGCCAAGATGGTGGCTCACCCCAGGATGGAGGTTTCTCAGGAAGAGAGTTTTGAAGTTCAATTCTTCCTCCATATTCTGTTCGTTGCGAGACCCGAAGTACGCTAGCCTGAGTCGGCTATAGAAGACTTGAGGAGACTCATGGCGACCTTGTTTTGTTTCCAGGGCAGCCACTAGTCCTTGTTCTGACTCAGGGTCAGCAAACTCTTTAATGAGAGCTTCTCGGAGCAGGTGGTAATCAGTCTTTGTGTGGGCAGGCTGCCGGTCCAGGAAGCTGCGCACTTCAGAGCTGGATGTGGCTCTGAGCAAATAAAGTCTATCTTTGTCAGTGACATTGGGTCTCATTTCCAGATGGAAGTCAATATCTTGCAGATAACTCTGAACATTTGGACTACCTGGCACATTTGGAGTGAATTTGCCAATGTTTCTACCAAGCTTGTCAAGGTCTCTGAGGTCCAAGCCATGAGATGATCTGTGGCTAGCTGGAGCAAATTCTTTTAGTTTAGTGGGGAGATAGGATTCTTCGGAGGGAGCTGGTGACTGTTTTGGCACTGCCCCCTTCTGATCATGTGCCAGTCCAGGAACAGGGGAGCCGGTCCTGCTTGGCAAAGGTGAAGTTGGTGTCCGACGTGTTCTTGACGGCTCACAGCGCAATTCATATGCATGCTTGAGTTCCTCTTTAATACTGTCGGTCTCTTCTTTGATGTAGTCAAGCTGACGTGTTAGGCGGCTGACCTCATTTCTTGACTCATTCAGGTGAGTTTCGAGAGCTTTAATTCGGCTGTTCTTGTCTCTGAAGTCTGCCTTTGCTTTTTCCAGTAGCTGTTCTGCGTACTGTAGCTTGTCGGAGAGGTCAGCGTAGTCTGCTCTGCCTCGTTCCATTTCTTGCGTAGTAGCTGCTAGGGTCTCTTTTAGCCTGTTGATCTCCTCTTTTGCGCCTTGTTCCACTTCATCAGGCCCTTCTTGACGTTCCTGAGCCTCCAGCTTCAGCTGTTCGATGCGTCGTTGTGCACGTGTCAGCTCCTGCTGTCGATGGCTGGCTTGCCTGTCGCTCAGTTTGAGGGTGGCGATGAGTGTGTGGCTTAAGGAGCCGGTGATCTTGGCTAGTTCTTTGTGACTGTAGCTCTGGCTTGGGTCCTGTTTCATGAGGCTTGCTATGTTGTCATCCAGCTGGTCCTGTGTCTGATGCTTTAGTGTTTCAGCGGCCTTCGGTAGGATGCTGTCTGTTACAACACTTAGCCAGGTCTCCAGATCCTTCCAACGTCCAGCAGGGTCTGTTGTGCGAGACATGTTTTTGGCACTGCGAGGGAGATCTAAACTGACACAGACCTTGAAGAAAAGAACAAAACAAAACACAACAAAACAAAACAAACAAGCAGGGCAAATCAAAGGTGTAAGGGTGCAATGTCAAGTGTGGGCTAATGGGAATGAGTAATGAGTGTGTAAATGTGCAGGTAAGATTGGTTCTCGACTGTGGTCCTCTCGTGGATGTGCTTCTAACTCGGAGTCTCTGCGAAAAGAATCAGTAAGCACACACAGGTAGCACAGCTAGAGAAGAGCAGAGGAAAAGAAAAGCACAAAACAACAGAATAGCATTTAGCAAAGAGCAGAGTAATAATTGGGGTGCTTCCAGTTTCCCTATAAAAGGAAGTTTCTGTCTTTAACACTGTTTGCAGAATGAGTTTTGTAAAATTTAATTTAGAAGGATGGTTCTAGACAGGGGTTTTGAAAAGGATTTCAAAGTACCAGAACTGTGATTGTTATTAAAATTCCCTTCGGGGCGAAAGAAAAACAATAACAATGACAGTATTGGTTTCTCAGCTAGTAGGATTGACAACCATGCACCACTCAAAGCGCTTCTAGGTGCGT
Source organism: Ancherythroculter nigrocauda (assembly GCA_036281575.1). NCBI lineage: Eukaryota > Metazoa > Chordata > Actinopteri > Cypriniformes > Xenocyprididae > Ancherythroculter > Ancherythroculter nigrocauda. The sequence goes on along the minus strand of VTFQ01000003.1, from coordinate 36,047,160 downwards.
GCTCGGGGTTTATGGACGCCTACCAGTCTCCTTGTCGACCTGCTTGAGCCTAGGCTGGGTAGGATAACAGGATGAGGAGGGAAGGTAAAGTGAGTGTCATACTATTTTAAAAGAAGTGTTCCGTTTCCCAAATATTTGTTAAATATTTCTCAAACACTCTGCTTTTATGACTTTCACAGGTACAAATCCAAAAACCAGCAGCAGTAGTCAAACCAGAAGAGGACAGCTGAGAGAGAGAGAGAGATAGAGGGAGCAAGAGAGGAAGAGAGTGAAGTTTTTTTTTTTCAAAGTTTGGAAAATTACAGGGTTGACAGAGTGGTGGCGCTAGGGAGTCGCTACACCTAGGGGGTTAGCTTGCTGCTCTAGCAGGACAAGTTAACTGACCCAAGTATTGAGGAAGACCCCCAAAATTTTCTTTAAATAAATGAATTAAATCAAAGACTGAGGGAGTGAAAGTCTGAGATTAAACTTTATTTTAAATGAATTTTGAATTTAAATTTGGAAGTTGTGAATTAAAATTGTAATGGGTTCAGCATTAAACATTGAGAGCAATTATAATCAAATTAATCAATCAAGTATCATCTGAATTAGGGAAGCCCAAATCCTAATTAATGACTAATGAAATTAAAATTTCAAAGCAATAATGATTAGTTAATGATTAAAATTGCCAGATGTTTGTAAGCAACTACCATTAAATTAATCCACAAATATCCATACCATATGAAAGCTAAACTGAAATTGATTATGAACTTGATTTTCAATTAAAATTGAAATCGAATTAAAGACATAGCAGACATAGCATTCAGACCACAAAATGCTATGCTAGCCACTAGCCCTTTAGCAATGCTACTAGCTTTACATAGACTGTAATGCAACCGTGCTAAGTTTAGCTAGCTCAGCTTATGCTAAGCTTTGTTTACACACAGTTAAATATGGCGCTGGCAGACTGCGCATGCGCACTTAAAGGTTATCCCGGAAAAGGTTTCTTAGGGCCTCCAGGTTACAGCTGTCACTGTCGTGGTGACCGTTACGCACAACAAAGAATACACTTGTTCTATACTCTTTGCACACAGATAACAAACAACAAAAGCACAATAATTATTGAACTGACAGCGCAGTTCATTCACAATGAACCATTCAGCTTCTCGCGTTTCAGAGCTGAACGACCCCCACACGTTAGAGTGAGGCACATTAATCCACAGATTTTTCTGCAATTAATAATAGTAACGTTACTGAGATCTCGGCGATCTGAATCATTCGTGTCAGTTTCTGGACACGCAACAACATGCAGGATTTACTGCAACAATACTTGATCAAGAATTTTCAAAATAATCCCATTCAAATCGAACTCAGACACGCATAGTGTTTAGAGTATTAATATCTCATCTCACGAATGAGCGGATATAGGCGGCACATTAGGTAGCTACTCTCTAATGTAACCATGCAGGGATTTTAGCTTAGTTGAAATAACATTGGAACACGCAATATTATCCACTATTGCTACAAGGCCTTAAAGAACAAAAGCAAGGAACACGCTTACTCTGTCCTGGTGCGCTCTCAGGCGACTTTCCTTTTGTCTTGGCAGACAATCTTAGATTCATTTACTGCAGTTTTAACAACAACAACAAAACGTACAGACAAACAACTCGAGTTCAGATTTCATTCATCCACCGCGCCTTATGTGCAATCATTGTTATGACAATCAAAAGCCTCGTTTCTGTTTCTAATCTATCTTCCGGATCAATAGAAAGATACAATCACACAAGTTACTTGTTTTGTGTACAAATTAGATTAAACTGCACGAATTTTCTCCACCATTATGTAAGGACTTAGCCTATTTATTAGCTCAATTTAATTGCTACAGGGAATAAGAATTGAATCAACTGTAAATGATTCACTGTAAATGATTCAGAATTAATATTTAACACTTCATCAATTATTCGTCCAGCGAAAATTGAGGTTAGAGTATTTTACCAATTCTGGATAAAATATTATTCTGCGGCCAACAGTAACAATATTTTATTATGATTATTGTTATTATTGTAATTATTATATTATAAGCAAGAGGTAACTTGATCTTTTACGTTTAAGGCAGTAATTTGACACACAGCACAAGAAACTCGTATATGTGAAAATCAAAACAAGGTTTATTGACTACTTCTAATGATTACAAGAAACTAAGGCTAAACACACACACACACACACACACATACATACATGCACACACATTCACGGAGTTGATGAGTTATGAAAAGTCCCAAGTTCAGTGCTAACTTAACTCATAGTCTGAGGAAAATCACAAAAGCAGAGCTTTGGCTTGATTCTTTAGGTTTAAAGGAGTTTCACCAGTTTCCAGCAAGAGAGAGAATTTTGCTTGTACCTGCGTTTGCTCTGACAGCTGAGGTAGTCGGGTTGTTCCGTGACTCGTGTACAGCGGAATCCCGTTCTGGATTGGCTGTCTTTCAGGTGACGTCTTCTCGGGAAAGCCCTGTGGGTTGCGCGGAAGCTTTGAAGGATGTTGCTGGCTGGTGCAGCGCACTGATCTGAGCGTCTGGCTTGAGCGGCTCTCTTCTTGGGAGACTTTGGTCAGATATTTCACAGAGGGTTTTGGAGTCTGGATGTGACGGCTGTTAAATGATCAGCGGCGCAGCTCGTGGTTGAAGTCTGAAGACTGTTAGATGGAAAATCAGCCCCGGTCAATCAGTTCTCAATGACCCATGCGACTTTTCCGCCGTGGTCAAAGTAGCGGTGCTTCGGCTACCGGGCTTCAACGACTGTGCTTCAGTCCGACTTCTGACCGATTTCGAGCGATTTCTGACCGACTTCTGACCGGTTTCTGACATTAGCTTGTTCGGACAGCATAGTTTTAAAGGAGCAATTTCGGCTCCAACCTTCAGATGCGATCCTCCAATGAGACGTTGCTACGGAGATTAGACACGCCTCGTCTATTGTCTATTGATCACATCGCGTGATATCTGCAGAACATTCTCCTGTTTTATTAACAACTTTATAAAGTTTCTTAATATTTTCCTGATACTGAATTTCAATGTTTCATTCACACAGAATTACAGAGAATTATAAATTCTGCATTTAGAGCTCAAACACGACACACTTCTTACACACATATTACTAGACTGACCTAATTAAAACAATGATTATAAGAGAAAGAAGATGCATACAGGAATATAAACATATAATGCATTGAATCCAACATGTTAGTAATCACATCATAGCAAATGTTATTCTGGATATAGTTAATACTTTAAGTAATCGACAATTGTCCCTTTTGAGATTCAAGATTGAGTCCTTAAGCATAGTTTAAACTTTGACCGGAGTCACGAGTGACCGGGTCAGGATGGATTGCTCACACAAGGGAGGTATTGATAGGACAGATTCGTCTTTAAATCCGTTGAAGGGTGTTTTCCTGTTCCGTCCGATAATACAAGAGGGTTTTGTGAGAGAATCAATAGATTTAATGTGATCAGATCCACGTGATGGGTTCTGATTAGTTTATTGCTGATGAGCTAAGAAGTCCTTTAGACAGAGTCCTTTGTTAAAAGAAGTCACGTCATCACTTCTGTTAAGGCTAGGTGTTTCCTGTCAGGAAATGGATCTTTTGGACCAAATGAAGCTTTGTTCAATCATGTTGTTCATTGATAAAGTCATTGGTAAGTTCTGTCGAGCGATGCCCTACAAGACCTAACGCATGATGTTTACATTGGAGCAGACCTCCTGATTCGCCTCAAAGCTCACGTGGACATGGTTAATGAGGTAGTGTGGGCACCAATGACTGTACAGCCCCCTGTTGTTCCGGTCGACCTTGAGAACCTCATGTCCGGCCAGACCATTCCAGAAGTCTGCTTCCTGGTCAACGAACAGGAAACTGTAGTACCCGCTTACACCAAAGGGGTCGCTATTCGCCTCAACATGAGGCAGGGCCAAAACCTGAACAACACACTGGGTTTCTTCCAACTTTCACCTGAAAGCGTGGAACTTGGACTCACCTTGGAAGCCACACCCCTCACTGAAGTGTCATCCCGTGCAATCTACATTTTGCTCAACAACTGCATGGCTACCCCCATCAGAATTCCCAAGGCCTACCGGCTGGGATGGCTAGTAAGCCACGACTTCCATGACTTTGAACTCACGTTACCAGTCATCGGGTCAATACCAGCTGCTATGATAACAGAAGGGAGCCCAGACAACACGGTCTTAACCGCACCCTTCAAGACCATCTCCATCACTTCCATCATGCCGGTACCCACAGAACAGGTGTGCAGAACAGAACTGATGGAGGACCAACACCTTGCAGTATACACAGTCTGTGAAACCCAGGAAAACACAGCACCACTGACAGCCAGCCTGTCAGCTGACACCACAACAGAAGAGCCGTTCCCAGGGTTTGAGTCTCAAGTCCAACAAATCCTGAAGGATGCAGATGCCTTAAAGAACGAGGCAGACCGCCAGAAACTCAGGCAGGTCCTGTACAAATTTAAAGCATCATTTGCCAAAGACTCTTTAGACTGTGGCCTCACTAACCTCCACACGGTGCGCATTCCAACGCGCCCAAACGCTCCTCCCACCTTTGTCAGGCAGTACAAAATTCCCATCGCCTCTCACGAACCAGTGCAAGAGATCATTCGTGCCATGGAGGAAAAAGGTGTCATCCGGCCATGCAACAGCACCTATTCAGCCCCCATCTGGCCCGTTCTTAAGCCGAACGGCAAGTGGAGACCCACCATTGACTACAGGAAGTTGAACCAGCAAGTGCCGCTGTCACGGTGGCCCATGACACAGCTGGAACAGGAACTACCCCAAATCAAAGGGGCCACTATCTTCTCTACGCTGGATGTGGCATCGGGATTCTGGACAATACCTGTACATCCAGCAGATCAACACAAGCTGGCTTTCACCTTTGGTAACCGACAGTACACTTTCACGCGATGCCCATTTGGCTATGCTAATTCACCGGCCGAATTCAACATCTTCCTGAACAAAGCATGTCCAGATGCAAGGATGAGAGGGAACCTCATCTATGTAGACGATGTGCTCATGAAAAGTATGACTGTGGCGGACCACCTGATAGAAATAGACCATGTCCTGACCCAACTGACCACTGCCGGCGCCAAAATTGCTCTCCACAAAGGACAATGGTGCCGAACAAAAGTCAACTACGTGGGTCTACTTGTCGGTTCACAGGGCATTGAACCGCAGTCCAGCCGCATTCAAGCTATTCAAACCATCAAACCTCCCACTAACGTCTCAGAGCTGCGTAGCTTTCTAGGTGTGTGCAACTACTCGCGGCAGTTCATTGAGAACTACTCGGACATTGCAAGACCTCTGACTACGCTGTTGAAAAAGGACTGCCCATTTGTCTGGACGGACGCCCAAACAAGTGCAATGAATGAACTGAAACGACATTTGTGCACAGCCCCATGTCTGGCTTACCCCGATCCAAAGAAGGAGTTCTACTTGGAAGCCGGATTCTCCAAGAACTGCCTGAGCGCTGGTCTCTACCAACGATACGATCAAGACAAAAGAGTTGTAGCGTATGCCAGCAAAACACTCCTGTCACCGGAGTGCAAATACTCAGACTGTGAAAAGGCTTTGCTCTGCACTGTATGGGCCATCCAAAGATTCTCCAACTACATTGGGGCACAAAAAGTTATCATAGAGACCTGTCACCAACCTGTCACCTTCCTCAACAGCCAACGCATCCGAGATGGCGTAGTCACCAACTCACGCATAGCCACATGGCTGATGGCCCTCCAGGGGTGCAACGTCGAGGCACGATACGCCCAAAATCACAAGTCTGCTCTGGGCAACGGCTTGGCGGCCTGCCAAAACTGCTCCGATGACACTCCAGCTTCCACACCGGAGCCGGAAATACCCCAAAACCAGCAACCGACCTGCCATCGGTACTTCGAAGAGAATGCGTGCCAAGGTATGCCCACAGCCTACGTCGATGGATGTTCGTACAACCATGAGGGCGTCCTAAAAGCAGGTGCAGGGGTGTTATGGTTAAACGACCAACCCTGCCCACCACAACACTTCAATTTGGGCTCCCAGTCATCGCAGTATGCGGAGGTAGCTGCTATCCTCATCACCCTCCAAATCGCAGTGGCCCACAACATCAAAGAACTCCTCATTTGCACAGACTCAAACTATGCCCGACTCAGTTTCACGTGCCACCTCCCAGGCTGGAAACAAAATGGCTTCAAGACCGCGAACAACAAGCCGGTCAAACACCAACACCTATTCCGAACGTGCGACGATATCACGACAACACACAACATGATCATTTACTGGAAAAAGGTGAAAGGACATTCGAAGCTACCTGGCATGGACAAAGACTTGAATGACCAAACTGACGCCCTTGCCAAAACGGGCGCACTACAGGGTAATCTATGGTCACCCCCCACCCAAACACCCACCCCTGATGTAGCAGCAGTCACCCGCAGCCAAAGTACTGCTCCCGTACTTGCTCCCACATCGCAGTCACTATCACTAGCTCCACAAATTTCCAACAATGACATTGCCGACCTTCAAGCCTCGGACTCTGCAATCCACACGGTAAAAAACCTCCTCTTGCCCCTCCTGCCCCCTGATCACGAAGTCTGACTTCGACGACAACCCTAGCCTCAAACGGCTACACGACGTCAAGCACATGCTGCGTGTGCAAGACGACATTCTGTGGTATGCCCCTGATGATCTCACTGCACCACGGCTTGTGGTACCACACGGCCAAAGGGAGGTCATGCTCATGTATGCCCACGATGCACCATGTGCTGGACACCATGGCACCAAAGCCACTTACCAGACACTGAAACAAGTGGCATACTGGCCCGGCATGCAGCAGGATGTGGCAGAGTATGTTAGAGGATGCCTGGTGTGCTGCCAGTTCCAACCGGCAAACCCAACTCACAGAGCTCCACTGCAACGCAGAGGAGTCACGTTCCCATGGTCAGACCTCCAGATAGACTGAGTGGGGCCCCTGACCAGATCGACGAGAGGAAACAGGTATTTCCTCACGGTCGTGTGCCAATTCACCAAGTGGGTAGAGTGTCTTCCAGCACCGAACGACACGGCCCAGACTACAGCATACCTCCTGATGAACCACATTTTCAGCAGATTTGGGCTGCCACTGAGAGTTAACTCCGACAGAAGTACTCATTTTACCGCCGAGATCATGCAGCAAATTTGGAGACTCCTGGGCGTACAGAGCCAACTGCACATCAGCCACCATCCAATCTCGTCAGGGCAAGTGGAACGGACCAATAAAACTGTGGTTAGCATGCTAAAAAAAATATGTGTCAGCCAACCAGAAAGACTTGGATGTGAAACTTCCACTGGTACTCATGGCTATTAGAGCCACTCCGCAGGAATCAACTCGGGTGTCTCCCTTTGAACTGATGACGGGGCGACAGATGACCCTGCCGTTGCACCTGCTGTACCAACCGGGAGATTCCAGCCTCGTCACCGCCTACACTACCCACCAGTATCTCGACGAGCTACACCGACACCTGAGAACCACGTTTGCTTTTGCCCAACAGCAGCTTCAACGAAGTGCGGAAGGCCAGAAAGCATACTATGACCGCAAGGCGTCACACCAGGAACTGGATGTGGGTGACCGGGTCTGGTACTACCTTTTCGCTCAGCCCCCCAAAACAACCTCCCAACGGCTGTCAAAGAAATTCCTTCCCCGTTGGACGGGACCTCATGAGATTGTGGACAAGCTCTCCCCGGTTGCGTACCGAATCAAATTGAGCCGGGGGCAGAAAGAACCAATTTTCAAATGGGTCCACCGTAACCAGATTAAGAGACATGTGGCTGTTGACAGAGAAAGGCAGGGAGGGAACAATGCAAGCTAAACCCAGTGCAATCCTCGGAAAACTGTCCTCACCAACCACGGACATTCCCCGCTGACCTACCATGCTTCTCTCTCTCCCTCTCTCCCTCTCTCTCTCTCTCCTCCCCTCTTCTCTGTAACAGGATGCTGCTGTGGTTCACCCTCGTGTGCCTCCTGCCAACCAGAGGACAGCCGCAATCAGACATCACCTCACCAGGCCCCGCATCCGGTATCGTACTGAGGGAACAACCGGGACTCCTCATCACCAACTGCCGGACTTACACTCAGAAAGTGTACGTGCGGTTGGATCCCCGCACTGTCTACAAAGCACACTATCCCAGCCACGTCGCCCAATACAGCTGGGCAGGGGCCCGATGGACGGAGAACGCCCTCACTCACGCGGAGGCCGACGTCCAGCACATGCTCGCCCAACTGGAGAAAATGACTGTCACACAAGCCGAGTTAAGTGGACACAACCGACGCACCAAACGGTTCTTGGGAGCTCTGCTCGGAGCAGCCGCTGCTGTCGGGACCCTCTTTAACCTCGGCATGTCAAGTGTCAACGCGGTGAGCCTAACCACTGTAAGGCGGCATGTGGCCGAAATTCAGACAGAGATTCCCCAGCTGAGAGAACAACTCACCACTCAGAGCCAAACCCTTCAAAGCATCGGAAAAACTCTGAAGGGCACTGTAGTGGTTCTCAACACCCACAGTGTCCTGTTGAACCAGACAGTGAATTCAATGAAGCAACTGTTTACTGTCTTCCAAAATGACTTCGCCCAAACTCAGCTCGTCACTGCTCTAATGACAGATATGCTGCGGGAAGTGAGCTCCTCCATGGACAGCCTGGCCATGGGAAGGATTCCCCCATATCTTGTACCCCTGAGCCTCGTACAAACTATGCTGGCCTCTGCTGCCGTCAGACCCACGGACCCTATCCAAACCCACCTTGCCTACTCCCTGGGTAGTGCCATCCTACTGCATGTCGACCCCGAACAAAGGGAGTTGGCCTTCCTCCTAAACCTACCTATCATCAAACCAGATAACATCTACCGACCGAAAGACATTGTCAATGTCGGGTTTTGGAAGGGTAACACCCACATCAAGATACACACTCCAGCTGTGGTAGCATACCACGACAGCAACCCCCAACTGTACCTGGCTCCCAATTTATGCATGTGTGTGTTGACCAAAGACATTCATTACCATTACAGCCCATGATCAGCGACACACGCTGCCCTGCCGAGGCCAAGCCTCGCACCCAAATCGTCGGAACACAAGCTGAGATTGTGGGTAATCGATGGCTTGTTAACACTCCCACTCGCACCGCCACCCTGACTTACGATCAGCACGACACTGCCACTCGTGTCAGCATGACTATTGCGATAAGTCCCGAACCTCTCCTCCGCGACTTCAAAGGAGATGCGAACACCACGGGTCAGGTTTCGAGGAGACAGGACCACATTCCAAACGGTCATAAAAAGGAAAATACACGCACGCACCCACAGACACACACACACACACAAAGCCCTACATAAAGACTGTATACACAAATATTATACCTGCAAAAATGAATGTATCTGCCACTATGGTGCTTGTTGCATGTATGTGTTACTAATGTAGAATTGTAGAATTGACTGTAGTAGGTTAGTTTTCATGTTAAACTATTATTAGTATTAGAGTAGAAAGTGTATCTTCTTTATGGGATGAGAGACACCTGTCAAGTTTGATCTCTCCGTAAAGCTGTGAGTCCGAGCTATTCACCCATGTACGTTACATTTCTGTCAAATGCATCGTTCAATGTTTAATAGCACTGTGAAGAAAATGCACCGATTCGACATACCATAAATTAGCTCGTTGGACAGGACAAAGGGATGTGGAAAACCGCCAAATTGCAACGCTATCATTGGAGGACGTTATCAAGAAGGCGTTCTGGCCTGTTGTCCTTAAAATACCAGGACACACGTCTTTTCGATGCACAAGTTTTCTGCACGAGTTCCTGCCGTCAAGACGGACTCTCTTCTTTATTTTCCGGTCATATTACAACAGTTAAACCTTCGTTTGAAACTTCGCCGAAACAACCTCCGGAAGAAGAAACAACTATCAAACCGAGCGCTCCGAAACTCTAAGCACCCCAGCGAACCTATGCAAGTATAACGTTTTACAATCTTAAATGCTGAGTTTCCTTGCTGGCTCTTAAAGGTGACTGTTGCAATTTGCCATGCTTTAATCATCTCTTTCGTTTCTGCCTTTACTTTCACCTATATGTACTTGTATCTACTTGTGTCCATTTATCCGTATAACCTTTGTATTACCCGTTCTATATATTAAATTCATCATATCCATGCTTATTTTGTTCACTTGCTCATTTAGCCACAACCTAGTCACTTTAACGTTCTGATTCTAATATCCTGGCTTTACATTTGGATGCTACCATAGAAATTTATCTTCGTGGCCAGAGGGTAATATTTCTGTCGTAAGAGTCTGTGGAACTTACCGGTTTGCTGGACGGACCGATAGTTCTCTACATAATTGTTAAAACAGAACTAATCATATATGTGATTGATTATAATTTGTTGTAGTTAATTCACCATATATGGTTAATTCCCCCTTGGGTCGGTATGTGCATAATAATAATTCATAAAACCTTATGAATTATGATATTCATATTCCACCCATAAATTGATTAATAACTGTGCAAATCGTCACATAATCGAGCTAATAGCAGCTCGATTGTAATATCCGTCTATATACAAATTACGGCAAGCCGTGTTTGGATGCCGATGTAGGTTCGCAAAGCCATGAGCATCAACAGTAGTGAAACATCCGCTATTGTTGATGGAAGGCTTGTTCGAGATGCATCAGAACAGCGCGGACAGATTCGGCGGGTGACATTTGTCTGAGGTGAGCGTTTGTAGAGCATACGACTCTACTTTTGGATCGTTCTCGTGGTGCTTTGATGTCATGCGCCGATCGCTCTGCGGGAAGCCAATGCATCTCGAACAAGCTTGGTGTGTTTGTGTTTGGCGCTGCAGCGCTAGCTTTGCTGTGAAATATGAGACGTATACAGTGACGTAAGACCTGGCTCTGTGCTGGCTCTCTAGCCTGTGGAAAGGCTAACCGGTTCTTAGAAGGCTTGTCAGTTGAACCAACTCCGAACTGGCACTAGCACTAGCTCTGAACTAGCACCTGGTTCGTGCTGGTGGAAAGGGGGTATAAGAGTTCTAAATGGCAGTAAAAGTTCTTAGTTAAAAGTTGTCTCTTAAAACCTATAGAGTACCTCAGGGATGACGTGTTTTTTAGGCCAACCCGGAAGTTAGCGGTGCATGGGTTCCCTCGATCGAAAGCCTATGCATTTTTCCCATAGACTTTTGGAAAATCGCTAAAATTAGCTCTGTGTTTAACAAAGGGTTATGACACTTACACATTTTGTCTATCAAGATAATCTTTACAAGTTAACACAACATTTATACATTTTGAAGCCTAAATAAAGATGTCAGATATAAAAAGCTAACAGTAGGCTATAACACCATGGTCGCGGATCAACGTCACCACCACCAAGCTTCCTCAAACTTTATTTAAAAAACAACTTTATTTAAAAAAAACATGCTCGCTGATTATGATCTGCGCTGTTTTTGAATACTTATCCACTTTTTTTTATGAGAAATGCTGTCCAAATTTCCTGTTTGTCATGATGATGTCTAAAGTCCCCGCCAAAGGAAGTAGTCCCTTTTAGCAACTTGTTAGCAACCACCGTTTTTAAGACTCAATAAAGGTTTAAAAAACCACAAGCGGGTTATAACTGGTGTGTTTTATGTCATAGATCAAAACGTGAAAATATTTAGAGGCTTTGTTAACCACAGACCTTATTTCAGGTGATTTAGCAAAAACCCATTCAAAAAACCCACAGACCACAGACTGTCAGCGATTTAAATCGTAGAAATATTTATAATGAGGTAACATGTTGCCATATTCACATAAAGGTTTTAAAATACAAATGTTGCCATATTCAAATAAAGATTTTAAAATAAAAATGTTGCCATATTCAAATAAAGGTTTTAAAATTTATGCTATGTGTAACTAATTAAACTAATTAAAACTAATTAAAGGTACAATATGTAATAATTTTGTCCGCTAGAGGTTGCTAGAAGCCTATTCAAAACAAAGGCATAGCTTGATGATGCCAAGTTTTAGAGCAGAATCTTGGGACATGTTGTCTCCATCTCAATGGACGGCATTACCAACAGCAAATGTGCCGCATTACTATTTAACAGATAGAACAGTAGATGTTGTGTAAAAGCGACTGGAAGGCAAGCCTGCAACCTTTAGCCAAAAAAACGTAACAGCTAATGCTAAGGCTCTGGCTGTGGCGGTACGCAGGGAAGGAGTTTTGAACGGTGGGCACTGATGTCACTGCCATTACACAATAGGCTGAGAGGTGCTGCACATGATTAAGTTAGCGGTTATGCTTTCTTCAATGGTAAGAGATACAGACCCTCTCATCTCCCTATAATATACAATCTCTGGCCATTGTTCCTTATGCAGAGGCATGATTTCCCCCCCCCCCCAAACCAGTTCAGTGGAAATCCCGCCCTGGAGCCAGCTTACAAGAACTTCCTGGATTACTGTAAATGATGTTCATCGTGTTGCGAGTCAGTCACCTGTCACACCTAAATGAAGAACTTTTCAAGTTACATCGACAACTTTAGGGTGAGTATTGTGCTATGGTCTACTAGCAAATCTAGCTAATAAGGCTAGATAACGCTGCACAACTTTTGCGCTGTTTGGATCAGCACTTAAATAGAATTTAGATTTAAACACCATTCACCTCAAATATATATATATATATATATATATATATATATATTTTTTTTTTTTTTTTTTTTTTTTTTTCTGATCATATTATTTTTCAGGCATTCAGGCACATCTTACCAATTCCAAACCACATTAATCTTAATAACTACTCTTAATTTGTGTATTTAACCATTTATAAGTGATATATAATTGTTCATGAAGGCTGGAAATGAAAAATGCCTTATATTCAGGTGTGCATAATTGTTAGGTAAGTTTTCTTTTAAAGATAAAATGAGCCAAAAAAGAGATTTAACTCAGACTGAAAAGGCAAAAATTATTAAATGCCCATGAGAAGGATGCAATATTAATGCAATACCAGAAATTGCAGTTAAGGGATGGCAGTTGGACAGCAAAACGCTCATTGGGTCAACAGGGTCAGACAAAAACAGGTGGGGAAGAAAAGACACATGTTAACTGCAAAATAATTAAGAATTAAAGGTGGGATCAGTAGATTTTGAAATAACGCTGTTGGACATTGTTGATATTTGAAATCAACCCAAACAAACCCACCTCTCTCTTTATTGCGCCGCCTCCAAAACTCACACTCCAATCCTAACCACCCTGCTCTGAATCAGTGTCAAACCCTGGCCCGTCCTCTGCTGGCAGGTGAGGTGAATGCACTAACAATGATGCTAAACAAACACTGCATACTCTAGCAGTTGTGAGTGTGCGGTGGTTTAAATGCAAAACTCTCACTATCTGGCCACTGTATGTATTCTAGAGTTAGCACTTCCTGTGACAAATTATTGTCATAGAAAACAATGCACAGAGAATTGCAAAGCAATTCAAACAGTTCATGAAAAAAAAAAAAAAATTCCTAAAATTTATATTTTAGGCCAATGGGCAAATGTGGCCAGGATGTTGGGGTTACACCTACTCTTTTCGAAGGACATCCTGGAATTTTTAACGACCACAGAGAGTCAGGACCTCAGTTTAACGTCTCATCTCAAGGATGGTGCTTTTTGACAGTATAGTGTCCCCATCACTATACTGGGGTGTTAGGCCTCACTAACACCTCTTCCAGCAGCAACCTAGTTTTTTCCCAGAAGGTCTCCCATCCAGGTACTAACCAGGCTCAGCCCTACTTAGTTTCAGTGGGCAACCAGTCTTGGGCTACAGGGTGATATGGCTGCTGGTTGAAAGAGTTTGCATGAGTAAAATGAAGAGTGTCTGCACATTTTGAACGACTTATGCATAGAGTTAAAATGTGGCACTTATACTTTCAGATATTCAAGAACTTGATGTTATATTCAGTAAAATTTAAATATGGTTTGGCATTTGCAAATTTTACTCATGTAAACTCTTTTCTGTGAGTGATTGCTTCTCTACTTTAAACAATAGGCTTTTTGCAGTCATTTAAAGAGTAAATTAACATTTGCTATAAGTTAAAGCTCGTTTAAGCACACATAATTACATCCTTCTCGTGAAGGAATACTGATGTTTCTTTCAGCGAATGAAACAGTATTGATCACCAGGTAGCTATACTTGTAGATGCAGTCAAAGTCAACTTGCATCAATCTAACTATAATTTGTTAGGCCTTTAAGATGTGTTAAGACTCTTTCAATTACAGTAGAGATGTCAATTCAAGCTAATTGTGTATAAAATGTCATGTCCTATTCTGAATGGAATTATCAAATGCGCACTTTTAGGTGGACAGTGGTTTAAGTGAATGGCGCTAGGCCATGTTAGTTTAACCAGCTCAGGTGGTTTGCTTACAATCTGGCATCTAGGTGACGTATGCGATTTCTGTAGTTAGCGTTTCCTTTGACAAGTCATTGTCATGGAATCCAATCCACAGCAGTGGCAAATCAAACAGTGCATATCAAATGTCTGTATGTTTCAAAAGAGCTGTGCTAGTCATAGATGTACACAGACACTTTGGCTTCTGTGTTTTGCAGTTCAAAGTCAATGGGGTCTTAAGAATCCTTTCTGAGGGGACCTTGTGTTTGTTAAAGGCCTTCTGTGTCAGGTTGTTGAATGGGCATTGCATGAGGGCAGGCTGTACTGCCTAAAAGGTGACTAACTGGTTTTTGAGGAAAAGGTTCTTGAAGCTGATGTCCTCCTTCCATCCCAGGTTCGTCTGAGTCTGTGGTAGTAACAGGGACTATCAAATCTGTGTGTCTAGGGCAGCACTCTGTCCGCTTTCATACTTGGGGTCTGAGAATTCCCTTATGATGGCTTGTTTCAGCTCCTGCTAGTCTGATTGGAGGTTTCCTGGTTGCCAAACCAGAAAGTGTTGCAACTCTGGGCTGGATGTGATCCAGAGCAGATAGACTCTAGTGAAAAATAAATACACTAAAATCTATTTGAAATACATTTATTTTATGCTAAGTGTACTACAATTGCATTTACATTTGCATACTTAATGTAAATACACTGCGATTGTACTTTTAGTATACTAAATTGGTATACTTAAAGTCTGCTAAACTGGAACAAGTATTTTTGTGTTAAGGTCCAACTAAAGATATACTTAAGTATATTTGATTGTGCTAAAGTGGAACTATTGCAAGTATACATTAGTACAAGTATATACATCTTGCATTCAAATTATACAGTGATCATACTATCCTTACTAATAGTGATATTAAACACATTTTATGATATAATATTTAGAAATAAATGAATGAATGTAAATATGCATTGTGCATTGTGCAATAAAGAAGAACTGCAAATAAAGTTTAATTAAAATACTTTTGTCAGTATGTCTCTAAATAGTCAACATCTGAAGTGGATCAAAACCCTTTATCAAAGTTGTCCTAAAATCTTCTTCTAGGGACAACTTTGATGTACTTTTTTGATCCACTTCAAATGCTGACTACTGTATATTAATGGGTTTTTAGTTGGTGTGAAATGAATATAGGCCTATTTTAAATACATTTTGGTAGGGTTTTTTCACTAGGCAGACTCTGCATCCATTGCCTCTGACATGTTTTCTCACCATCTTAACTCGGAAACTCTTAAGGAAATGAAGTTACCTAAACTCATAATTATTAGTTGTGCTGATGTTCATGTGCATTTTAAATACATTCTTTCTGACATGACTTGAAAACACTGTAACTACTGAAGCTAAACCTTGACACCCATTGTCCTGCCCCAACGTCCTACTATTGGTTGAACCACAATGATTGATATGTTTTGAGTACGCCATAAAGCCAATGCCATCACACTCACCAACAGTCGGTTTGCTGTACTTTTGCTAAACAACCGAACTCGCTGGAATGCACACTATTGGGAATTTGTGTTGCAGATTTTGGCACATTTGTCAGAAGGAAACTTTAGAGTCTAGAAAGTCATTGTAGCTAAAGACACAAGTTTCACCATGTGTTTCAAATCCGAGAATGATCAAATTATTTTTAGATGATGCTATATAATTTTTTAGATGAGACTTTCTTTTTGTGCAAACAACAGAAAACATGAGGTATGAACTGAAACATCTAGTTTGTTTCTGCTAATTGGCTGTAAGGGCAGAATTTGCAACCCAACTTTTGCCTACAGCTCAGACGTAACCATGAGAAATTTGCAAATAAAATGATTTCATTTGTTACATTTTTACTTCAGTAATTTATTTTTGTTGAATACTATGTTGCCCTGTTATGATTAAATACAATTCAGTGAACAGTATTTGAGTTCTACTTGTTTAGTATAAAAATAGTATTGGCCTAGATAAAAGTTTACAAGAAATGTGTTTTGAGTTGCAAAAAATAATCATAAGTAAGTTTTATAATTATGACCTTTAACTTTTTTAATAATTTGCTCACACTTTGAATATCAGGTAGGCTATTGTTTAATTTAATTCAGTAACACTTTTCACAATTTTGCATGGTTGCAAACAGATATAGCCTACATACTGAAAGTAGTTATAGTAAATATTTGTAATTATGACAAATAAAGAAAACAACATATAGTCAGTTTGAAATGGTGAAAGAAATTCACGTACCTGATCAGAAGTTTTATTACACTAGTGTATAATGCACTTCAATGCACCTAATACACTTTTCCCATTAATGCTACTTTAATAGCCCTTATTTGCACTTCGAAATATGGACTGCCAAAATATTATGAATTATTAAATTAATTAATTAAATTTATTAAACTGATCCTGAGCAAAAAACAAACAAACAAACAAACAAACAAACAAACAAACAAAAAACGCAGAAAGTTAAAATGTCAAATAAATCCGTTTACTGCATGAAAACTAAATCATTTTAATTTATGCGTCACATATAAATCCGCAAGACTGACAAATCATTTAATTGTGTTTTTGTCAGAAGCAGTTGTGGTGCATTGAGAGTTGAAGCGCGCAGAGACAATCGGCAGGAATGTTACGGATGATTATATTTCATCCGCACACACGGAAAAGCAGTTGCACAAGCAGTTCTGCATGTTCACATTTTTTTTTTTCACAATTGTTTTAGTGCGCAAGAATAAAACTAATGTGCCGGTTTATGCAATTGCTTCATGTTGCGTTAATGACAGATAATGTCAGGTAAAAGTGAAGCAAAACATTCTTGATATTTAATGTTGCGTCTAATGGTTTTATTTCTTCAACAACTTAAAGTTTAATGCACGTTCGTGTTGTATAGCAACAGGCCGTTTCACGTTTATTTCACGCACCACTTACTGTGTCTATATTAATAATTTTGTCGGCGGTTCACAGTCTTTTAATCCATATAATTTGTGCTGTCATTAATAGTTGTCATTAATAATGTCAGCGCGCTTATAGCTGTACTTGTAACAGTATAGGGAGAACACAAAGTAACACCAGTTTACTTTAGCACACTACAAGTTCACTTGGAATGCCATTGCAATGTGTTTTAAAATCACTAAAAGTTTGTTATCGGTATAATATTAATGTATGTTCAACACTCTTACAATGTAATTGAATTGCACTAATGTCACCAAAATACATTTAAAGTTTATGCTGAGTGAATTCTGCATTTCAAAACTTAAATACAAGAGTATATTTAAAGAGTACTTAAGTATACTTGGAATAGTTCCACTTTAGCACAAGTGGAACTATATTTAATACAACTTAAGTTGAACTTCAGCACTGCTTTTGGACAACTAAAATGCATTTAGTACAAAATTAGTTGTTCCAATTTAGCAGACTTTAAGTATACCAATTTATAGCATGCCACAAATACATTTAATTGTACTAAAGTACATACAAATAAATTGTGCTTAAGTATACATTTTTTTCATTCTGGGAGTCTATCTTGGTAGTTT
Source organism: Ancherythroculter nigrocauda (assembly GCA_036281575.1). NCBI lineage: Eukaryota > Metazoa > Chordata > Actinopteri > Cypriniformes > Xenocyprididae > Ancherythroculter > Ancherythroculter nigrocauda. The sequence continues at coordinate 36,029,230 of VTFQ01000003.1, read as the reverse complement.
ACACTGGTCAAAAACTGCAGGTGGAATTCAATGTTTCACAGGTAAGTGTGGATGTTGTGGTCTCCTGCAAGCTCTGGAGTGAATGCAGGGATGTGTCTGGCCATTCCCTTGAGGTCTTTGAGTGTCACTTCATGTGCCGTTTCAGGGTTTGTCTGAATTAATCATTTCCTTCTGTGGTTGCAGAGGCTCTCAGGAAGCTGTCTGGTGAAGTGTTAAAGGATTAGTTCACTTTAAAATTAAAATTTCCTGATAATTTACTCACCCTCATGTCAGAAATTAAGGTTTTTGATGAAAACATTCCAGGATTTTTCTCCATATAGTGGACTTCAATGGACCCCAAATGGTTGAAGTTCAAAATTACAGTTTCAGTGCAGCTTCAAAGCGTTCTACGCAATCCCAGACGAGGAAAAAGGGTCTTATCTAGAGAAACCATAACTCATTTTCTAAAACAAATTTAAAATTGTATACGTTTTAATCATAAATGCTCATCTTGAACTAGCTCTCTTCTTCTTCTCTATTAGAATTCCGGCAGTGTAGACACTGCTAGGTGTATTACTGCCCTCCACAGGTCAAAGTTTGAACTAATTGTTATATACTTGCACTAGCATATTGTATATGACAATTTAGTTCAAACTTTGACATGAGGAGGGCAGTAATACACTTAGCAGCGTCTACACTGCTGGAATTCAAATAGAGAAGAAGAAGAGAGCTAGTTCAAGATGAGCATTTTTTTAAATTTGTCTGATTAGCCAAGCTTTCATAAAACAAGCCCTACAGTTTACTGAAATATCACGCCTTAAAAGAAACCTTATGTTTAAGTATATTAGATGGTTCGTTGATTGCCTTTAATTGATCACACCTTCAATAAAATATTTGTGAATGGTTTGTTAAAGGTATTTCACTGAGTTAAGTTTTCGCTGTACTTACACTGTTCTGACCAGGAGGGGTCACCTGCGTGTGGTGTTTTTAGCACTTCTAAACAGTGAATCATTTGTGACACAATTGATTTGTTTGATTCAAAGCTTCACAAAACATTTACTCCCCAATCAGCAGTTCAAATCAGAGTCTCATGGGTAGGGTTGCTAAAGAGCTAGCTTTGGCTACATGCAGTGGCTTACACAACAGACTGTGAAGTGGGTGCTGCTATCAGATTATCAGAAGTGTCTGCTCACACATTCCGGTTTCATGCAACCAATGCCAACCAACAACACAACCCGAGCGGAGCAGCGCTCCAGTTGTACTGTAAGCATGCATTGAGAACTCTAGCGTAGTCAGTCATGACGTATCGCGCATAACATTCAAAAAATCAAAACAGCACATTCACTTCTCAGACAATGGTGGATTACTAGTTAGCTAGGCTAGAATTTACACCACAAATTCAATGCGATTGTTTCATATGAGCGGTCCAGCACATCAATATGAATACAATGACGTAATTAAAGCTGCAGTCCACGATTTTTCCTCTTTGTCGCCATCTCTTGTTTGAAACCTGCAATTGCAGTCATATGCGGAACAGTTATCTGTATGTGAGTTGTGCCTCGGCACAGCTCGTCAGCGCGGATGAATCTAATGTTTGCTGTCAATCACCGCACCGGTGGATACTGTACTTCAGAATCACAGATTCTACGTCTTGAAAGTATGACCAATATAAGAATTTCCACTGGAAAATATAATCTGAACAAGTAAGTAACATGTCTGCCACTTTTGTTCTGACCAACTGAGGAAAAAATCATTAGGCCTACAATAAATCGTGCTGCCAGTGGTGATTAAATCTAACGATCGCTTAGCTTGGATCACGTCAAACCGTGCAAATTATTATTACTGTTATATTGTTCTCAAATTGTTAATGTTAACAACATCAGCATTGCTATGACTGTGTATAGCGTTACCTGTAGATTTCAGTTTCTGTAGCCACTCCACAGTCCAAAGTCTTTTGCTTTTTGACTATGGGTGAATCTCCAGTTGTCACTGATGATTGTCATTTGGATCTTTCTGGATTACAATCAAAATAATAAGTTTAAATAAGTTTAAATAATAAGCTTAATTATTTCAGCTGCTGTGAGAAAAGGCTATAAATGATCCGCTACAAGCAGCATGCTCACACGATAAAACCAACTAGCCTGGACTCCTTCCTTTCTGTTTACGGACGTGACGTAATGATGCACAGGCGAACTGCTGCATGCTCGAATTTCCCGCTGAAATCCACCATGTCGCTCTTATTATAAAACATTATTACAAGCTTACCGTTGTGAATCGGGCTAAGATAATGAGATAGTTTTGAACACTGGCTGGTTATGTACTTGCTCAAAAATTGATTTTGGATAATTTTTAACCAAAAAAAGTTATGAACTGCAGCTTTAATAATAAGGCCTTACTATCAAAGATACTGTAGTGAGATTTCTTCGTCACTCAGTTTTAACAGTGCTGCAAATAGGATTTCTTCACCACGCAGTTTAAATCATGCCGCTAATCTGAGATTTATTTGTCAGAGAAGGCTTATGCATTTAAAGCTGAAAGGTAAATTTATTCTGGTACCATTTATACATGCTGCTAATCTGAGATTTCTTCGTCAGAAAAAGGTTTACACTCGTTTAACAGCTGAAATTAGGATTTCTTCACTAATATCAGGTTAGTTTCTTATTGTACGATTTAAACATGCTTTATAGCATTGAGAAACTTTCTGCCATTAGTAGGAAGGCGCATTCAAGCTTTAGTTTTGCTGATTTTATCAGAAACTTGTATGTGCATGTAAAGGTCATTAATAAAATCTTATGGGACAAACACATGATTACTGGGTCTGCCTGCAAATAATGTTTAAAAATAATGCCAAAGTTCTCCACCAATATGTAGCAAATTAGCTTAAAAGGGAAATATTAATAATTATTCATAACTTTTTATGATCGATTATGAATATTTGGATCAGTTATAATCATACACACAATTTCCTGGGATGCATTTTCATTTATAGAACAGTTCATCTATAAATGAATGCAGGAAAGTCTGTTTTCAGGGCTGTGGGTTTTTTCTATGGCCTCTGCTTTTCCATGAGACTACATTCTTTAGAGCAATAAACCATCTTATCAATTGGTATCCATGGTCACTGAAGCCCTTCTTACACAAGTTGGCCTTTTGGGGGGTGGGTCCACAGACACCAGAGTGAGTTAAATATAACAAATAATTGTGTCTGATTTGTCTCAGTCATTACAATGACATACAGGAGACCTGATAAAGCCACCTGGAAACGGGAAGAGAGAAAGAAGCTGAGGACTTGTGTGCATGTGGATACTCTCATAGACTGAGAAAGCTGTTTTTGATTATTAAGTTGAGAAAGAGTCTGGAAGCATGGAGAGTGCTAGTGCCTTGTATTCGTCTTTATTTTGTGAATAAACACACAAGACGCAGCAAGTCAACTGTCTTCCTTCTACACACTTTGAACATTGTTACAAGGACACGCCCACCTTTCTCAAGATGACGACAGCTCAAGTTATGCTTGTATTATGGACAATCTGTCCATTTTGTAGCCGCATGCCCCATTCATCCTGAGGCCAAGGGAAGACCGAGGGTGAGTGCTTCATGCTCTTAAACAGTAAAAGCCAATTAGTTTGTTCTCCCCATTAGCATTTTTGTTAACAAGAATTCATTCATTTAAAGCATCTTTTGCTCTTTTAGAATCTGGGTCAGCAGGAAACTTTCATTGATTCAGTATTTTTCAGATAATTAAATATCTCAATTTCTCTGTGTTCCCCTCCTTTGCATCCTACAGCACTAGATGACCACCCATTGGGGGACAGCGAGATATCACAAATCTCCCATGTCATCACCCTGCAAATTGGTCTTCTACATTCAGAAAAAAATCAACTCCTCACTATCCAGTCCCCTAATCATGCCATCATTCTTGATGTCCCCTGGTTTACACAACCCAGTCATCTCCTGGAGGGATGGATAAATCACAAGGTGGTCCACAAACTGTCACCAAAAATGCCTAAGCTCTGTAGCACGTAGACTAGCACTTCCATTACACATAAGCTCCATTAAGGATGAGGCACCTCCAGGCTTACCTCCAGTTTACTCTGATCTCGTTGAAGCATTCAGCAAGTCCAAGGCAGAGTGGAAGACCGCCTTTTCGACTAACAATGGGCACTGCAAATATCAGGTCATGCCGTTCGGCCTAGCCAATAGTCCTTCCATCTTTCAGGCATTTGAGAATTAAATCTTCTGGGTCATGCTCAACAGATGGGTCATTGTCTATATAGATGACATCTTGATATACTCTTCCACATTGTAAGAACCCATTAAACAGGTCCGGTCAGTCCTCCAACAGTTAATCCAACATCAACTCTAGGCTAAGTTCGAGAAGTGTGAGTTCCACCAAACCAGCATTTCCTTCCTGGGGTACATCATCAGTGCTGAAGGAGCAGCCATGGATAAATCAAAGATCAGTGTTGGGGAAGCTTCTCTAAAACTGTATCTTGACAAGCTACAAGTAGGTTAAAGTAGTTAAGTTACATTCAAGCTACCCTTCTGAAAAGTTAGCTACACTACAAGTTACTATCAAAAAGTAGCTAGCTACATTGAAACAACTTTTTTTTTTTTTACAATGACATTGTTGCAAATAACTGAATAATTGTTGATGATAATTTAGAATGTTATAAGTAAAATATTTGGGGTTTAAAACATCAAAATGCAATGCAGTTATGATTTCAAAGAGTAGGGTGAATTCAGGTTGATTTTGACATGTTTTCCCAGTCATTTCAATGGCAAACACTGTCCCAATCGTTTAATTTTGTAAACTATCCGATTCACACAATACTAAAATATAGCATATACAGTATCTTAAACTGGCTTTTGTAGTGATTTTACTTTTGCTCATCCAAGGACGCTAAGTAAAATAGGGATTGGTACTCACGTCACCGTTGACATTGTGATTTTTGCATCACACGTCTCTTAAGTGTCTCTTAAGTGTGGTTATAAGTACATCAGATGACCACTTCCCCCCTCTCCTAGTTCAGGGCACCAGTCAAGGTCTTTTACCTTGGCAGTATTAGAACACTCCCAGCAGGAGGCTGTTCGATCATTTAGAATTGATTTAAAGTGGTCAGCTGATTTATCTGAAAGATTGGTGAGGTTGTTAACTCGTAGATCCTCTTCTGTATTATGAGCACAAGAAAGACACACAAGTGTAATAAAATACATTTTATTAACAAAAGATAAACAAGAATAACTACAACTACTAAATGGATACCATGAATGATAAAGGAATACAGTGCATAAGATACTGTACAAGTGATTAAGTTGGATGTGGCTATGGAAGAGTTACTTTATCTTATGGAAAGATAAACTGTTTCTCTGAAAATAATAAGGTGAATAACCTTATTATGCACCAAACAAATAAACTAAAGATTATTTGTTATTAACTAACATTAGCTATATTACATCTAATGTGAATTAGAAAATCATATACTGATAATATACAACAATGCCATGGTCTCTGGAAAGACGTTTGGTTAAGTGATATTTACGCTTCATGTGGTTGATTCCGATGATGGTGACGTTTTCCACTGGTTGTGCTGGGTGACAATGCAGTAGGGAGAGGAGCCGGAATCTGTTTCAACAGCCTTGAACAAAAAGCTCTGTGGGATGCTGATCTCTTGGAGCACCAAAGGGTCCTAAAATCTGGAACAAGCAGATGAGGCCCTGGCGTAGGTGCAGAAGGTTCTTAACAATTTGGAACATGCAGACAAAGGTACCTTGAAGTGAAGGTTTGCTCTCCTGAGCTTAACCTTGTTGCAAATGTCTCTGTGTGTCTTCTGCCTCTCTGGGCCAGACACTCAGAACTTGGTCAGTCCACTTTTGTCTCTCTGTAGTCGTTACTGTCTCGCTGGAACGTAGTGTTGTCTCTTTCCTCACAGGCTGGAGGTTCAGAACTTTGTCGTCTCTGTTGCTGCCTCACAAAGTTGTAGACTCAAATCATGGGATCTGTAGTTGTCTCTCTGGATGAACCAGAGGCTCAGAATGTTATGGTGTATATGTTACAGTCGCCCCTTCGCAGGCCCGAGACTCAGAACGGCATGTCTGTTATGTCTCACCCGATGGGAGACTCAGAACTTGGTATACCTGTTAAAGTCTCACTCCTTACAGAGTTGAGACCCAGAACAAGGTTGATCTGTTTCTTTCTCACTCGAGGGGAGACTCAGAACAAGGAGTGTCTGTTGAAAGGGTACCTTTATCCCTTTCCAATGAAGAGGAGATTGCAATTTGGCGCTTCTCTATTTGAGTGCTGCGATTGGCTGCTGGCATCAGAGGGGACACACACAGTGTGGCCCACCTTTCTTTCCCCTGTGGAACTCATTTGCATAAAGCACAAAGATGGAAGTCTTTAAAGTGTCTTTAAGTTTACCAATGCATTTCTCACTTTCCAAACCACCACCAGAATACCTTTGGTAATATTCTAAACAAATAGAGTCCAAACAAGATGGAAAAAGATTTAACTGTCATGCATACATTCATTTGTACATTAACAACTGAATTTATGTAATATGTTGTATTACAAATAGCTGTCACTAGCAAATAGCTGTGAATACTCTGAATAAGTATGAAATGGGTGTGTGTAGTTTACATCAATTTTAAGGTTTCCAAACATAGTTATGAATGGATCTTTGTGATCTCTCATTGTTTCACCCACTGTTGCTGAGGTCCTGTGGAATTTTTATGGCAGTCACTGGCCAACCTTAGGAATTATTCTCTAGAAGGGTGAAGGGCAGAAACTGCATGTGGACCAATGGGAAGTCCTGTCCTTCCTGGGCTTGGTACCAGAGGTCTTCTTCTTGCCCTCTAAGAGGTGTCTGGATGTTGTCCTAGCATCTTTATCTGATGGTGTTGGACAGTTTGTTTGTGTTAGTCCACCAAGATCCAATCAAAATGTAGCAAACCTTTGTCCACTGTTACGGACAGAGAGGGTCCAGGCCATAAACTGGGCCCTGGAATGTGCTGTTCCCTACACTGTCAAAGTGCAAAATTGCCATAGGACCTATGTAGTTTTGTACCTCTTTTAGATTTTTTTTTTCTTAGTGACTCTTGAAATGAAATGGAAAAACAGAAACAAGTCAAGTCACCTTTATTTATATGGCGCTTTTTACAATGCAGATTGTGTGAAAGCAGCTTTACAGTGATAACTGGCAAATAATTTTGGCTGCACAGGAGCTCTAGAAGAAAATGGTGTCATTGTCCAGCTTAAGTAAATTCAGTATTGATTAATTCCTTAAAAATCAATAGATATTAATTTAGTTAATTTATCTATACATCAGCACTGGAGAAAACAGTGATGTCATCATCCAGCTCAGTTCAGTTCGCATACAATGGTGTCATTGCAGACAGATCAAAAACATTGTTGAATATAAAGTCTCCCCAACTAAGCAAGCCAAAGGTGAAGGCAACAGCGGCAAGGATCCCAAACTCCAACAGGTGACAAAATGGAGAAAAAAACCTTGGGAGAAACCAGGCTCAGTTGGGGGGCCAGTCCTCCTCTGGCCAACAGTGTCATAAGTCCGACTGGGATAGCAACAGTCAAAATATTTAATCTAGTTCCATCTAGTTGAAGATCGTATTTATCACGCCAGTATGGGAAGGTTTGTTGGGAATCTGCGCCACTGGCTGTCGTGTCGGTGAGCCTTCACAGGGGATGATCTAGTTGACAGAATCTCTGCTGACACTTCAGGGATGTGTTGTCGTCGTGTCTAACCGCAGGTCCTCCATCTGTTCTGTATACGGCCCGGATCCAGCTGATTACGGTAAACCTAGGGACAAACAGAGAGACTAATATTAGCGTAGATGCCATTCTTCTTCTGATGTAACAAGTACATCTGGTGTTATTAGGAAGTGTTCCCGGTTCCGGGACGTATGATGGAGTATTTCTGTGCCAAATACACTACTTCCGGTTTCGGACCGGGTTTCGGAGAGTTTTTTATCGAGTATGGCCTGTATGACGTCAAAAGAGAACGGAATTCATTGTATAGGCACTTCTTCCTGATAAGCGTGCACACACACATCACCCAGAACAAGAGATTTTTCAACAATGGTTGTGTCCCAATTCAGGGGCTGCACCCTTTGAAGCCTGCATACATCATCAAGGCAGTCTCATTTAAGAAAAATAACCATTAGATTGCAACGTAAGAAAGAAACATTATTTTACACCTTATAATGAATATCAGTCAATTTTATTACGGTTACTTTTCTTAAATAAGACATCCTCGATGAAGTATTCAGCTTTCAAATGCGACCTCCAGAGGACGCAGCCTCCGAAATGAGATGCAGCTCCTGTCAACAAAGGAGTGTGTTTTTGGTAGTGAGAGAAAGATTACCTTTTTCAGCTTCCCAAAGAACCCACCGTCAAGGGAACAGTGGATGAAGTTTTTCCGGGGCAGCAATGGAGTTGTGCACGTATGTTTGTTTGTTCCTGGGATTTCGGTGATGAATGCTTTGTAAACAAGTCCCAGTTCGGCACTGTATTTGCAGATTGAGGGTGGTGAGTAAAGCTGCATCAGATGTCTATGTTTTGTTGGCAATCGGCACGCAAGTGCATATAATGTAAACAACACAAACGTTTTTGTTCCCTTTTTATTTATAATGATGTCACAGCTAGCAGACAATCTCTACACAAAAGCTGCGCGCGCTTGTGACTCTTGAGCTCTGCCCATGGCATTGATGGCAGGCACGACTCCAGGAGCTCGGCTTTTTTTCGGAAAGACTCGGTTTAGCATATCTATCTTTTATAAATATGATAAAACGAAAGACTATTCGGAGATATGAAGGATGCATTGTTACTCTATATGCACTCAAGATTAACATTAGACTGGCAGAAACTGTGTGTGATACTCGCCCTTTAACGATAATTAATCCTTAATTGATAATGTGTATGCCAGGTTAAAGAGATGCGTTTTTAGTCTAGATTTAAACTGACAGAGTGAGTTTGCTTCCCAAACAATGCTGGGAAGATTGTTCCAAAGTTTAGGTGCCAAATAGGAGAAGAATCTACCGCCTGCGGTTAATTTTGATATTCTTGGTATTATCAACTGGCCAGAATTCTGAGATCGCAATAGACATGAAGGACTATAATGCATTAAGAGCTTGCTCAGGTACTGGGGAGCTAAACCATTTAGTGCTTTGTAAGTAATTAGCAAGATTTTAAAATCTGTATGATGTTTAACAGGGAGCCAATGCAGTGTTAACAGAACTGGGCTAATATGGTCAGAAACACCATATAAACAGCAGTATGTGTCTTGTTCAATTGGCATATCAAATGAGAAATAATCAAAGACAGTGTCTCAATTCAAATTCAGTGTCTCAGTTCAAATTCAGTGTCTCAATTCAAATTCAGTGTCTCAGTTCAAATTTATTGTCTCAGTTTGCATTTAAGAAAAAAATTAAATAGTGCCCTTAATCCAGGGGTAGGCAAGTTCGGTCCTAGAGAGCCGCTGTCCTGCTGAGTTTAGCTCCAACTTTAACCAAACACACCTGAACAAGCTAATCAAGCTCTTCAGGATTACTAAGGCTATAGGCAGCTGAAGGTTTTTTTTCAGGGTTGGAGCTAAACTCTGCAGGACAGCGGCTCTCTAGGACCGAACTTGCCTACCCCTGCCTTAGTCCAGGAAAAATCAGTTTCTCAATCCAGCGGGTCCGTAAGGAAGAAAAAAAATGTTTAGTCCAGTAAGAAGAAAAAAAGAAGAAAAATGAAAATGATTTAAGAAAAAAGAATGGTTTGTCCTACCAATCAGTATCTCATACTCTTGAAATAATGTCACCAGGTATGAATCAGATGGGAATGGCTCGCCAGTCCAAGCAACGTGCACACAGCAACAGGCAAGGTCAACTCCTCGATGACAATCTCAACTGCTGGAGCTCAGGATTGACAGCAGAAGAAACATTCATACAGGTATAAACAGAAAGAAAAGGGAAGAGGAGAAAAAAAACCCTGCCTTGCAAACACAAAGCCAAAAATAATAATAATTAATCACATATCACAAATATTGACACTGTCATTATATCTCATTTCATTTTCGAATAAACTTTTTAAATTCAAAAACTGTCTATCTCATCAATTTTACTCTCCTACATGAAGAACACACATGCTAATCAACTTACGTGCGGTTGATACACTAGAAATCTGTGTACAGGGTTAGCAAAGCTAGCACCTCGTGGTAATAAACTTCATCAGAAAAAAACTAACTTTACAAATATATACATTGTTTTTCCAACATTAAACACTTTTTACACATTTACCCTTTTTTTCCCTCATAACTCCACATTACATTAACGCAATTCTCCAATAAAATGGCGAATACATTACAGTTTCCATATATAAATATACATTACGCAGATACACATTCTCACATTCAACACCCTCAAGCATATCTTATATAAAGAAAATATTACTCACTGAGGGAAAAATAATCCATAAAAAAGAAGAGAAAAAAAAATGAAGCAATTCTATTAAACACTATTGATTCCACTTTTCTTCATGCAAATCTTCCCTTTCTTCTACTCAAAAGTATCCACACTAAAATCTTGTTCAATACAATCCAATTTCAAAAGTTTCACACTCAATTTATAGGTTTTTTATCTGTTATTATCAGAGCTCTGTAAAGCAAACGCACTCGTTTGAATTCTCTCACATCTTCTCACATCTCTTACTCTCATTTCAATTTCAATTTGTTTAAAATAAAATTATTCTGGTATCAATTTCTCTTATTATTGGTATTACATTTTGAGTAAAATTAATGATATTCTTTTTCTACATATAAAGCATAATTATTATTTATTTTTTTCCAATATTCTATTTTAACTTTTTAGTGAACTGGGTTACACCCTCCCCTCCTGAATATATGCAGGTCCCTCTGCATGTACGGGGCTGACTGGTCAAAATAGGATCAGGACTATAGGTTCTGGTTGAAGATTCAGAGTCATCCATGGATGTAATAAAAGCAGTACTGAGGCCTGTCAACAAGGACTGGATAACTAGGTTAAGAGGATGTCCCAACTGTGAGTACTGAAGTCGTCTTGGAGGTGCTTGTAACCTTAGAGAGCGTCTTGGAACAAAATTCTCTTCCACTTGATCCTCTTGTTCCATCTGATCCTGGTGAGAATTCACTTCCATGTTTATCTCATCCTGAGTCATCATCCATTCCTCCTGATTAGTGCTGGACAGTTTCTCCAGTGCTCACTCAGAGAACTCACTTGACGATCTTTCGAGTTCTTCTCTCTGCCTTTGTTCTACAGTTTCTGTTAGTTTTCCAGATTCATCACTGACACAGTGGTTCCAGCCGGATCCAGTACAGGTAAGAAGTTTCCTTCAGGTGAGTTTCCAGGTAAGTATCCCACAGGTTCTGAAGGAGGTTCTTCTGCAGGCATTGATCAGGTAGGTTGGTTACAGTCCTTTCAGCACTTGTTGATGGTCTGGATTCTAATCCTTAAAAAATTTTGTTATCAATGTCAAATCCTCTTCCAGTCATATAAGAAAACTCAGGATCATCTTCATAATCTGAACATTCTTCGACCGATTCTGATTCTTCTGCTTTTCCAGCATCCAGGTAAGCTCTTGTTCTGGGTCTACGATTCAGACTGTTTCAGCAACTCTTCAGATTCATCCACGTGCAGAAATCCACACGGTAACAACAAGTCCTGATGCAAAGTGCAGATAGGAACATTCTTTCCCTCTGGCTGGACTACATACACTGAGAGGTCACTAACTTTCCGAGTAACTACATAGACATTTGGCTCCCATTTGTCTGCGAGCTTGCACTTCCCTCTGAGTTTAACATTCCATGACTCGATCTCCTACTTCGAGAGTAGAAACCATCACACGTTTGTCAAACCTGGACTTGTTACGATCGGCCACTTTCGCAGCATGGTAATCTCATAACTCTCCTTCAAACATTCTTTCAGATCCCTCACATATTGAGAGTGGGACTTGTTAGGTCCATTCACTGGCAGACCAAAGGCTAAGTCAACTGGCAGCCTGGGCTTTCTCCCAAACATAAGTTCATAGGAAGTGTATCCTGTCACATCATTTCGAGTGCAATTGTAAGCATGCACCAAAGTCTTCACAAACTCCTTCCAGCAAGACTTCATCTTGTTTTCAAGTGTACCCAACATCTGGAGAAGGGTTCTGTTGAATCTCTCCACCGGATTTCCTCTCGAGTGTAGTGTCGAAGGAGTAGTTCTCACCTTGCGTATACCTACAATGTGACACAGCTCCTTGATCAGGCGTGACTTGAAATCTGGCCCTTGATCACTGTGCAATCTCTCTGGAAATCCAAAATGTACTAGGAAGTTTTCCCATAGGCATCTAGCCACAGTCTGCGCCTTCTGGTTTTGGGTAGACACAGCCACTACATATTTGGTGAAGTGGTCCATAATGACTAATATGTCTTTGGTGTTATTCTTATCCGGCTCTAAGTACAAGAAGTCCATACACACCAACTCCAACGGTCTGGTAGTCTTGATATTCACCATAATGGCAGCTTTCTCTGGGTGCATGTCATCATGTAGTCTCCTCAACACGGTTCCTCTCAGAGCAGCAGGTAATGCTAGCTGATAAAGGGTGGTTCCGTGATCTTGCCTCTTCCTGTAAAGTACTCCATCTCAATTCCAGCGGATTCCACTCTCTTATCCACTAGGCAATAGCTAGGGACAGTGTCAAAGATTAATGACATCCTGGCCTGGCCAGTTCCAACCACCATTAAGGAATTGCAACGATTTCTTGGATTTGCTAATCTCTACAGATGTTTCATTAAAAGTTTCAGTTCTATGGCCTCCGCTCTCACATCCCTCCTTCGTGGAACAAGTGAGAAATTGAAGTGGAATCTAGGAGCCTAACAAGCTTTTGATGAACTCAATCAATGTTTCACCAATGCCCCCATCCTACATCATCTAGATCCATCTCTAACTATTATAGTTGAGGTTGACACCTCGGACACTGGTATTGGAGCTATTCTTTCTCAATGACATAATTCTCCTGCCAAGCTGTTTCCTTGTGCTTTCTTTTCCAGTAAACTCTCATCGGCTGAACACAATTATGATGTGGGCAACCGTGAACTGCTGGCTATGAAGGCAGCCCTGGAAAAATGGCGGCACTGGCTGAAGGGCAAGACACCCATTTCAAGTACTTACAGATCACTGCAATCTAGAGTATATCCACTAAAAGGTTGAAACCAAAGCTGATGCGCTTTCTCGCATACATGAACTCACCCACGAATCAAGTCCATTCTACTTTCTTCTGTATTGATTGCTCCTGTGCGTTGGCAACTAATGGATGACATTACTCTGGCCCAAGAGGGATATTACTCAAGTTATGAGTTGGGTTCACTCCTCTCTATGTTCTGGACATCCAGGTACACAGGCAACTATCAAACTGCTGCAGAATCGATTCTGGTGGAGAACCCTCACCACAGACACTCAAAATTGTATCTGTAATTGTGATATTTGTGCCACCTCTAAATCCTCTAAACTACCACCCGCTGGTCTACTACAGCCCTTACCCACACCACAACGACCATGGCTCACATCACCCTTGATTTTGTGACAGATCTCCCCAACTCGCAGGCAAACACTGCCATACTAACGGTTATAAACCGGTTCTCCAAAGCCTGCCGTCTTATATCATTGCCTAAACTACTTTCTGCTCTAGAAACAGCTGAACTACTCTTCCAGTATGTCTTTTGTTTATATGGATTACCTGATGATATCATTTCAGATTGTGGCCCTCATTTCCCCTATCGGGTATGGTCAGCTTTCTGCAATGAACTCAATGTTAAATGTTATCAGCTTGTCCTCTGGATGTCACCCTCAATCCAGTGGATTCAATCAAGAACTCGAAAGATTCCTATGCTCCTATTGCCAGTTTAATTAATCAGGTTGGAACTGTTATCTCCCATGGGCTCCACAAAATGATGCTGTCGATGATGCTCATTAATATTTATTGTTGTGTAAGGTCCGCCCACTGGTCCAAGGACGGTAGCCAATGGCGCGGTAGAAGGTTTCCTGCGTGTTACTGTCTTCCTTTTTGTGCAACAATACAAGATTAAATTAAATATATTTTCTCACCAGAATTATCTCTTTTCTATTATCTGACTCCAAAGATAAAAGGTTTTACTGACGTAACTCATGAGTTGTATAAATGTTTGATTATTCTCTTTAACTCTTTACTTTATATTTTACTCGTTCATTAGGAATTTATGTCGCACAGAGTGTCTCGTATCGGCCGAAATACGGACCTCACGGTCACAAACTGGTCAGTTTTGGTTATTAGACAGAGGTAATTGACTATACTAGTAGAGTGCCGCTTTCATGCTTGCTTTCTCTAAAAGTATTTGTTTTAGTCCCCATAGACTTGTATACACTTGAATTAAAGCAATATTAATTCTAGTCAGAGGTCACGGCCACTACTACAGGTATAAGCCGACCAATATTACTTTCTCTGATAGTAGTTTTGGTATAGCCATGCCATGGTTTCCCACGTACACTTAGCTAGAATAACATTACAATAAACAGAGGTAAGGCCCACACTATTTAGGTTGGTCGATCAACATTGTTGTCCTAAACGGAAATTCCCTTTTGGCCTTTACAGTCTAAGTACACTTGAACTAATACCAAATGTTAGTCAGAGCTCTAAAATCTCAGTTGGTGTGCCCAATGCTCCACTCAGACTGGATTTTAGTCTGTTACTAACCTGACCCAGATTTGCGGTAACATAACCTTCACTTACTCTACTAGAGAAAATAATTTCAGAGTAAGGCAGAATAAATCAATCATAACAATTTATTATCCAAGAAATTGGGATAATACAAATTCAAATCAAACTCAAATAGTAATAAGCAAACATTCAATAATACCAATAAAGACCTTAAAAGGATTTACCTTGCAATGAGAACTACACACAGCGAATGTGAGGGAGATCTGTTTACAGATTCCCTGAACCTTTTGCCACCATCCTTTAAATATCCAGATATCTTATGAATTTACCAAATGGTGTTTTTATTATTATAATCATTTGGGGACTTCTCTTTGGGGGATGTAGGGTAGTGGTGAGAATTCTTCTTTGATTTCTGTGGGAAGATGCAATTCATTTACATACAGGAGGTATTTGTGTGTGAGGGACCTGGGGGGAGTTTGATCACATTAGCATACAGTATTTACTCCAGATTCTAGATCTTAAAAGTGATTTCTCCTATGATTAAGGGAATGAGACCTTTTTACCAGACGCACTGAGACCTTTTAAATGATACCAAACATGAATTATTACACTTTTGTACATCTTGATTTAGATAGTGGTGTTCAGGTGAGTCTTGGAGTGTCCTGAGGTTAGGAAGAGAGGGGGGGAAAGAGAGGGGGAGAGTGAGCAAGGAAACAGATGTTTACAGTCAATAGTGAGGTGTCTCTTCACCAGTGGGGTGTGTTGTCTCGGACGTGGAGGTGAACTCCCTGAGAAAGTGTTCAAATGTTAATTCTCGTGAGGAACCTTTGTTCCCTCAGAAAATGGTGCTCTCCAGGTTCAGCCATCTTTGTACCAGCCTTACAGTTGAAAATAAATAAAACAAAACTGTCATGACTTCGGTCTGATCTGCCGTGTTTTGTTGTCTTTGTCTCAGTGCAAGTGGGGCGTCTTCGCCTTACCCCTAAGGAGAAGCAGGATCATTTGACTCGGGGGCTTTGCCTGTACTGCAGGAAGCCAGGCCATCGGGCTATCCAGTGTCCTTTACAAGCCGGAGCCCATCAGTAATCCGGGGGATCCTGGTGAGCACTACTCCTTGTCTCGTCTTTCCCATCTCACGTACCCTGCTAAAGGTCTCTTTTCAGTATAAGGACAACGTCCATTCCTGTTCTGCACTGATCGACTCAGGTGCCAAAGGAAACTTCCTAGATGTCTCTGTTGCTGCGCTGTGGGGTACTCTGTCTGCTCCCTTAATGGTCTCCTCATTTCCTCCATCACCCATTCCACTCCTTCTGTAAGTCTTATTGTCTCTGGCAATCACCGTGAGGTGATTGAGCTGTACCTCCTAGATTCCCCGGGTGCTCCCATTGTCCTAGTGCACCCATGGCTGGTGCAGCACAACCCTCACGTGGATTGGTCTGGCAATTCTGTGTTCTCTTGGAGTCAGTCTTGTCTTGTGTCTTGTTTGGGTGCTGCCTTGTCTCCTGGCTCTGTGTCTTCTGTTTTTCAGGTTGAGGAGGTCGATCTTGCCAGGGTCCCAGAGGGGTATTGCGATCTTTGCCAAGTCTTCAGTAAGTCCCGGGTAGTGTTGCTTTCGTCAACGAAAATTATGACTAAATATCCTCATCAACGAACCTTTATCACGTGACGAAAACAAGACGAGACGCAACGTAAATGCTGGTCATGTGACGATGGCTAAAATTAAATGTATAATGCAATATTGTTGACAAATAAAAACGAGACTAAATGTGGTTTACAAAATATAAACTATACTAAAATGTCTCTTCATTTTGTTGACCAAAATGAGACGAGACGAAATGTTATAATGTTATTTTGTCTCGTTTAGTCGCGTTATTATTATTTTGCAGTATTTCTGTTTCCTGTGTCTCACTTCAGAAGCTGCATCAGGTCGCATTGTGCAAATGCAGGCAACATCACTTTCTCAAGCCCCACTCGCGGCATTATTTAGAACAGTGGTTGCCAAACTGGGGTACGTGTAAAATGCACAGATCGTAGAAAATGCACATCATAAAGCAGATTCTCACAATTAAAATTAATCCAAAATCCACATAATATATTGCGTTCATCACAAGATATTACTCACGGAATGATTTAACATACTTGGCTAAAAACATGTCTCTCATCTTTCCGGGATGCAGTGTGTATCCAATGATCCCGGACCCATCCATGTTCGTTTTCCAACGTGGAATAACACAAAATAGGTATCATCTTAAAGCTTAGAAGATCAGCTTTTTAAAGCATCTAGCCATTTTGAAAAACTCCTAACGAGTGCTGAGAAGTGCCTCTAAACCAGAGTTTACCACCCGTGGACGCCATCTAGCTGCGAAAAAAATAATAACACTTTATTAAACTATACCAGATGCAGCTCACATGTAGGAGCACATCACCAAAAAAGATTTTTTCTCTGATCTTATTGCCTTCCTGAGTTATTCCATGTCAATAAAAAAAATTAAAAATGTTATATATATATATATATATATATATATATATATATATATATTAGTGGTGGGCATAGATTAATTTTTTTAATCTAGATTAATCTCACTGTAATCTTGGAATTAATCTAGATTAATCTAGATTAAAATGGCTCATTTGAATTATACCGAAGACATTCAGAATATGTGTGCTACCCAAATAATGACTAAAAGTAATCCGCCATTTTGTCCAACAAAGCAGTCAGGAGTTAGAAGATTAACCTCGGTGGAGTTAAACTTGTGTTAAAATTGTGTATATTGACATCTTTCCGCGTTTAAAACAATATTGATTCTCATGTTCATTCATGTTTATTTGATGCTATAAATGGACTCGTAGTAAGAGATGATTGGTTTACGAGCCTCTTGAGCTGAGGCGCTACAGCAATCTGTCAAGACCATGGTCACGACTCATTAAAGAGCCACAAAACGTTTTTTATTGTTTGAATTTCTTAAAAACTACAGTTTTAAAGGTGAAACTTTGTTTAATATCATAAGTAACCTGCTCTGTCTTGTCTGTCAGTGTCCTCTTTGCTCCGTGATGCATTTATCACTGTGTGTGGCATGACAGCACCACGGCTTGTCGGACAAAGCAACAGTAACTAAGGGGGGCGGGTCTTTGCGAAGGGTCAATTCGGCTAGGTATACATCCGTGCTAAAATATCAAGGTGAAAGTCATCATAGCTTGCGTAGTATAGACCCAGCTCCCAACCCAACTTTGAGAATAGATTAACGGCGATATTTTTTTTATCGCCCGATAAGAGTCTCACGTTAACGCAGCACGTTAACGCCGATAACGGCCCACCAATAATATATATATATAGTTTTTTATCAGCGTTTTTTCAGCATGAAAATGATGTCTGAATGTAAATGTAATTTATATTTTCTAAAAAATTTAAAAGTGTTCTATGAAATGTATACCTACCTTTTGACTCTCCTTGCTACAGTTTTGGAGTTATGAGTCTTTTATGAGTCTCTCAAGGCATTATAAAGTATTATCTATAAGGTAACAATAATATAAATATAGCTGCGAGCAGCGATGGCGGGCCCAAGCCCGGTGGCACCGCCACCCCGGTGGCTTCAGGGCAACTGTGCACAGCGGGCAATAGGCACTTAAAATGGTTAAACATCAAAGGACTATGTCAAATTCACTCCACATTTACTGCACTACAAGGTGCCGCTATAGAGCCCCTCCTCCCTGCCCATTTTCAGAGGATTACATGTGCCAAGTTTTAACATTATTCTGAAGAATTTTGAAGCAAATCAGGTAAAAATAAGAGGGTGATCTCAATGTATGCTGAAAGTGACACATTTTCTGCTTCCAGTTGGTGGCGCTATGACTTTGAATCACAATAGTCACATCCATGTGATCAGCCTTGTACAACGAAGACTAAGCCGAAGTTTCATCAAAATCAATTAATGTATGCAGAAGTTATAACACTTTGTTTCCTTTTCTTGCCATAAATTCGTTGCCTCGCCACGGCCAAACCGTTTGAGATATCCAAAATCCGTTTGCAATTAAACAACTTCAATGTGTTAGCAACAAGTTAAAAAAAGCTTGGTGTAAATTGGATAAACCCTGTAGGAGTAGTAGTATAAAATTCATAGCCTGTTTTTTCAAAAAATTAACATTCAAACAAAAATAGCCGACTTCCTGTTGGTCGGAGCTAATGAATGTAAATTAGAAAATTGTCCGGATTGATGAGAACAATATGTGTACCGAGGTTGGTGACTGTAGAAAAAACTAACCCCCCCACTTTTGTCAAAAGGTGGCGCTACTGAGCCCCTCC
Organism: Ancherythroculter nigrocauda; assembly: GCA_036281575.1. Lineage (NCBI taxonomy): Eukaryota > Metazoa > Chordata > Actinopteri > Cypriniformes > Xenocyprididae > Ancherythroculter > Ancherythroculter nigrocauda. The sequence continues at coordinate 36,010,244 of VTFQ01000003.1, read as the reverse complement.
ACCACGCCCATTTCTATGGCTTTGTCCATGTCTACTGGTTGACAATATTGATGTGTGTGTCGAGTTTCATGCAATTTGAAGCATGTTAAGAGCCTCAAAAACACTCAAGAATATTATTACAGTTTGACCTGTTGCCATGGCAACAATATTTCAAATATCAAAAATCCTGTCATAGGTCTACATCTGCTGTGTATTGACATTACACTGATGAAGTTTGAAGCAAATTAGGTAAAAATAAGAGGGTGATCTCAAAGCATTTCAAAAAGTGATACACTTCCTGCTGCCAGTTGGTGGCGCTATAACTTTGACTCACAATAGTCACATCCATGTGATCAGACTACTACAACTAACACACTCGTGAAGTTTCATAAAGATCAATATATGTATGCAGACGTTATAACACATTTCCTGTTTCCTTTTTCTCGCCATAAATTCATTGCCTCGCCACGGCCAAACCGTTCGAGATATCAAAAATCCGCTGGCAATTTTTAATCATCATTGTCTTGACTTCATGCTGACCGAGTTTGGTGGCGATCGGATTAATCGTCTAGGAGGAGTATATCAAATTCCAGAGCATGCGTTTTTCAAACAACCCTTAATAGCTGACTTCCTGTTGGCGTGGCGTTTAACTTAGAGCACGAAAGTTGTTCGGCCCGATGAGGTCTATATGTGTACCGAGTTTCATACTAATACGTGCAAGCGTGTTTAATATATGGACCAAATTTTCAGACTTTTTTCAAGGGGGCGCTATCGAGGCCCCCTGCCACGCCCGGGTACCAGCCTCTGCGGCGTCCTAATGGCCGCGGATTCCAATGTATGTGCCAATTTTCAAGAGTTTTTGAGCATGTTAAGGCCCCCAAAAAGCCCCGGAAGACGGAAAAAAAAAAAAAAAAAATATATATATATAGCTGCGAGCAGCGATGGCGGGCCCAAGCCCGGTGGCACCGCCACCCCGGTGGCTTCAGGGCAACTGTGCACAGCGGGCAATAGGCACTTAAAACGGTTAAACATCAAAGGACTATGTCAAATTCACTCCACATTTACTGCACTACAAGGTGCCGCTATAGAGCCCCTCCTCCCTGCCCATTTTCAAAGGATTACATGTGCCAAGTTTTAACATTATTCTGATGAATTTTGAAGCAAATCAGGTAAAAATAAGAGGGTGATCTCAATGTATGCTGAAAGTGACACATTTTCTGCTTCCAGTTGGTGGCGCTATGACTTTGAATCACAATAGTCAAATCCATGTGATCAGCCTTGTACAACGAAGACTAAGCCAAAGTTTCATCAAAATCAATTAATGTATGCAGAAGTTATAACACTTTGTTTCCCTTTTCTTGCCATAAATTCGTTGCCTCGCCACGGCCAAACCGTTTGAGATATCCAAAATCTGTTTGCAATTAAACAACTTCAATGTGTTAGCAACAAGTTAAAAAAAGCTTGGTGTAAATTGGATAAACCCTGTAGGAGTAGTAGTATAAAATTCATAGCCTGTTTTTTCAAAAAATTAACATTCAAACCAAAATAGCTGACTTCCTGTTGGTCGGAGCTAATGAATGTAAATTAGAAAATTGTCCGGCTTGAAGAGAATAATATGTGTACCGAGTTTGGTGACTGTAGGAAAAACTAACCCCCCCACTTTTGTCAAAAGGTGGCGCTACTGAGCCCCTCCACCACGCCCATTTCTATGGCTTTGTCCATGTCTACTGGTTGACAATATTGATGTGTGTGTCGAGTTTCATGCAATTTGAAGCATGTTAAGAGCCTCAAAAACACTCAAGAATATTATTACAGTTTGACCTGTTGCCATGGCAACAATATTTCAAATATCAAAAATCCTGTCATAGGTCTACATCTGCTGTGTATTGACATTACACTGATGAAGTTTGAAGCAAATCAGGTAAAAATAAGAGGGTGATCTCAAAGCATTTTAAAAGTGATACACTTCTTGCTGCCATTTGGTGGCGCTATAACTTTGACTCACAATAGTTACATCCATGTGATCAGACTACTACAACCAACACACTCCTGAAGTTTCATAAACATCAATCAATGTATGCAGAAGTTATAACACATTTCCTGTTTCCCTTTTCTCGCCATAAATTCGTTGCCTCGCCACGGCCAAACCGTTTGAGATATCCAAAATCTGTTTGCAATTAAACAACTTCAATGTGTTAGCAACAAGTTAAAAAAAGCTTGGTGTAAATTGGATAAACCCTGTAGGAGTAGTAGTATAAAATTCATAGCCTGTTTTTTCAAAAAATTAACATTCAAACCAAAATAGCTGACTTCCTGTTGGTCGGAGCTAATGAATGTAAATTAGAAAATTGTCCGGCTTGAAGAGAATAATATGTGTACCGAGTTTGGTGACTGTAGGAAAAACTAACCCCCCCACTTTTGTCAAAAGGTGGCGCTACTGAGCCCCTCCACCACGCCCATTTCTATGGCTTTGTCCATGTCTACTGGTTGACAATATTGATGTGTGTGTCGAGTTTCATGCAATTTGAAGCATGTTAAGAGCCTCAAAAACACTCAAGAATATTATTACAGTTTGACCTGTTGCCATGGCAACAATATTTCAAATATCAAAAATCCTGTCATAGGTCTACATCTGCTGTGTATTGACATTACACTGATGAAGTTTGAAGCAAATCAGGTAAAAATAAGAGGGTGATCTCAAAGCATTTTAAAAGTGATACACTTCTTGCTGCCATTTGGTGGCGCTATAACTTTGACTCACAATAGTTACATCCATGTGATCAGACTACTACAACCAACACACTCCTGAAGTTTCATAAACATCAATCAATGTATGCAGAAGTTATAACACATTTCCTGTTTCCCTTTTCTCGCCATAAATTCGTTGCCTCGCCACGGCCAAACCGTTTGAGATATCCAAAATCCGTTTGCAATTAAACAACTTCAATGTGTTCGCAACAAGTTAAAAAAAGCTTGGTGTAAATTGGATAAACCCTGTAGGAGTAGTAGTATAAAATTCATAGCCTGTTTTTTCAAAAAATTAACATTCAAACCAAAATAGCTGACTTCCTGTTGGTCGGAGCTAATGAATGTAAATTAGAAAATTGTCCGGCTTGATGAGAATAATATGTGTACCGAGTTTGGTGACTGTAGGAAAAACTAACCCCCCCACTTTTGTCAAAAGGTGGCGCTACTGAGCCCCTCCACCACGCCCATTTCTATGGCTTTGTCCATGTCTACTGGTTGACAATATTGATGTGTGTGTCGAGTTTCATGCAATTTGAAGCATGTTAAGAGCCTCAAAAACACTCAAGAATATTATTACAGTTTGACCTGTTGCCATGGCAACAATATTTCAAATATCAAAAATCCTGTCATAGGTCTACATCTGCTGTGTATTGACATTACACTGATGAAGTTTGAAGCAAATCAGGTAAAAATAAGAGGGTGATCTCAAAACATTTCAAAAAGTGATACACTTCCTGCTGCCAGTTGGTGGCGCTATAACTTTGACTCACAATAGTCACATCCATGTGATCAGACTCCTATAACGAACACACTCGTGAAGTTTCATAAAGATCAATATATGTATTAAGACGTTATAACACATTTCCTGTTTCCTTTTTCTCGCCATAAATTCGTTGCCTCGCCACGGCCAAACCGTTCGAGATATCAAAAATCCCCTGGCAATTTTTAATCATCAGTGTCTTGACTTCATGCTGACCGAGTTTGGTGGCGATCGGATTAATCGTCTAGGAGGAGTATATCAAATTCCAGAGCATGCGTTTTTCAAACAACCCTTAATAGCTGACTTCCTGTTGGCGTGGCGATTAACTTAGAGCGTGAAAGTTGTTCGGCCCGATGAGGTCTATATGTGTACCGAGTTTCATACTAATACGTGCAAGCATGTTTAATATATGGACCAAATTTTCAGACTTTTTTCAAGGGGGCGCTGTCGAGCCCCCCTGCCACGCCCGGGTACCAGCCTCTCCGGCGTCTTAATGGCCGCGGATTCCAATGTGTGTGCCAATTTTCAAGAGTTTTTGAGCATGTTAAGGCCCCCAAAAAGCCCCGGAAGACGGAAAAAAAAAAAAATAATAAAAAAAAATAAATATAGCTGCGAGCAGCGATGGCGGGCCCAAGCCCGGTGGCACCGCCACCCTGGTGGCTTCAGGGCAACTGTGCACAGCGGGCAATAGGCACTTAAAACGGTTAAACATCAAAGGACTATGTCAAATTCACTCCACATTTACTGCACTACAAGGTGCCGCTATAGAGCCCCTCCTCCCTGCCCATTTTCAAAGGATTACATGTGCCAAGTTTTAACATTATTCTGATGAATTTTGAAGCAAATCAGGTAAAAATAAGAGGGTGATCTCAATGTATGCTGAAAGTGACACATTTTCTGCTTCCAGTTGGTGGCGCTATGACTTTGAATCACAATAGTCAAATCCATGTGATCAGCCTTGTACAACGAAGACTAAGCCAAAGTTTCATCAAAATCAATTAATGTATGCAGAAGTTATAACACTTTGTTTCCCTTTTCTTGCCATAAATTCGTTGCCTCGCCACGGCCAAACCGTTTGAGATATCCAAAATCCGTTTGCAATTAAACAACTTCAATGTGTTAGCAACAAGTTAAAAAAAGCTTGGTGTAAATTGGATAAACCCTGTAGGAGTAGTAGTATAAAATTCATAGCCTGTTTTTTCAAAAAATTAACATTCAAACAAAAATAGCCGACTTCCTGTTGGTCGGAGCTAATGAATGTAAATTAGAAAATTGTCCAGCTTGATGAGTACAATATGTGTACCGAGTTTGGTGACTGTAGGAAAAACTAACCCCCCCACTTTTGACAAAAGGTGGCGCTACTGAGCCCCTTCACCACGCCCATTTCTATGGCTTTGTCAATGTCTACTGGTTGACAATATTGATGTGTGTGTCGAGTTTCATGCAATTTGAAGCATGTTAAGAGCCTCAAAAACACTCAAGAATATTATTACAGTTTGACCTGTTGCCATGGCAACAATATTTCAAATATCAAAAATCCTGTCATAGGTCTACATCTGCTGTGTATTGACATTACACTGATGAAGTTTGAAGCAAATCAGGTAAAAATAAGAGGGTGATCTCAAAGCATTTCAAAAAGTGATACACTTCCTGCTGCCAGTTGGTGGTGCTATAACTTTGACTCACAATAGTCACATCCATGTGATCAGACTACTACAACCAACACACTCGTGAAGTTTCATAAAGATCAATATATGTATGCAGACGTTATAACACATTTCCTGTTTCCTTTTTCTCGCCATAAATTTGTTGCCTCGCCACGGCCAAACCGTTTGAGGTATCCAAAATCCGTTTGCAATTAAACAACTTCAATGTGTTAGCAACAAGTTAAAAAAAGCTTGGTGTAAATTGGATAAACCCTGTAGGAGTAGTAGTATAAAATTCATAGCCTGTTTTTTCAAAAAATTAACATTCAAACAAAAATAGCCGACTTCCTGTTGGTCGGAGCTAATGAATGTAAATTAGAAAATTGTCCGGCTTGATGAGAACAATATGTGTACCGAGTTTGGTGACTGTAGGAAAAACTAACCCCCCCACTTTTGTCAAAAGGTGGCGCTACTGAGCCCCTCCACCACGCCCATTTCTATGGCTTTGTCCATGTCTACTGGTTGACAATATTGATGTGTGTGTCGAGTTTCATGCAATTTGAAGCATGTTAAGAGCCTCAAAAACACTCAAGAATATTATTACAGTTTGACCTGTTGCCATGGCAACAATATTTCAAATATCAAAAATCCTGTCATAGGTCTACATCTGCTGTGTATTGCCATTACATTGATGAAGTTTGAAGCAAATCAGGTAAAAATAAGAGGGTGATCTCAAAGCATTTCAAAAAGTGATACACTTCCTGCTGCCAGTTGGTGGCGCTATAACTTTGACTCACAATAGTCACATCCATGTGATCAGACTACTACAACCAACACACTCGTGAAGTTTCATAAAGATCAATATATGTATTGTGACAAGTCTCCCGAGCTCTCATCAGCGTCGCCCTGGAAACAAACAAGGATCACCTGTCAGCACTCAGCACGGGCCGGACCGTCACAGCTGCAGGAGATCAACGCACCCCATAAAACGCCACACAGTGAAACACCAGGTTGAGCTTTACACTCCATGCAGCCAAGCGCTAACGCCTCTCTCTCTCTCTTACCCAGACAGCAGCTGGTGACGGCCCGGAAGCACTGCACGCTTGACACTGCCACATGCTACACGGGACCCACACGAGACGGAAGCACCGCGCACCTGCACCTCTACATTACAGCTCCGCACTATTCTATCACAATAAAAACCCACCCTCCGGGGGTTTTTCATCAAATTATTTGTTGTGTGATTCTTCGCCCCGTGACACTGGTGGAGAATGCGGGCATTGCAGTGAAGAATCACACACAAATTCAACGTTTCTCAAGATTTTTTTTTCTTGTTGTTTTTCTCTGTTTTTTCACACAGTCGGCGAACCCCGGAAAAAAAAGGCGGCGCTCCTCCCCGGCATGGAAGACCTGCTCAAGGGCCTGACAGAAGTGAGCGTACGACAACAACAACTCACCGAACACTTGGCAGCCCGCCAGGCAAAATTTGAAGAGGAACTCGCCGCTCTCCGCCTCAGCCCCGCTCAGCATGTTCCGCTGCCTGACCCCCGCGTCCGCGCCACACAGTTGCTCCCGAAATTAACCAACCATGACGATGTAGAGTTATTTCTGCAGATGTTCGAGACCACGGCGGCTCGGGAAAATTGGCGAAAACGCGAGTGGGCACAACTTCTGGGACCTTTGTTGACTGGTGAGGCACAACAAGCTTATTTTTCTCTGTCTACAGAAGACGCCGATGATTATGATGTGTTAAAAAAAGAAATCCTCGGCCGCCTCGGGCTGTCCGCCATATCTGCGGCCCAATTGTTTCATGAATGGGAGTTCAAGCCCCGCCGCCCAGCTCGCGTCCAGGCCGCGGAATTGTTAAAGCTTGCCCGGTACTGGCTGCTTGAGGGCTCACCCACGGCGAGTCAGGTAGCGGAGCGCGTCACAGTGGACCGAATGTTAAGGGCTCTACCGCCGCCCTCCCGGCGGGCGGTGGGAATGACGAATCCAACCACCATCGCTGAGCTTGTGGAGGCCATCGAACTGGCGGAGACGGCCATGCACCGTGAGCCCGGGGAGCGAGCGCTGCTTTTCCCTCGGAGGGTGGTCCAGGAGCGACGCACGCCGGAAGGTACCCCACGCACAGTACACAGGCCAGCGGCTCCCGGCCTAGGCGATGAACCGATGCCCACAGAGGAACCGGCCCCGCCTACACGCGCCTGGTTGGCTGGGTGCACTGTACATCAAGAGGTACCCCCCGATGCCCCACGAGTGGATATAAAAATTAATGGTCGTGCTGTCCAGGCCATCCTCGACTCCGGAAGTTCGGTCAGTCTGGTGAAATCTGATGTCCTGCCTCCGCAGAAGAATTCCAAGGCCCAACTTCCCATTACCTGCGTACATGGTGATACTCGTCACGTCCCGGCCCGCCGAGTGACGATTTCCGCCAGCCCCGGAGCGTGGCCCGTGGAAGTGGGCATTGTGAAGGATCTACCCCTCCCGGTGCTTCTCGGACGAGACTGGCCGGGCTTCGAGGAACTGCTGCGCGCATCCACTCAGCCGCCCAGCCAGGCCGGGAGCCGCCGCCGCGAGCGCCGTCGTCGGAAAAACCCACCTCAGACCACGCTGTTGACGACGGACAGCGGGAGAGATGGTGAGTCCCCTTCTCAAGCTTCTAACGTGTTCTTTGATGTGTTTCAACAGGTCCAGGGAGGGGGCTCGTTCGCAAAGGCCCAGCGCGAAGATGACAGGCTGAAAAACTGTTGGTCTCAGGTTCGAACATTAGAGGGCCAAACGCATCAGCCACCACCCCATCCTCTCCCGCACTTCATTGTGAAAAACGGCCTGCTGTACTGTGTCGCCCAGCGTCGGGGGGAGGTAAAGGAGCTTCTCGTGGTGCCAAAGCCCAAAGTCGAGATGGTCATAGAGCTAGCTCACAGCCATCCAATGGCCGGCCACCTGGGGAGTGCCAACACCATCCAACGCATCCGGGACCGTTTCCATTGGCCAGGTCTGGAGGGAGATGTGAAACGGTTCTGCCAAGCCTGTCCGACCTGCCAGCGAACCGCACCACGAGCGCCTCCCCCCTGTCCGCTCATTCCACTTCCCGTCATTGGGGTACCTTTCGAGCGAATTGGGATGGACCTGGTGGGGCCGTTGCCTAAGTCTGCTCGGGGACATGAACACATCCTGGTGATCGTCGATTACGCCACCCGGTATCCAGAGGCAGTCCCCCTCCGGAAGGCCACGGCAAAGAACATCGCCCACGAGCTCTTCTTGCTCTACTCCCGTGTCGGCATCCCAGCAGAGATACTGACGGACCAAGGGACCCCGTTCATGTCCCGGCTGATGGCTGACCTCTGCCGGCTGCTCCGGGTAAAACAGCTCCGGACCACCGTCTACCATCCACAGACGGATGGCCTCGTGGAACGGTTCAACCAAACTCTGAAACAGATGTTGAAACGTGTAGCCGCTGAAGACAGGCGCGACTGGGACTTGATGCTTCCCTACGTCCTCTTCGGAATCCGAGAAGTTCCCCAAGCCTCTACAGGGTTCACTCCTTTTGAACTGTTGTTCGGACGACAGCCACGAGGCCTGCTCGACGTGGCCCGTGAAGCCTGGGAACAGCAGCAGCCGGCGCCTCTCCGCTCCGCCGTCGAACACGTGAGAGAAATGCGTGAGCGGATCGAGAGGGTCATGCCATTGGTCCGGGAACACCTCATGAAGGCGCAACAGTCCCAACAGCAGCTATACAACCGGGCGGCGCAGCCACGAGAGTTCCAACCAGGGGATCGAGTCATGGTGCTGGTTCCCACATCCGCGTGCAAGTTCCTCGCAACCTGGCAGGGCCCATTCACCGTTGTGGAGCGGGTGGGACCCGTAAATTACCGGCTAAGGCAACCGGGGAAGCGGCGCGAAGAGCAACTGTACCACGTCAACCTGCTGAAGAGGTGGGTGGGGACCCCGGAACAGCTCACCGCGCTAGCCTCCATTGATCCCCTGGTCATAGACGTCGGAGATCATCTGGCCGCCGCCCAGAAGACGGAGCTGAACCATCTGGTCCGTCAGTTCTCCGATGTGTTCTCCTCGCGCCCTGGGCAGACCAACGTCATCCAACATGACATTCGCACGTCGCCCGGAGTCATCGTGAGGCAGCGGCCCTATCGGGTCCCAGAGGCTCGGAGACAGGCCATTGAAAAGGAGATAAGCGAGATGCTGAAGTTAGGGGTGATTGAACCATCACGCAGCGCCTGGTCCAGCCCCATCGTCATGGTACCAAAGCCGGATGGCACCCTCCGTTTCTGTAACGACTTCCGCCGTCTCAACGAGGTCTCGGAGTTCGACGGATACCCAATGCCCCGTGTCGACGAACTACTGGAACGGCTGGGGAGGGCCCGGTATATCACAACTCTCGACCTCACAAAAGGCTACTGGCAAGTTCCGCTGACCGATTCCGCCAAGGAAAAGACCGCCTTCTCTACGCCCAGTGGACACTGGCAATACCGGACCCTTCCCTTCGGCCTGCACGGGGCACCGGCAACGTTCCAACGAATGATGGACATCATCCTGCGGCCGCACCAGGGATATGCAGCGGCTTACCTCGACGATGTCGTTATCCACTCCGAGACCTGGCAAGACCACCTGGAGCGGCTACGGAGGGTGCTCCTGGACCTCCGGCGGGCTGGACTGACCGCCAACCCCCGGAAATGTCATCTTGCCCTCGCTGAGGCTCAGTACTTGGGTTTCCGGGTGGGTAGAGGGCTAATTCAGCCCCAGAAAAGGAAAGTGGACGCCATCAGGACAGCTCCCCGCCCGGAGACGAAGACTCAGGTACGAGTTTTTTTGGGGTTGGCGGGATATTATCGCTGTTTTATCCCTAACTTCTCTTCCGTAGCATCTCCCCTGACAGACCTGACTCGGAAGGGGCAGCCAGAGAAGGTAAAATGGGACAACACGCTGGAAAAGACCTTCCAGGATATCAAGACTGCCCTAACTACTGAGCCGGTCCTAAAGGCACCCGATTTCAACTGCCCCTTCCTGTTACAGACAGACGCCTCAGACACCGGGCTAGGGGCGGTCCTCTCCCAAGTCCAGGAGGGTGAGGAACACCCCATCACCTACATCAGCCGTAAGCTGACCCCGGCCGAAACGAAGTATGCGGCAGTAGAGAAGGAAGCCCTGGCTATTAAATGGGCAGTCCTGGAGCTCCGCTACTACCTGCTGGGACGCCGCTTCACGCTGATGACCGACCATGCCCCACTCCAGTGGATGGCCCGCGCCAAAGACACCAACGCCAGAGTGACGCGGTGGTTCCTAGCGCTCCAGGACTTCCACTTCTCAGTGGAACATCGGGCCGGGACGGCTAACGCCAACGCCGACGGACTCTCCAGGCTGTGGTCAGCTTACGCAGGTCTGTCAGGGCGCACTCCCCACCCACCCCTATGTTCCCCAATGTATACCACTAACTTTCGTTCCAGGAATAGTGCGACGCTTGGGGGGGGGAGTGTGACAAGTCTCCCGAGCTCTCATCAGCGTCGCCCTGGAAACAAACAAGGATCACCTGTCAGCACTCAGCACGGGCCGGACCGTCACAGCTGCAGGAGATCAACGCACCCCATAAAACGCCACACAGTGAAACACCAGGTTGAGCTTTACACTCCATGCAGCCAAGCGCTAACGCCTCTCTCTCTCTCTTACCCAGACAGCAGCTGGTGACGGCCCGGAAGCACTGCACGCTTGACACTGCCACATGCTACACGGGACCCACACGAGACGGAAGCACCGCGCACCTGCACCTCTACATTACAGCTCCGCACTATTCTATCACAATAAAAACCCACCCTCCGGGGGTTTTTCATCAAATTATTTGTTGTGTGATTCTTCGCCCCGTGACAGTATGCAGACGTTATAACACATTTCCTGTTTCCTTTTTCTCGCCATAAATTCGTTGCCTCGCCACGGCCAAACCGTTCGAGATATCAAAAATCCCCTGGCAATTTTTAATCATCAGTGTCTTGACTTCATGCTGACCGAGTTTGGTGGCGATCGGATTAATCGTCTAGGAGGAGTATATCAAATTCCAGAGCATGCGTTTTTCAAACAACCCTTAATAGCTGACTTCCTGTTGGCGTGGCGATTAACTTAGAGCGCGAAAGTTGTTCGGCCCGATGAGGTCTATATGTGTACCGAGTTTCATACTAATACGTGCAAGCATGTTTAATATATGGACCAAATTTTCAGACTTTTTTCAAGGGGGCGCTGTCGAGCCCCCCTGCCACGCCCGGGTACCAGCCTCTCCGGCGTCCTAATGGCCGCGGATTCCAATGTGTGTGCCAATTTTCAAGAGTTTTTGAGCATGTTAAGGCCCCCAAAAAGCCCCGGAAGACGGAAAAAAAAAAAAAAAAATAAATAAATAAATAAAAAAAATAAATAATAATCCTTAGAAGAACAAGAGGGCCCTGCGCGAATTTTCGCTTGGGCCCTAATAATAATAATCCTTAGAAGAACAAGAGGGCCCTGCGCGCTTAATTCGCTTGGGCCCTAAATATAGCTGCGAGCAGCGATGGCGGGCCCAAGCCCGGTGGCACCGCCACCCCGGTGGCTTCAGGGCAACTGTGCACAGCGGGCAATAGGCACTTAAAACGGTTAAACATCAAAGGACTATGTCAAATTCACTCCACATTTACTGCACTACAAGGTGCCGCTATAGAGCCCCTCCTCCCTGCCTATTTTCAAAGGATTACATGTGCCAAGTTTTAACATTATTCTGATGAATTTTGAAGCAAATCAGGTAAAAATAAGAGGGTGATCTCAATGTATGCTGAAAGTGACACATTTTCTGCTTCCAGTTGGTGGCGCTATGACTTTGAATCACAATAGTCAAATCCATGTGATCAGCCTTGTACTACGAAGACTAAGCCAAAGTTTCATCAAAATCAATTAATGTATGCAGAAGTTATAACACTTTGTTTCCCTTTTCTTGCCATAAATTCGTTGCCTCGCCACGGCCAAACCGTTTGAGATATCCAAAATCCGTTTGCAATTAAACAACTTCAATGTGTTTGCAACAAGTTAAAAAAAGCTTGGTGTAATTTGTATAAACCCTGTAGGAGTAGTAGTATAAAATTCATAGCCTGTTTTTTCAAAAAATTAACATTCAAACAAAAATAGCCGACTTCCTGTTGGTCGGAGCTAATGAATGTAAATTAGAAAATTGTCCGGCTTGATGAGAACAATATGTGTACCGAGTTTGGTGACTGTAGGAAAAACTAACCCCCCCACTTTTGTCAAAAGGTGGCGCTACTGAGCCCCTCCACCACGCCCATTTCTATGACTTTGTCCATGTCTACTGGTTGACAATATTGATGTGTGTGTCGAGTTTCATGCAATTTGAAGCATGTTAAGAGCCTCAAAAACACTCAAGAATATTATTACAGTTTGACCTGTTGCCATGGCAACAATATTTCAAATATCAAAAATCCTGTCATAGGTCTACATCTGCTGTGTATTGACATTACACTGATGAAGTTTGAAGCAAATCAGGTAAAAATAAGAGGGTGATCTCAAAGCATTTCAAAAAGTGATACACTTCCTGCTGCCAGTTGGTGGCGCTATAACTTTGACTCACAATAGTCACATCCATGTGATCAGACTACTACAACCAACACACTCGTGAAGTTTCATAAAGATCAATATATGTATGCAGACGTTATAACACATTTCCTGTTTCCTTTTTCTCGCCATAAATTCGTTGCCTCGCCACGGCCAAACCGTTCGAGATATCAAAAATCCCCTGGCAATTTTTAATCATCAGTGTCTTGACTTCATGCTGACCGAGTTTGGTGGCGATCGGATTAATCGTCTAGGAGGAGTATATCAAATTCCAGAGCATGCGTTTTTCAAACAACCCTTAATAGCTGACTTCCTGTTGGCGTGGTGTTTAACTTAGAGTACGAAAGTTGTTCGGCCCGATGAGTTCTATATGTGTACCGAGTTTCATACTAATACGTGCAAGCGTGTTTAATATATGGACCAAATTTTCAGACTTTTTTCAAGGGGGCGCTGTCGAGCCCCCCTGCCACGCCCGGGTACCAGCCTCTGCGGCATCCTAATGGTCGCGGATTCCAATGTGTGTGCAAATTTTCAGGAGTTTTTGAGCATGTTAAGGCTCCCAAAAAGCCCCAGAAGACGGAAAAATAATAAAAAAAAATAAAAAATAAATATAGCTGCGAGCAGCGATGGCGGGCCCAAGCCCGGTGGCACCGCCACCCCGGTGGCTTCAGGGCAACTGTGCACAGCGGGCAATAGGCACTTAAAATGGTTAAACATCAAAGGACTATGTCAAATTCACTCCACATTTACTGCACTACAAGGTGCCGCTATAGAGCCCCTCCTCCCTGCCCATTTTCAAAGGATTACATGTGCCAAGTTTTAACATTATTCTGATGAATTTTGAAGCAAATCAGGTAAAAATAAGAGGGTGATCTCAATGTATGCTGAAAGTGACACATTTTCTGCTTCCAGTTGGTGGCGCTATGACTTTGAATCACAATAGTCAAATCCATGTGATCAGCCTTGTACAACGAAGACTAAGCCAAAGTTTCATCAAAATCAATTAATGTATGCAGAAGTTATAACACTTTGTTTCCCTTTTCTTGCCATAAATTCGTTGCCTCGCCACGGCCAAACCGTTTGAGATATCCAAAATCCGTTTGCAATTAAACAACTTCAATGTGTTAGCAACAAGTTAAAAAAAGCTTGGTGTAAATTGGATAAACCCTGTAGGAGTAGTAGTATAAAATTCATAGCCTGTTTTTTCAAAAAATTAACATTCAAACAAAAATAGCCGACTTCCTGTTGGTCGGAGCTAATGAATGTAAATTAGAAAATTGTCCAGCTTGATGAGAACAATATGTGTACCGAGTTTAGTGACTGTAGGAAAAACTAACCCCCCCACTTTTGACAAAAGGTGGCGCTACTGAGCCCCTCCACCACGCCCATTTCTATGGCTTTGTCCATGTCTACTGGTTGACAATATTGATGTGTGTCGAGTTTCATGCAATTTGAAGCATGTTAAGAGCCTCAAAAACACTCAAGAATATTATTACAGTTTGACCTGTTGCCATGGCAACAATATTTCAAATATCAAAAATCCTGTCATAGGTCTACATCTGCTGTGTATTGACATTACACTGATGAAGTTTGAAGCAAATCAGGTAAAAATAAGAGGGTGATCTCAAAGCATTTCAAAAAGTGATACACTTCCTGCTGCCAGTTGGTGGCGCTATAACTTTGACTCACAATAGTCACATCCATGTGATCAGACTACTACAACTAACACACTCGTGAAGTTTCATAAAGATCAATATATGTATGCAGACGTTATAACACATTTCCTGTCTCCGTTTTCTCGCCAGAAATTTGTTGCCTCGCCACGGCCAAACCGTTTGAGGTATCCAAAATCCGTTTGCAATTAAACAACTTCAATGTGTTAGCAACAAGTTAAAAAAAGCTTGGTGTAAATTGGATAAACCCTGTAGGAGTAGTAGTATAAAATTCATAGCCTGTTTTTTCAAAAAATTAACATTCAAACAAAAATAGCCGACTTCCTGTTGGTCGGAGCTAATGAATGTAAATTAGAAAATTGTCCGGCTTGATGAGAACAATATGTGTACCGAGTTTGGTGACTGTAGGAAATCTAACCCCCCCACTTTTGTCAAAAGGTGGCGCTACTGAGCCCCTCCACCACGCCCATTTCTGTGGCTTTGTCCATGTCTACTGGTTGACAATATTGATGTGTGTGTCGAGTTTCATGCAATTTGAAGCATGTTAAGAGCCTCAAAAACACTCAAGAATATTATTACAGTTTGACCTGTTGCCATGGCAACAATATTTCAAATATCAAAAATCCTGTCATAGGTCTACATCTGCTGTGTATTGCCATTACATTGATGAAGTTTGAAGCAAATCAGGTAAAAATAAGAGGGTGATCTCAAAGCATTTCAAAAAGTGATACACTTCCTGCTGCCAGTTGGTGGCGCTATAACTTTGACTCACAATAGTCACATCCATGTGATCAGACTACTACAACCAACACACTCGTGAAGTTTCATAAAGATCAATATATGTATGCAGACGTTATAACACATTTCCTGTTTCCTTTTTCTCGCCATAAATTCGTTGCCTCGCCACGGCCAAACCGTTCGAGATATCAAAAATCCCCTGGCAATTTTTAATCATCAGTGTCTTGACTTCATGCTGACCGAGTTTGGTGGCGATCGGATTAATCGTCTAGGAGGAGTATATCAAATTCCAGAGCATGCGTTTTTCAAACAACCCTTAATAGCTGACTTCCTGTTGGCGTGGCGTTTAACTTAGAGTACGAAAGTTGTTCGGCCCGATGAGGTCTATATGTGTACCGAGTTTCATACTAATACGTGCAAGCGTGTTTAATATATGGACCAAATTTTCAGACTTTTTTCAAGGGGGCGCTGTCGAGCCCCCCTGCCACGCCCGGATACCAGCCTCTGGGGCGTCCTAATGGCCGCGGATTCCAATGTGTGTGCCAATTTTCAAGAGTTTTTGAGCATGTTAAGGCCCCCAAAAAGCCCCGGAAGACGGAAAAAAAAAAAATAAAAATAAAAATAAAATAATAATAAATATAGCTGCGAGCAGCGATGGCGGGCCCAAGCCCGGTGGCACCGCCACCCCGGTGGCTTCAGGGCAACTGTGCACAGCGGGCAATAGGCACTTAAAACGGTTAAACATCAAAGGACTATGTCAAATTCACTCCACATTTACTGCACTACAAGGTGCCGCTATAGAGCCCCTCCTCCCTGCCCATTTTCAAAGGATTACATGTGCCAAGTTTTAACATTATTCTGATGAATTTTGAAGCAAATCAGGTAAAAATAAGAGGGTGATCTCAATGTATGCTGAAAGTGACACATTTTCTGCTTCCAGTTGGTGGCGCTATGACTTTGAATCACAATAGTCAAATCCATGTGATCAGCCTTGTACAACGAAGACTAAGCCAAAGTTTCATCAAAATCAATTAATGTATGCAGAAGTTATAACACTTTGTTTCCCTTTTCTTGCCATAAATTCGTTGCCTCGCCACGGCCAAACCGTTTGAGATATCCAAAATCCGTTTGCAATTAAACAACTTCAATGTGTTAGCAACAAGTTAAAAAAAGCTTGGTGTAAATTGGATAAACCCTGTAGGAGTAGTAGTATAAAATTCATAGCCTGTTTTTTCAAAAAATTAACATTCAAACCAAAATAGCTGACTTCCTGTTGGTCGGAGCTAATGAATGTAAATTAGAAAATTGTCCGGCTTGATGAGAATAATATGTGTACCGAGTTTGGTGACTGTAGGAAAAACTAACCCCCCCACTTTTGTCAAAAGGTGGCGCTACTGAGCCCCTCCACCACGCCCATTTCTATGGCTTTGTCCATGTCTACTGGTTGACAATATTGATGTGTGTGTCGAGTTTCATGCAATTTGAAGCATGTTAAGAGCCTCAAAAACACTCAAGAATATTATTACAGTTTGACCTGTTGCCATGGCAACAATATTTCAAATATCAAAAATCCTGTCATAGGTCTACATCTGCTGTGTATTGACATTACACTGATGAAGTTTGAAGCAAATCAGGTAAAAATAAGAGGGTGATCTCAAAGCATTTTAAAAGTGATACACTTCTTGCTGCCATTTGGTGGCGCTATAACTTTGACTCACAATAGTTACATCCATGTGATCAGACTACTACAACCAACACACTCCTGAAGTTTCATAAACATCAATCAATGTATGCAGAAGTTATAACACATTTCCTGTTTCCCTTTTCTCGCCATAAATTCGTTGCCTCGCCACGGCCAAACCGTTTGAGATATCCAAAATCCGTTTGCAATTAAACAACTTCAATGTGTTCGCAACAAGTTAAAAAAAGCTTGGTGTAAATTGGATAAACCCTGTAGGAGTAGTAGTATAAAATTCATAGCCTGTTTTTTCAAAAAATTAACATTCAAACCAAAATAGCTGACTTCCTGTTGGTCGGAGCTAATGAATGTAAATTAGAAAATTGTCCGGCTTGATGAGAATAATATGTGTACCGAGTTTGGTGACTGTAGGAAAAACTAACCCCCCCACTTTTGTCAAAAGGTGGCGCTACTGAGCCCCTCCACCACGCCCATTTCTATGGCTTTGTCCATGTCTACTGGTTGACAATATTGATGTGTGTGTCGGGTTTCATGCAATTTGAAGCATGTTAAGAGCCTCAAAAACACTCAAGAATATTATTACAGTTTGACCTGTTGCCATGGCAACAATATTTCAAATATCAAAAATCCTGTCATAGGTCTACATCTGCTGTGTATTGACATTACACTGATGAAGTTTGAAGCAAATCAGGTAAAAATAAGAGGGTGATCTCAAAACATTTCAAAAAGTGATACACTTCCTGCTGCCAGTTGGTGGCGCTATAACTTTGACTCACAATAGTCACATCCATGTGATCAGACTCCTATAACGAACACACTCGTGAAGTTTCATAAAGATCAATATATGTATTAAGACGTTATAACACATTTCCTGTTTCCTTTTTCTCGCCATAAATTCGTTGCCTCGCCACGGCCAAACCGTTCGAGATATCAAAAATCCCCTGGCAATTTTTAATCATCAGTGTCTTGACTTCATGCTGACCGAGTTTGGTGGCGATCGGATTAATCGCCTAGGAGGAGTATATCAAATTCCAGAGCATGCGTTTTTCAAACAACCCTTAATAGCTGACTTCCTGTTGGCGTGGCGATTAACTTAGAGCGCGAAAGTTGTTCGGCCCGATGAGGTCTATATGTGTACCGAGTTTCATACTAATACGTGCAAGCATGTTTAATATATGGACCAAATTTTCAGACTTTTTTCAAGGGGGCGCTGTCGAGCCCCCCTGCCACGCCCGGGTACCAGCCTCTGGGGCGTCCTAATGGCCGCGGATTCCAATGTGTGTGCCAATTTTCAAGAGTTTTTGAGCATGTTAAGGCCCCCAAAAAGCCCCGGAAGACGGAAAAAAAAAAAAAAAAATAAAAAAAATAATAATAATCCTTAGAAGAACAAGAGGGCCCTGCGCGAATTTTCGCTTGGGCCCTAATAATCCTTAGAAGAACAAGAGGGCCCTGCGCGCTTAATTCGCTTGGGCCCTAATAAGATAACCTTGTTTGAAATGGGTTTGGCTAAAAGAGAATTTTGGTTTCATCTATACTACTAGGTACTTATACTATATTGACTGGGTTAAATAGAATTACATTACTAAAAAGAGGCTAAAATACAATTTTCATTGACTAAAACTAGACTAAAATGTCATCAGTTTTTGTCGACTAAAACTAGACGAAAATAGTGATGGATAATTCTGACTAAAAGAAGACTAAAATGCTCAGACTTTTAGTCAACTGAAACTTGACTAGAATAAAAAGAGTATGAACGTGACTAAAACTAATAAAAACTAAAATGACAGCTTGACACAAAGACTAGACTAAAACTAAAATTAAAACAGGCCGCCAAAAACAACACTAGTCCCGGTCCACATCCTTACTTCCTCATTGGCCGTATGACTGTGCCAGTGATCTCTTCCCAGGCACTTCTCTGCCCAAGGGTTGTCTGTATTCCCTATCTGATCCTGAGAGAGAGGCCAAGTATATTCAGGAATCCTTAAATGCCGGCCTCATCCATCCCTCTTCCTCACCTGCTGTGGCTGGGTTCCTGCGACCCTGCATTGACTACCGGTGTCTTAAAGGTGCCCTTGATTCAAAAATTGAATTTACCTCGGCATAGTTAAATAACAAGAGTTCAGTACATGGAAAAGACATACAGTGAGTCTCAAACTCCATTGTTTCCTCCTTCTTATATAAATCTCATTTGTTTAAAAGACTTCCGGAAAACACTCGGATTTCAACATAACACCGACTGTTACGTAACAGTCGGGGGCTCCACCCCAATATTTGCATAATGCCAGTGTTCAAATGCATTACACAAGGACCTCCAGTAACGTCTGGATCTGCACAGATGAATCATCAGACTAGGTAAGCAAGAACAACAGCGAAAAATGACAGATGGAGCAATAATAACTGACATGATCCATGATATCATGATATTTTTAGTTATATTTGTAAATTGACTTTCTAAATGTTTCGTTAGCATGTTGCTAATGTAGGCTACTGTTGGTTAAAGTTACACCATTTATTACTGTATTCACGGAGACAAGAGCGTCGCTTTTTTCATTTTTAAACACTTGCAGTCTGTATAATTCATAAACACAACTTCATTCTTTATAAATTTCTCCAACAGTGTAGCATTAGCCGTTAGCCACGGAACACAGCCTCAGACTCACTCAAAATAAAACGTTGACATCCAAATATATACTTTACTCACATAATTCGAAGCATGCATGCAGCATGCATGACGAACATCTTGTAAAGATCCATTTGAGGGTTATATTAGTTGTGTGAACTTTGTAAATGCGCTGTAATATAGTCAACAACTCATGTGGCAGGGAACACGCTCGCTCTTAAAGGGGCGGCGTCAGTGAAAATCAGTGCATTGTTAATGATGCCCCAAAATAGGCAGTTAAAAAAATTAATAAAAAAAAAAACTATGGGGTATTTTGAGCTGAAACTTCACAGACACATTCAGGAGACACCTTAGACTTATATTACATCTTTTAAAAACATGTTCAAGGGGACCTTTAATGACATCACTATAAGAAACACTATCCTCTGCCTCTGATGTCATCAGCTTTTGAGTTGCTACAGGGAGCCAGGGTCTTTACCAAGCTAGACCTCCGTAACGCCTACCATTTGATCCATATACGTGAGGGGGATGAGTGGAAGACAGCATTCAACACCCCAACGGGACACTTTGAATACTGGGCCCTACCCTTCGGGCTCACCAATGCCTCAGCTGTCTTCCAGGCCCTGGTGAATGGCCTCCAGGCTCAGGAGGCCTTTGATCTAAAGTCCCGTTTCATCTCTGTTCCTGTTCTTTGTCTTCCAGATCCTGAATGACAATTCATTGTTGAGGTGGATGCCTCCAATGTCAGGGCAGGCGCTGTCCTGTCCCAGCAGTTCCCCAGAGATGGGAAGGTGCACGCTTGTGCCTTCCTTTCTCACCGTCTGAGCCCTGCTGAGTGAAATTATGACATAGGTAACAGGGGGAGCTCTCTGTACTAGTGTTGTCAAAAGTACCTACTTCGGTACCAAGTCAGTAGTGAAATTTTAAAAATGTGATGATACCAGCATTTCCCACTATCATTTTGAGTGCTGTTGAGCGGATTCTTAAACACCTCGGATTGCCAAATGCTCCCATGTATATCTAAGCGCTCTGAGAAGAGTGTCAAAGATGTCTATTTACAACATGTTTTTGAAGCATTGATCATTGTAGCCAATCACAGACATATCTGTTGAGCACATGAACACAATGGTCAATCAGAGGTGTTTAAGAATCCACTCAACAGAGTGCTGGTATATCACATTTTTAAAATTACAGTACCAACTTGGTACCGAAGTCTGACAACACTACTCTGTACAAATCTTTGTTGGGAAGAATACAGCAGACTTGAAGTGGAGACTGATGTACAGGCTATGGCTAAAAAAAAGACACATGGCACACTTGAATCCAGCAGAGGGGATAGAGTATATATTGTGTGGGACTGAAGAAATGGTTAATCACTTATTTATTGATTGTTTTAGGTTGAAAGGACTATTTAATTTTTTTAACAGAATGCTTTACAAAGTTTGGAGATTTTTTTCTCTTACCAGAATTGTATTAGTGGTCCAAAATACAATTTTCAGGAAAAGAGGCCAGCTAAGATGACTGTCTGAAAAACTGAAAAAATTATATTTTTGGTATGGGTCCAATTAATGCAGAGATTGTACTAAAAGGGATAGTAACCACTCGAATTAAGATAGAGCATACCTATTATAAATTAGTTAAGTGATATTGCAATGCTTTCTGAAATCTGGTTGGTGGGGGAATTTTTGTGTCAAATTGAAGAAAATAATATGATGTAAAATCATTTGTATGAAATTGAAGTAAATATGGTTTAATTGTCAAGAAATTGTTAAGCCTCTCTCTCTCTCTCTCTCTCTCTCACACACACACACACACACACACAATTTCATGTTGGTCAGGGTCATGGCCCTCTGTAGTGGTCCTCAGGTGCAGCTCCAGCTGAGTGAAAAGAGAGGAAAGAAGACAGAAAAACAAGGAGGCATAGAGAGTTATCTTACAACTAGCACTGCTTCAGGACCCAGATCAGCGAGGTCAGACTGAAACGGATTTCCAGAAATGCGATTTGAACAGGATTTCAAACCACATATTAATGTAGCTCGAAACAGATTTGTAAAAATGGCATTTCATGTGATTTTTGGCCATTCAGACTTGATAAATCTGATCGAATTTCAATCGGATATGCACAAAAATTGGATTTGGACTGAGAGTCTGAATGTAGCCTCAATGATTCACTCAAAGACATTCCCTTTTCTCCACTTCCTGGTGTAGTGACCTAACCTGAAGAAGGAATTACTGAAAACAGACTGACATCCTGTCTTTAAAAGGCCAAATACACACAAGCTAAGTGATAGAAACAGTAAAATAGTTGTTTTATAAGGATAAACAAAATGTCAGTAGTATGCACAGTTATTCAATACATTTTTCCCCCTGCTCTCCATTATCCTTTCAGAACAATTGGGGACCACTGGTTCAGAATGCTTGACAACTCATGAAAAGTAAAAAGGGTTTTAGATCCTTGTCTGATGCTTTGTCCTAGACACAAGCCTGGGGAATGCTCTATAAGAGAAAGAGAGAGGAACAACATTGGATAGGAGCAGTGCTGCTTTTTGCCCCTCCCCTTCCCCATCCTGTGAGGGTCCCTATGTGTGTGTGTTACCCCTGGGACTGCCCTGGCCTGGCTTGGCCTACACTCCATCTGCTGCATAATGTAACAGGATGGAACCCCAAATCCTTAATTTCCACTCACTGCCTGTCATCTGAGAGTGCTGTGTGTGTGCAAAATGTATACCCTGGTAGGACAGTAAGCATTTTTATGACATCATCATTCATGTAGCGTAAGCTCACTTTCTGGAATGTCTTTGTCTTAGACCAAGACATACTGTATTCCCACCTACACATACACATGCAAGCTCTTAATAAAAACCTTCCTGGCACTCTTAACCGTAGGGGCAGCGAATTGTCCCCTGTAATCCCTAGGGTATGCTGAATTTGGCCATCTGTTTTTTCTCTAATAACATTTTCTCCCTTCTTTTTTCGCATTCTAATTTTCCTTTCACTTCGTTTAATTTTATTCACACCATTTAGTGTATTCACACCTCGTTAGCACTCTATTGTGTTTGTGATGGCAATTTTTATTTGTCTATTTGTTTGTTTATATTCTATTCTGCTGCTGTTGGGCTCTCTTGTTTGTCTTGCAACAGCACCAAATGACTTTTAACGTTCTCACCATCTGTGCACAAATCCTTACAGTGTCCTCTGCTATAACACTATAACAAGTGGTAACCTGAATTGTTACATTAAGGAGCTACTGTATATACCTGATCCAACCCTTAAATTTAGTTTTGTTGGTGTAACCTATAGGTTAATTCTATAATGGTAAATAATATAAATCCAATCCCATAATCTTAAATATAAAATCCATTAAAGGTGCAATAGAAGATTCTCCACAGAAACATTTTCTGTCATTGAAAGTCTCCTCATATCCTGATAGCAATCACTATGTTAAGAGGTCTAAATGTATTTATATTTGCAACATAACTACCGTTATTAAGAAATGGCAACCCGTGACGTTCTAACCGCAGCTCTTCACGTCTTCAGACTTGGAATCATGCGTTTCCATGTTGACAGTATCAACACCAAAATGAATCTGCAGCAGTCAGGTACAAGCTCTCTAGGGTGTTTACATTCATTATTATTCTAATGTTATGTGCTTTGAGACATGAGGTAGTTTAACGCTGTCTCTTGTGACGCTTTGCCGAGAGCAGCTGTGTGTGCAAGTTCATGTGTTTTGGCGTGGCTTTGGACGGCGATTTGCAGGGAGGGTGGGATCTCATGCTTTCGATGCAAGCAGGCTAATGTTAGCATTTCCCAGATCTTCCACTGCAGCTTTAATTTAGATTGTTTAGGATATTCAGCATACTACTTTTTCATTTACATTTGTTACTTGTTTGGTGTTCACATGGGTGATCATTAACAGTAGATTTTTTTGTCACACAGAAGTAGTGATGGGAATAACGGCATTATAAATAAACAGCGTTACTAATGGCATTACTTTTTTCAGTAAAGAGTAATCAAATAAATTACTGTTTCCCCCGTTACAACGCCGTTACCGTTACTGACAATAAAATGCGGCGTTACTATAATTGAGCTCACTGAAGTGGTTTTCATCCGAGTAGGCTCTCTCTCAGCCATATGACCTGCAAAGTTTTTTCTTTAGTGTGTGTTGGGGTGGGACAGATGCTAACTGATGGTGACTGGTAAGTGACTAGAGATGATAGACCTGCAAAGCATTTTGTTGTAAAGAAATAGTACAGGTTAGTCATACACAAATACAATTTTAAAGGGTCATGAAACCCCAAAACACTTTTTTTGAGATGTAAACAGATATGTATAGGCTGCACATCATTGAAAACACTAAAGGTACTCATTAATGTTATTCGTAAGTGAAAAATAGGTATTTTTGCTTTTTCCAGGGTGATTTCTGTCTTCCGGTTTGAAAAGCTGAGTCGGAGCAACGTCACAAAATCTGATGTAATCGTGTACTTTTGGCCCAAGTATAATATGTATAATATAAAAGTCGAATATGCTGACGTAGACCGTTTCAAACGATTCTCGACATATATTCATGACATAAAGCTCATTTAATCCAATCACTGCGCTGTAGTATGCATAAGATTATAATTGCGGTATTATGCATGAGGAAGTATCACTTCTCTCGCCTCTGTCTTTTGTTATTCAGAGACATATCGTTGGTGTTTGTTTCCTCAGTGCTACAACACAATGTGTTTTCCTGCGACACGACCAGAGCAGAGGTTTGTGTGCATGTGGATTGTATTGCTGTAATCTACCAGCACAAATGGAAAATATGTTCGCATGAGATCGCATTACAGCAGAGAATTCAATGTAACAAAAGTGCGTCTCATTCTGCCTGCTCTAGCTGCGTTCAAACATGCAAGCCGTAGGCTATGTTTCCCTCAGCACAGCAGCCCGTGTTGTTTGTAGAACTGAACTGGAGAACTGGAGTTTGAATACGAACACATTAAAAATAGGACTGTTATGCTATACACGCGGAGCGCGCATATAATCGGTTTCAGCGCGGAGCTTCGCGTTGTGTTTAACAACACTAGCCACATGGCACATAGCTCATACAGAATAAAGTATCTGTGTTTAAAGTTTTTATTTCACACATTCTCCTGCACCAAACATTAACCAGCACGGTGTAGTTATGCACACATATTTCATCAAGTCTTCTTCAAATGAATTATATGTGCAAACTGGACACTGATACAGTGGTGTAGCCTATCAGAACGTGACGACACGATTATTCTAATAGACAAAAGACTGATTTTGAAATTGCAGTGCTCGTAAACTTAATCAAAGTATCAAAATAGCCTCTTATTAGCCCTATTAAATATTCTTTCTCATTTCTCCCTTGTGCTTGGGAGTTTGTTGTCATTTTCTCTGTGCTCATATATTAATATTCATTATTCTGTATAATGAGTGTGTTGTATGTCTGTGCTTCATTGGTTGTTCTCTCCTCTCTTCTCCCCCTCTACACTCCCACTTTTCCAGAGCTTTACACGCCCATTTTAACAGACTTTTTTTAGCTTTGAGGTGTGAACAACCAGGGTAAAACGGAGGTTTCATGACCCTTTAAACTGATAATAATGTACAATGCTGTAACAGAGTCCACTGGAGGCGAGCGTAGAGAGAACCCAAGTGCAGTTTAAATAATATTCCAAACATGAACAAGAACAAAGACGTGGCTTGACATGACTACAGACACACTCACCAATAGCGGATTACATTAACAACAACAACAAAGCTAGACCAGATAACAATGAAACATGGGGGCTATTTATACCAAGAGTCTAATGACAAACAAGGAACACCTGTGAACAATCAAGACAAAGGACCAATGACAGGACAGAACTGAAACCACATGACTATAACCATTGAGAACATGACACATCAGACATGACATGATCACATGAATCCCCCTCTCTAAGGGCGGCTCCCGACGCCCATCATAAGCGATAATACAGTCCAGGAGGGTGGAGGAGCGGAGGCGATCTTGGGGGAGGGATGGTGGGCCTTTGCAGGGGAACAGGACATAGACCTGGGCATGGCAGAGGTGGGCCTGGGCCGTGGGGCATGGGAGGACCTGGGCATGGCAGCGGTGGGCCTGGGCTGTGGGGTATGGGAGGACCTGGGCCGTGGAGCATGGGAGGCTCTGGTGTGGCTGGTGTGGCAAGACGAGGCTCTGGCGTGGCTGGCGTGGCAAGATGAGGCTCTGGCGTGGCGAGACGAGACTCTGGCGTGGCTGGCGTGGCGAGATGAGGCTCTGGCGTGGCTGGCATGGTGGCCATCTCAGGGCGAGACACTGGCGTGGCGGGCTCGAGTGCGAAGCGGCCGTCTCAAGCCGTGGTTCAGGAAGGGCATGAACAGGTCTTGGCGTGGCAGTCTGTGGTTGAGCAGGCATGGCATGAGTAGTAGGTGGCCAGACAGACGTGACATGAAAAGTCCGTGGCTGGGCTGGCATGACTTGAACTGATGGCGGCTGGACATGCACAACTCCAGACATGACAGCTCTGTGTGTGTCTGTGTCAGAGCATGCGAGCAGAGCGTGAACTCAAATCAGAATACCCTTTGTGACATGCTGGATCGAAAGGAATGTTATTAATTTAATTTCTTAAATACTGGAGAGAATAAACCATAATAATGAGCGTTTACGTAATGTAGGCTAAAGCACTCAAGCGCACGCATAAAGCTTGCCATAAAGAACTGGCAAACGTAATGATTATGAATGTGACAAAAAACTGTAAGGAAATATTTTAATAGTTTATTAATAAACTAATGTTTTCTGAATCAGTGTCGGCTGCGAAGATGAAGTTGACATTGCTGACTCTCATCATCTCCGCATAGTGGACACGCCTAGAGAAAGAATGCACATTTCATTCGGATTACATAATCAGAGAGTAGGCTATTTCTTTTTTTTTTTGTATTATTTCATTTAAAAGTAGACATTTCAAGCTTTCTATAGATATATTTCTCATGTCTGTGAGGCAAGCAGCCCACGCTGAGTTTCGGTTCATTTAGCCTATAAGACGCGCTCCAGTTCACATGCAAGTGATCGCGCCGGCGCCTGCTGGAGATTTCATGTCGCGAGCAAGAGCGGATCGTGAGTCATGAGTCGGATCAAACATAATTTATTTTTAGACTTATTTATTGCACAGACCACAACTGGCCAACAAATATTAAAAGTTCTAAACCATCTATTGTGTTATTTTGTTCCACTATAGTAATGATAATATTTACAATAATATATTGAATTTGATAGGTGTCTCTCACATTGTCCCACAGCAACATTAAAATAGTGTAGATTAGTGTACACGTTACAGACAGAGGAGGTCGGAGACACAGGTACAGTTTACGATGTTTATTGAGACAACCAGAGCAGTGAGCAGGTGAGTGAAAGCAGATGAAGTTCTAGACAGACGATATATCAAGACAGTGATACTTGACTTGATCTTCACTCCAGGTTCGATGAAGGCAGACAGACGTGGAGCAGATGCTACACAGAGACACTCATGGAGGACTGGAGAACACAGACGATCTAGGAGACACACTGGAGACAGGTAAGTAGTCCGTAAGGTAAGGATTCAGGTTAGTATGCGTTAACGAGACCGGAAAATGACTGAGTGACTGTGAGTGTCTTTTATAGTACTGCTGATTGGAATGGTGATGAGTGTCAGGTGCGTGTGATCAGTACTCTGGTGAGGGAGTGCGACGTGATTGGCTGGGTGCAGAGCATGGCGTGTCTGTGACAGTACAATGTTTTATAATAATATATATTTTTTGTATTTAGTGTCCATTTCATTCATTTAACAAATGTAATATTGGGGGCATCCAAGTTATTTGACATATCTGAAAGAAAAAAAAAAGTAACGCAATAGTTAATTTCCTTGGT
Source organism: Ancherythroculter nigrocauda (assembly GCA_036281575.1). Taxonomy (NCBI): domain Eukaryota; kingdom Metazoa; phylum Chordata; class Actinopteri; order Cypriniformes; family Xenocyprididae; genus Ancherythroculter; species Ancherythroculter nigrocauda. The sequence goes on along the minus strand of VTFQ01000003.1, from coordinate 35,982,876 downwards.
AATTAGTTTTATAATGATGCAACTCAGTTACTAACTCAGTTACTATTTGTGGTAACTATAAATAATTACTTTTTTAAAGTAACGTTTCCAAAACTGCACAGAAGAAACAAAAACAAAAACAGACAACACGAAATTCCAAGAATGGTAATATGCTTTGTAGAAAACAGTTATTAGCTCATTTGGAAATGGTTTGATCAGCACATGCCCATGTTTTTTAAATATATATATATATGTATATATATATATATATATGTATATATATATATATATATATATATATGATATCTGTTAAAGCACAGTTCATATACAAGTACCATCAGTGTTTGTTTTGTTTTTTTTCTATAAATACATAGGCTCAGATGTGTTGCTTTGTACAGGCTTGTTGATTAAGACAGCTGGGAACATCTCTGACTGGCTCTGAGTCTGTGTTCAAAAAAATGTGTGGCCTTTCGGCCAGATGAAGACACAACATGTGACATGTCCCTCTCATCAGAGAGTAGAGTCCTGCAGGCAAACCGCCATTGAGCCTCTGTGACCTGGCCCACATCCACCATTCCTAACCAATCAACCAACCAGACTGACTCAGTCACTGCTGAAGAGAGTTTTAGTTCACCCTTTGACATTTTAAAAGTCATATTAAAATGTCTTTCATCTGGGTTTGTGTGTACTCACTAGTGTAATTGAAATGATCAGTGTGTGTTTGAATGCAACACACACACACACACACACACACACACAAACACACATTTGTTTTTGTGAATTGTGGGGACATTCCATAGGCGTAATGGTTTTTATACTGTGCAAACCGTATTTTCTGTCCCCCTACACTACCCCTACCCCTAAACCTACCCATCACAGGAAACTGTGCACATTTTTACTTTCTCAAAAAAAACTCATTCTGTATGATTTATAAGCCTTTTGAAAAATGGGGACATGGGGTAATGTCCTCATAAGTCACCCTCTACTTGTAATACCTATGTCATACCCATGTCATTATACAAATTTGTGTCCTGATATGTCACAAAAACGCACACGCACGCATGCACACACACCCACCCACATCTTTGTGGGGACTCTCCATAGGCATAATAGTTTTTATACTGTACACACTGTATATTCTATTCCCCTACACCAGCCCTAGCCCTAAACCTACCCATCACAGAAAACGTTCTGCATTTTTACATTTTCAAAACAAACAAACAAACAAACAAACATCATTTAGTATGTTTATTAATCCATTTCCCTTGTGTCACGACTCCTGGGTGATTTATGGTGCGTGTGTGTGTATGTTTATTTACTTACCTGTTGGTGGCAGTTCCTCGCGTGTGCACTAGCCCCTCCTACTCGTTTCGGTAAGTGTTCACCTGTTGTGTCTCATTAGCTGTTTTCTTTAAGTAGCACGCTGTCCTGTCCTTCGTCGCGCGCTCATTGTCTTGGTTGGTCACAGTCACGCTGTCCGGTCCAGTTATTCATTTTCTCTCAGTTTCTGTCTCTGATTCAGTCGCCGGCATCTGGAGGTTTGTCTTTGCCCGGAGTTCACACGTCTGTGAGTGTTCGTGAACTTGACCTCGAGTGAACCCTGCCTTGTTTCCCGGTGAAGCTGGTGCGCTTTGTCTTTAGGCGAGATCCAGTCTCCTCCGGGTTGCGGTGAGCTGTCTCTTTCATTGTTGGTGTGAATCACATCTTCAGTCATCTGTCGTGTGAGGATTTCTCTCCGGTCACCGACCAGAGTGGATTACATCGCTGGACGCCGCGTGTGGTTCTTCACCTGTGAACTGTGACTGTTGTGCTCTGTCTGACCCTCTCTCTATCTCTTCAAAATAAACATTGTGAGCTTGCATTTGACTCCGAGACTTCTTCTGACAGAATGAGCGCGCCAGAGATGGAGTCAGCGAGTTCGGAGGGTTCGGATTCCGTGCAGACCGCACTTCATCAGCAGGGAGCGGCAATTGAACGGCATTCGTCAATGTTGAGTGCAGCTGCCAGAGACTTTCGTCTCCTGTCTGAACAATTTACAGAGCTCAGTACCCGGGTTGAGCAGGTTGTTTCTCCGCTCGGTGAGCGTCTTTCCTCTGTACCCGCTGAGACTACATTTGCAGACCGCGAGCCACATGCGGCGACACCTCCGTCCTTCGATGGCGACCCCAACACCTGTCGGGACTTCCTGCAGCAGTGTGCCCTTGTTTTCGCTCTCCAGCCCCGGCGTTTCGCCGCTTCTACTACTAGGGTGGCTTACGTTTTAACACTACTCACCGGTAGAGCGAGACAGTGGGGAATGGCTGCATGGGGGGCCAGGGCTCCGTGCACGATGTCGTTTGAGGCTCTCGAGACGGAGATGCTGAGTTTGTTTGATCGATCGCTTCGCGGGGACATGGCAGCAGCCGAGCTGGTGAGGCTGCAGCAACGGACCTCTTCCGTCACAGACTATGCCATCGCGTTCAAAACGCTGGCTATTACCTGCGGCTGGAATGACGCGGCACTTCGGGCTCAGTTTCTCGAGATTCCCCCAGCATCTCTCGAGACGGCGATCGACCTGGCGTTGAGGATCGAGACTCGCCACCATCAACGAGACCTCCGCCGATCATTTCGACATCTCGCCGTCTCTGAGTCGGAGGAAACCACCGCATCGTCATCTCTCCAAGCGGAGGAGCCCATGCAACTGGGCAAGCTCCGCCTTACCGCTACTGAGAAACAGCGTCGTTTGTCCTGTGGATTGTGCCTGTATTGTGGTAAGGCGGGGCACATCGCTGCTGCATGTCCGGTAAAAGGTACTGCCCGCCGATGACTTCGGGAGTTTCGGTGGGCGTGTCGTCATTAAAGTCTCCCGTAAGCTGCACTACACTACCTGTAATAGTGAACTTTAAACTGACTTCTTTTCATTCACAGGCGTTGTTGGATTCTGGTGCGGAGGCAAGCTTTCTAGATGCCGCTTTGGCCTCATCGTGGGATATTCCTTTTATCCCTCTGTCTTCCTCTCTCTCCGCCTGGACTTTAAAGGGTCAGCATATGGCTGTTATCACCCATCGCACACCCCCTGTGAGTTTGTTTGTCTCTGGCAATCATCGTGAGGAGATCGAATTTTATTTGTTAGAGGATTCTCAATCTCCAGTCATTTTAGGTCATGACTGGCTGACCAAACATAATCCTCACGTTGATTGGCAGAACGGTGTTGTGTTGTCTTGGAAGTCTTCGTGTCATGTTTCATGTCTTGGTCCTGCTCCTTCTCCTGTCGTCTGTTCTTCTTCTCAGGTTCCGGCCGTTGATCTCTCGGGGGTCCCGGCGGAGTACTCCGATCTGTATCAGGTGTTCAGTAAGGCTCGGGCTACTTCCCTACCTCCTCACCGGTCGTATGATTGCGAAATCAAACTTCTCTCAGGTACTTCTCCGCCTAAGGGTCGTATATTTTCCCTTTCTAAACCAGAAAGAGAGGCTATGGATAAGTACATCAATGAAGCTTTAAATGCCGGTCTCATTCGCCGCTCGTCTCCAGCTGGTGCTGGATTTTTCTTTGTTAAAAAGAAAGACGGGTCTCTTTGTCCGTGCATTGATTACAGAGGGCTGAACGACATTACTGTTAAGAATAAGTACCCCTTGCCTTTAATGTCGTCAGCGTTCGAGTTGTTACAGGGAGCGCACGTGTTTACCAAGTTAGATCTGCGCAACGCTTATCACTTGGTACGCATCAAAGAGGGCGATGAGTGGAAGACAGCCTTTAATACACCATCAGGGCACTGGGAATACTGCGATTTACCGTTCGGCCTTTGTAACGCACCAGCTGTCTTCCAAACCATGGTCAACGAAGTGCTGGGGGACATGATTAACAAGTTTGTCTTTGTGTATCTTGATGACATTCTCATCTTTTCTCCCTCTATGCAGATACACACCCAGCATGTTCGCCAGGTTTTACAACGGCTTTTAGAGAATCAGCTCTTTGTTAAGGCGGAGAAGTGCGAGTTCCACAAGGAGTCGGTTTCGTTTCTGGGTTTCGTCATAGCCGAGGGAGAGATTCGTCCCGATCCCGCTAAAGTTAAAGCGGTCGCCGAATGGCCAGTGCCCGACACTCGTAAGGAGCTTCAGCCATTTCTGGGTTTCGCCAATTTTTACCGGCGTTTCATCAGAAACTTTGGTCAGATCGCTAAACCTCTTACCGCTCTCACTTCTTCTAAAGTGTGTTTCCATTGGGATAAGGAGGCTCAGGTAGCCTTTGATGAATTAAAGTCCCGTTTCATCTCTGCGCCTGTTCTTTCTATTCCCAATCCGGCTAAGCAATTCATAGTGGAAGTGGATGCATCTGATGTCGGGGTAGGCGCCGTTTTATCTCAGCGATCTCCCGTTGACGGGAAAGTGCATCCGTGCGCTTTTTTCTCTCACCGGTTAAACCCAGCGGAACGAAATTACGACATAGGTAATCGGGAGCTGCTGGCGGTTAGACTCGCATTGGGTGAGTGGCGTCACTGGTTGGAGGGAACCTCGGAGCCCTTTCTGGTCTGGACGGATCATAAAAATTTGGAATATGTCCGTTCAGCCAGAAGATTAACATCTAGACAGGCTCGCTGGGCACTTTTTTTCGACCGTTTTAACTTCACCCTCTCGTACCGGCCAGGTTCTAAAAACACTAAACCGGATGCTCTCTCCCGTCTGTTCGAAGGTTCTGAGTCTGAGCGGACCGAAACCATTCTTCCGGAAGGGAGAGTGGTCGGTGCCCTCGTGTGGGGAATCGAACAGCGGGTGAGGGAGGCCGGCCGAGAGGGGGAAGTTCCGGAGGGGTGTCCGGCGGGTCGTCTATGGGTTCCTGAGCGTTTACGTTCCGATGTCATCCGGTGGGGTCATGAATCCAGGTTTGTCGGCCATCCGGGAGTTCGGAGAACGTTGGCTGCCATCCGTCAACGTTTCTGGTGGCCTTCCATGGCTACGGACGTCAGACAGTTTGTATTAGCCTGTTCAGTCTGTGCTCGTAACAAGACTTCTAATCAACCTCCCGCTGGTTTGCTTAAATCTTTGCCCGTGCCCTCCCGCCCTTGGTCTCATATAGCCCTTGATTTTGTCACCGGCTTACCGGCGTCTGATGGTAACACTGTCGTATTGACTGTGGTGGATCGTTTCTCTAAAGCGGTTCATTTTATTCCCCTACCTAAACTCCCTTCTGCCAAAGAGATGGCTCAGGTTTTGATTAATCACGTCTTTCGGTTACACGGTATTCCGACTGATGTAGTTTCAGATAGGGGTCCTCAGTTCATCTCTCGTTTTTGGCAAGAGTTTTGTAGACAGATCGGCGCTACAGCCAGCTTGTCTTCTGGTTACCACCCGCAAACCAATGGGCAATGCGAACGGGCTAATCAGGATCTCGGTCGAATGCTTCGCTGTCTGTCGTCACAATATCCGAACTCTTGGTGCCAACAGCTTCCATGGGTCGAGTATTCTCATAATTCTCTTCCCGTTGCGTCTACTAATATGTCCCCGTTTGAGTTGTCTATTGGTTTTCAACCTCCCCTTTTCCCATCACAGGAGCCCGACGCAGCGGTTCCGTCTGCTTTAGCTTTCGTGCGCAGGTGCAGACGCACTTGGCGGAGAGCTAAATCACTTTTATTACAGAACTCCAGACGAACCAAAGCTGCGGCTGACCATCACCGGCGACCTCCACCCCGTTATGTGTGTGGACAAAGGGTATGGCTTTCCACCAAGGATTTGCCTCTCCGTGAGCCTTCTCGTAAGCTGGCTCCTCGTTTCATTGGGCCATACAGTATATCTAACGGTAAAGCTTAAGTTACCTCTTACTCTTGGTCGGGTTCACCCTGTTTTTCATGTATCCAGGGTTAAACCTGTGTTTTTTGCCCCTAATAATTCCTCCGCCTCTGCCCCCAAACCCCCCGCCCCTCGTCTAGTGGATGGTGCTCCTGCTTATACAGTTAGGAGGTTACTAGATTCTCGTCGCAGGGGCAGAGGTTTTCAGTATTTAGTGGACTGGGAGGGTTACGGTCCGGAGGAGAGGTGCTGGGTTCCGGCCCGGGATATACTGGATCCTGGTCTGATCGAGGACTTCCGTCGACGACAGGGTGAGTCTTCATAGAGCCCGTCCGGTGCCGGTCCTGGGGGGAGGGATACTGTCACGACTCCTGGGTGATTTATGGTGCATGTGTGTATATGTTTATTTACTTACCTGTTGGTGGCAGTTCCTCGCGTGTGCACTAGCCCCTCCTACTCGTTTCGGTAAGTGTTCACCTGTTGTGTCTCATTAGCTGTTTTCTTTAAGTAGCACGCTGTCCTGTCCTTCGTCGCGCGCTCATTGTCTTGGTTGGTCACAGTCACGCTGTCCGGTCCAGTTATTCATTTTCTCTCAGTTTCTGTCTCTGATTCAGTCGCCGGCATCTGGAGGTTTGTCTTTGCCCGGAGTTCACACGTCTGTGAGTGTTCGTGAACTTGACCTCGAGTGAACCCTGCCTTGTTTCCCGGTGAAGCTGGTGCGCTTTGTCTTTAGGCGAGATCCAGTCTCCTCTGGGTTGCGGTGAGCTGTCTCTTTCATTGTTGGTGTGAATCACATCTTCAGTCATCTGTTGTGTGAGGATTTCTCTCCGGTCACCGACCAGAGTGGATTACATCGCTGGACGCTGCGTGTGGTTCTTCACCTGTGAACTGTGACTGTTGTGCTCTGTCTGACCCTCTCTCTATCTCTTCAAAATAAACATTGTGAACTTGCATTTGACTCCGAGACTTCTTCTGACACCTTGGGGATCGCTGGCTGGTCCCCATAATGTAGGTGACTTCAGGTTTTACTATGGTCCCCACAATGTAATGTAAACCTGTACACACACACACACACACACACACACAGGTTTGTTTTGCTATCAAAGAGTGGACATTCCATAGACGTAATGGTTTTTATACTGTACAAACCGTATTTTCTATTCCCCTACACTACCCCTACCCCTAAACCTACCCATCACAGAAAACATTCTGCATTTTTACATTTTTAATAAAACATTGTTTAGTATGTTTAAGCTATTTTAAATATGAGGACTCCTTATATTTCATGTTTACGCCGTAATACCAGTGTAATACCCATGTCATTATACAAATTTGTGTTCTCATATCACAAACACACACACACACACACACACACAATGTGTTTTGCTAAAGAACACAACCACACTGTCAAGTAGATTTAGTCCAAAGGTTGAACTGTATTCTGAGAATAAGGTTGTTTTGTATGTCAGGTCATGGCAGGGTAAATCTATTATATATACATATATATATATATATATATATATATATTCTTTTTTTTTTCTTTTGGAGAGTCATGAAAATGCTATTTGAGATTTTTTTTTCTTTTGCTTTAGAAACAAATGGGCACACAAACATCATATTTGCTGTAGTCTCCTGTTCACCAGTATTGTTTACCCAACTATGACGACTTCTGCTTCTGATAACCCCCAAAATATGAAAAGGGCCAATTGGGCATAGTTGTTTCATAGTTTTAATTGATATAAATATAGAAATATTTAATTTAAAAAATAATTTGATATTTTTGTACATTACCGTTTAGATTTTTTTCTTTTTTTTCAGTTCACCAGTTCATAAAATCCTTGAGTGTGATACAGATAAATGATTTTGTTGTTCTTGTCCTGTTCTTCTACTGTATAGGTTATTTTGGGTCAGATCACTTTGTTCCAGCGCATTTATGTTGTTCATTCAAGATCCATCTTATCTATCAACCATTTTTCACTTACCTAAAATTCATGAATTAATCTTCCTAAAATATGTGGTGTATTCACTCTAAACTAGAATACCAGAACCCTGTTAATCAACATTTAATTTCCTTTTTTTGTTTTTGTTTTTGTAACTCAGAGATTTTGACCTCAGATGGCAATGATGGCATCGATCAGCATTGTTGCTATGGTTACATAGGCTTGGGGGACACCGGGTAAGGCTTGTGGGTGGGATCATTTGTTAAATCAGTAGAAAGGAGAGAAAATACACTGCAAATATAAAACGCGCACACGTGCAGTAGTAGTAGGCTATATGTCTCAATAAAACCTCTACAACCATTTCTGCTGTGTAAGAGTGCTGTCCAGGGTGAAATTCGAAATAGTTTAATTCAGTAAGGAAAAAAGTTAAACTCGGTTAAAAATGCCCAACTTTTTTTTGTCTTACCAAATATGTAATACCAAGACATAAAAAATAAAAAAATAGCCACAGTTGGTGTAATAAGACGTTACAGAATTATGTGAATGTATCCAAATCAGATACTGAGGTTGGAAGAGACTATTATATCATGATTGTAGTTGCTACAGATGGGGACAAGGCTGTTTGCATCTCATTCCGCAAGGATGAAGTGGATCGATAAATCCAACAAGCATATCAGATGCGCTTAAACTAGCTTGCATATGTCATCGCTGCATTCAAACGACATATTGCTCAAGCCGGGCATAGAGACATTTGACATGAGCAAATTGTCCCTTCAGTCGCAATGTTGGAAATAACTGGGTGATATTTCACTTGCATTAAACACCCCTTCATTTCTTTTTCTGCACACTATAAAATAGAAATGTTACCTCCACAAGCTTCACACCTCTGAGCTTCTCATATTGTTGTATCAGCTGTTTGCAAAATAGTTTTCGTTGGATATATCCCATTTAGACCTGCCATATTTAATTCATTTTCTCCTTCTTTTGATTTTTCAATGGATAAAAAGAATGCTGTTTGCTCAGTCTCTTCGCTGGCAAAATTAGTGTCTGATAAATGTTTCCTTTATTTCTCCAAACATTTCCCCCTTTCATATTTCACCAACAGTAGTTAAGGGTGACTATGTTATGTTCCTGCCTTACAGACAGATATTAATGTTGATTTTCATGGAAATTACTTTTTGTCATTGTGCTGTCCAATTTACAGGACATCCAGTGTGTGGCTGAAATATTCTTTTTTGTAAGTCATTGAATTTTCCATCAAATAAATTGACACCAAGAGTGGAGAAATTTCAAAACATACTATGTGAAACATATTTCAAAACTAGAATCATAACTTATGTTCAAACCATCAACACAGGTACACCATGTAGGCACACACAACTTCATCACTGGTTCAGCCTTGTGTATGTCAAGACACACAGGTTTGTCTTGCTATCAAAGTAAGGACATTCCATAGGCGTAATTGTTTTTATACTGTACATTCTATCCCCCTATATTACCCCTACCCCTAAACCTACCCACAGAGAAAACCTTCTGCATTTTTACATTTTTAGTTAAAACATTGTTTAGTATGTTTTATGAGGACTCATGAAATGTCCTCATATTTCATGTTTACATCATAATACCAGTGTAATACCCATGTCATTATACAAATTTGTGTCCTCATAAATCACAAAAACGTGCACACACACACACACACACACACACACACACACACACTCAGATTCGCTATCTTTGTGGGGACTTAGGCATAATGGTTTTTATACTGTACAAACTGTATATTCTATCCCCCTAGACTAACCCTACTCCTAAACCTACCTATCACAGAAACTTTTCACACAGTGTAGGTGATCTCAGGTTTTACTATCCTTGTGGGGACATTTGGTCCTCACAATGTAATATAAACCTGTACACACACACACACACACAGAGAGAGAGAGAGAGAGTTCTGAGTTACATCACATTAATTTAATGCCACATTCACCTTATTAATCCAACTCTGCATCTCCATCTTCAACTGTCTTGAAATTAGGGGCAGTCACACAGCTCATAGTAGACAATAGAGCAAGATTTATACTTTATCCATGGTGTTTGAACACATACGCAGCTTGTGCATGGACCCAGCCCTCACTGCCAGCTGCCACCCATAATTAGTAAGGATGTATGATACCATTTTTTTCAGAACCGATCGGATACCAAAAGTATCGGCCAAAACTGATGCAATACCAGCGCAGTGTTTTTTTTTTTTTTTTTTTTTTTTTAATCAGTTTAGAATTTCTGTACCACTGTGTGTGGAAGTGATAACCACTCTTTTATGTGTTAAACACAATTGACTAAATACAGACTGCTTCACTATAAAGAAAAACTGTAAAAAAAATATAAAACAAAAACAAAACAATTATATATATATATATATATATATATATATATATATATATATATATATATATATATATATATATTAGGGCTGTCAACGTTAACGCATTAATTAAAAAAATTATTAAAAATCCTTAAAATAATTTAACGCATATTTAACACAAAAAAATTACAGAAGCATGTCATAACGTAATTTACGTCACGCAGTTAGATGATCTTAAAGTCCATGCTGATTATATCAGATGGCAGAGAGAATTACTCGTTCCAGTGTCTGTTTCACTTTAAAACACAAATTCTCTGTCATATTCTGTCATTGTACCAGAAGAGCGCAAGCCCTCCCACATTGCGCTGTTCCTCTCTGAACAGAACGTCGAAACACCCCACCGCTGTATGGCCAAATGATATGAAAACTATGTTTCTCGGCTGGATAAAGCAAACCATCTTCTTGCTATGAAAGTTTTGATGGATGAGGATTGCAATCAAAGTAAAGACGATTGCGGTGACATACAGGAGTCGTATATTAAGCACGCATGAATCCGTTATATTGATGGGCAAACAAATCATGTATGAACGTTTTCGATCGCACTGATCGCACATTGTTTTTATGCACAGAGACACATTTCAGTACATTCACGTTGTTTTCACACACATTCAGGATAATGTTTGGATTTGTCCTGTGTATGTTGCTGTGTACTTTAGTATATATGCAGGTCAAGGCGGTTGATTTATGTTTTTTTGGCATCTCCATGTGGTCCTGTTCAGTATTGCAACTTGACTTGTCTAAAATGTAAACAAGCTCTTTGCTGTTGCACATACTATACACTGTGAATTCTGAAACATTTTTTTGCTGTGATTTTCTTTTATGGGTGCTTTGGTGTACATAAATGTATGAATTATATGGAAAAATATAATTTGGTTATTTGGTGTCCTTTTTTGGAAAGACATCTAAATTTACCTTGAAAAAAGCTGAAAAATACAGTTTTGTGAAAATCACACTTCAATCTGATGGTTTAGTTGCTGGATATAGGCAATGATGGCAAAATGGACATGTTAAACAAGATAAATGGTGTATGCTTAATTTCACGATAAGTGTGTGATTAATCGTGATTAAAAAATTTATTGACAGCCCTAATAAATATATATATATATATATGATCAATCTATGACAAAAATAAAGGTGGAGCTGAAGGTGTGGAGAGTTGAGGTGCATCCAGACACCCGGAAGTCCGTGGCGGAGGCAGTGTGATGATTGACTGATGTTGATCCATAGGGACGGGGGAGCCCAGAGGAGTCCTAGGGCTGACGGACCATGGTGGAGATGAGGGAACGCAGAGCCAAAGGACTGACAGGCTGAGGTGGAGACATGGGCCTGGAGGCCTGAGGTGCAGCCGGGGACTCAGCGTCACGCCACGCAAGTGGAGCGAAAGTCCGAGGTGGAGCTGATGAGACGCACAGAGCTAGCAGCAGGGCAAAGCTGAGGAGCTGGACAACATCAGCGGTGCCGACATATCCACTGGGCATAACCACCAGAGGGGATGTGACCAGGCAGTTGGACAGGAACATAGGAAAAGGAAGATTTCCGGAGTGAACCATCCAGATAGCTGGACGGGATTGGCAGAAAAGGCGAAGACTCTAGGGTTGGGAGGCATATTATAGATAACAACATAGATAATGGTAATAGTATTATACTAAGTCTCCAATACAGAGTGGCACAAAGCGCTTATGCCCATCCTGTGTGTAGAATGATGCACTTTAAGTAACATGGACACCTTGAAATGTTCAAAGCACAAAGGGGAGAGACATTCCTACGTAGTGTATTATATCTAATCTATGCAACAGTTTATTGAGCTTTTTCTTTTAACAGTTTTTAATTTCAGTTACTGTGCACGTGAAACAATTCATAGTGCTCTCTACTCCAGTGTAGAGACACCCGGTAGCAAGTAACATGATTTAGAAATAGCAATAAACACCAGCAAGATAAAATTCTTTTATGCAAAACCAGAGACCTTTATCTACAAATCAAAGTATCAAATCAAGTATAATAATAGGAACATTGAATCAATCTTGGAGAGCGTTTTACCATGCTGACTGTCGTAACCAACACAGAGTTTGAATGCTGAATGGAGAATGACAAATAGCCGTGAACTTTAATTTAACAACTTAAATATTCATCTGTACCTCACATTAAGCTATCGAATGGCTTCAGAAGACTTGGGCTGTGTTCGGAATGGCACACTAACTAACTTACTGCCAAGTACAGTGCATATTGCCTAGTATTTTTTTTTTTTAGAATAGTTTTGTGAAATAGTGTACAATTTGCAACAAATAATGTTTCAGAGTAGTATGCTACAGTGTTGCCACATGAGAAACATTGAACATTAATTAAAGGTGCAGTAAGTAGATTTTGAACATTGCTGTTGGACATTGTTGATATCTGAAATCAATCCAAACAAACCCACCCCTCTCTTCATTGCTCCGCCTCCAAAACTCACACTCCAATACTAACCACCCTGCTCCGAGTAGGTCTTGAACCCCGGCCCGATTACTGATGGCATGCGAGGCAAATGACACTAAACACCTCATTCTCTAGCAGTCGTCAGTGTGCAGTGGTTTAACACTCTGAGGTCTGAAAACGCGCCGGCGCGTTTTGCAGGTTTTTTTTCACATTGCAGCAAAACAGACTTAAAATACTCCATCATTTTTTGTCATAGAGACATAAGTAATATATCAATTGAAACTATAGAATATCTTCTTTTATTTGTATACACTCAGAGTAAAAACAAAATGTTGTGCTTTTTGTAAAATAAAGAAAACTAACATGATGCGTGATTTCTCCTCTCCCTCTGAACGAAGTCCAATCTGATAGTTCTCAGAAAATTAACTGTAACTTAGTGAATTCTAATCACAGAAAAATTACACTTATGTCTAAAAAAAACGTTAAGATGTCAGGTTTTAAATCATGTAAGTCAAATCGAAAACAAACCTTCTGTGTTTATGTAATCTGTATGAAAAGAGAGCCATGTCAGAAGTCCGTGATTCAGCTCATTATCCGCTAATGCGGCCACGCCCACGGAGCCAGCGCTATTCAGACGCAAATTCAGAGGCAATACATGCATTCATCATCTCAATCGTGTATTTATTGTCTTGAAAAGTGTTTATCTGGATGTAAAAGTCATGGTTAGCGAGCTCTAGAAGACATGCAGTTAGTTCCTGTTTTCTTTTCTTCTATAGATGAATTTTAGATGAGTTTTTGTTTCTTTAGCGCCCTCCGGCTGCAGTATGAATTGGAAACTCCATTCATGGAATAGCCTCTTCTTCTTTTAGATGAATTTGTGGACTAAAAAAGCACAGAGCGCCCTCCAACTTCAAGGATGAATTGAAAACACCAGCGCTCATAGTAATGACAGTGAATATTAAATAAAAATAACTCCTCTGTATAGAAAATTGACATAAACATATGAGAATCCAATATTTCTCCAAATGTGCATGCTTTTAAACTAAAAGCCTATATTCAGACTCTTTGCATCACAGAAATACATTATATTTTAAAGTATAATATAAAACCATTACTTTATATTGTAATAATATTTTTCTGTATGTTTCATATATCATGATGAGCTTGAGACATCACAGAAGGTTTTTTTCACAGCCTACCTGACTGAAATGCCTCATTAATATGCAAGTCATTTCAACTCATTACTATCCAATTCTTTTGTCTTCTCAGGTGAGAATGGCCCATTTTCAGTGGTGATTCACGCCTCCTCGCATACTGTGTTTCTTGGCAAAAAGTGTCTTACAAAAACTAAATCAATATATTGTTTTATATGAAGGAATAGGCAGCATAATGTTTACATAATTTTGAAGCAAAAACTCTAGTCTACAACCTCCAATACCCAGAAGTCTTGTAAACACAGATTTACTATACTTTTTTTGGCCTTATTTCAGTGACTTAAGTTTTTTGTTTTTTCAATAACCACGCATAAATGTTATTCCTTCAAAAACACAAACATGTACATACATGTTCCTCACATATTATTGTAGCCTAGTTTGTGCTGAATACAGTGTAATGACACTTTTGTCATTAATATGTTTATGAACAACTGAAAAAAGCACAAATGTCAGGGCATGTCAAAACTTCTCCAAGCCCCAAATCAGCCTCAGACTCCAGAGGGTTAACAGCAAAACTCTCACTATCTGGCCACTGATACACATGCAATGCGAGTGGATGTCTGTTTATCACAGCTGAAGCACAACAAAATGCTTCACAAAAAATAAAGCACAGTTGATGAACGAACGACAAGGAAGCACAAAAAATGAACATACTGTCAGGGTTCTGTCACTTCGGTCTTGTTTATTTCTTGGTTTTGTGACAGAGCTCTGACACTCCCGTTCTTGTCGTGTTTTTGTGTGAGCGTACGGTCTCGAGTGTTCTCGGGGCTGTGCGCTCTCTTGTCTGCGTGCCTTGTTTCATGTTGGGAGCGTGGTGTTCGGATCCCGGCACTCGTGTCTAGTTTGGTTTCGGTTTCGTGTCGGGATTCGGACACTCGCGCTCCCAGTCCTGTCTTTATTGTGAGCGCACGGTTTGTGTGTATGTTCACTTGCCGTGCGCTCTTGTCTCATGTTTTGTGTAGCACGCGGTGATTTCCACCTGCCGCGTGCTTTCATGTTGTGGTGTTGTCTTGTGCAGCACGCAGTCGGTGTTTCACGGGCTGCGTGCTCTCATGTTGTCTTGTTTTGTGTGAACACGTGGCTTATGAGTTTTCATAGTCACGTGTTCATGTCTCGTCTTGTGTAAGCACATGGCTTGTGATTTGTCTTCATTGGCCATGTGCTTGTGTCTTTGTTTTGTTTGGTGTGAGCACATGGCTTGTCACGTGTTTCTTGTGCCATGTGCTCTCATGTCTATTGTCTTGACCCCGCCCACCTTGTTACCTCATTATTGGTTGATTTGCCCCACCTGTCCTCCCTCGTTTCCTGCCTTGTTTGCTCTCCTATTTATTCTCCTTGTGTTTGCAGTTCTGTGCTGGTTCGTCGTCGTATCTTCCCATGTGTTTCCTTTTGTCAAGTCAAGTCAAGTCAAGTCAAGTCAAGTCAAGTCAAGTCAAGTCAAGTCAAGTCTGTTTTCCCCCACGGGGTTGTTTTTGTTGTGTTTTTGTTTTTATTTTGTATTATAAATAAAGCCCTTCTCTTCCCTGCAAATTGAGTCCTCGCTCCCTTCCTGAAACCTGACAGAACGAACCAGCCAATTGAGGACTCAGCAGAAGGATGGGCATCTTCCTTTTCCCATCTCCTAGCCCCTCCGCACAACTGATGGTGGATCATCGCAGCAAGCTCCTCTCTCTTCGTCAAGGGGAGGCCAGCGTGAAGGAGTTTGCTCACCTGTTTGTGTTTACAGCGGAGGGGCTCAACATCAGCGACGCAGCGCTCAAGGACATTTTTAACAGCAGCCTTAATGAGCCCGTCAGCGCCTGGGAGATGGGAATGCTGGGGATTTTGTCCTTCTGGCAGTTTGTGGGGTTTGTTTACAACCGCGGAGAGGAGGGTGGCCTTCCCCCTCTTGGTCCACCTCCCATTCCCCTCACTAGCTGCCAGGTCCCCAGTCCTCCGATGACCTCTTCGGGGAGAGGGAGGAGGAGGAAGAACAGGTCAGCCTCATCTGCCACCTGCCCAGAGGTGGCTGAAGCCACTGCAGCCTCTCCAGTGGTGGCTGTGACCGCTGCAGTCTCCCCCGAGGCGACCAAGGATGCTGCAGCACCCCCAGAGCTGACCAAAGAAGCTGCAGCACCCACAGAGGAGGTAGGCACAGTGCCACTGCCTCACCCTCACAAGAGGAGGAAGAGGAGAAAGAAGCCTTCCTCCAACCCTCAAGGCCCGGAGGCCACTCCAGAGCCCGCTCCAGCCAGTGAGTCCACTCCAGCCAGTGAGTCCGCTCCAGAGCCCGCTCCAGCCAGTGAGTCCACTCCAGCCAGTGAGTCCACTCCAGAGCCCGCTCCAGCCAGTGAGTCCACTCCAGCCAGTGAGTCCGCTCTAGAGCCCGCTCCAGCCAGTGAGTCCACTCCAGCCAGTGAGTCCGCTCCAGAGCCCGCTCCAGCCAGTGAGTTTGCTCCAGAGCCCGCTCCAGCCATTGAGTCCGCCCTAGCCAGTGAGTCCGCTCCTTCGGTCAGTCCTGCCATGGCCCATAAAGCTGTCTTCACCTTCTACGCCTTGATTGTCCTACGTGCCTGGAGGATGTATTCAGGGTCTGTCGACCATAGTCCAGTCTGCCAGCCCGAGCCCGCTGTCGTCCCGAAGCAGCCCGAGGCCGCTGCCGTCCTGGAGCAGTTCGAGCCCACTGCCGTCCCGGAGCAGTCCGCTCTTCATGTCGGTCTGGTTATGGCCCAGAAGGTGGTCTTAGCCTTTTATGTCCTGGTGGTCTTGCGTGCCTGGAGGATGCACACTGGTGTGATTGACTCTGGATCTGTCGGCCAGTTCAAGGCCGCTGCCGTCCCAGAGCAGCCCCAGCCTGAACCCACTGCAGTCCCAGAGCAGCTCCAGCCTGAGCCCGCTGCTGTCCCAGAGCAGCTCCAGCCTGAGCCCGCTGCTGTCCCAGAGCAGCTCCAGCCTGAGCCTGCTGCTGTCCCAGAGCAGCTTGCTCTCCCTGATACGGCCATGGAGACCATCATCAAGCTGTCTGCCCTGCCGGCGCCACCCCAGCTGTCTGCCCTGCCGGCACCAGCTAAGCGGTCTGCCCTGCCGCCGCCACTCGAGCGCCTTGCCCTGCCGGCGCCTGCCAAGCTGTCTGCCCTGCCGGCGCCTGCCAAGCTGTCTGCCCTGCCGGCGCCTGCCAAGCTGTCTGCCCTGCCGGCGCCTGCCAAGCTGTCTGCCCTGCCGGCGCCAGCCAAGCGCCTTGCCCTGCCGCCGCCTGCCAAGCTGTCTGCCCTGCTGGAGCCTGCCTGGATGGTCCCTCCAGTACCGCCCTGGTCCTTAGCCAGGAACCCTGTCCCGCCGGTCCCGCCCTGGTCTGTCCCGCCGGTCCCGCCCTGGTCTGTCCCGCCGGTCCCGCCCTGGTCTGTCCCGCCGGTCCCGCCCTGGTCTGTCCCGCCGGTCCCGCCCTGGTCTGTCCCGCCGGTCCCGCCCTGGTCTGTCCCGCCGCTCCCTGGCTCAACCCTCCCGTCCCTCCCTGGTTTCCTTAAGACATTCTGTTTTTGTTTTGTTGACTGACTTGGCTCCCCTCCCTCCCTCCCCTCTTTGTCTTTGTGTTCTGATGTCTGTCATGTTGTCTTGTTGGTGTGTGTTTTTTTTGTCTTGTGTCGTGTATGTTGTCATGTTTGTCTTGTGTCCCTCGTAGGGGATGCCAGGTGGCGTCCCTTTAGAGGGGGGGTAGTGTCAGGGTTCTGTCACTTCGGTCTTGTTTATTTCTTGGTTTTGTGACAGAGCTCTGACACTCCCGTTCTTGTCGTGTTTTTGTGTGAGCGTACGGTCTCGAGTGTTCTCGGGGCTGTGCGCTCTCTTGTCTGCGTGCCTTGTTTCATGTTGGGAGCGTGGTGTTCGGATCCCGGCACTCGTGTCTAGTTTGGTTTCGGTTTCGTGTCGGGATTCGGACACTCGCGCTCCCAGTCCTGTCTTTATTGTGAGCGCACGGTTTGTGTGTATGTTCACTTGCCGTGCGCTCTTGTCTCATGTTTTGTGTAGCACGCGGTGATTTCCACCTGCCGCGTGCTTTCATGTTGTGGTGTTGTCTTGTGCAGCACGCAGTCGGTGTTTCACGGGCTGCGTGCTCTCATGTTGTCTTGTTTTGTGTGAACACGTGGCTTATGAGTTTTCATAGTCACGTGTTCATGTCTCGTCTTGTGTAAGCACATGGCTTGTGATTTGTCTTCATTGGCCATGTGCTTGTGTCTTTGTTTTGTTTGGTGTGAGCACATGGCTTGTCACGTGTTTCTTGTGCCATGTGCTCTCATGTCTATTGTCTTGACCCCGCCCACCTTGTTACCTCATTATTGGTTGATTTGCCCCACCTGTCCTCCCTCGTTTCCTGCCTTGTTTGCTCTCCTATTTATTCTCCTTGTGTTTGCAGTTCTGTGCTGGTTCGTCGTCGTATCTTCCCATGTGTTTCCTTTTGTCAAGTCAAGTCAAGTCAAGTCAAGTCAAGTCAAGTCAAGTCAAGTCAAGTCTAGTCTGTTTTCCCCCACGGGGTTGTTTTTGTTGTGTTTTTGTTTTTATTTTGTATTATAAATAAAGCCCTTCTCTTCCCTGCAAATTGAGTCCTCGCTCCCTTCCTGAAACCTGACACATACAGTACACAAGAGTAAATACAAAGTGTTCGTTGTTAGTCGCAAACAGCACAGCAGCTCCAGACAATCAAAACTGTGTTACTCACATGAGAAACAGGATCAAAGCAGCCTCTGTGTCTGTTTTCAGGCCTTCCCACTTAGCTCTCTCCAGCACTGGAAAGCTTTTGTAATATAAACGAGGGTCCTAAAGCATTTGCCCAGTCATAAACCTTCATTCCAGTGATATTCTTTTGAGCTCTTTTGTATAGTGTCCCATCTCTCGTTCTGCAGTTTTTTTCTTATTTTCAAATCTCCCTCTTGCTCTTAGCTCGTTCTCTCTCCTCAAATGTTATACGCCCCCTAATGCTGATTGGTTAGACGTTTGTTGTTGGTGTCGGCCCAACTAACTTCCAAACAGTGTAGTTGAAAAAATACATACTCCACCTTTAAGTACAGCTGTCCAGGTTGTTACCTTACATATAAATGTGCTAACTGTTCTTTTTTTCTTTTATGTTCAAATCTGAGTGAAAATGTGCTACCTTTCGACTTCATCAACAGTCTTGATCTAACCCATAAAAATTCAGTTTGTTTGTGTAAAGTCAAGTTGATTTAGTGAAATTAAATATTGTTTTTGACTTAAAATCAGTTGATTAGATTTTATTTTGCATGGCAAAAAATGTATAGTATAAAAATAAAAATGTGCTTAACGTGTGCAAATGAACTACTACGGATGCACTTGGTTGCATATCATAAACCATTACTATTGTTTGTTTTGGGACACATTTGTCTGTGGTTAACTTGGGATGAGAATGCAAAAAAATGAGAAAGATCTGTTTATATTTAACTTAATGGTCTAAATAGCCTAAGTTGTCTAACTCTCATTAATTTACAAAGGACTCGACTGATCATGCTACTAAACAACATAAGGCTGTAGATTTATGCAATAAGGTCACCAGGGTGTTACTTAGTCATTTGGTCTTAAAGTTTGTGGAACAAAGGAAGGTCTTTATTGATCAGCTCTTTCAATACAAACCCTGGTTTGAGATTAGGCAGGTATGGGAGAGCGTTCTCCTTCAGCAATTTAGGCACCATGGGCAGGGTTGGGCAAAAATACATCAAAATGTATTTTAAAATAAAATACCAAATACCTTAATTTTAAGTGTATGAAAATAAACTACAAAATACAGCAGCCACACCATGTATCAAAATAAACTACTGTATTTTTGTATTTTAAAAATACTAAAAAAATACTTTTTACACGGGAGCATGAAATTTCTTCACAAACCATCCATCAATTGGCCTATTTGATTTATCCCTTCACCATTACACTAAGTTGATTAAGCAAACAATGTTTGATAGCAACAGCTTTTCTCTGCCCAAGTCATGCAATAAATCTGACATATGCAACCAGTTAAAGGCACAATTTGTAGGATTTTTGGATTAAGATATCCAAAAACCACTAGAACAAGTTATATATTTTGTTGACTTGTGTACTTACATTATCCCAAATGTTTACAAGAATGTTTAAGTCCAGAGAAATAAGCAATTTTAACCAGGACACGGACCGTGCCCATGTGTCCCATCAATGACATCATACCTTCGATTTACGGTTTTATTTTGTCGAAACCATGGAAACACCAAAGACACTTTAGTATGTGTTTTATTAGACAGGGGAGCAACTGTTTGGATACATTCATCAACAGAAAACTCATCATGTTATAAAGCTCAACACAGTAAGTCTTATTGTTTAATCTCGTTTTCTTGATTTACAGTGAGTACCATGTTTTACCATGCCTAATAACGATCTAGCTTACTGCAGTGTGCAACATGTGTCTCGTAGCTGCCGAGCGAACACAGAGAGTGGCACTATATCAACGTTCACCACACAAATGTATCTAATATGATAAACAGCGCTGCTTTACCCCACATATGCTTGAATAGAACTTCTTCGGAAGCAGTGACTGCTGCATAATAAAAGTTCAAAGCTGCTGTCGTGATGTGTCACGCTCATCTCTCATTAGCAATCACTCCATGCTCTGCTTCATACTACAGTAATGTTAATAATCTCATCCATGAACATGATTTCTGTCTGAGTCTCGTCCCGATTCTTTTCCACCAGCTGTAGACGTGAAGACAACAACTCCCATGATTCCGTGAAATCAAAGTGTCATCAAGCTTTGCCTTTGTTTTGAATGAGCGACCTTTAGCTGCAAAAATGTACATATTGTGGCTTTAACAGATCAAATATTCACATATCCCTGTGATCTCCCAGAGGAAGGTTAGTTTTAAAGTAACCAACAGTTTAATGTTTGCCAATGACACATAATTGTATCCTAATTTAGTTACTTGGTGTTTGGTAACAAAGGGCCTACTTTGCATCAGCAACACTAAATCAATGACAAACAAGTCATTCATAAGAAGACAACTGATGTCACTTGTATTAATAGCAACTAGTTTCTAACTAATTAATCATTTGATTGTTAATCATAAATATAGGGGTCTGCTGCTCAGTATAATAGTTTTCAAGAACATTATGTAAATTGGTAAACTATTTAGCCTAGGCTACCAAAACAAACACCAAAACTTAACATGAACTGTTAAAAATTATAGCAATTTATACAAAAGATTGACGTAAAGCTGGCAGCTTGCACGTTTCTTACCTTCACCACCTTCTTCCATATGGATCAATTTTCTGTTCTGATTTCAACAAGTCTGGGCAAACTACTGAGTAGGCACCAATCAGAGGCCGCAATTTTATGATGTCATCGTGTAGACTTCTTACAAAGTATTTTACAGTATTTTAAAAATACAAAACACTAAAGTATTTTGATACAAAATATGAAACCATTTTCATCAACCCTATGAAATACAAATTACAAAATACTATTTTGTATTTGAAATACGCATTTGAAATACATGTATCATAAATATTGCCCATCCCTGACCATGGGTTTGATTTTATGACCCACTAATGGTTCGGTGGGGATGTCTGTGATCTTTGGAATGTGGTGTGTTCATTCAATGGGCTTGTTCATGGATAATCCTACAACTGTCATGCATTTATTCATTTGTACATTTACAGCTCAATTTTTGTAAGATGTTGTTAGTGCAGTCACAAAGCTATCACTGAGAATACTTATTTCTCTGAATAAGTATGAAATGGATATGTTGTAGGTGCATCAGTTTTAAAAGTGCTGTATGTAATATTGACAGCTAGTGGCTGAAATGGGTACTGCAGTCCAAATTAAAAATACTGGAGAAGGCCGTTTTTCCTGCCCCCTCCTTCCCAATTAGTCACGCTGGTTGCCAGTTTGAGAGCACACAACAGGAATGAGCGCAATGAACAATGGAATGCGACAAGCCTTAAGGCCTTTGCACACGGAGTCCGAAATTTTCGCATGCTTTTTTACGTATTCGCAATCCTAAAAATTCGTCACGCACAGAGACCTTGCACACTGCGTCCGATGCGTATTAATGAATGCGTTGCGGGAAAAAAAAAAAAATCGCAAAACAATACAATCTTCAAGCAGTGAGCACGATTAGTTGTCTCCTCTCTTCTTAAAAAGAGAAAAAGAAAGAGGAAATATTGGGTCTATCCAATCTCGAGATTGTATAGAGAGAACAGAAAATTCACCTCATCAAGGAGCTGCGGGATTATCCGAGCGTTTCAAAGATTACTTCAGGATGTCAGTGGCTCTGTTTAATGCTTTACTACTGGCACAATATGTCTTTATATTCGGTCTCTTTGTATTCCTCATGTTGTATGTCATTCAGTGCTGCTGTTTTGTGCTGTAGACGACGTGGATCAACTTGTCAGATGGCATTCTGGATTTTTGCGTTCGCGTACGGTGGCTCTGAATTGTCAAAACGTCTCTCAAAATGCTTGCCACGGATGCAAAAAACGCAGAAAATCGAACCTGATCTGAATATTTTTTTGATGGACGAAAGTTTCAGAGGCAGTGTGCAAATGCAATTGACATAACGTGAGGTCGAATTTATTTTTTAACATGCAAAAGTTTTGCATACGAATTTCAGACTCAGTGTGCAATGACCTTTACACTGTAAGTTGATGAATTGATTTATCAGCGTTTTAATATGCATCTGGGTAGTGATGGGCAAATGAAACCTCATGAAGCCCTGAGGCTTTCCCCTCATTGTTCCGGGAAAAGATTCAAAGCTTGAAAAGTGTCAAAAACAGCGCCATCTGATGTTTGGTAAAAAATAAAGCAGCCAAAACCCTGTGAAAGAAGCTTTGTCGGATGAAGGAGCCACCACACATTCCATAGTTTCATGTTACGTGCTCAAATAAAAGCCTAACAGTGCGTGTGTGTGTTGAATTTCTCTCTGTAATAAATTCATTTACCCATTAGGCATTAAATGCCAGTATGCCCTGTGAAGGTACCTTTCACAGGGTAGTGAAAGATGGCGCCATTTTGTGTGGCACGCCGTCTGCGTTTTTTAGTTCATTTATGTCTATGTGGTTGTTGCTGTTTTTATTAAGTCACATCATCACTTTTAGTATATGACCATCAAATGCTTCTAAATCTGCGAATCTCTGCTGAAGTGCTACAAAATCAAATTTAGAAGGGACCGCGGCATTCGCCTCCTCCATTCCTGGAATCTCTACCGGCGTGGCTGCATCACTCACCATATTATGTTCTGGTGAACGCCAAAAAAGACGGGGTAAGCGTGGCGGGGTGGCCATCAAGCTCAAGCTTTTGCTTCAGGCGCGCAATGAGCTGAATATTAGGCTTGGTCGATCTACGAGGGAAGGTGATTGTAACCGCTCCTACATCTGGCGTTCAACTTTGGGTGCCTACGCTTGGAACATATCCATTCTACCGAGCACGGGAGATCAACGGCCTCTACACCTCTCGCCTCGCCTCACCTCCGCGGCGTCTAGAGACATCACCTTCGGCCGCTGCGCAGAGCATCGCAGCAGGCTGAAGACTCAGCGTAGATAAAGATGGCTTTGGTCAACGCGAAGTCTGTGATAAATAAGACTTTTATTCTCAGACACTTCTTTACTTCTCGAACTTTGGACTTTCTATTTATCACTGAAACGTGGCTTTTGAATGGAGATTTAACTCCTTTTTCTGAGTTGTTACCACCCAGTTGTAAATATTTTAACTCCCCCCATTCTGTGAAGAGGGGTGGCGGTTTGGTTACAATTTTTAAGGACTGCTTTCAATGTTGGACTGTACAAAGAACCACATATAACCAGTGTTGGGGAGTAGTTAACTACATGTAGCGGCGCTACTAGTTTAACTACATTTTTCAGTAGCTTGTATGTAGTTCAGCTACTTTTAAAACAGTGTAGCTTTTCCAGTAGTTAACTACATTTTCCAGCAAGTAGCGGTGTAGCGCGACCAAAAGCTACATTCCGTTTTGTGTTGCGTTCTGACGAGTTCATTCGTGAAGCAGCACAGCGTCTTCAGATCATGAACTAAAATCGTGCATTACTGCCATCTATTGTTATATAACGCATCTTGCGGCTTTATCAGTTCGTCAGCAGTTCATCGAGAAGAGATTGCCTGATGATTATGTAAAGGACAGGAGTGGTTTCACACTGCACGAATCGATTATTATAAACATGATTAAAATGCTGTCTGTACCGAAGACTTAAAGCACATACAGGTGAATAATAACCTTTTTAAATGGATTATTCTGCTTTATTGCAGTCTATATCAAATGTATGCAAACTATAGTATTGCAGTGGTGACCCGCCATAGCCTAATCTGTCCCGCCAGTTTTATAATGAACATAAGATCACTAACGCGGCGTTTTGAGTCATTGCATTGGCAAAGCATCCGTCAACTGAACAGAAAACAACAACATAGCTTAGTGCGCTGATCTAATAAAATCGGTTGCTCTGAATGTTCACGCGAGAAGCGCATGATTCGCGTAGAGACATTTAAGATGTTAAGTCATTTTACAAATAATTGGAATAGAATTTCAAAAATATTGATACCAAAATTCTAATATTTTTCTAGTCTGCATTTATGCTTATTTTTATTATTACACATTTTTGTGTAATGTAATGTTATGGTAGCAATTTTGAGCATGAATCCTGCATTTCTAGGCTAGAAATCACTTCTGAAACTGCAGTGCAATTGGTCGTCGGTCCTCTCGCATGAAAAACAAAACTTATAATACATTCAGAATTTTAATATATATAAAGCGTGCAAAGAGAGTCAGTGTGAGATATAGGAGTATTGACATTTGAGTAGCCTATACACAGTACACAGTATTGTATTTTTTTTTAATATAGTTTACAAAATAAAACACTATGCTTTGAAATCATAATTGTAGTGCATTGCTTTGTTTAAACCCCAAACATCTTACTTAAACATTCTTCATTAACAGTTATCCAGTTATTTGTAATATGGTATGTCATTTAAAAAAAAAAAAGAAAAAAAAAAGTAGTTTCAATGTAGCTAGCTACTTTTTGATAGTAACTTGTAGTGTAGCTAACTACTTTTTCAAAAGGGTAGCTTGACTGTAGTTTAACTACTTTAATTCATGAGTAGCTTGTCAAACTACAGTTTCAGAGTAGCTTTCCCCAACACTGCATATAACAGCTTTGAACTGCAGTTGTTTGTGCTGGACTCTGACACTCCGTTAGCTGTTGCTGTGGTCTTTTGCAGATTTTCTGGGGGGCATTATCCCAAATTTTGAAAGATTTTTAATCATTGTGGATTTTAATATCCACATATGCTGCCCCTAAAATTCACTTGCTAAAGACTTCATCAACCTAGCAGAAGCTTTTGACTTGGTGCAGCTGGTTACAGGACCTATACATATACAGGGACACACCCTCGATCTTATACTGTCCCATGGAATCTCGTTGGGTGACATTGAGATATGTGATCATAGCTTTTCTGACCATAATCCTATTATCTTTAATATGCCACTGGCATTGAATACAACGAAACCCCATACAATGGCCCACTTGGCGAGAAGGATCACAGCTGCTACCTCTGCTACTTTTTCTTCACTGTTTGAGGAGCTTTCCCAGTCCCCTGATCTTTCTTCACCAGAGCTCAGCCCGGACGAACCACTTTACAATTTTAATTCTGCTTGCAGTACAATTGTGTCGCTCCATTGAGGACAAAACACCAAAAGTCACTCCCTGATCCATGGAAGAAGGAGGGCCGAGAGGAAATGGAAAAAGGATAAACTTATCAGAATGCAGTGAGAGTGGCCAAATCAGACTATTTTTCTACTCTTATAGACAAGAATCATAATAATCCAAGAATACTTTTTAATATTATTAATGCTGTACTAAACCCTGTTGTATGTACCTACCCGACAGAGTCAGTAGCTATGTGTGAGCGGTTCTACCAGTTTTTTATAGATAAGATTTCTGGAATTAGACATAACATCACACCGGCTGTTGGTGATCCTGCAGGTCAGTAAAAATATATAGGTATATTAAAATATATAGACGTAATTTTCGTCATGTGGCCCTGGCCTCGTGCAGCCCCAATTTCGAGACCGCGCGGACAGTCCGCGTGCAACAGCGCATGCGCAAGCAGTATAGAAGAGTCCACTAGGTTGCAATACCCACAGTATTGAGCAGAAAAGACCGGTTTAAAAACAACACGTTTGAAAAAACAGAAAAACACGACAATGGACGGCGAACTTGACCAGCGTTTGTGCGAAGAGATTAGAAAGTAACCACATTTGTACAATTCATGTTTGAAAGAGTACAAAGACGTGTTTAGGGCGGCAAATTCATGGAGGGGGATAAGTAAAATATGGGAAAGGATGCACTTCTTTTCTTCCCCGATCATGCCCAGTGAATGTCACGTTGATGCCACGACTCAGTGCTGCTCTCCGATGTCTGGTAGAGCATAGAAAAAAGCTGTACTGCGCATGTGACAAACGCAGTCATCCGCGTGCATCCGTGGTGTAGTATACTTTGAAAGACACGCGGACGTGACGCGTCCGGGCGCGGAAAGTGAAGTATAAACGGGGCTTTAGACTTAAGTGCTGCTTTTGACACAGTAGACCATAATGTTCTGCTGTCCCGTTTAGAACAGATAGTGGGCATCAGAGGTTCAGCCTTACATTGATTTCAGTCTTAAGCCCTATTCGGACGGGATTAGTTTTACATGGGGATGTGGAGTAATGCAATTTTATCTCAGGACGTCTGTAATATTAATTGGCCAATTTGCACGGGACAAGACATCTCAGTAAAACTAGCAGAAGTGGGAGGGGTAACTCGCTTTACGCACCACAGTAACCTCCTTGTCGTCATGTGCGTATGACGTTGCTTCCTGTTATCACGTGCGCAAACGGACAACATGGCGCCAACAAGAAAAACGCGAAACTGGAGCAGGGAGGAAACACTGTGTTTAATCTCGGTTTGGGGAGAACGTCGGTTTCAGAGGCAGTTTGAGACCATGGTGCATAATCACACTACAGATTTTTGGGAACAGATTTATTGAGAAGTTGTAAGTAAATGTCTCAAAGTTGAGGAAGATTTTGGAGAGTGGGGAAAACTGAAGGATAGAATCGACTACCTGAAAAAAAAAGGTATAGAGAGTGCATTAAGCACAACAGACGGACTGGCACTGATCCAAAGAAGTCCCCTTATTTTGAAGAAAGCTTCCTACAACATTATCTGAGTAAACGTTTCTCTCCTTTAGGTTGCCAACCAATAACAGACCCGGGCGAGGATCATATGGATAATGGATAATCGAAGTTCGGAGGATGAGCACCAGTCTGAACGCGTAGGTAGGCGTACTATTTAGTTATTTATGTTGCCTAATTTCTATCGACCGGTATATTCTGTTGGTATTGATGATTTCAATAATTGGCCAAGTTACCCATACAGCAAAACAATGGTATATATATATATATAATGTGTATTTTCAATCTTCATATACCAAAATATATTTTATAATGTATTTCAGGGCCTTACAGAATGTTCTTTGCTAAATTTTCTACAAATGCTGCAGGCTCAGCCAGCAGCCATATCACCCTGTAGCCCAAGACCGGTTGCCCACTGAAGCTAAGCAGGGCTGAGCCTGGTTAGTACCTGGATGGGAGACCTCCTGGGAAAACCAGGTAGCTGCTGGAAGAGGTGTTGGTAAGGCCAGCAGGGGGTGCTCACCCTGTGGTCTGTGTGGGTCCTAATGCCCCAGTATAGTGACGGGGACACTGTACTGTAACAAGCACCATCCTTCGGATGAGACGTTAAACCGAGGTCCTGACTCTCTATGGTCATTAAAAATCCCATGGCACTTCTCGTAAAGAGTAGGGGTGTAACCCCGGTGTCCTGGCCAAATTCCCTCCATAGGCCCTTACCAATCACGGCCTCCTAATAATCCCCATCCATTGAATTGGCTCTTTCACTCTCTCTCCTCTCCACCTACAGCTGGTGTGTGGTGAGCGCACTGACGCCGTTGTACTGTGGCTGCCGTCGCATCATCCAAGTGGATGCTGCACACTGGTGGTGGATGAGGAGAGACCCCTGATATGATTGTAAAGCGCTTTGGGTGTACAGTAGTACATATGAAAGCGCTATATAAATGCCTCATTCATTCAAATGTTAACTACAAGAAAATATTTTTGTCTGCTACTCTTGTTTAGAGATAAATAATTGCAAATATATTTTCTTGTCTTCACAGCGCCTAGCACTCCTTCCGACTATCTCGAGCAAGATTCTACATCAAGCACAACAGAATCTTTACCTGACAATCAAGAGGATGTTGCAGGACCCAGCACAATTCCAGCAAGATGTCTACAACCATCACCAGGTTGGCCTTCAGTGCCTTAGGCCAACAGCCTTTCCTTCCACCACACCATTCAATTATAGCCCGTACCCTAGCTATCTCGCTCCTTCTGAGGTTCAGTTTGGCCCCCTGCTCCAAGTGCCACACCCGTGTCTCACCCAAAACAGCAGTCTCATCCCCACTCTCTTCCATAAAGTGGATATTTTTCTTACAGGTCACTTGTATGTTTTTCAAAATAGCGCTCCTTAAACTTTATTACAAAGAAGAGATACTTTTATTTTTTTATTGGTAAAGTAAATTTTTTTTTATTAAGTATTTGCACAAAACTTTAAGAACAAGCTGTTTTATTTAAACAAAGTTGTAATGTTCTTTTTCTTGAAAGAATATGTAAGTTTTATTACAGCTGCCCAGTTACATAACTGTGTTTTCAGAAGTTGACAATAGGCTACTCGTTTCTTTGTGTAGTATTAGTACAACTTGTACAAAAAAAAGTGACTTTAACAAAAGATACAACCTAAGCTATTTTTTTTATTTTCCTGAAATAACTTGATATAACTGTATAAAGTCTTCACAACTTGTAGAATCTTGTTGAATGTTGAGGTATTCCTGAGTTGTTTTGGTCACTTTAGCACTGTGACATTTTGTTGTGGATTTCTTGTCAGTGTTTTTAAGTCATTAATAAAAATCTCTAAAGCCTTGCGGATTTGTTCTCCCTCGTTGACTTCATGGAGTGATGTTTGAAGGGCATCATCATCCTATGGCTGCTCAAGTGTTTCACAACTCTCTGAGTGTGGTGGGGTGTCGATGAAGTGCAGATTTAAGTTCTCACAGAAGTTGTGTAGCACAATACATGCTGTGACGATGTATTTTACGTTGCTTGTCCTCGAGTCATTCCTTTTCATCAGAGTCCGCCATCTGCCCTTAAGGCGTCCAAATGCGTGCTCCACATGGATGCGTGCCCGACTCAGGTGCTCGTTGAAGCTGCGCTGTGAAGCAGTTGCTGTGCCTTCAGGGAAAGGCTTCATAACATTCTTGTTAAGACTGTATGCAGAGTCGGCCACAATCACTACAGGTATATCAACCCTGTTAATCTTTCTTGTTATTTTTGGAAAGAATGATCCATTCTCAAGATTTTGTGAGAGGTAAGAACATTCAAACACGAAAGCATCGTGGCATTTCCCCGGCCAGCCAACATCAAAGTCAAGGAACTTGTAATTGCTGTCTACAAGGCCTTGAAGCAGTACACTGTACCAACCTTTACGGTTATGGTAGTCCGTGTGGTAAGCTGAAGGTGCAATGATGGGGATGTGAGTGCCATCTAGAGCACACCCACACATCGGGAATCCACTCTTTCTTTCAAAGCCATCAATGATTGCAGTTATGTGTGGGTGAATGAGAGGTGAAAGGTCATTGCAAAGTTGATGAAATGCTGTTTTTGGCATCCTGAAATTGAGGTACCAGCCATCATCATCAAAATGCTGTACATCTATATCCCAGAAATGGCCATTTCTGAAGATTGTCTTGGGTGGAGCATGGCATAAAGCATCAGCTGAAGAGTAATATTAAGAACTATTAAGAACATAAACGATGAGAATATAAAATATTATCAGCAGGATCATTAGCCTACAATAACATGACCATGTATATTATATATTATAATGTAAATGTATATTATATATGTGTTTTATATATATATATGGAAAAAAAATTAAGAGACTACTTAACATTGATTTCTGAACTTGGAGTGGTCTCTTAATTTTTTCCATAGCTGTATATATACTCATGTTATATAAAACAGTTAGATCCAGTCGAACGATTCTGATTGGATTGTGGTGGTAATAGACACTTACCTAGAGCTAAAAGAAGTTGTGTGCCTCTAATGAGTGCTTTCAATCTTCTTTTTGCTTTAAATGGTATGCGGAAAACACTGGAGGTTTGCCACAGAGTTGGCCCACCACCTACAACGCAACCGAATGCTTCAAGCACCTCCATGCTTGCCAAACGTGCCAAAAACTACTTTTAAACAGGAAATGACAGAATTTTACCGTACATATTTACAGTGGGTCTATTCGGACGGGATTAGTATTACCTTTTTACAGAAGGTAAAAGTCGCTGTAATCTTTACTGACATTGTCCGTAATGATTACCGAGATGGCACATTTGGACGGGACTAAAATCACAGAGAAGCTCTGGTAATAATTACTTTACCCCCACGTCCCCACGTAGAATTAATCCCGTCCGAATAGGGCTTTATCTGACAAACAGGAGTTTTTCTGTCAATATTGGCAAATTTCGATCATCTTCTACCACTGACCTGTGGGATTCAGGGCCCAGGGCTCTACATTAGCTCCTATGTTATTTTCTCTATACATGCTCCCTCTTGGTACCATCTTTGAAAAGTATGGGCTAAATTATCATTGTTATGCAGACACACAAATATATTTTCCTCTTAAACATAAGAATGGTGTTGAACAGGTGGCCGCTTGCCTTTTAGATGTCAAAGCATGGATGTCTCTGAATTTTTTAAGTTTGAATGAGAGTAAAATGGAAGTGGTGGTGCTTACCCCCTCTGATGTACAGGAGATGTAAATCTTGGTGTTCTGGCACCTTATGTTAAACCATGTGTGAAAAACCTGGGTGTGGTGTTGGATAGTGCACTAAAGCTTGATAAAAAGGTCAACCAAGTTGTGAAGTCCAGCTTTTATCAGCTGCGAACCCTAGTAAAAATTAAGTCCTTTCTTTCATTTACAAATTTTAAAAGAGTAATACATGGTTTTATCACCACAAGGCTTGATTATTGCAATTCTCTTTATTTGGGGATTAGTCAGTCTTCTATAAATCAACTTCAGATGGTTCAGAATGCTGCTGCCAGAGCCCTGACAGGAGTGTGCAAACGGGAACATATAACTCCTGTCCTCCAGTCACTCCATTGGCTACCTGTGCAGTATAGGATACATTTTAAAAGTACTGTTATTAGTTAATGGGTTAGCACCATCTTACCTTTCTAATTTGTTGACAATCCATCAACCTATAAGAGCTCTTAGGTCTGCCAACTTGAGGCTCTTAGTGGCTCCGAGATTGAGGCTCAAGACTAGGGGAGATCAAACCTTTTCAATAGTGGCACCAAAACTCTGGAACAGTTTGCCCACTGATATTAGAACTGCCCCTACTCTGTCCATTTTAAAATCCAAGCTAAAAACTTTTTTATTCGATCTGTCTTATACTATATGACGGATGATGATGTAGTCCTGTTTTGATGTTGTTATTTATTCTGTGATTTGGATGTTTTTACTTTGTACAGCACATTGGTCAACGGTAGTTGTGTTTAATTGTGCTTTATAAATAAATTGAAATTGAGTATGAATATCAATATGATGTAATAGAAGAATAATGTAGGCTACACGTAGCCTATATGAATTGCATATGGCAAATATTTTATTTTCCTGAAATAATTTGTATTCTTCATAGTATGACTGGGTATTTAAAAAATGTTATTCAATAAGTCTGAATGAAAACCTACTCGGTAAAGTAAGATTCTGGGGGTTTGAACTTTCCGACATGCAAAGTAAATTGCGCACGTGATTGGACAGAAAGTGAGGCTTCGTTTGTCATTGGTCATGTGATTTCTAAGTTACCAACACAAGCCTCGAATCGAGGCTTCATCTGGCACCCCTATTTATGCTCGGCACAAGCTCCGAAGCCTTGGTTCAAATGTCGCATCACTGCCTCTGGAATGGATGCTGAGGCTTTTTTAGATCAGGTAGAATCTGTGATCACTTACCTAGTATGTTTGCTATGTTCATGGCTACAATGTGCTGTGTTTTCTGCCAAATGACAAAACAACAGACCAAAACAAAAACAGACATTCTGACACGGAACGCACATTTGAAAGTAGAATAACTGGCTGTGTTATTGTTTTTAGGAGAAACAAGAATCTGAACTTGGCATGTTTCTTAAATCTCTGCAAACATGTTATTTTTGTGCTTTAGTACAGTTAAAAAAATAAATAAATAAATAAAATAACATACAGCACCTTTAAGTTTTGAAAACAGTTATGAATGGATTTGGATGGATCTTTGTGATCTCTCCTTGTTTCACCCACTGCTTCTGCATCCAGAGGTCCTGAGGAATTTATGGTGGTCACAGGCCAAAACCTTAGGAATTAGTCTCTAGATGGGTGAAGTGCAGAAACTGCATGTGGACCAATGAGAAGTCCTGTCCTTCCCGGGCTTGGTACCAGAAGTCTTTTTCTTGCCCTCTAGGAAGTGTCTGGCTGTTGTCCAAGCATCTTTATCTGATAACTGTCACAGCCACCAGCACTTTCACTCCATTTCCCAGCATCCCTCCAGTTCCTCACCTGCAAGTCATCAACACTCATCAGCACTCCCTATTTAAGCAGCCACCTTCCTCAACACAGTTGTCTGGTCTAGTCTATGGATAGCACAACGTCTCTATATACCACAAAGACTACTTACCTGTTACCTATCTGAATCGTCCGTCTTCTGTCATCCACGATCCATCATCTGCCAGCCTTCCTTCTACTCTCCACTCCTGCAATAGAGACATTGGGTTACCACTTCAGCTAAGTCATACTTCAATGTGCTTTCAGTATATTGCTTACCTGTCATCTCTACCAGATCCGTGCCTCTGTCCCAATAAAAGACTTGTTTACTATATATACACCTGTCTGTCTCTGTCTGTGTCCTGAAAGAAGACCAGACCTGAACAATGCAGAGCTCCACAGATTCTGGCTGGGAATTCGCCGGACAGATCGCGGCGGTGGCTCAATCCAGCCGCGATCCATTTACATTCACAGATAAGTTCTGTGATGTGGTTCATACTAGTTCAATAGATGACAAGATAATCAAGAATCTGTACTGGATCAGGGCTAACTTTGTTGATCCCTGAGAACTCCCTGATCTCACTGGATTGGACTGGAAGGAGGCCATTTTCCAGTGTCTGGAGAGCTTCACCCCTCCATATGCATTCCAGCCAGTCCAAGCATCTCGTTCTAAGGTAACCGCCAATCCAGTACCCCATCACCAGATGGCCGCCATTCCCGAGTCTTGTCACAAGATGGCCGCCGCCGCTCCTGAGCCCTCAGTCAAGATGGCCACTGCCACGCCTGAGACCTCGGTCAAGATGGCTGCTGCCACACCTGAGCCCCTGACCTCTCAATTAAGATGGCTGCCGCCACAGCTATGAATCTCTTCCTCATCCAGGATCCCATCCCTGACCTCAGTCCAGTGATTATTCCAGTCCCTTACCACAGTCCAGATGCAGCTTCAACCCATGACCAGAGTCCAATGATGGCTTCAGCCTGCGGCCAGAGTCCTATGATGGCTTCAGCCCCTGACCAGAGTTCAGACTCCACTCCAGTCCCCGAGTCAGCTCCAGACTCCGCTCCAGTCCCTGATCCCGCTCAAGAGTCTTCTCTAGCCCAAAGACCCAGAGTTTCGCCTAAGAATTTTTTTTGGGGGGCTATCCATCCCCGACCTTGGTAGCCGAGCCTGGGGTCCCAAATGGCCAGCACCGCCGTGGCTTCCCGAACCACCAGTACCGTCCTGGAGTCGACCTGCCTGTATCATCCAGATCACCCGTCACGACTCCAGGATACCCGTTACCTACCTGAATCATCCGTCTTCTGTGTTCCATCTTCTATCATCCACCATCCATCATCTGCCAGCCTTCCTTCTACTCTCCACTCCTGAAAGAAAGACATTGGGTTACCACTTCAGCCAAGTCATACTTCAACGTGCTTTCAGTATATTGCTTAACTGTCATCTCCTCTACCAGATTCGTGCCTCTGTTCCAATAAAAGACTTGTTTACTATATATACACCTGTCTGTGTCCTAACAATAACATTGGACAGTTTGTTTTTGTTAGTCCACCAAGATCCAATCAAAATGTAGCAAACCTTTGTCTATGTTACAGACAGAGAGGGGCCAGGCCATAAACTGGGCCCTGGAATGTGCTGTTCACCTCACAGTCCTTTTATATTTACCCGCTTTAAATGCATATTGCCCCCCATGCACAGTTTTCCTAAAGCCGCCAGGCTGGCGGTGGCGCTGGGGCTTAAGCCCGATCATATATTTTTCTTCTGCTTCTACGGTCATATTTACTCACATTCTAATGTTATTTTATGTTAAGACATTCACATAAGCATGCACAACAAGTGAATAAATACCAGCAACTGCACACTCCCCCTGAATTACTCCCCCTGTATTCCTGGCTGTGGTAGGAACAAGCCAAAAGTGAGGAGTGGTGGAGGGATGCTGAAAAATTGAGGAATGTAGGCGAGTCAGCTGTATATTTTTATATATATATATATATATATATATATATATATATATATATATATATATATATATGATTCCTCTCATGCTGATAGGATTAGATGTGATAATTGCTGATGATGAGTTGATTGGATAGATCATTTGAACGTACTCCTCCTGAACTTTAATGAAACATCATTAGGAGAATTTTCCCAGCCCATAAAGGAACATTTGTTCACTGTTAATAGTCAGGTTTATTTATTTATTTATTTATTTATTTTACAAACATTAATTTTATTAAATGACCACATTTGGAGATGCATGTTTTTACTAGACAGGAATGGTATGAACTGAAAATACACTGAAAACTATAGTAGTCAACATTTGAAGTGGATCAAAACCTTTTATCAAAGTTGTCCTAAAACCTACTTAGGACAACTTAGTTCTTAGGACAACTTTGATTAACTTTTTTGATCCACTTCAAATGTTGACTACTGAAAATTACCTAGTTCTGGCATGAAACTCTAGATGGCTCAGGCTGATAGGTCTTTAACTCATTTGATAGTGATCACATCATTATCTACATTGCACAGCTGATTGGTTGCTGTTGCATCAGTGGCCAATGAGCTGCGGCTCAACATTCAAATAAATATGGGTAGTGTTGCTGTTAGCAGTATGCAGCATGCTTTCAGAACGCATCTAGTAACATCTAAGATAAGTGAATGATCTTTTATTACACATCTCTGTGCATATTGTGCAGTCCGGTTAATTCCTAAATGGAGCAATCTTACAAGTTTAAAAGGTGCCGTGGAACGTCTTTTTAAAAGAAGTAATATAAGTCTAAGGTGTCCCCTGAATGTGTCTGTGAAGTTTCAGCTCAAAATACCCGATAGATTTTTTTTTTATTATTAATTTTTTTAACTGCCTATTTTGGGGCATCATTAAATATGAGCCGATTTAGGCTGCGGCCCCTTTAAATAGGGCAGCACGATTTGGAGAAAAAATCTAATTGCGATTTTTCTGTTTAAAATTGCGATTTAAAATGCGATTTTATAAAACAATTGAAAAAAAAAATAATTATAAACAATACCAGGCTTGTTTTGCTTGTTTGTAGGGCTGCACAATTTGGACCAAAATTGTGCTAATATATTATTTTGACTAATTATTTTTATTATTATTATCATTATTGCTAAATAAAAATATTAAACCAAATAACAAATATTACTGTTGTAATAACTTTCATTATTTAAGTATTTAGCATTAGTACTTAATTATAAATATAACTATAATAATTAGAAAATTAATATTTAAAAGTTGTTGACAAAATGTGGGGTTACCTGTTAACATGCAATCAGTATGTATATAAATTGTTAGAAAGGTCTAAGGATTTATTATCAAATATTATATTATGATAAAAATCTTTTTTTTTTTTTTTGTCAGAAGGTATGCAAAATCAAAAATGGAGTCCATGATTTAATATGAACTACGGGCCTCTTATGCATCCACTTGGAAAAAACCCTGTACACTTATGTACGCTAGAGAAAAACACAAACACAATATTTCCCTCAAAGTTCTTTAGAGAGAGGAATTATTTTTCCTATTTTTACCCTGAATAGGATTGAGGGAAATTACTTGGCGCTAAACATGTCTGTTTCATACTGGACGCCTGAGGGCGCCCTTGAGCAGATACTCCAAATATACGCAAACAAACGCTGTTCCAGGAAATACCCAATGGGCATCATGCTATCGCTGTGACTGAATAAAAAGAAGGTAGAAACGCTTTGATTGATTAAACATGAATAAAATAAACAGATGACTACAACAATACATGGTTTATGTTTTCTTCAAGCCTTCTCAGGTATTTCCGTGGTAATAAAGTATATTTATAATCCAATGCTAATCAAAATGCTAATTCAAACACTTATACACTGACGTTATGAAGTGAGTTTGGAGTAAAAACACATTAAATGTCGTCTTTTGTTGGAAAAGAAGTTCATAGGCTTCTCATGTTTGGAAAGTTTGCATATTTGACATGTGTTGCATTTCTAATGCAGTGCTCTCAGATGGAGCGTCATTTACTACTGATCACAGAGCTGGGGCCCGTTCTTCGTACGTCGCTAACTCAGTTAGCTGGATTTGATTGTTGACGATTTGGCATGATCTTGGATCGTTTGGTTCTTCGAAGCTCATCCTAGACTTGCTGTCATAGCAACAGGTCCGTAAGCTCAAACCTGCTCGGGAGCAGGCTTATTTCATGTAAACAGGATTAGATTGCATCTTTTTAAGCGGAGGTGATGTTTAAAGTCTGTCCCAGCCTCTGCTACTTTCCCACAAGAGTACCCTAATGTAAACCAGGGACAATAATAATGATTTAAAAATAAATTTGCAAATAACACTACCGTGTAGTGTCATAATATAGACACCGACAGTTTTACTCTGTGAGAGATTCATTCGTGAGGGAATAACCCAGCAAACAAGGGACGTCCCCCGGACGTTGTGAACGTCCGTTAAGGTCCGCGTTTGGTCCGCTTTGTAACGTTCGCTGGCGGACGTTCGGAGGACGTCCGCGTTTGGTCCGCTTTTTAACGTCCGCTGGCGGACGTTCGGGGGACGTCCGCGTTTGGTCCGCTTTTTAACGTTCGCTGGCGGACGTTCGGAGGACATTCAAGTCCTTGCCAGTTTGCGAAAGTCCTGACGTCCCTCATCTGGTATTTTACATAACACTTGTAAAAAAAAAAAAAAAAACAGCGTTGCCTTTTATCAACAGACCTGACACCTTGAAACTCAGACAAAGGGCAAATAAAACTAAACTTACTGGATTTAAAGGAGGTTCCTTAAAAATCCCTTTAAACATGATAATGGATTTACAGAAACCATGATTGTTTTGTTGTGCAGGTTGATATTATGGTTTTACTTCAAGTAAAAATAGTTGAATTCGGGTCATTCTACAGAAAAGTCCACTTTTGGTATGACAAAATGTCTTAAAATGTATTTATTTTTCTAACGTTTAAACTTAGACCACATTATTATATTACACATTGACTTTATGAATACAAATGACAGCTTTATGATTTATTATTATTATTATTATTATTATTTTGTGCATTTAAAGACAGCATGTACCATTTTTTTTTGTCACTGGTGTTACCATACTTCTCTGGCATTTTAAACATTTTTATGAAATTATATTTCTCATTTTTTTTCAGCACATGCAGTCAGAGTTACAGAAAAAAAGACAATGAAAAAAATAAGGAGATTGTGTTTTTTTTTCAATCAGGTTAGTTAAAAGTGATTGAATTATGCTAATTTAATTATGCATGTATTTGCTATAACAATGGAAATATTTGAAAAACAGTTATAAACAAATAATGCAATCCTTTACATCTTAATTCTTGAGTTTAGCAGAATTCAATGAATGTAAAAGTATTATCATGTCACATATGACACATTTTATTTAATGAGACAGACAAAAAACAGTAACAACAGTGACACAATGAATCACCAGTGACAGATACGACCAAAGATAGCTTATTCTTCAACTAATCAAGGAGAGGAGACTAAATTTTTTACATTTTTTATACAATCAAAGAGTTTTCATTGACACTTAGTGAAAGCGGTCAGTAAAAGATCATAAACAACATTTTAAAAATACGCTGTCCATAAAGTCACTGCTTCTCAGCTTCTCAGTTTAGCCAAATACCCTCAATTTAGCCATATCTGACCAAAGGAGGATTAACAATAGGAAAAAAAGTTAGAATCACATTATTTAGTGCTATTTTATGCAAAATAACTAAATAAATAGCTTTGAATAAAGTTTTTTTTTTTTCTATAAACAACACCAGTGACAGTAACACCAGTGACATTTTTCATGAAAAATGCATTTTATGGCTGCTGCAAGGTATCAGTCCACATGTTGTCAATCATGATATATTCACTAAATTAAGTAGTTTAATCCATTTGTATTCTAGTTTTTTAAAATTCACTAATAATAAAGTAGGTCACACCAGTGACTTCAACTAAAAGCTTCATATGAAATTATGATTTTCTAATTAAAATTTCTGATAACTGAAAAGAGATAGTGGACTTTCCATGTGTCTTTCTTCATGGATCTTCAGGAAATAGGAAGAAGGTAGTCAATTGATGTCAACAGTGTGATTTTTATTTCAAAATAAGAGATTTTTGTTAATATATTTATGTTTTTTTTAATATATTTTATAATATTTATTCAGCATTTGTTTTTGTTTTTTTATGTCATTTACATAATATATTTGACAGTTATGCATATTATTGTATTTAAACCCTGTTTCTGAGCTCAAAATAAAGCACTTTCCCACATGACTGTGGGGACGAGCACTTCTGTGCTGTTTGGAATTTTTATAATTAAAAAACAAATACTGCCACATTGATGCGCAAGAAGGTTTAATTGTTCAAATATTGTTTCATATTAAAATGTTTTCAATATAAAAAAAAGTGTTTTCAAGTGTAATATTTCTGTAAAGGGACAGAAAAGTTTACTTTTCTGTAGATTGACCCATTCATTGTAAAATGAAGCAGTAGCTTCAACCTACTACTAACTAATTAAAGATGTCATCAGATCATGTGTGCTTTCAGCAGTTATCATTTTAAACATTAAAATCATGATGCCCCCCAATAGTAGGCTACTGAATATAAGATGTGGGATAATATAAGAATGGGACATAAAATAATGTTAATGACTTCAACTGATGAATGCAGGCAAACAAAAGATGAAGAATGGAAAAGCACTTTGCTGGCAAAGAAATTGGAAAATAACACAGGTAAGACAATTCCTATACCCATAAATACCTGTCAAACATGGTTTTATTAAAGAAAAGTTATTTTTAAAAAAATACTTTAATTTTTACACATAAGAAAGGTATAGCATGTGGCAAAAAAGTGTAATATAGCCACACTGTGAGATACAAGCAAGTGACGATCGAGTGACGTCATTCTTTAGGTTACGCGCATGTATCCATGGCAACGCTCGGCTGCGTCGACAGTTAACGGTCCTGCCGGTGATTTTCTCAGATGAGGCCTTGAGTTTTCTCTTTCGTCGGTCGAAAAGGTATTTTAAATTTTAGTTTAGCAGACATTAGCTAACATAACCACTGTTTATCTTGTAAAGTTTAAATTATATGACAAGATTACATTTACAAACGTTTGCTGAAGTTGTTGTCCGTCGCGGCTGACCGTTACGGCCTATCTTCAAATGTACGCTAATCTTGGTCTCACGATCCAAATTGTCAGTAACAAATGTTTCT
Source organism: Ancherythroculter nigrocauda (assembly GCA_036281575.1). Lineage (NCBI taxonomy): Eukaryota > Metazoa > Chordata > Actinopteri > Cypriniformes > Xenocyprididae > Ancherythroculter > Ancherythroculter nigrocauda. The sequence goes on along the minus strand of VTFQ01000003.1, from coordinate 35,943,268 downwards.
TAATAGACAAACGATACCTGAAACATTATTGAATGTGTTCATTTTGTCGTTTTAGGTTAGAAGCCATCGAAAAAACTGCCATCGGACTACCACAGCTGACGAGAGACGCGCGTGCACAACGGCATAACACACACACGGAAAGAGCACAACAATTATGAAACTGCTCATTTATAATAAATAAATGTATTTTTCTCCTTACAACGTGTTTGTGTTCTTTTGTTAACCTAGAAGTAAAATAAAAAACAATAAGAGGACTTAATCGAAAGTCCCCTAAACGTCCCGAATGGCCGCTGAACGTCCTGTGAACGTCCCCGTGAACGTCCGGAGGACGTCTTTGCGGACGTCCCCGGGACAGCCAGAGGACCCTACACATGGACGTTCGGGGGACGTTCGCAGAGGCCATTCAGGGGACGTCCTGGGGACCTTTTTTTGTTAGCTGGGAATTACGTAATATTTTTTATTGGAGTTTTACACACATGATGTACAGATGTCTATGCCGTACATGCATTTGTGCATTTGAACCGCGACATATATTATGGGAGTGGCTTGATGAAGCGCAGGAGATGCAGATAACTTGATCTTGACCCTTAAGAAACTTTAATTAATGCTGTCAAATATGCTTCAAAGGTAAATTAGTTGCTAATTACAACATTGAAATAAAAAATTGAATGTTCAAATAATAGAAATTGTGAATATAGCCTAAATAATTGGGTAATCATGTAAAAAAAAAAAAAAAAAAATAGTGCACATTTCATTTATCTAACATTTATGTCGTTCTTCTGTCATTTATTCGCTTGGCTGTTTCCTTATAAATGTCTAGAAATTCGTCAAGTTTTTCATCAGGTGTCTTTTCTCATTCTATGATGTCATTACGTTGCCGTCTTGACTCCAGCCAATCGCTGCATTGCTGATCAATGTTTCTACTATCGATACGTATCCCCTTTTAAACCAACACATGAAAGCGCAATTATCTCAGATAACTCAATCCAGCGATACTAATCATACACAACAGGTGTGTTCGAAGAACCCAATTAGCCGGATCATGATTAGCACGATGATATCATCTTGGATGTGTCATTTGATCTCGGATGTAATAAGCGACGTACGAAAAACGGGCCCCAGCTCTTCACTAACAGGCTGTGTACATATTTATATAAAAAAAAAAAAAAAAAAATGCGATGTCATAATCGCTAGGCTTGGGTATCGAGTATCGATTGGAACCGGGACTATCTTTGCGATTGTCAACTTACAACATTTTTCACAGTCGATCAAAATAGGCAAGTATCTTTTAATGTCATATTTACTTGTGAATGTCCATTGAATGTCCAATGTAGTGTGATTAACAAGGCTATTGAATACGGATGTCCGAATGTGCGAATATAAAACCAACTTTACCCAAGTCCGAGAGCGAGTCGAACATGGATGGCGTGCATCGGCGGTCCAAAGTGTGGCTTCACTTTTCTAAACAGAACGAAATCTCGGCAAAATGCAACATTTGCGGCAAGACTGTTTCGTGCATAGGAGGGTGCACGTCGAACATGATGAAGCACCTCCGAGTTCATGGAGTAGAAATAAATGTGTGCCGCGCCGACCGTCCTCCGCTGCCTCTTCCTCTGGCTCCGACCCCCAGCCTGGCACCGCAGTGACTGCACTGAAGTCCGAATCCGGTAAGTAAAACAATATGTAGCGCCCCCTACCTGTTTTTTATGTTAAATAAGTAGGGCAGCGTACCAGATTCATTAACTATGTGCCTACAGATGATGAAGTTACCCAGCTAACAAAAAAAGGTCCCCAGGACGTCCCCTGAATGGCCTCTCCGAACGTCCATGTGTAGGGTCCTCTGGCTGTCCCGGGGACGTCCGCAAAGACGTCCTCCGGACGTTCACGGGGACGTTCACAGGACGTTCAGCGGCCATTCGGGACGTTTAGGGGACTTTCGATTAAGTCCTCTTATTGTTTTTTATTTTACTTCTAGGTTAACAAAAGAACACAAACACGTTGTAAGGAGAAAAATACATTTTTTGAGGGTATTTGGCTAAACTGAGAAGCTGAGAAGCAGCGACTTTATGGACAGCGTATTTTACAGACATTTTTAAAATGTTGTTTATGATCTTTTACTGACTGCTTTCACTAAGTGTCAATGAAAACTCTTTGATTGTATAAAAAATGTAAAAAATTTAGTCTCCTCTCCTTGATTAGTTGAAGAATAAGCTATCTTTGGTCGTATCTGTCACTGGTGATTCATTGTGTCACTGTTGTTACTGTTTTTTGTCTGTCTCATTAAATAAAATGTGTCATATGTGACATGATAATACTTTTACATTCATTGAATTCTGCTAAACTCAAGAATTAAGATGTAAAGGATTGCATTATTTGTTTATAACTGTTTTTCAAATATTTCCATTGTTATAGCAAATACATGCATAATTAATTTTAGCATAATTCAATCACTTTTAACTAACCTGATTGAAAAAAAAAACACAATCTCCTTATTTTTTTCATTATCTTTTTTTCTGTAACTCTGACTGCATGTGCTGAAAAAAAATGAGAAATATAATTTCATAAAAATGTTTAAAATGCCAGAGAAGTATGGTAACACCAGTGACAAAAAAATGGTACATGCTGTCTTTAAATGCACAAAATAATAATAATAATAATAATAATAATAATAAATCATAAAGCTGTCATTTGTATTCATAAAGTCAATGTGTAATATAATAATGTGGTCTAAGTTTAAACGTTAGAAAAATAAATACATTTTAAGACATTTTGTCATACCAAAAGTGGACTTTTCTGTAGAATGACCCGAATTCAACTATTTTTACTTGAAGTAAAACCATAATATCAACCTGCACAACAAAACAATCATGGTTTCTGTAAATCCATTATCATGTTTAAAGGGATTTTTAAGGAACACAACCTCCTTTAAATCCAGTAAGTTTAGTTTTATTTGCCCTTTGTCTGAGTTTCAAGGTGTCAGGTCTGTTGATAAAAGGCAACGCTGTTTTTTTTTATTTTTATAAGTGTTATGTAAAATACCAGATGAGGGACGTCAGGACTTTCGCAAACTGGCAAGGACTTGAATGTCCTCCGAACGTCCGTCAGCGAACGTTACAAAGCGGACCAAACGCGGACGTCCCCCGAACGTCCGGCGAACGTCCGCCAGCGAACGTTAAAAAGCGGACCAAACGCGGACGTCCCCCGAACGTCCGCCAGCGGACGTTACAAAGCGGACCAAACCCGGACCTTAACGGACGTTCACAACGTCCGGGGGACGTCCCTTGTTTGCTGGGTAGGCCCCTCTGGTGTCACACATGAATTACTTCTCCTTTAGAAAATTATATATAATTAAATCTATAGTAACTTATGAATAACTTGTATATGAATAAACTTTTTGAATGAATAAAACTCTGGAGGGATAACAAAAGATACAGAATTTAATTAGAACAGAAATAGAAAATCAAAGATAGAATTTGAGTGATGTGATGTATTCACACAATCACAAGACTTTAAATCTGACCAAATAAACCCCAAAAAGGGCTATATCTCAGGTGACAGGAGTACAGGAATGGTCTCTGTAACAAACACTCAGAATTAAAAGAAAAACAAACAATCAAGTGAATTCACTTGGAATGAAATGTATAAAATTATTCACTCTGGATGTCAGAAATCACTTTGAATACTCACAGTTGATAAGCGTGCTGAATAAACACAATGTAAAAGGAGATTAAACTTTGTGGTCCCACATACACATACACAACACACACACACACCCCGTTGCAGGCCTGAGACGTTGCTGGAGTACGTGGTGGCCTTAGAAACAGTAAACTGGCCTCTTCGCTCTCCTGAGCGGAAAAAACAAACTCACAACGGTACCTAAATTCCGTTGGGGAATTACCAGTGACTCCGCTGCACGGTAGAAATAGACGGTCAATCTTCCTACTGTGCGCGGCTGAGCGCTCTCTGACAGTCCGGCTACCGACTCCTATTCACGCACGGTATATGCCTCCGGGAAATCTTCGTCCGGTGCGCAGCTGCGCGCTTTCTGCAGGCGGGCCGCAGACTCTTCGCTTCGGCAGTCAAACTCACGACTCTCACGTTAACTAGGCACGATGATGTCTGTGCTCCGATCAACACGCAGCAAATAATGTGAGTGTCTCTAGTATTTGTGTCCGTACAAATGATATCTGAAGGATAACTTAAAACACCGTCTTTATCAATTCTTCCTGCTAAAGAATGTCGAAAGTCCTCAATGTCGAGCGAACATTCACGGAAAATTCAATTACAACACAATAACACAAACTGAAAACTCGTGTGACTTGAATCAAGTAAATATACACAATTTAAGATATAAATATGATAATACATTAAAACTTCTAAAATCTTTATCATAAACTATCTGCTTATCTTGCCGATCGGCTGCATCCGTTAAAACTCTCTCTCGTCCCCATGGAAACCCCAAACAAATCACAAAACATAACAAAACACGTAGGCGAGGGCGGGACTTAAAGGAACACTCCACTTTTTTTGAAAATAGGCTCATTTTCCAACTCCCCTAGAGTTAAACAGTTGAGTTTTACCGTTTTCGAATCCATTCAGCCGATCTCCGGTTCTGGCGGTACCACTTTTAGCATAGCTTAGCATAGTTCATTGAATCTGATTAGACCGTTAGCATCGCGCTTAAAAATGACCAAAGAGTTTAGATATTTTTCCTATTTAAAACTTGACTCTTCTGTAGTTAAATCGTGTACTAAGACCGACGGAAAATAAAAAGTTGTGATTTTCTAGGCTGATATGGCTAGGAACTATACTCTCATTCTGGCGTAATAATCAAGGAACTTTGCTGCCGTTCCATGGCTGCAGCAGTGCAATGATATTACGCAGCGCCCCTGAGCCCCTGCTTGCACAGGGAACGTGCCTTGCAACCATGGAGACGTTTGTGAGAGACGCTGCGTAATATCATTGCCTGCTGCAGCCATGAGACGGCAGCAAAGTTCCTTGATTATTACGCCGGAATGAGAGTATAGTTCCTAGCCATATCAGCCTAGAAAATCGCAACTTTTCATTTTCCGTCGGTCTTAGTACACGATTTAACTACAGAAGAGTCAAGTTTTAAATAGGAAAAATATCAAAACTCTTTGGTGATTTTTTTTTTTTTTTTAAGTGCAATGCTAACGGTCTAATCAGATTCAATGAACTATGCTAAGCTATGCTAAAAGGGGTACCGCCAGAACCGGAGATCGGCTGAATGGATTCGAAAACGGTAAAACTCAACTGTTTAACTCTAGGGGAGTTGGAAAATGAGCCTATTTTCAAAAAAAGTGGAGTGTTCCTTTAACGTTCATAAACCAATAGACTAGAGAAAGACCTAACTTGTAGGTCTTTTCACACGTGTATAAAAATCAAACTTGATATATGCTCGTATTCTTAACAGCATACACACCCACATTTTATACAGCAATATATAGAGTGGTATATTCCATTCACATTTTAGCTCTGAGCAAGAACAAAATAAAATAAAGTGAAATAAACTCAATACCTGTAGAATTTTATTCTACTGGGTTACAAATACATATACAATAAATAATATGTCTTCCACAAATTAGCCCACATATTTTTTCATAGACAATTTACGACCTGAGATTGCGAACGTTAGCCAGGCTGGTGACTCCACGACTCCACGATGTGATGAGCCTAACGTTACTCCGTTCACCATAGCCACAGTAAGATCACTGCACACATTGTGAAAAGGCTGCATCCCTTTTCAGAGGTGGAATCACCAACATTTAGGTTAGTTAAGCAGTAACGATAGAGCTAAGCTAATTGATACTGATCTAAGGTGCGTTTCCCAAAAGCATAGTTGCTAACCTGTTAGCAACTTAGTTGGTTGGCAATGGGAAATTGTATTGCAACCAACAAAATTGCTAACTTAGTTAGCAACTATGCTTTTGGGAAATGCTCCCCTAAACAGTAACAGCAACATTACATGTTTGTTTATGTTTGCAGGGACATGGTGAAAACTCTTAACCCCAAATACACACCACCTTCCAGGGATTACTTGTCAAACACATTAATCCATCGTGGTACAAGGTTGAGAAGTCTAATATTATTACAGAGCTCAGTGAAGTCAGCGCTGTTGCACTCACATGTGATGGCTGGAGTAGCATCACACAGGACCACTACCTCACCATCACAGCACACTACATAGAAGAGGGCAAAATGCAGCAAAAAGTTCTAAAAACAAAGGCTGTTTACAAAGCACAGACCGGTTGTGGTGTTGCAGAGGAAATTAGTGATGTTCTGTCAGAGTTTGGCATATCTGATAAAATTGTAGCAGTTACTGTAGATAATGCTGCCAACATGGATGTGGCTATTAAGCACCTGCGATTTGTGAAACTGTGCTGTTTCGCCCACACACTTAATTTAGCAGCACAAAGTCTATACTCCCTAAATTCAGTGAGTCAGTGGGTGGCCAAGGTCCGAACCATTGTTGTGTGGATGAAGAGGTGCTCAATGGCCAAGGTGGTTCTCGGAGAGAAGCAACAACTTCTACGTAAGACACACAAAGTTCACTATTTAACTGTTGTGCATTGACACGTAATGACTTTATATGTCTGATCTATCTTATTATTATTTATGAGCTCTGCAGCAGAGTAGTACTACAGTATTTGAATCCAATTTTACAAAAGTATTGTTTGTCTCCTAGGATGAAAAGCATCTGTTATATGACTTAAAATTGATGTTATTGTTTTTGTCAGAGCTGCCCCGACACTCACTCATACTCGATGTGAGAACACGGTGGAACTCTCTGTACCTAATGCTGGAGAGATTCACAGAGCAGTACCCTGGAATTCAAGCAGCCAGCTTGGATCAACGGCTGAGAAAAAATATGGATAGGGACAGGTAGAGATAGATAGACAAGTTTAGACAAAAAAATACCAGTACACACAAAATATGAATTCAAAGAACAGTATTAGAGTGAATGTGCTAAATCTGCTAATGTAGGGAGTGCATATGTTAGGTGTTTTGTTAAGAAAAAAGAAAAAAAGAGTGTATTTCTAACTCCAATCTATGTGTTCTTAATTATTTTACATACAGACTTGCTCGGCTAACTGAGGAGGATTTTAGGAAAGCTGAAGACTTCATCAACCTGATGAAGGTGCTCTACACCTCAACACTCTGCGTGTCCTCCGAAAAGAGTCCCACATGCGGACAGATTCTGCCTATCCTCAAAAAGCTTGAGGCACACCTGGCTGTAAATGAGGGAGACACAGTCTTTGTGTCAAACCTTAAAAAACAGGTTTGGGCAAACCTATCCAAGCGCTACCAGGTAAGTGACTGAGGCAGGGCACCTGGAAAGAAATTGTTCTAGAATAGAAATATCCTGTGGCTTGTTAAAACATTTAAAGAACATATGTTTTACAGAATGATGAGATCAGGAACTTTCTCCAAGTGGCCACTGCATTGGATCCACGCTTTAAACATAAATTGGATGATGGCACAGTTAACACCATCTGGGACCAGATCCAGAGAAATCTGATTGAACAGGTGAAATGTCATTCATGCTCAACTGTCCTTTTCAGCTATTAAAATCTAAGATCTAAATGCTAATTATGTTCTTTGTAGTCAACAGAGGAAGACGGTGGAGATGATGGGGACACCATGCAGTCTGACAATGAGGATGAGCAGGAGAGTGTAAGTGTACGATAGCTGATATTATATAGGTTTTCAATTTAAATAATGATCATGCGTTTAAAGGAGGTTTTCCCTTTTTTTTTTTTTTTTTTTTTTTTTTTGTGATAATACTGCTGAATCTGATGAACATTTTGTTTTGTTTTTTAGCAACAGCCTCCCTGCAAACTGCCCAGGAAGACTCCACTGGAGGAGCTGTTCGCTGAGGAAGAGGCACAGAACATAGTGTCACAGCAGACCTCCATGTCCATCAAGAAACAAGTGGAGAGAGAGCTGCAGATATACCAGGAAATTCCACCGGTCCTTATGTCTGAGGACCCTGCTGCATGGTGGTGGAACCAACAAAAGACTTATCCTTTGCTGTCAAATCTTGCTTTCTTGCTTTTTTTTTTTTTTTTTTTTGTGTTTTCTCCACAGCAGGAGATGCTATCTGTCCAGAATGCTCACGCATCCTGCCTGAGAAGGCAGATATGATCATTTTCCTAAACAAGAACTGTTTCTGATTTTTTTTTTTACTGTACCTGCTGCTAATCTGGACTGGGTTTTACACGTTGTTTCTTGTTTATTTGCTATTCTGCACCAGGTTTAGCCCATCAGTGGGAGCACGGTAACATGTTCAAGTACCTGCAGCATCATACACTCATGTGTAAATGTGTTTTCATGAGGTTTTCAAAAATAAAGCTCTCTTGAGGAAAGTGTACCCCTGTGAAAATATATTCATAATTTATAATATATAATATTTATATTCAAGTTCATAGATTTGATATTTATATTGTAGTTGAAAATAGCCATGTGAGAAATTTATAGTAAAGTTCATAAAAAGTAAAAAGTTCATAGAATTAAAATTGATAGAGAAGGTCAGACTATTTCCTTCATTTAAAATATCCTAAACTTTTTTTGACCCCTGCCTATTAAAAGAATCGGAATCGAGAATCGTTAGGAACTGGAATCGAAACAAGGAATCGGAATCGTTCAAATTCAAACGATACCCAACCCTAATAATCGCACTAAACCAAATCGCGATTTCGATTCGATTACGATTAATTGTGCAGCCCTACCTTTAAATACTCACGCTCCCCGCTCACTGAGTTTTAACCACATTTAACAGTACATTAGCAACATGCTAACGAAACATTTAGAAAGACAATTTACAAATATCACTAAAAATATCATGTTATCATGGATCATGTCAGTTATTATTGCTCCATCTGCCATTTTTCGCTGTTGTCCTTGCTTGCTTACCTAGTCTGATGATTCAGCTGTGCACATCCAGACGTCCTGCCCTTGTCTAATGCTTGAACATGAGCTGGCATATGCAAATACTGGGGGCGTACACCCCGACTGTTAAGACTGTTACTGTTTAACTTACTGCATGTGTTTTGGCGGTGTAACAATACATCGATACATCGATTAAATGTGTACCAATACGATGTAGCGATACAACGTGAAAAAAAATAAAATATATTTATATATATATTTTCGATAACATTTATAAATTTAAGAGGCACCTTTGTTTTCACACTCCACATTTTCACACAATCTCAGTTTATGCATTATTACCAATGTGTGCATTCTTGTTTAAACTACCGGTAACACTTGACAATGAGGTTCATTTGTTAACATTAGTTAATGTATTAACTAACATGAACTAACCATGAACAATACATTTGTTACTGTATTTGTTAATCTTTGATAATGTTAGTTAAAGGTCCCCTTGAACATGTTTTTAAAATATGTAATATAAGTCTAAGGTGTCTCCTGAATGTGTCTGTGAAGTTTCAGCTCAAAATACCCCATAGTTTTTTTATTTTTATTAATTTTTTTAACTGCCTATTTTGGGGCATCATTAACAATGCACTGATTTTCACTGACGCCGCCCCTTTAAGAGCGAGCGTGTTCTCTGCCACATGAGTTGTTGACTATATTACAGCGCATTTACAAAGTTCACACAACTAATATAACCCTCAAATGGATCTTTACAAGATGTTCGTCATGCATGCTGCATGCATGCTTCGAATTATGTGAGTAAAGTATATATTTGGATGTCAACGTTTTATTTTGAGTGAGTCTGAGGCTGTGTTCCGTGGCTAACGGCTAATGCTACACTGTTGGAGAGATTTATAAAGAATGAAGTTGTGTTTATGAATTATACAGACTGCAAGTGTTTAAAAATGAAAATAGCGACGCTCTTGTCTCCGTGAATACAGTAATAAACGGTGTAACTTTAACCAACAGTAGCCTACATTAGCAACATGCTAACGAAACATTTAGAAAGTCAATTTACAAATATAACTAAAAATATCATGATATCATGGATCATGTCAGTTATTATTGCTCCATCTGTCATTTTTCGCTGTTGTTCTTGCTTACCTAGTCTGATGATTCATCTGTGCAGATCCAGACGTTACTGGAGGTCCTTGTGTAATGCATTTGAACACTGGCATTATGCAAATATTGGGGTGGAGCCCCCGACTTACGTAACAGTCGGTGTTATGTTGAAATCCGAGTGTTTTCCGGAAGTCTTTTAAACAAATGAGATTTATATAAGAAGGAGGAAACAATGGAGTTTGAGACTCACTGTATGTCTTTTCCATGTACTGAACTCTTGTTATTTAACTATGCCGAGGTAAATTCAATTTTTGAATCAAGGGCACCTTTAATAAAAATACAGCAGTTCATTGTTTGTTCATGTTAGTTCACAGTGCATTAACTAATGTTAACAAATACAACTCTTAATTTTGATAATGTATTAGTAAATGTTGAAATTAACATTAACAAATATTAAATATAGCTGCAAGCAGCAATTACGGGGCCAAGCAAAAAAGGCACAACAAGCCAGCCAACATGGCTGGGAGCATCAGACCAACTGCAATTAAAGACCTATTAAGATCATTTAAGTCAAAAGAGTTGGAAAATGATATATACAGTCAATAATAAAGATTTACTGGTTTATCACTTTTGACCAATAGGTGGCACTGTGACCAAATGAATGTGGTTTGGTCAGAGTGAGGTGACAATGACACTCGCTAAGGATATGACTCACATGAACATAAGTCAACCAGATCAAAAGTTATAAGCATATGAAAAAAAAAAAAAAAAAACAGTAGGTGGCGCTGGTTCGAAACTTCTCAGGGCCTTGTGCTGATGATTCATACCAAGTTTCGTAATGATAAGCTAATGTGTTCATAAAATACAGTATTTTCGAACTAAATGCAAAATTGGCCAACTGCCAAAATGGCTGATATGGGAAAATTGGATGTCATTCGACTCCGTATGATGCCCCGAATATAACAAGACCAACTTTTTGATTTTTGGACAAACCTATGGGAAGCTATAAGCAAAAATAGCAGTAGGTGGCGCTGCACTGAAACTCAGCATGTAGTCTCTGGTCATGCTTGGGAAGACATCTACCATGTTTGGTCTGAATATGATAAAGCATTGCAGAGATACAGCCTTGAGTCCGAATTGAGAATGGTTTGATTTACCGAAAAGCTTTTGATAACTTTTTGCCAGAATGGACTGAAGATGATCTGATTTGATTTTCATGACAATCAAATGAAGTGTCTAGGACGAGTTCGAAAAGGCAGGTTTTTCGCAAAATTCAACATGGCGGACAAACCATAAGTCGAAACCTAGCATGTTTGGTATCGTTAGACTCAGCAGGGATTCAGGAGTCGACCAAGTTGACCACACCCATAGTGATAAGCATTTGAATATTTGATTTTACCACTAGGTGGCGCTGTTGCGAAACTTCTCAGGCTTGTTCAGGGCATCGTGCTGATGACCCATACCGAGTTTTGTGACGATATGCTAATGCGTTCATAAAATACAACATTTTAGCACAAAATTCAAAATGGCTGATATGGTAATAATGGTTATCACTCGGCTCGGCATAATACCCCGAATCTGACATGACCACATTTATGATCTCTGGACAAACCATTCAGAAGTTATTAGCAAAAATAGCCATTTTTCGTATCTCCGGACCAGTAGGTGGCACTGCGCAGCATGCTGCCTCAAGTCATGCTTGTGATGACATGTACGAAGTTTGGTCAGAATACGATAAATCGTTTTGGAGATATAGCCTCAAGTCTGAATTTACGAGCTTTGTCAAATTCATTTGTGCCCTTTTCGAGAACGGATGGATCTATCAAAAAGATTGAGAACATTTTGCAGACATGGTCTGAAGATGATCTGGTTCAATTTTCGTGATGATCGGAGTAACGGTCTAGGAGGAGTTCGAAAAAGTAGGTTTTTCGGAAAAATCAAAATGGTGGAAAAATTTTCATGACGGAAAATTACATCATAGGGTGCAATCGAATCGTCTTGAGCCAAGGAATCTAGCCCTTACGGTTCAAAAGTTATTAGCAAACAAAAGTGCAACTTTGGACCGCTGGTGGCGCTAGATGGATTGAGTTAGAGACACCAAATTGGCTATGGACACAGTTCAGACTGTCCTCTATCAGTGTGCAAAATTTCACAACTTTCCCGCAAGCGGTTCTATGGGCTGCCATAGACTTCAAGAGCGGAACAATAATAATAATAATAATAATAATAATAATAATAATAATAATAAAAGAACGCCAACAGATACAATAGGTGCCTACGCACCTTCGGTGCTTGGCCCCTAATAAATGCTGTAGAAGTGCAGTTCATTATTAGTTATTGTTAACTAATGTAGTTAACTAATGAACCTTATTGTTAACAAACTATCTTTTAGAGCTTGAGAAACGCTCAGGAGTCGGGACAGTTGCTCACTAAAGTTTATCAGTTGCTGTGTTTAAAGCCTTGCAGAAATAACATGAAAGAGAAGCGCACACACAGAATGCCCCATTGCAGACAGCGCACAAATAGGCCAATGAAGAGTTTTCTTTTACTTATTTTTGTGCTTCAACAGATAAAGGTCTATGATTTTGCATAAAAGGACTTCATCTTGCTAGAGTTTATTATTATTTCTAAATCATGTTACTTTCTACCGGGTGTCTGTTAGATCACAAGACTGGAGTAGAGAGCACAATGAATCATGCTCTCAGTAACTGAAATTTAAGGGAAATGCTCAAACTGTTGCATAAATCTAATACACGCATCAATATCTTTTCCTTTTGTGTTTAGAACTTTCCAACGAGAAGCGCAGCACTGTCTGCTGTGACATTCTGTGCACGGGATGCGAGTATGCGGCTTGTACGCTCTGTATTGGAGCCTTTTATAGCCTAGCCTGTTTGCTCAATGAAAGAATATTAATAGTCCATCTTGCTCTGTCCTATTTATCATTTGTTGTTGCCGCCTCATTAAAAAGCTGTGTTATACATTTAAAAGAAATGTCTTTTAATTTTATAGTATCTATTTATATATAAATAGCCTATATTTACTTTTGACATTGCACATTTTTAGCACAGAAACCTAAAATACTTTAACTGTTGTCATGTCCTATGCGGTCATCAAATTACTGACCCTGATTGACTTGAATTTTTTATTTGTGGATTTTCAAATTTTCAAATAAATGTTTGTTATATATTTTGGCATGAAGTAATAAAAATTTAACTGGTTGTGTAAAATAAGCACATAATATCATAATATATAAATATTGATATACTGTACCCCTAAATCGAATCGTATCATAATCGCATAGCAGGCTTTTTTGAGGTATTGGCAAATATCGTATCATTGGCTATGATAATTGATATCGTGTCAAGATTAACTGTCCGATTTACACCCCTAATGTGTTTATGCAGCAGCAGCAGCGATCTATTGTATGTTATTTATGTTTTGTACACTGTTTAGCATGGATATAAAAACAGTTAAAGTGATTAAAGTGATGTAAGCATTTGCATTTTAAACAGCATTCACCCTATTTAGCGGTATAACTTTAATGACGCATTCATTTATTTATATCGTGTCAAGATTAACTGTCCGATTTACTGTCCGATTTACACCCCTAATGTGTTTATGCAGCAGCGATCTATTGTATGTTACATTGGATCTATTGTATCTATTGTATGTCATTTATGTTTTATACACTGTTTAGCATGGATATGAAAACAATTAAAGTGATTAAAGTGATGTAAGCATTTGCATTTTAAACAGCATTCACCCTATTTAATGGCATAACTTTAATGACGCATTCATTTATTTCCAAAAGCAATGTTTTTCATTAGCTATGCTAAATTTATGTGGTTGATTCAAATGCTCGTCACGTCTGATTCACGCTAAATGAAAAATCAATACAGTTAAACTAAGCGTCATGTTTATAATCTGTGGAGTGATTTACTAAGCATAAGCTAGAGTTGTGTCTATGCAGCAACAAATGGTTTATTGTTTGTATCTCTGACAGTATACGCTGTCTAGGCTATGGATGAGAAGGTTAAAGTAAAATAAGCATTCCATTCAACATGGTACATGTTTAGCTGCATAAAAATCTTTATTTAAATTGAAATATTTTCATTAGCTATGCTTAACATGTTGATACAGTGTCAGAGCATGCTCCTGTCTTTGATTATCACTAATAATTGCTTTTCATTTATCAAATAAGAGTATGAGGGTTATGCAATCATTATCAAATGATTAATTGATGATACTAGGGCACGAATAGCCTTAGGTCACTAGCATTAAGCCAGTCAGCAAGGTTGCCCAGGCACACATGATAGTAAACATGTATAAAACAAACAAACAAACAAACAAACTGCAGTACATATGTCTCTTGGTGATAGATCTGCTTGTTTTGGCAGGTGTTTTGTCCTATCCCTTCCGGTCTATGTCCTCATTGTGCAGATATAGCAGCTTGTTTTCTCACTCAGCAGCAGCATGTCTTACATGCACACAGCAACATCTGTGAATGTATTGGCAGTAGCAAGTCTTGGTACTTTCTCTGCAGCAGCAGCGTAGCAAATCTATTCTGCCAAGACCAGATAAATTAACATTGTCATATTAATTACTATTCAAATCTCTATTACCATACCCATCTCCCGAGAGTTGTCATGACAGAATTACCTAGTTCTGGTATGAAACTCTAGATGGTGCAGGCCGATAGATCTTTAACTCATTTGGTAGTGATCACATCATTATCTACATTGCACAGATGATTGGTTGCTGTTAAATACGATAGTGTTGCTGTTAGCAGTGTGCAGCGCACTTTCAGAAACCCTCCACCTTCCCCAGCTCCACCTGTATAGATCTGCTGCGGGGTTAAATCATGTGCAGCAGCAGCAGCAGCATGTCTTACATGCTCACAGCAATGTCTGTGAATGTATTAGCGGTAGTTTGTCTCAGCAGCATTAGCAGCGTAGATCTATTCCGCCAAGACTAAATACACCAACATTACCATGCCAGTCTCTTACCATACCAATCTCCCAAGAGACAGAACTAAAGCTGTAGACAAATGTATTAGAGTAAAAAGTATATTTGTCTCTAAGATGTGGTGGAAAGCATAGTAAAGTTACATTAAAGGGATAGCTTGCCCAAAAGTGAAAATTCTGTCATCATTTAGAATGTCAGTAACCAAGCAGATCTCACCTCTCATTGACTACCATAGTATTTATTTGTCCTACTATGGTAGTCAATGGGGGGGTGAGATCTGTTTGGTTACTGACATTCTTCCAAATATCTTCCTTTGTGTCCAGCAGAACAAAGAAATTCATACAGGTTTGGAACTACTTGAGGGTGAGTAAATGACAGAATTTTCATTTTTGGGTGAATTATCCCTTTAAATAACTAAAGTAAAGTACACGTACTTCACATTTGTACTTATAAAGTACTTGAGTAAATGCATTTTGTTACATTCCACCACTGAAAACAGACCATTTCATAGGACCCTGAGGAAACCGGGTCCTGAGTCGACTCGGCTCACCCAGGGTACATTAGGCATTGAAAAGCTTAAGATCAGGCTCAGAAAAAAAAAAAATGTACAATACAATATCACTGTCAAAATTATGGACTCTTATTTTGATGTTCTGTTTTGTTTCTGTTAGTTCCCGTTTCCCTGCTCTGTTTAGTTTTGGTTTCCTTGGTTTCTGATTATGTCCCTGTTTGTTTCTATTGTTAGTTATAATTATCAGCTGTGTCTTTAGTTCATTGTTATCTCCTGCATATATACTCCCTGTTCAGTTCTTTCCTCTGTCAATTATTGTCTATATATAATGTGTTGTTTATTTCCTTTTGTTCTTCTAATGATTTTCTATGTTTACCATTAAAGACAGTTTAAAATATTCCTAGTTTTCCTGTTGCTAATGACACGCTACACTCACACAACACAGGCTTGTATAATATGTAGAATACACACCCACATGTATATAGGCTAAGACTAAAGGAGGTTTTAAAAGAGATGTAGTGATAATAAAAATATTATAATGTGTAATATGTAGTATATAATTGTCACACTCTGGTAGCAATCCAACATGCACATCAAGTCACCTTTATTTATACATCACTTTATACAATACACCGTTTTGAAACAGCTTTACAGTGATAAACAGGAAAATAATGATCAATGAAGCAAACACAGTTCTATTATTGTCTAAAAAGACAATAGTGTCATTGTTCAGCTGAAGTCAGTTCAGTGTTGATTCAGTTGCATCAAGAGTTTAAAAAGCCTATAAATGCACATTCCAATGCATCCTTTTCATTGTCTATGTGGATGTTGAAATCCAACAATTAAGTCTTTTTCTGCAGCCAGTGCCAACTCAGAAAATCAGCAAATTCTTTGATAAAGTTTGTATGGTGCCTTGGTGGCCTGTATACAGTAGCCAGTACAAATGTCAAAAGGGAAATATTGTTTACACTACATAACATTGTATAAAGCACCATCACTTCAAAGGAATTCTACCTGAAACCCTCTGAGAAATACTGAAAATATTACTTTAAATTGTAGCAATAACTCCCCTTTTGCCTTTCAGACGAAGCTCATGTTTATAACAGTAACCTTGGGGGAAGACTCATTTAAAGTAATGTAATTATCTAGTTTTAGCCAGGTTTCTATCACACAGAGCACATTTAGGTTAGGATCTGTGATCATATAATTTACAAAAAAAGCTTTTGTAGAAAGTGATCTAATATTCAGCAAGCCAAACTTCATTTGTTTATCTGTTTTTTATTTGTTGAACATCAGTTAAATTATTAGCCTTAAATGGGTTTACTAGTTCGGGGAACAAACACATTCTCTATATTATGACTCTAGGTGCTGTAATTTATATGACTTCTGAAGTCATATCCGAAGTGGATATTCATGAAGCGGATAGCAGAGGGTCGGTTTAGCCAGTCTGTTTGCTTCCTGACCTAGGCCCCAGTTAGTAAAGTGCAAACTTTAGAAAGAGTGGCACCACACCAGGAGGGATAAAGACCATCTCTTTTTAACAGGTCAGGACTGTCCCCAAAACTTGTCCAATTACCTATAAATCCTATATTATTCTGCAGACACCACTTAGACATCCAGCCATTGAGTGACGACAGTCTGCTATGTATCTTGCCCCTACGGTAAGCAGGGAGGGGGCCAGAGCATATTACAGTGTCTGACATTGTACTTGCAAGTTCACACAACTCTTGAAGGTGCAGTAAGTGATTACTGAGAAACACTGTTGAAATTTGGAATCAACACCCAAACAATTTTCTGAACATTTGCTAGATGTCTGGGAAACACTTTAATGAAGCCTGTACTTATAATGCATTAAAAAGGGTATTCTTAATGCATTATAATGCATGCATAATGCCTTATAAACAACCTTATAATTAGAGGTGGGTAAAGTATCCAAAAACGGTATAAGTAAAAGTACTTATAGAAATATTTACTCAAAGTAAACATGAAAGTAAAAATCTTAATAGTTACTTTAGTAAGAGTAAAAAAGTATCCAATGAAAAAACTACTTGAGTAGCTAGTTACTTGTTACTTTGTAACATACACATATATACATACACACACACATATACATATTATATATATATATATACACACACATATACACACACACACACACACACACACATATATATATATATATATATATATATATATATATATATATATATATATAATACATTTATTATATTATTATTATATATAATATAATATATATATATACACACACACATACATATACACAGGGTTGGGAAGGTTACTTTTAGAATGTATTTCACTACAGATTACAAAATACATGCTTTAAAAAGTAATCAGTAACGTATTTCGTTACATTACTCAAGTTTAGTAATTTAATCTAAATACTTTGGAATACTTTGAAATACTTAACACAAAGGACCATATTAACTTGATGTTCTGTTTTAAGTTTACAGTTTTTTTTAGACATAACCTATGTGTTGGTAAAGAATTTCAATATCTTGATAAATTATGAAAATATTTGTTTCTTTTAAGATCACATCCATATAATTACAATTGATATCATTCCTAAATTATATGTGTAAAGATGTGCATCAGAGGGATAACAATATATTAAATAACAATAAAATATTGCTAATAATATAGGTTGTTTTATAGGTGTATAGAGTCGAATTGACACAGTGGTTTAAATTGTTTTATTAACAAAGTTTGTTTGTAACATTTAGAATGTTTATAAAGAAAATGAAATGAAATGATCTACCCAATAATCTCGAGAGAAGGCGTACATTCAAAGCTGACTCACCTATGGTTTCTCAACAGTTTTTTGCATCTCTCCACCACCACATTTTACAGGTTTGGGAAAAAAATATGATAATTTTGTGTGAACTATCCCTCTATCCCTAGTATAAATATGTTTATACTAATATTTAACCTTATTATTGCACTGATAGCTGCATTAATATTAACCATATAAACAACGGAAAAAAAAAAAGTGATGCACCTATTCTGATTTTTCATGGCCAATAGAAGCAAATTGGCCGATTCTGATACAGATTTTTTTTAAAGCAAATTTATTTGTTCTTTATTTGTTCAAAAAATGTGTGTAGCTCTTTGATATTATAGGCAAACACTGCATTTTTATCACAGTCCCAACAAAGATGTTATGATTGTATGATTTTAAGATTAACAGAAAAAAACAGCATGGTCTGACTTTAGCTTTGTGAAATTATGCTACACAAGACACCTGCACAAAACAAAATCAGCAGATGGACTGAATGAAATGCAAATTCACTCTCTGACAGTAGGTGGTGCTTATGGAACAGCAGTGATATAGCGTTCCCACGGTTACCAATACACAAAGCAGGCTGTGCTGGAGATAAGAGGAAAAGCCTCAAAACTTGTCTGAAGACAGTTCCCTTCAGAGATACATTCATATCAACCCCAATTTAATATTTATATTATTCTTCCTATATTTCGCGAGCAGTGAGCTTGTGCATGGTGCAGTATTTCCTCTGCTGGCGCATCTGTTCTCCTCTTTGTGTCCGTTTTCAGCGTGTGCCCGTGTCAACGTCCTGTTGACAGACTTAGTAAATATTTCCTGAAATTTTGGGAAATTATTACAGAGCAGTTTGCTTGCAAGCCTGGAATAAAGATAGACCAAAATAAAGCTAAAATATAATAAATATATTATATTATATTATACACACACACACACACACACACACACACAGGTGCTGGTCATATAATTAGAATATCATCAAAAAGTTGATTTCACTAATTCCATTCAAAAAGTGAAACTTGTATATTATATTCATTCATTACAGACAGACTGATATATTTCAAATGTTTATTTCTTTTAATTTTGATGATTATAACTGACAACTAGGGAAAATCCCAAATTCAGTATCTCAGAAAATTAGAATATTACTTAAGACCAATACAAAGAAAGGATTTTTAGAAATCTTGGCCAGCTGAAAAGTATGAACATGAAAAGTATGAGCATGTACAGCACTCAATACTTAGTTGGGGCTCCTTTTGCCTGAATTACTGCAGCAATGCGGCGTGGCATGGAGTCGATCAGTCTGTGGCACTGCTCAGGTGTTATGAGAGCCCAGGTTGCTCCGATAGTGGCCTTCAGCTCTTCTGCATTGTTGGGTCTGGCATATCGCATCGGTCCGTGTACGTTTTGATAGTTTGTTTTCCAATTTGAAATGAAATATGCAGAAACGAGAAAACGGTCGTTTCCCGTTTTTTCGTTTGTTAAAAAAACGGAAAAACGACATTTTGACTCGATTTTCGTTTTTTTCTGGTCACGGATAGAAAACGGAAACACGACTTCAAAACTCGTTTTCCACATGTGGGCGGTCATTACACGCCCCTTTCAGCCGATTGGTCTATCAAATCTGAGCCAATGACGTCATCTTCAGTTCGTTCAACAAAATAATAGTCCTCTGCTCTTATATCAGTAGATGTCATAAATCGGCTTTCTTCTGTGCAACCTAACGCGTATTTCACAGAAATATGTTTGCACAGATAAAAAAAAGTTTAAAAAACCTACAGTAAATTTAATTAAGTCTGTTTTTAAGCTGTCATTGTGTTTTTAAAATGTAAAATGTAAATGCCTCTACATCTGTTACCAAGCGCATGACATCCTTTGGGCTACTACCACCGATCAATAGGCTATGATAGACTATTTTCTATTATAGATCAGTGGCTACTGCACTCATTTTTTTCTTTTCTTATTTTAATGTTTTGTTTACATTTTATACATTTAAATTCAATCATTTAGCAGACGCATTCCTTGCAGTAGACTATGCAGTCATATTAGAAAATAGGCTATCCACTAGGTGGCAACACCTATTAACGGTATCACCATCGATCGGGGGGCTTTTTAGTTTTTCGTAGCTTATAAATGGCCATGCTGATTTTATCTCTTAAATTAAACACTTTTATGAACACAGTGAGCATTATTATATGTCACAGTTTACTTGCTATCCTCACTTTTTCTGTCTTTCCTTCGCTTTTGAATGAATTAGCTATAAATGGCCCTGGGCTGGGTTTCCCGATAACGTTGTCTCTTAGCGCGCTACGAAGACTCTAAAGGTAGACCTTAACTGAAGACGTACCGTTTCTAGGCGTGTTCCCCGAACTATCCCTTAGGAGGTTGCTTAAGGTATATCTTCTTAAGTGCCACGTTACCAGGTGCTGTCCATGGTGGCGGTGCTGAATTGGTTGATATCGATGGCTCGAGAATCGATAATTCACTCTATACAGTCGCTGCTTCACTGCGTTATGTGAGAAATCAGTGTTCTTTATAAAAATAAGCACTTCAGAAGTAGAAATTGCATTTATCAGGACTCATGGTATGTTATAAAAGTAATCTAAATTGCAAACTAAATCTATATTGTAATTTATCTATATTCTGGGGGCGCGGAGCTCCCATCAGCGTGAGTTTAAGGCGACCTTTATTTAGAATAAAGTTTTAATTCCTTGGAGACGCGTCATGCAGCTGACAGACATGTAGGTATCTCGTTTATATCGTTTTTTTTTTTTTTTTTTTAAATATTCACAAACTTGTTAACTATATCATGAATTTACGATTGTAAAATATGTGGAAGTGAATGTGTTTTGTCACGCGATGAGTTTGCACGGCAGTTAGAGCTGTCGGATAGCCTATACGAAATCTTCCCCGAAATACATAAAAGTATGTGGCCGGTGAACTGGGAGAAGAATGGAGTAAACTTTATTGTTTCATAAACAATGTGTATCTGATATGAATAAAACATATCAAATATGAAAAAAGGGTTATTGTTGCAGCTTCCGTAGACATCAGTGTAATTTGAATTTAACAAACTATAAATGTCTTTTTTATGCAGTAGCCTACTTAATTCAAATGTGTATTTAAATGTCTGAAACCTAAAATAAAGCGCGATGAGGTTAAAAACACCGAATAGTTGTGATAAAGTTACATGACAAGCGCAGAGCACGCGTCTGTCTCTGGATCAGCGCTAAAGCACATTTGAATTTAGCAGTGAATTTTTTGCATTTTATTCTTTGCCATAATCCTAATCGAACACTGGGTGTATTACATCTTCAGAATTATATTCGTATTGACTATAAACAGTGATAAGGTATAGCTAAGAGTGGTCCAGACCAACCTTACGAAAGTATGACTTACAGAAGGTACTTAACTAAGAACGTTTCGGGAAACACGTATTAACGTTAAGGTACAGCTTAAGGTATAATTTAAGAACGACGTAGAGTTAAGAAGGTTTCGGGAAACCCAGCCCAGGACATTTAATTACCAAATGCGGATCGTCGTATTTATTAACTAATGTACATACTCTCGAGACTAACGATATTGTATTATAGCAGATGTAGGAAAACTATAATATTTGAACACATTTATAATTTTAATATCATATTATTATTATTGTAATAATAATAATACAACATACACCCACCCCCCCCCCCCCCCCACCCCCCCATACACATTCTTGTCCCACCCACTTTGTAAAACAAAGTTACGCCACTGACCCCAGTTGAATATGCATAAGGCACGATTAGCATAATGATATGTCGCCGAATACAGAGCTCTGTAATGCAATTGTTACTAGTAAGAATTGCTATTGTAGAGCTCTGTAATTCAATTTGTACTAGTAAGATTGCAATTACAGAGCTCTCTAATTCTAATTGTTACTAGTAAGAACTGAATTATGGAGCTCTGTAACTTAATTCTTACTAGTAACAATTCAATTAGAGAGCTCTGTAATTCAGTTAGAGAGCTCTTGTCACGGTTGCTGATCCGCTCTCTCACCCTGTGGTCTTGTGTACGTGTGTTTTGTCACGTAATCAGTTGTGTGGGCGTCGCCGCTGATTGTCATGATCAGCGGCAGCTGTTTGTCATCATCACCTGCCTATTTAATGCCCTGTCTTTCGTCTCACATTTGTCAGATCGTTGTTTGGAGTGTCTCGTGTGTTTCCCCCGTGTTCCTCGTGAGTCTTTCCCGTGATTGAAGTTCTTCGTGTCTACATGTTCCTGTCTCTTGTTTCCTCGTTGGATTTGATTCACCACGGACCTCACACGACTCTCACGCACCACGGAACACCACGGATCTTCACTCACCACGGACCAGATTCCACGATCTCCACTCACCTGCTCCACGGCCCATCGAAGTCCCTGCGATCACCACTCTCCTGCTGTCTGCCCAAGACTACTTGTGTTTTCCCTGGTGTGAAGCTCAATAAATGAGATATTAACTTGCACTTGCATCTGCCTTATTTTTACCGTGACAGAACGATCTGACCATCATGGATGCAGCAAGTTCAGCGACGCTGACTGAATTCATCAACCACAGTATTTCACGGATGGATCAGCAGCAGGAGAGCATTTCATCCACCGGCCGCGCTGTACAGGCCTTGGTGACGCAGGTGTCCGAGCTCTCCCAGCAGCTTCAACAACTACGCAACCCCACTGCGCCACCCGCGCCGTCCGTTCCCCCTTCACCACCGGACCAAGACAATCACCTCGAGCCTCGACTGCCTGTCCCCCAGCCTTTCTCGGGTGAGCCGAACTTCTGTAGAGCCTTTCTTAATCGGTGTTCCATGCATTTCTCTCTCCAGCCTCGCACCTTCGAGAGAGAGGAGACCAAGGTGGCATTCGTGCTCACCCTGCTCACGGGACAGGCAGCCTTATGGGGAACGGCGGTGTGGGAGAATCGGGATCCTTGCTGTTCCTCGTTCCAGGCACTCCCCGCGGAGATGAAGAGGGTCTTCGATCGTGCGGTCGCGGGCAAGGAAGCGGCCCGTCAACTCACGGAACTCAAACAAGGTCATCGCACTGTTGCCGAATACTCGATCGAGTTTCGCACCCTCGCGGCGGAGTGCCGCTGGAACGAGGAGGCGCAGTGGGACGTTTTCCTGCATGGGCTGGCTGACCGTGTCCACAAGGAAATCTACGTCCTGGACCTACCACCGGATCTAAACGGCCTCATCGAACTGGCTCTACGGGTGGATTCTCGACTCAATCGTTTAGAGCGCCTCTCCCGACCACACGGTGGAGCCAGTGGCTCAGAGGTTCGGGCAGTCGGCGGAGGAGACACGGTCAGTCCCGCTCTCGATCCGGAGCCCATGCAGGTTGGGAGGGCTCGGCTTTCCCGGGAGGAGAGAGAAAGGCGGAGGTCCCAAGGACTTTGTATTTACTGCGGTGGCTCCGGGCACTTTCTGAATACATGCCCGGTAAAAGGCCGAGCCCGGTAGTAAGTACGAGGCTACTATCGGGTGGGATCTCCGCGGAAAAGTCCTCTCCATCCACTCTCCTTCCGGTAAGACTTAGATGGGCCAATCACTCTGTCACCTGTCAAGCCTTGCTGGATTCCGGAGCAGAAGGTAATTTCATGGACACTCAGTTTGCACGCAGATTTCAATTATCCACTATCCCACTCACCAAACTGATTACTGTCAACGCACTCAACGGCCAGAACCTTCCTGACATTTCATTCTCCACTGAGAAAATAACCATGATCACCTCTGGCAACCACACCGAACGCATTCAGTTTCTGCTCATGGACTCTCCCCTCGCACCCATTGTACTTGGACACCCCTGGCTCACGGAACATAATCCCAGGGTGGACTGGCAGCAGCACTCAGTGTTAGAATGGAGCACACATTGTCATGAGTCTTGTCTTGTCTCTGCTTGTTCGTCTGTTTCTGTTTCTGTGTTACAGGAGAAGGCAGCGGATTTGTCAAACGTGCCCGTAGAGTACCTGGACCTGAAGGAAGTGTTCAGTAAGTCCCGTGCTGCTTCTCTCCCTCCACATCGTCCCTATGACTGTGCTATAGAGTTAGTGCCCGGTAAGTCTCCGCCTAAAGGCAAGTTATACTCTCTCTCGGTTCCGGAGAGGGAGGCCATGGAGAAATACATTCCTGATTCTCTAGCAGCGGGGTTCATCCGTCATTGCGGGATTCTTTTTTGTGGGGAAGAAGGACGGTTCCTTGCGGCCTTGTATTGATTACCGGGGGCTGAACAACATCACGGTAAAGAATACTTATCCTTTGCCGTTGATGTCTTCAGCCTTCGAGAGGCTGCAGGGAGCGTCCATTTTCACGAAATTGGATTTACGTAATGCATATCATTTGGTTCGCATTAGGAAGGGGGATGAATGGAAGACCGCCTTTAATACCCCCAGGGGGCACTTTGAATACTTGGTCATGCCCTTCGGGCTGTCCAACTCCCCGGCGGTCTTCCAGGCACTCGTCAATGATGTGTTGAGAGACATGGTAGACCAGTTCATATATGTTTACCTGGACGACATATTGATTTTCTCCTCGTCTCTCCAGGAACATGTTCAACATGTCAGACGAGTGCTTCAACGACTGTTAGAGAATGGGCTTTTTGTCAAGGCGGAGAAATGCGATTTTCATGCACAGTCTGTTTCCTTCCTAGGGTACATCGTGTCATCTGAGGGAATTCGCATGGACCCTGACAAGGTTAAGGCTGTGGTGAATTGGCCAAGTCCAGATTCCCGTAAGGCCCTACAGCGGTTTCTGGGGTTTGCCAATTTTTACCGGCGTTTCATTCGGCCGCCTCTGACCGCCTTGACCTAGTAACAATTATGATTAGAGAGCTCTGTAATTCAATTGTTAATAGTAACAATTACGATTAGAGAGCTCTCTAATTCAATTGTTACTAGTAACAATTGAATTAGAGAGCTCTGTAATTCAATTATAGAGCTCTGCAATTACACATATCTTTAATGTGTATTTTTACTAGTAATAAATCAACTGAAGAGCTCTGTAATTCAATTGTTACTAGTAAGAATTCAATTAGAGAGCTCTATAATTGTACTTGTTACTAGTAAGAATTCAATTAGAGAGCTCTATAATTGTAATTGTTACTAGTAAAAATTGAATTAGAGAGCTCTATAATTGTACTTGTTACTAGTAAGAATTCAATTAGAGAGCTCTATAATTGTAATTGTTACTAGTAAAAATTGAATTAGAGAGCTCTATAATTGTAATTGTTACTAGTAACAATTGAATTACAGAGCTCTATAATTGTAATTGTTACTAGTAACAATTGAATTACAGAGCTCTATAATTAAAAATGAATGGAAGTCAATGGAGACATATGACTAGTAATAAATGAATTGTAGAGCTCTCTAATTGGAATTGTTACTAGTAACAATTGAATTAGAGAGCTCTATAATCATAATTGTTACTAGTAAAAATTTAATTATAGAGCTCTGTAATTGTAATTGTTACTAGTAAAAATTTAATTGGAGCTCTATAATTGTTATTTGCTACTAGTAAAAACCGAATTAGAGAGCTCTACAAGTATAATTGTTACTAGTAAAAATTGAATTATAGAGCTCTGTAATTGTAATTGTTACTAGTACAAATTAAATTATAGAGCTCTTTAATTTAATTGTTACTAGTAAAAATATAATTACGACGAGTAACGCTGGAACGTTTTTATGCTGAAACGGCCTTCCATACAACTACACCAGCAAGGATTTCATCGCACATACTGGATAAGAACCTCAAGAACTGCTCAAAGCTGCCCAAATCGATTAAAGCATGTAATCATCCATCCTGATGTTAAATATTTCCAACGCACGGCGGCGATCAAGCGCCACACACGGAAATGGTCGAGCACCTACAGAAAAACGAGATATTCTCCATTTGTTTTAACCAATACAAAATGGCGAAATTCAGACACGACTTTCTTCACACGTTAATAGTTCATTTAATGCGGGTTTTATGGCGTTATTATAATGAAAAATGTCGAGAGCGCATTATTGTATCACGAGAGCGTAACAAATAGGCGAGCAGGAATCTCTCCGCTCACAGGCGGATTCCCTTGCACAAAACTGGACGCGCGCGCGCTATCGCTCAGATATTACATCTGCGCGCCCAGACTTTGTCCTCCTGCATGCAGCCGTGAATCTATCTTCTCTCCAGGATTTAATGTTGCCATAAGCGCAACATTATAGGCACCTACCGGCAGAAATATTAATCGGTGCATATGCCAAGTTTGCCAACAAATGTAAATCAATATTTACATAGCGTAATAGTTGTAAATGTATCTGTCTCATGTGTCTCGCAAAATCACATCTGTCCTGCAACAGATCAATAGCCAGGTGGTCACCCTAAGTCATGTATTATCATGTTTCAGAGACATGGCTCTCGAAAGTGTGGGTCAAACAACAATTTTACAAAAGAAAACTTGTAAATTGACATTTTTTCGACTTTAATTTGTCCTTTTTTAATTTTGGTTTATAAAGATGCAAAACGTAATAAACAAAAATCTGAAAATAAGTCAATATTTATTTTGTGCACATGAAATTTGTGTATTCGGTTTTAATTTAAATTTTGGTATTCACCATAGCATTTAAAAATACAACAACCGTTCCTTTTTTGTTTTTCTTGACGTGGTTAAAAAACGAAAAAGGAATGGACGCAAAAGTACACGGACCAGGTATCATTCGTTCATTTGTTTTTGCTTTCACATAGGAAAATGAAAAAACAAGAAAACAACTCCTTTTTTCGTTTTTTCGTTTTTTTATAAAAACGAAAAAACGAAATTATGACTTGTTTTTTGGTTTTCCCGTTCTTGCACGGAAATCAGAAAAAACACTTGATATTTCGATTGGGTCCTGTGGGTGGTGCTAAATCTGATTGGTCATTGTTTTTCAAAATAAGAGTTTTCCCAACACTGTATTTTTTTAGCCTGTAAAATAATAGTCTATATATGCATGCTATTTGTCACCCAATTATTTGGCTTCACTGACTGAAAAAATCTATTGAAATAGCCTAAATGTAAACACGTTCACGCATTGACAGTTGTCATCATACAAATTTAAATAATACATTTATTCTTTGTTTCAGATGTTTTTATTAACTTAAATTCTTATGAATAATATATTTTTTTATAATGTCTATTTGTTATTTAAGGCCTGTATGCACATACAGGATTTAGGGGGCTGGAGGTTTGAGTTTATGTTTGGGCCCTACTTACGCTACAAACATCAGAGATATATGATGTATGGAGTAGCACAAATTACACAAAAATTTAAATATGCTTTAAGGTTCCTAGAACAAGTAATATGCAACATGCTTTTAGTCAAAGTATAGCGGTAGGCTAATATTAGGCTACATCGTCATTATAATACAATATAATGCAGGATGAGAGAAGACCAAAACCAAGAGAAAACTGTATTTTTAAATTCATTGTTATAGCTATCTGTCCTCTTATGTCAGATTCTTAAATTTAGTCTACAAATTCAATCAGAATGCAAAGACACGGTGTATGGCTATTATGACCAAATAAAAGGAAGACGGTATCCATAAAATCAATTTTTGGATTGACACAGGCTGTTTAGACATGGCATGTGGATTTACACAGCAAATTATAATTGCATAAATTATGTTAAGAGATTAATGTTTTTAATGTTAAAAATTTAATGTAGAAATATGAAATGATTGAAAAACTATCATATTTTTAACTATGAAACTAACATCGCCAGTAGGTGGCGGTAAGCCTCTAACTTAATGAGAGAGTTGAATCTTTTATTCAAAGGAGTCGTTCAAAAATCCTAAATCGTTTAACCTAGCAAACGACTCTGGGTAGGCTACTTGAATCATTTACTCGTCTGATTCTGTCAAAAATGCAGATATTTTGAGGATCAAAACGCGTTGCTCGGAGACGCAGCGGTTGTTTGTTCTGTTTTCTTGGACGGAGCAAAAACATGTAGCCTATCTATAAAAGTTACTCAGTAACTTTATTGAACTGTTGTATAAATGTCACATTTGCGATTGTGCAGATGTTCCTAAAAACAGCACTCTTGCTAGTGTGATAACTCGCATATCATAGGCTCGTGTTAGCTAAATAAATAAAACGGGAACTCGTTAGGCCTAAATGTGTTTTTTTTTTTTCTTCTTC
This sequence comes from Ancherythroculter nigrocauda, assembly GCA_036281575.1. Classification (NCBI taxonomy): domain Eukaryota; kingdom Metazoa; phylum Chordata; class Actinopteri; order Cypriniformes; family Xenocyprididae; genus Ancherythroculter; species Ancherythroculter nigrocauda. The sequence continues at coordinate 35,914,814 of VTFQ01000003.1, read as the reverse complement.
TTTTTTTTTTCATTTTGATGTGTGCCTATTCCTATTGTGATGGCAGTGGAGAGAGCGCTGAAAACTCCCGAGAGCACATAATTTAGTGAACAAATTTATAGAAATGATCATTCTCTGTAAAGCAATGAGACGTGAACATATGAGAATGTATCAAGATTTTTCTAAATGTGCGCTCTTTTGGACTAAGCCTAATTGAAGCGGTTTAAAGTAGCCGATCGCAATAGAGTTGATGCGGATCAGCACGCGTGTTATTCTTTGAGAAATAAAGATAAATATCAGGTTGCGCCGTTTGATTATAGAAACTCTAAGCGCTCTAAGCGGTAAGCGCTCAATGGTGTAGTGTAAGCGCTCAAGTCACAACTTTGGGCTGATTATAGCCCTCGCTCGCACATGGCCAGACAGTGGAAATTCGGCTAATAATTCCTGGATATCTGGCATACGTTAGCCTTATTGATCTGAGCTTATACATCTTGAATTCGACCAAGTACTAAAAAACATCATTGCTGGATTATTTTGACTATAATAAATAAGCAGATGAAACATAGTAACCTATACCGTTTATCACAGATTACTTTGCGCCAAATTTACCAAGGACATTTGTTTAGAAACCATTTAAAAATGTATACATTCACATAAAGTAACACCTGTTTGGGTCAAAAGTGAGAGATTTTTTCTGTCACTTTGGAAAAAGAGAGAGACTCAGAGAAATTTTTCGCGTAGTAGGCGTGAAAAAAGCAGGGTAATATTTGAAACATAGCCTATTAAAAATAATAAAATGATCTATGGAAAGGAGTGGCATGTCTTTTTGGTACATGATAAAGTATCTGCATTCAGGAAAAAGTTGGACCTGTGTTGGGCCAGGGAGGCGCGGGCGCGAACACTTGCATTTTCCTATCAACAGTGGAAACAACTTAAAATACTCTATAACTTCTGGTCATACAGAAAATAATAATACATTATTTGCAACTACATTTATTTGTGTAAACTCAACAAGAAAACGTTGTGCTTTTGTAAAATAAAAGGCGCGGTTTCATGATCTCCGTGAACTGGAGCGCGAGAACTGAAACAAAATAGCCTATGTAGGCTAAAGCTTGAAATGTCCACTTTACAACGAACAAATTCGAATCGAAATCTAATACCTTCTGATTAAGTAATCCGTATTTTTCTCTAAGGGCGCATCCGCTTAACGTTAGCGCTATCCAAGGGAGGTAACAGAAGGAGTTAGCACTTTGGAACTATCATTTAATATAGATGGCCTGCCCATTTTTAAAAGCAGCAGGGCACATCTTTGGCCCATCCTCTGTGCCGTTCACCTGACACCCATCAGTGTCTTCCCTGTAACACTGACACTTGGACCCACCAAACCAGCAAACCTGGATTTTACAGAAGAAGCCATAAAGGACATTCAGGAACTGCTTGAAAATGGTTTGGATGGAAAAGATATAAAAATCAGATGTGTTGTGTGTGACGCACCCGCAAGAGCCATGGTAAAAAAGATCAAGCAGTATTCTGGGTATTATGGGTGCGACAAATGCACACAGAAGGGCACATGGGTTTCTGGTCGAGTGACTTACCCAGAGGTGGACAACCTCACTCTACGCACCAATGCCACATACCGTGCTGAAATGACAAGACGTCAGGAGAATGAAGACATTCCAATGTCTCCATTTTTGAACCTCCCACTGGACATGGTAGAGCAATTTCCAATTGACTACATGCACCAAGCCTGCCTGGGTGTAATGAAAAAGCTCATCACAGAGTGGGTTAGAGGAGACAGAAAGGTGAGAATGTCTGCTGGTCAAATAAATGAAGTGACTCAAAGGCTGCTGTCACTTAGGGAGGTCATTCCAAGCTGTTTTGCCCGAAAACCAAGGAACCTAGAAGACATCGACAGGTGGAAGGCAACAGAACTGCGTCAGTTTGCTGTATACACTGGCAAGATCGTGCTGAAGGGAATTCTGGCAGACCAGTTGTATGAACATTTCATGGCGTTCAGTGTTGCCTTGGGTCTTCTGCTCTGCCCTACTCTGGCAGTGGACCACAACAGCTACTGTAAAGAGCTGATGACATACTTTGTTGGAGAAACAAAAGAACTCTATGGAAGTCACTTCATGGTGTACAATATACATTCAATGGTACATCTACCGGAACAGGCAATGGCTTTTGGCAGTCTTGATGCGTGCAGCGCATTCCCATTTGAGAACTATCTTGGGAAACTGAAACGTCTCGTAAGATCAGGAAAGCAGCCACTTACTCAAGTGGTCAAACAGCTGGGGGAAACGTCAAATTCCCCACTGTCTGTGGATACTTCCAAGTCCAAAATCAAAAGGCCTAACAATGCCTTCATTCTTGCTGAAGGACATTGTTGCGAGGCCATCGAAGAGAGAGAAGAATTGGATGATTCAGGTTCCCAGATGCTGTTGTGCAAACTTTTTGAAAAAACTGAACCACTTTTCAGAGATCCGTGTGACTCAAGAATACTTGGCTGTTTTAAAGTGCAATCAAGACATTCAGTTAAGAAGCTCATTCCAGAATGGCAGCTGACAAGAAATGCCATAATGGTAGAAAAGAGACAAGAGATGATTTTCTTAGCAATCCTGCATGAGCACTGATCACACAATCTCTCTCTCTCTCTCTCTCTCTCTCTCTCTCTCTCTCTCTCTCTCTCTCTCTCACTCACTCACTCTCTCTCTCTCTCTCTCTCTCTCTCTCTCTCACACACACACACACACACACACATTCTGGTTTATACTGCTGGCCCCACTAAGATAGTAAAGTCAGGAATTTACAACGTTGTGGTGAAAAGAACACACACAGACACACACACACTGCACTAGACTGCCAATGTTGAGATCTCCAGTTACAGGACATTCAGAGAAATCAAGGACAAGAAACAGTGAAGGTCATTAAATTTATAATGTTATAATACGCAAATACGCAATAATAAGTTGTTGAATAACTGTAATGCAATATCTTTATCTTTACATTTATTTATATATATATATATATAATGTGTGTGTGTGTGTGTGTGTGTGTGTGTGTGTGTTTAATTTAATCTCAACAGATGGACACAAAAAAATATGCAGTGGTGGAATTTACAGAGGACAGTGCAGTGGAACTAGTCCCAACCTCGTGGTTGGAAGAGACCAAAGAGGTATGTTTTTGGTTTCAATAAGCTTTCGCAATCATTTACAGTATAAATGTCTGTTCAAGAATGGTAAAGCAACCCCTTTTTTTCTTTCAGGGAACGTTCTGTTACTGGACATTTGGAAACATAAGGCAGCTTGTAAAAAACTGCACAATGCCAGACAAAGGAAAGTGGAGGCGGTGTCTAATAAAAAAAATCTGGCTAAGAACAGGTAATTTAATAGTTTTTGCATTATTTAAATTAATCTACAGTATCTTCAGTACAGTGAGGATTGTTAAAATCATATCTAATTATCAAGAAAATTGCTTTAAAAAAAAGAAAAAAACTATACTTTACACCAACAACATATTTTCCAGACTCATACACCAAAGGTGTCCAGAAAAGCCGGCGTGTTGTGGAGACCTCAAATATTGAAACAGAGGAAAGCTCCACAACGAAAAAAAAGAGGGCACACAAAAAGCCAACAAGATATCTGTCTGAAACAGATTCCTCCTCAGATGGTAAGTATTCAATAATGTTTTTGAGGATGAATTTTGTCCATGTTCTAAGCAGGGTCTAATCGTAATGTAAGATTATTTAAAAAAAATTCAGCAAAAAAAAAAAAATGATAAACTTTGACAAAAAGTAATTTTTATTCTTATAATTGTGATTTCATAATATTTAGATATGAATCCAACTAAAAAAAAACTTGTGAAAAGATATATTTCAGTTAGTCAAATAGCACAAATCAAAAGGTGGAGCTCTGCAGCCATTTACTGGTGAAAGATTTTTTTTTACTTTTAAAACTGCATTTTCCAAAAGATGGGCAAAAATCTTACACTAAACCATGTCAAATTATCCATGTTATCCACTTGAATGAAAGTTAGAAATGTGGGTCTTTTATAAAGTGATTTAAAGAGAGACCCTGAATGTACCCCAAACAAAGATCGCACAAGGGTTAAGAAAAAATATATATATTTATCTCAAACATTATGGAGTGCACGATGTGTCATAATTGTTTTATTAATTTCAGTTCTATTTGTGAACTCTGTTTTTAATTTTAGATGATAGCAGAGTTTTCCCAACTGAGAATAAAACCCTTTCAAAACCTCTTCCACCCAAATGTAAGTTGTTAAACATGTAACATGATTAACACATAACTTTTAACCAACCTATTAGATGCCTTTTCCTTTTTATTTTATATTCACAGATAAGCCATTCTCCAATTTTCAGCCTCTGGACAATGGTTTGTAGAATATACAAATATATTTTTAAGTATAAAGACATAATTAAAAAAAATATTTCTCTCTCTGCCTTCTCACTGGCAACAGATACATTTTGACTTGTCTCTCTTTTTTATGTATACTTATCCCTTCAACTTATGAATGCTAAGTCTGTTTGGATTTTATTTTTGCAGCAGAAGCATCACCGCCAGCATCCCGGCTATCGTGTATGGCACAACCCCTTCAAGGTATTTTACAAAATTTCATTATATTATTATATTATTGTATTAACCATTCTAGATAGAGTGATTTACTTCTAAACTTTGAAAAGTAAATTCTAATGTAATGCCACAGCTGCCTCACAGCTCCTCTTAGAAGAGCCCCAGTGTTCTTCAGAAGCAGCAACAAAGAGTAAGTCACGTTTTTGATTTTTCACACTATACTGTATTTTCAAGTACCAATCTGCAATATTGCTTCACAGACTATCGCACAAAAGTCTTGCAAAAACTGCAAGACATTGCAGAAACCCAGCAAGACATCTTAGCGATGCAAAGAAGCATACTGGCTGCTGTTGCTGGGACGGTGACAGTGACTGAGGAAGGGGGGGACATCCTGGAAAATGGACCGTGCCAGACTGTGGATGAGCTGAATACGCTAAACACAGAACTGGGAAATAAGGACAAAAGGACCAAGCTGGTAATACATAAGTCACTTAAATGTACAACTATCTTTCGTAAGGTTGGTTAGGACCACTCTTAGCTGTACCTTATCACTGTTGACAGTCAATACAAATATAATTCTGAAGCTGTAATACACCCAGTGTTAGATTAGAATTATGGCAAAAAATAAACTGCAAATATTCACTGCTAAATTCATATATATAACGGCTCCTGATTTTTTTCTCTGTGATTAGAAAAAACACGCTTCAACTGATGCCTTTGTTTGCTTCAATTATAATGTCTGCTTCTTAAGAATTATTCCCATGGTGCGGAATGTACCAAGTATTGCCTTCTTTTGGTGTGGCATCTGCATCTTTGGCATCACCAACTTTAAAGACACTGTTCATAAATCTCAAATAGTCCTCTCTGTACTTAGGACTTTTCTCCAGTAATTGAGGAAGCTCTCTGAAAGGTAAGGGCATTTCCACATGTCCTTCTTTGTTGTGTTGAACCCTTTCATCCAACTGTTGAAGAAATTGAAGCAATTTTTGGTTTTCTTCACAATCGTCCAAAACTTCTAGACCTACTACATGAGGCATTGAATTTTTGCAGGAGATGAGGAAATCACTAAACTCCCTTAACTTCTGTGATTCCTTAGGTCTGATTTTTGGCCAATTACTCAGCTTTGCCCTAAATGCTCTTTCAACTACAAAAGGGTGTCCATAGCGTTTGATCAGGGCATCCCAAGCTTGAGTGTATGAATCCTCATCACTCCTATAAAAGGTTCCCTCTAGTACACTAAGTGCATCTCCACTTATGTACCTTTTAAGATAGAACAGCCTCTGCGCTGGGGTTGTGTAGTTCGTTTCAATCAAAGCTTTAAAGCAAGTGCGCCATTCAGTGAACTTGAGTGGATCACCTGTAAACGTGAATGGCTCTGGAGCTGGAAGTTTGGTCATCATCAGGGATTCTTTTAATGCCTTCACTAACAAGACCTCATCTACTTTCGTCCCCAGCTCCTTTTCAGACCAAGGTTGAGCTAAAGTTTCTTGGGAAACCTTGATGCATGAAGGGTTATTGTGTTGCAGAGGGTGCTGACATGGAGGCAATGTGCTTCTCTCTTTAGTATCTCCTATTTCAGCGTTCAATCTTGATTCCACTTCTGCATACACAAAGTATTCAGCTTCCATGACTTCAAGATCCCTTTGCTCCTCCAGCATTTTTAACCTCTCTTGTTGGGCTAGCACCTCTTTTCTTTAAGCTGAGATTTCTTTTTCTCTCTTCAGTTCAGCACGTTTCGCAGCTAAGCGTGCCGCTGCTTCCGCTCTTTTTACTGACATATGGCTTCCCTGCTGACTATCTCGTTCAGCTCTCGAAACAGTTGATCCATAAACTGACCTGGCGTCATCTCTTTGAAGTAGCTGGAGGAGTGTTTCTTTTACAGCCTCCGCATCAAACACTTTAGTACCAACTTGTGCGCAGCCTCTTTTCAGTGCAGTTATTTCACTAGTAACCGAAGCGCAGCTATCCATTCTCCTTCTTATATCTTGAGATGGGACGTTCAATGCACGAATGCTCTCATATAACTCTGCTTCACGTTTTTCTGCAGTTACCATCATGTTGTCTAACTCGGTTTTAGAGCACTCTTCTTTCAGTTTAGATCTGATAAACTGAGCTTCAGCTTTAAAGTTTAAGTATGTGAACATAAACTTCCGTTCTCTTTTAACTAACTCGTCACGTCTCAACTCAAGCATTTTTTCTGTTGGACGCCTTTCTCTTTCTGATCACCTAACTTCTTGCTCAACTCATGATGATGATTCCTGGAGTCTCTTTTAACTTCCAGATCTGCATTAACTTCAGCTAAGCATTCTTCACATTTTTGTCTGTCTGAGACATCAATTTCAGTTTCTAATTTCTCCTCTAATTGTGCCTTTTCATCTTCAAGAGCTTTAATCACTTGGTCTAATCACTTGATTCTAATCACTTGGTCACTTGGTCTTTAAACCACACTATTATTCAGCTTTAAACACTAATAGCAAGCTGTAATACCACAAGAAAATGCTCAATGGCAATTATTAAACAAGTTACACACTTCTATAAACTAAGCAAATATTTGTTTCAACCATTTGCATACAATTTCAACTATAAAAAAAAATGTTAAGGCAGCATAAACCAAGAAATTAAATTTCAAGCTGAAAAGATACAGTCTGACCTGTGAACCCAAAGGTAGCAACTCTTATTGACAACCGAATTGTCATAAAACTTTGCAACGTTGTCGCCTTGTGGCTATCTCGTCACTGCAGCAATAACTTCTTGCGTTGCTCTTCTGCACGGCAAGGAATGCAGTCACGATAAACAATGGAGTTTCAATGCGACGAAATCGCGTTGCTCCCTGAATCTTCTCCATCACCAATGGCTGCAGTTTTCCAGCGGGGTCGATTGGATGCTCTTCACGTCGAAGTCTGACAACGATCTTTCTTTTTCCACGATGAAATCTGGCACTCTTCCAGGGAATGTGAATACACGTTTTTTCACTATAACGACTCCTGAATTTTTTCTCCGTGACTAAAAAAAACACGGTTCAACTGATGCCTATGATTGCTTCAATTTTAATGTCTTCTTCTTAGGAGTAGAGACAGTCGACATCACCCATCAAATGAACACCGTGAAAAAACTGAAAATAAATACAAATTACAATCAAATTTGTGAAGTGAATTTTGCCATGACGTCGTTCAATTAAGCCCATAGCTTATTAAACATAATACACACAATAGCTACCTTAAATTATGAACAAAATATAAGCAAACATACCGTGTGCCTTTCAATAAGGATCCAGGAGACATTATGAGACATCTTCTTATCAAATTCTCAATCTTTGTGTCAGATCAGATCACCTCTCAATTCGTGTCATCACCTCATGTTTTCCGTTGCTCACGCAGCAAAAAAAGTCACATATCAAACGCTAGTCATGTACTCCACTAGATGTCACTATTGCTAGCTATCATGCAAATAAAATATACAATACCCAAACAAGTATTCAATTATTTATAACAACATTTATAACAAAAATAAACTTTCAAGTGACCAAAATATTCAGCGAGAAAATGCTCTTTATCTGCGACATCTACAGTGCTTTAGCGCTGATCCAGAGCCAGACGCGCGCTCCGCGCTTGACATGTATCACAACTATTCGGTGTTTTTAAGTTATAGTTAAATGGTTGGTGAATATTTTGAATTAAACATGAAAAAAACGATATAAACGCGATACCTACATGTCTGTCAGCTGCATGACTCGTCTCAAAGGAATTAAAACTGTTCAAAAATAACGGCCTTAAAGGTGCCCTAGATTGTTTTTTTACAAGATGTAATATAAGTCCTAGGTGTCCCCTGAATGTGTCTGTGAAGTTTCAGCTCAAAATACCCCATAGATTTTTTTTTTATTTTTTTTTTTAACTGCCTATTTTGGGGCATCATTAACTATGCACTGATTTTTTCAGCACGGCCCCTTTAAGAGATGCGCTTCCTCTGCCACACGAGCTGTCGACTATATTACAGCGCATTTACAAAGTTCACACAGCTAATATAACCCTCAAATGGATCTTTACAAGATGTTCGTCATGCATGCTGTATGCATGCTTCGAATTATGTGAGTAAAGTATTTATTTAGATGGTTACGTTTGATTCTGTGTGAGTTTGAGGCTATATGCTCTGTGGCTAAAGCTAACATTACACACTGTTGGAGAGATTTATAAAGAATGAAGTTGTGTTTATGCATTATACAGACTGCAAGTGTTTAAAAATGAAAATAGCGACGGCTCTTGTCTCCGTAAATACAGTAAGAAACGATGGTAACTTTAACCACATTTAACAGTACATTAGCAACATGCTAATGAAACATTTAGAAAGACAATTTACAAATATCATGATATCATGGATCATGTCAGTTATTATTGCTCCATCTGCCATTTTTCGCTGCTGTTCTTGCTTGCTTACCTTGTCTGTGCACAGATCCAGCCGTTAATACTGCCTTTCCTTGTCTAATGCGTCGAATGGGCTGGCATTATGCAAATATTGGGGTCATACATATTATTATGTTATGTAACAGTCGGTGTTATGTTGAGATCCGAGTGTTTTCCGGAAGTCTTTTAAACAAATGAGATTTACATAAGAAGGAGGAAACAATGGGGTTTGAAACTCAATGTATGTCTTTTCCATGTACTGAACTCTTGTTATTCAACTATGCCAAGGTAAATTCAAATTCTGATTCGAGGGCACCTTTAAACTCAGGCTGATGGGGGCTCCGCGCCCCCAGAATATAGATAAATTACATTATAGATTTAGTTTGCAATTTGGATTACATTTATAACATCCCATGAGTCCCGATAAATGCAATTTCTACTTCTGAAGTGCTTCTTTTTATAAAGAACACGTATTTCTCACATAATGCAGTGAAGCAGCCCCTGTATAGAGTTAATTATCGATTCTCGAGCCATCGATATCAACCAATTCAGCACCAGCGCCGTGGACAGCACCTAACGTCGCAATTAAGAAGATATACCTTAAGCAACCTCCTAAGGAACAGTTCGGGGAACACGCCTGGAAACGGTAGCCTATATTCAGTTAAGGTCTACCTTTAGAGTCTTCGTAGCGCGCTAAGAAACAACGTTATCGGGAAATCCAGCCCTGATCTCCAGCTTAACTAGCATAGTAGCCTACGGATGCAAACGTTGGTTAATGATGTCACGCAGGTGGTGAAATAACTTATTTAAATTAATCTGGGCTGGGTTTCCCAATAACGATGTATCTTAGCTCTTAAGAGCGCTTTCTACGTGCGAGGTTACGAACGCTCGCTGCAATTCCACGTGCGTTTCCCAAAAATGCCCTTAACATGAACGCGCGAGAACGCGCTCTACGTGCTACTTAAGAGTCGCTGTCCGTTTCTCAAGTGCTGAATATTACCTTATAAAATCGTATCCTTTAACGTTTAACCTAATAATCGTCACCTGATGTGGTTTAGAATAAATAAATAAATAAAGATACCTTTCAAAAAGATTAAATTAATGTTCTTCTGGAGGAGGTAGAGCTAAACAAAGATGTAATTTTCAGACGATTTCTTTAAGCTATATATATATATATATATATATATATATATATATATATATATATATATATATAAGACTTCAGATGCAAAAGCCTCTAAGTGCCGTCTGAAATTTTCTTCTAAAATTAGCATTTTTATCAAGGGTTCAGTAATTTCACTTTAATGGCAATTAATAGGTCATTTTCTTTTCCATTAATGTGAAATAACTGAACATAAACATACAAGCTTGATAAAACTGTTCATTTTATAAGACAATTTCAGATGGCACTTAGAGGCTTTTGCATCTGAAGTCTTATATATATATATATATATATATATATATATATACACACACACACACACACACACACACACACACACAGTCAAACCACAATTTATTCAGACACCTTGAACATTTCATTCATTATTACAGATTATTCACTATAGTTTTTTTTTTTTAATGGTAGTAAAATATGACAAGATCTCAAATAACACTTCAGCAAAACATGGTCAGGTCAAAGTGTCAAAATAATTTTTGTTTCCAGATTTGTATCAATTTTACTGGTAGTCCACTGTATGAAGAATTTTTGGGCATAATATGTCACAGTTTACTTTATTTTGTCATTCTCACTTACATAAATTAACTATAGTGTCTATATTTAACTTAAATTAATTATAGTTTATATATATATATATATATATATATATATATATATATATATATATGTATGTATGTATGTATGTGTGTGTGTGTGTGTGTGTGTGTGTGTGTGTGTGAAATCAATCAAACTGTGATTCAGTGTTTTTGAAGTTAATATCTAAACTTGTTTATGTTTTAAAATTTAGTTTATAGTTGAAAAAAGTCAGTCACTTCAGAAACACTTGGAAGAACTCCTATAGTATTTCATAGAGCTTTAGGCCTTGGGTGGTAGGCCTATATAAAGCCTATATAAAGGGTATATAGGGTGACAGTAGTACAAATTATGTACTTCATCTAGCCAATTTCTACAGGTGTACAGACAAATTTTTTATTGCAGACATGTTTTATCTGCACTATTTATGACATCATGTGTATTTTTATTTTTTTTATTTTCTTCCCTTTTCTTTTCATATTAAACAACAAAGAGGATTTAAGAGGAATACAGTCAAAACTTTAGCTATGTTATACACATTGCACTTGAATAAAGGTGTAATCTGCCGGTTGTCCTGTAGGTGACCTCATAACTCTGTCTTCTTACGATGCACTTAGGGCTTTACGATTGCTCCAGAGCACTCGTAGATCTACGATCATTTTCAAGTGCAACTTAAGTTACGATGCTTTTGGGAAACAGACCTTAATATTAAGATCACTCGTACGATCGTTTTTACGATCAACTTAGGCTTACGATGCTTTTGGGAAACGCAGCCCTGTTTGAGATACAGATTTTTGCTGTATTTTTGCAGATTTTTGCTGCAAATAACGGACATGGCATCTGATGACTAATTCCTCAGTTATCTTATTGATTTTACATTTTTGCTCTTAGTAAACCTGTGCATGTCTGCCTTGTGACGGAAACAAGTTGCGCGAAAGCCTTAAAATGAAATGTATTGATTTGTTTAGTTACAAACCCTAAACAGAAGTTATTTGTTAAGTTTAAAAGCAATTAATTAAAAACTATAATTACGATAAAGACATTTCAAAATAAAATATATTTGAACAGGTGTTGTTGCAAAGTACAGTAAATCTTAACAATGGAGATGAACGCGCTTCTGTCTCTCTTTCCCTTCCTCATTAAAAAACTTTCAACACATCGGCCATGGATTCAACAGTTTCCATTCATTCAAACAAACAAAACACTCTTTCAGCTGCTATCATAATGGCAAAATTCTAAATAACAGTGTTGTTTAATTATGATTTTTTGTTTGTTTTCTAACAGATGAACTACCTTCGATCGCTTGGAGGAACAAATTCAGGGGCAGCCGTGCGCAAAATGTTGCGCAAGGTTGCATCAAACAACGTCTTGAGTGCCTACAGTTTAAAAGGGAAAAAAGGGAAACTAGCCTTCAAAGACTTAATTATCTGTGATATAATTATAGGCAAGTTTTTTTTCCACAACTACTATCAATCATTGTTTTGTATTTTGCACTTTGAAATAAAATAAATATTGTTATGGTACCATATCTCAAATCTAACACCAATTTTCGCATAAATCAACCTTCTATGTTATTCTTTCTTCTAGGAGCAACGCAAAAGCTTTTTAGGTCTTTAAAGGCAGCTGACGTGGAAGACCTTATTTCAATGGTGCTAAAATTTGCCCCACACAGGCATTTAAAATGGTAAGCAATAATGCTAATTTTGTTTTGAGATTATCAATTATCAATGCTATGTCAGTAAGAGTTGGTGGTAGCCTACACCATTGTTTTGTCATTAATAGGCTCTTTTTTATTACTCAGTATGACTCTGACATTCAGTTTATATCATGGCATGACTCATCAATTCTATCGATTTATGACCTAAAAACTAGGCTATTTCTAAATATTCGCATATATAATAAATCTTAAACAAGTAATGAAAAATTAGAGACTCGTTTTTCTCAAATGGATCCACACAGTTATTAATAATTAACCCAAACACTGTATCGCGACTTCTGGAACAGTCTTCCTTGCTTTGTCATGCGTATATTTCTCATGCGCCATCACATCCAGCACATCTATGGCCACTAGCCTATTGCGCTTTTGCGCTACATTTGTAACAATTATAGTTAACTAACAAAAACTAAAACTATTAAAAACATTTATGCTAATCGAAATAAACCTGAAATATAATAAAATATAAATAATAGTTGAAAAACCTAAACTAAACGAAAATGAGAAATGTTGCCTTGTCAATATCCTTTCGTTTTTTCCCCCTGACTTTCAACCGACGCGATCATTATCCTTTCACCTTTCATTAACCGACAAGATTATGCTAAATTATAATTAAACAAAATTAGAATGAAGACAAAAAATCCAGGGGTTTAGTTTTAGCCTACAATACAGGCACAAATAGCAGAATAAACAACAGAACACGAGGATTCATATTCATCATCATCATCATCACGCACCGGCAGCGCTTCTCGGAGAAAAAAATAGGGTAAAATCATATAAAAGGAATAAACAGCCTATGCCTATACGCGAAATATATTTCACTTAAACGATTAACAGATTAAAAAAAAAATGAAAGAAAAAACTGCGACAAGTAATAGACTATATGCTGAGTTTCGGTTCATTTTTGAGAAGCTCAAAGGAAAAGGAGACGGCCGAAAATTACTTTTGTTTTCTTTATTTTACAAGCAATGTTTTGTTTTTATTGTGAGTGTACAAAAATAATAAGCCTAACCCTTCACAGATTCGAATGAATGATGTTACTCTTATGACCATAAACTTCTAAGTATTTTAAGTTTTTTCCGCTTTTATAAGAAAATTCAAGTGATAGCGCCGGCGCCTCACGGGCACGCACAACATAAGAATTTTTAGTAACTTGACATTGCAGCCTGTTCATTGTCAAAATAAAATACAGTCAACTATATAAAAAGTTACACTCCTCATTTTAAATAGTCTGTGTACAATCACAGAGTTTAAATAATAGTTTAGCATCCAAATACATCGTGATATAACATTTGGATTTGTGCCAAATGAGAGAGGTAGGTTAACGCCGGTTTCTGTTTCAAGTTTTAAATGAATTCATTTTGGCTTGACGTTTATATATTAGATTTTTCATTCTTGTTCTGTTCTGAATAATACTATTAAGTTTTAAAGATTTGTTGTAGTGTGAGGGGAAATAAAATAGCCTATGTAGTACACTGTAAAAAATGACCGTGATTTTAACAGTAAAAGACTGTAAAAATGCTGCGGTGAAAAACTGTTGATTGGTTTACAGAAAGTTTCCGTACTATATACGGTGAATAACTGTAATAGATCTAATGGTACATTTAATGTAATTTTACGGTAAAATACTGTTAAATTCACAGTTTTTGGAAGTGAAAAATAACAATTCATTGTAAAATTTACAGTGAAAAAACGTAAATTGACATTCCCACAATTCCCTGCGTGATACTTCACATTTGATATATTTTCGTTGAAATAACTCTGTTTCTTCTTAGTTTTTCTCATTTTTTTCTAATCAGTTATGTACATTAGGGTTTTATGTTACATCTAATGTTGTTAAATTAATGTTTATTGCATTTTTAAAATTTCATGCATGTTACCATGATGGTGTTTAGTGTGTGTGTGAATGACACTGTGTGCACCTTCTATATATTAGTATTGTGCTTCTCAGCTTGTGGAAAAGCTGCTTGTGATGAACTTTGATTCATCATGTGACTCTTATCACCACTGTGTTTGGTGACTGTCAGTGTATTATAAAGGTACAAAACAGATATTAGTACTTCATTAGGTTGGTAAATTAACATTATATCAGTTAATGAAATACGTTATTTTACCGTAAATTTAACAGATTTAAAATGTAAAATTCACATGTAACTCCGTAAGTATGTTTACGGTTTGATGTCATTTTTACAGTATTGTTCTGGTAACCACAGCTGCCGGTATTTTTCCGTAGAAACAACGGGATTTTTTTTACAGTGTATCATATATCAGTATGTATTTTTACAATGCATATCATAATATCAGCGCATAACAATCAGTCCACAAGACATCGGCAAAACTGCAATGACATAACTATTACTCAACAGCACAGTGAAATGTTTATAATTTGACTCATGTCCTTTTCGTGTATTTGTTTTTGATTTGCAGATGATGGGGAATTGAAGATGTGTGGTGAAATATTTTTTTCATATTTCATTATATGATGTGTAAATATGTTGTTTAAATTAAAATGTGGCTTTCTCATGATGTATTTGATAATAATTAGTATACGATAATATAGCCCATTTATTAAATTATTATAACTCTAAGTTTTATTATATTCATGTTTATGATTATTACGTTCAATTTTGTATTTGTTGTTTAAAATATGTTCATGGTTTATGTATATAGATTATAGAGATTGTTTCTGTAAATACAAATTATATTTCTTTTAATAATATTACTATTCATGGTTCTTACGATTCTTATGTTTTCTGAACAATAAGCAACGACTATAGTTTCTCGTGATATATTTGATAATAATTAGCATATGATATATGACCTGTTTACATTTATTAAATTATTATAATCTCTTAAAGTTTTAGAATTTTCATGTTCATGATTATTACGTTCAATTTTGTATTTGTTGTTTAAAATATGTTCATGGTTTATGTATATAGATTATAGAGATTGTTTCTGTAAATACAAATTATATTTCTTTTAATAATATTACTATTCATGGTTCTTACAATTCTTATGTTTTCTGAACAATAAGCAATTACTATAGTTTCTCATATTTGATCAAAATTATTTTAATAATATTACTATTCATGGTTCAAACAATTATTATGTTTTCTGGACAATAAGCAATGACTATAGTTTCTCATATTCGATAATAATTATTTTAATAATATTATTTATGGTTCAAACAATTCTTATGTTTTCTGAACAATAAGCAATGACTATAGTTTCTCGTGATATATTTGATAATAATTAGCATATGATATATGAACTGTTTACA
The DNA here is from genome assembly GCA_036281575.1 of Ancherythroculter nigrocauda. NCBI lineage: Eukaryota > Metazoa > Chordata > Actinopteri > Cypriniformes > Xenocyprididae > Ancherythroculter > Ancherythroculter nigrocauda. The sequence goes on along the minus strand of VTFQ01000003.1, from coordinate 35,899,099 downwards.
TTTATTAAATTATTATGATCTCTTAAAGTTTTAGAATTTTCATGTTCATGGTTATTAATATGTTTTCAATGGAATTGTATGATATGTGTTGTTTAAAAAAATATGTATATGACTTATTTATAGATTGTTTCTGTAAATGAAATTTATTGTAATAATATATTCGTATGATTCTTTTATTTTTGAGCAATAAACTAAGTAGACTATTTTTTGTAGACTGTGTTATTTGAATATCTGGATGTATAGGTTAGGGGAACGTTCTGAGAACGTTCTGGGAACCTTCTAAGAACGTTCCCGGAACGTTCCCCGAACGTTCCCGGAACGTTGCGGGAACCTTCCGGGAACGTTCCGGGAACGTTCCCCTAACCTAAAGGGAACGTTCTATTTACATAAAGAAAACTTTCCTGGAGAACCAACAGGGAACGTTAGAATCTTTGTTCTGGGAACGTTCCGGGAACGTTCTGGGAACCAGAAACGAACGTTCCCGGAACGTTCTGGGAACCAAAAATTGTTAGCTGGGACAGCGGAGATAGAGATGTTTTTAGCCGACCCTGATTTAGAAAACAATAGTTTATTAATAAACAATCAAATTAAAATGCCTCGTTATTTTTTCAGACACATTTATTATCATTAGCCTATTAACTCATCTATAAATCACCTTTCTGTAGGCTGTGGTTCCAGAGACATACAGTATCCTAGCCTATGGCTCTTCTCATTCAGCACTGCGGGAAAAATATCATTTCCATGTTATAATTTGGCCTTAGAACACCAGTAAAATCTAATTTTTTTTCCATATTAATTTGTGAATATTTTAAATGTTTAATAAAGGGGCAAAAAGTCATAAACAAAAATCTGAAAAATCGTCGATAGGCCTATTTATTTTTTGTGCAGCATTTGGTGTAGTTCAAATTTAAATGGTGTTCAACTTTGCGTTTTAAAAATAGGCCTACAACAACCGTTCATTTTTCGTTTTGCAAATACGGGTTTAAAAAACAAAATCGAATGGACACAAAAGTACACCGTTTAGACAGAATACGAGACAGAGTTCTTTATTAAATTCATAAAAGAAACAATAATTACAGGAATACTGGATTCTAACCTCAAAGAAATGCCACAACCAAGACCTCGGAGCAGAAATGAGGGAGAAACACCCAGAAACTTTATAAAAAATATATTATTCATAAGAATTTAAGTTAATAAAAACATCTAAAACAAAGAATAAATGTATTATTTAAATTTGTATGATGACAACTGTCAATGCGTGAACATTTAGGCTATTTCAGTAGATTTTTTTCAGTCAGTGAAGCCAAATAATTGGGTGACAAGCATGCATATACAGACTATTAATTTTACAGGCTAAAAAATACAGTGTTGGGAAAACTCTTATTTTGAAAAACAATGACCAATCAGATTTAGCACCACCCACAGGACCCAATCGAAATATCAAGTGTTTTTTTTCTGATTTCCGTGCAAGAACGGGAAAACCAAAAATCAAGTCATAATTTCGTTTTTTCGTTTTTCTAAAAAAACGAAAAAAAGAAAAAAGGAGTTGTTTTCTCGTTTTTTTTTCGTTTTCCTATGTGAAACCAAAAACAAATGAACGAACGATACCTGGGTCCGTGTACGTTTTGATAGTTTGTTTTCCAATTTGAAATGAAATATGCAGAAACGAGAAAAATAAATCACAATAAATAAGTAGTGTAAGCAATTTTGAAAAACGAACAATAGCTCATCTCTCTTTATTTATTTATTTTATATAGCCTAACATTGCCTACTGAATGGCTAATGTTAATAACCCTTTGGTTAAAAGATTGAGGGAATATGTAAAGATCAAACATTAAAGATCAAAATTACAGCTACATAGCTATTTTAGTTATGACAAAAATAATATATAAATGTTAAGCCAAAACGAATTAATTTGAAGTTGAACTGAAACAGAAACCGGCGTTATAACTACCTCTCTAGTTTGACACAAATCCAAATGTTTCAATATTCACGATTTGGAGGCTAAACTATATTTATTATTTAAACGCTTTTATTGTAGCCTACACAGACTACTTAAAATGAGCAGTATAACTTTTTGTATATTTGGTTGAATGTATGTTATTTTGACAGTTAACAGGCTGCGATGTCAAGTTACTAAAACTGATGTTGCGCGTGATGCGCCGACGCGTTCACTTGAATTTTCTTATCCTAAAAGCGGAAACAACTTAAAATACTCAGACATTTATGGTCAAATATATGTAACACCATTCGAATCTGTGAAGGGTTAAATAGCCCTGCTGGAAAAACCAGCATAGACCAGCATACCAGCACCAGCATCCCATTCCAGCAAGACCAGCATAAGTTGTGTTTTGGTGCTGGTTTGCTGGTGACCAGCACAGACCAGCATATGTTGTGTTTTGGTGCTGGTATGCTGGTCACCACCAGCATGGGATGCTGGTGCTGGTATGCTGGTGACCAGCATATGTTGTGTTTTGGTGCTGGTATGCTGGTGACCAGCACAGACCAGCATATGTTGTGTTTTGGTGCTGGTATGCTGGTGACCAGCACAGACCAGCATATGTTGTGTTTTGGTGCTGGTATGCTGGTCACCACCAGCATGGGATGCTGGTGCTGGTTTGCTGGTGACCACCAGCATGGGATGCTGGTGCTGGTATGCTGGTCACCAGCATATGTTGTGTTTTGGTGCTGGTATGCTGGTCACCACCAGCATGGGATGCTGGTGCTGGTTTGCTGGTGACCACCAGCATGGGATGCTGGTGCTGGTATGCTGGTCACCAGCATATGTTGTGTTTTGGTGCTGGTATGCTGGTCACCACCAGCATGGGATGCTGGTCATCAGCATACCAGCACCAAAACACAACATATGCTGGTCTTGCTGGAATGGGATGCTGGTGCTGGTATACAGTTTTATTTTATTCTATTTACAACTACATTGAATTTTGTTATGATGAAAATCATGAAAATACAAGCTTTTATTAATACACATAAGTTAATTTAATAATAATAATATAATGTTCAGTAAACAACATTAACACAATAATAATAATTTTTTAACAAAAAAAAACAGTCATCTGGCTCAGCAAGCAAATTACAATAAAACATTAATTCAACAATAATTCATTGTAAGTGCTCAAATTTTTAAGGATTTTATGTTTTTTTTGGTCTGTTGAGTTGCGAGTTATAGTCAGAATTGCATGATATAAAGTCAGAATTGTGAGTTATAAAGTCAGAATTGTGAGTTATAAAGTCAGAATTGCGAGATATAAAGTCAGAATTGTGAGATATAAAGTCAGAATTGTGAGATATAAAGTCAGAATTGCGAGTTATAAAGTCAGAATTGTGAGATATAAAGTCAGAATTGTGAGATATATAGTCAAAATTGTGTTATAAAGTCAGAATTGCGAGTTATAAAGTCAGAATTGTGAGTTATAAAGTCAGAATTGCGAGTTATAAAGTCAGAATTGTGAGTTATAAAGTCAGAATTGCGAGATATAAAGTCAGAATTGTGAGATATAAAGTCAGAATTGTGAGATATAAAGTCAGAATTGTGAGTTATAAAGTCAGAATTGTGAGATATAAAGTCAGAATTGAGATATATAGTCAAAATTGTGTTATAAAGTCAGAATTGCGAGTTATAAAGTCAGAATTGTGAGTTATAAAGTCAGAATTGCGAGTTATAAAGTCAGAATTGTGAGTTATAAAGTCAGAATTGTGAGATATAAAGTCAGAATTGTGAGATATATAGTCAAAATTGTGTTATAAAGTCAGAATTGCGAGATATAGTCAGAATTGTGAGTTATAAAGTCAGATTTGTGAGATATAAAGTCAGAATTGCGAGATATAGTCAGAATTGTAAGATATACAGTCAGAATTGTGAAATATAAAGTCAAAATTGCGAGATATAAAGTATGAATTGCGAGTTATAAAGTCAGAATTGCGAGGTATAAAATCAGAATTGCGAGATATAAAGTCAGAATTGTGAGTTATAAAGTCAGAATTGCGAGATAAAGTCAGAATTGTGTGATAGAAAGTCGCAATTACCTAGGGCTGCACGATTTATCGTGATTAAATCGCACGCGATCCGGCAAAGGCTGCGTATTTAATACGCAGCTTGTCAGAGCTGTACGGCTCTGATCAGTAGTAAATGCCTCTCCATCTGAAAGCCAGAGGGCGCTTTTACGCAGAGACTCTAAATATGCCCTGCAGCAGAAGAGTATAATATAACATAGGGCTGCACGATTAATCGCATGCTATTCTCACGCGCATTTCGTCAGTAAAGCCGGTTCCCTGATTACCGCTAAATCGCCATCACCTGCTTTCAAATGGAGTGGCATTTAATAGACAGAGCCGTAGATCACTGAAAAGCCACGCAATATCGCGTTCATATCGCAGATGAATCGCCTGCGATAATGAACGCGATATTGCGTTGCTTGTCCGTGAACTACGGCTCCGTCTATTAAAAGGCGCTCCGTTTAAAAACAGGTGATGGCGATTTAGCGGTAATCAGGGAACCGGCTTTACTGACGAAATGCGCGTGAGAATAGCATGCGATTAATCGTGCAGCCCTAATATAACACTCATCATATCGCTGTAGCTGAATAAACAGAAGACTGAAACGTTTCAATTGATTAAACATGACTGATAAACACACGACTGCCTTATTCTGTGTAAGAAGCCACATCATCTACACAGGATGCTAAACTCGTTATGAAGTGAGTTTGGAGTAAAGACATTTTATTAAATGATGTCTTTTGTTGGACAAGATGTTAATAAATGCTTCTCATGTCTGGAAAGATGCTTGACGCTTGTTGCTTTTTCAAATGTACATTATAAGCAACTTAAACTCGCAGTGCTTTCAGATGGACTAGCATTTGGAGCCATAGTTAATTGACAAGCCGCACATAAAAAAAATGAATCGCAGCCTTTGCGATTTCATAATCGAACTAAAAATCGTGTTTAAGTGATAATTGCAATCAAGTTCAATGATATTTTCCATATTGTGCAATAAATCGTGCAGCCCTACAATTACATTTTTTTTATTTAGTGATGGCAACAAGCTTCCATAGAGATATCCATGTCTATTTGTCAGCAAAACTGTCATGCAAACCTTCCCTTTGAGGCACTTGCCCAGTTTCACAGACAAGGCTTAAAGGATTAGTTCACCCAAAAATAACATTTCTGTCATTAATTACTCACCCTCTTATCGTTCCACACCTGTAAGACCTTTGTTCATCTTCGGAACACAAATTAAGATATTTCTGATGAAATCCGGGGGTATCTGATCCACACATAGACAGCAACGTCATTGCGCCTTTTGACATCCAGAAAGGTAATTGAAAACTTAGTGAAGTTCTTACAGGTTTGGAACGACAAGAGAGTGAATAATTAATGACAGAAATGTAATTTTGGAGTGAACTAACCCTTAAACTGAAAGCATATCTTAAAATTTGTCAGTGTCATTGTTTTGTGTCAAGATGCACAACAGTAATGTTATTTTTTTTCTAAAGCATGTTTAAAAAAGTTACTTAAATGTCCTAATTTAACTAAAACCTAATCCTGACTTAATCTAAGCCCTGTCTGTGAAACGGGACCAATGATTACAATATAAGGATAATATCTGTTAGTTTTGTAAGTCCATCTATAGTTTCCATCATCTGAAGTCTTCACAAGTGAGGCTGGATCCAAAGCTGTTGTAACCTCTAGTAACCTTGCTGGGCATCCTGAGATAGAAAGAGAAACAGCAACAGCAACAAGAGAAAGATTAGAACTTCCTCTTTTAATGGACTTTGATATGATGATTTGCTGCTCAAGAAACATTTCGGATTATTATCAATGCTGAAAACAGTTGTGCTGATTAATATTGGTGTGAAAATTGTTTTAACAGTTTAAACCCATTTTTATTATTATTATTATTATTTATTTTTTTTTCCCCCACAGGATTTGTTGATCCCAAACCTATAAACTGTAGTGTACTCTAATGGGGTCAATATATATATATATATATATATATATATATATATATATATATATATATATATATATATATATATATATATATACATTTTTTTAAAGAAATTCACATTTTTATTCAGCAAGGATGCATTAAATTGACCAAAAGTGAGAGGAAATATTTCTGTTTCAAAAAAATGTTGTTCTTTTTTAACTTCTATTAAACAAAGAATCCTGAAAAAAAAAATGAAGCAGCACAACTGTTTTCAACATTGATAATAATTAGAAATGTTTCTTGAGCATCAAATCAGCATAATAGAATTATTTCTGAAGGATCATGTGACACTGAAGACTGGAGTAATGATGCTGAAAATTCAGCTTTGATCACAGGAATAAATTACACTTTACTATATATTCACATAATAAAAAGTATTTTAAATTGTAATATTTCAAAATATTACTGTTTTTACTGTATGTTGATCCAATGAACGCAGCCTTTGTGAACAGAAGATACTTTAAAAACATTAAAAATCTTATCGACCCCACACTTTTGAACATTAGTGTATGTTTAAGAGGCTTTACTTACTAGTCATGTGGTCCGACAGGAACTTTTTTATCCGCTCCAACTCTGCTATGGTGCAGGGCATCAACAGGGAAGGATCTAGGAACATAAACAATTTGTCACAGAGCCAACAATATTATTATTCAATGCCAGGTTCATTAAAAGAAAAGAAGCTACAGCAGGAAAAGAAGAATACACAGAAAACTGAATTTATGTTTTTTTGTTTACTTATTCATTAAATATTGCTCATACAGTGTCACTTACATTTGGATGTCAAAGCCTTCTTAAAACAAATTAAATAAATAAAAACTGTAAATTTGAGAAAATAAAAGAAGAAAATAACAGATGCATGGTATAGGTAAAAAATATTGTGGAAAAAATGGATATGGAGTTAATTGGTGAATTTCACCTGTGTTTCCTTCCTGTCAGCAGGTTCCTTCAGAAATGCTGAAATCTTCGGAGCTTTCCCTCTGTTGTAGAGGGGTTATTTTGTCGCTGCTGAAATCACAGAACAATGTTTATCAATATTTGTTTACCATGAGAGATCAAAACGCTTTTGAAAACTTGTGCTCCCTGCAAGTTACGTCACCGATTAACAGTAAGTTAGGCTACATTTACGTTTATAAATTAGCCAGCTTCTAATCACCCATAGACAGCAAAACCTTTACAAAACTATCAAAACCTCTACACATAAACCTCTACACATCATCTACACATAAAGATGTGATTAAAATAACTTAATTATTTATTAATTTATTTATTTTTTTACAAACATTCAACCACGTTATTTTATTTGAAAGCGTGCCCATAGGCAGTTTTTTTATACCAAGTTTTTGATATAGATATTAGTCAGTCTTAATATTTTTTATTCAGACTTTCAGATTCTTTTTAAAAAATATATAAAATAAATACACACTTATCAAAAAAGATGTCCTGTAAGCGCTTAGTAGAAACTGGACCGATTATCGGCTTGCCACTGGTGTACCAACGGTGGCCGATGGTGTGCAGACGGTGGTCCGACCGTTTCAAGCCGCTGACTTTGTGCCGCCCAAAAAACGCTGGCGGACCGGCAGGTCATTGTTAGCTGGGTAATGAGCTAAAATAAAACAAGAAAATGCTGGTAGACCAGCATCACCAGCAGGACCATGCTGGTAGACCAGCATCACCAACAAGACCATGCTGGTTGACCAGCATCACCAGCGAGACCATGATGGTTGACCAGCATCACCAGCGAGACCATGCTGGTAGACCAGCATCACCAGCAAGACCATGATGGTTGACCAGCATCACCAGCAAGACCATGATGGTAGACCAGCATCCCCAGCAAGACCATGCTGGTTGACCAGCATCACCAGCGAGACCATGATGGTTGACCAGCATCACCAGCGAGACCATGCTGGTAGACCAGCATCACCAGCAAGACCATGATGGTTGACCAGCATCACCAGCAAGACCATGATGGTAGACCAGCATCCCCAGCAAGACCATGCTTGTTGACCAGCATCACCAGCAAGACCATGCTGGTAGACCAGCATTGTCTTGCTGGTCCACCAGCTAAACCAGCACCAAACCAGCATGGACCAGCACATACCAGCATAGACCAGCATGGGAATTATGCTGGTCTATGCTGGTTTTTTCTAGCAGGGAGGCCTATTATTTTTGTACACTCACAATAAAAACAAAACATTGCTCGTAAAATAAACAAAGAAATTTTCTGCCGTCTCGGTTTCCTTTCTGTGAACTTCTCAAAAATGAACCGACACTCATATTGTCGCATTTTTTCCCCTTTCATTTTGGTAATATGTTAATTACTTAAGTGAAATACATTTCGCGCATAGACATATTTATTCCCTTTATATAATTGAATCATTTTTTCTCCGTTCACAGAAGCGCTGCAGGTGCGTGATGATGATGAACCCTCATTTCCTGTTGTTTATTCTGCTATTTGTTCATGTAGGCTAAAACTAAACCCCTGGGATTTTTTTAATGATTCACAGACATTTATCAAATTTCGTTTAAATCTAATTTAATATAATCTTGTCGGTTAATGAAACGATCGCATCAGTTAAAAAGTCAGGGGGAAAAAACACCCAGCAAACACAGTACGTTGTGACGACATCGTCAGTTAGTCGTCATTTGGTCAGCGTGACATTACTTTATGACAACGTTATGAGGACGTCGTGGTAATGTTCCATTTTTTAGAATCTTGGCTAACGTTCCAGAAACGTCGCGGGCACGTCCTCAAAAGACATCGCTGGTTAATCCCACGAAGAACGTTGCAGCGACGTGGTCCATTGGTCTCATGATAACTTTCCAGATGTTGCATTAAGCCAACATTATGTTTGTTAATATGGCATTTGGATATTATGAGTAAATTTAATTGATTCAAACTTTTTAAATGAATCGATGTAGTTTTATTTATATGTGAGATATACCTAATAGCCTACTACATATTCATAAAATATTTGCCAGCAAAACTACCTAACATTTTACTTAATAAATTGTGATTATTCATATATTTGTGAACAAAAGAGGTTTACTGAATGACAACGTTGTGAGGACGTCGTGGTAAAGTTCCATTTTTTTTTTTTTTTAAGAATCTTGGCTAACGTTCCAGAAACGTCGCGGGCACGTCCTCAAAAGACGTCGCTGGTTAATCCCACGGAAAACGTTGTAGCGACGTGGTCCATTGGTCTCCTGATAACTTTCCAGATATATAACTTTTTGTGTTCAAAATTTACAAAAATTATACAATGGGAATGTACAACATGAATACATTTTCCAAACCGTGTTTTTGTCTTACCCTGAATCATTATGGTACACCTATAATAATTGTTTATATTCGGACTATTTTAGACCACTCTAGTAGGAACCGCTGCGGAGTAGCACAAATACCTGCGAGACTTGTCATAGACATAAACAGAGAGAAGTAGCTCCGGCTACAATGTTCTTTTGCAAGATGCATGCCACCGGAGCAAAAAGTTACGGACTTGTTTATATATTATATGTTGTGGCACGCGCGAGACAAATTCGAAATTTTAAACAAGCGAGTCAAACGGACTTTCGGAGAATCTGAGTACTGCGCATGCGCATCATTTTGTTTTGTAACGGTCGACTTCCAGCACACGGACACGGAGTAAAAGGTAAGCCCTACAAATCTATCTGCTTTTATTCATCGTTTTTGCCCATGTGACACTAAATATCACTTGTGATGAGTAATGTTAGTGCAGTGTTTTTGGTTTTCTAAATTTATTTCATAAATAAATTCCGTTTGGTTAATGTGCGCACGAGCGCTGTCCCCGTGAGGCGGTCTGAGGTAAGTTAACGTTAAAATCTGAGACACAGTTTTATATTTTTATTTTAGTCATTTAAATGTAACGTTAACTGTTTAATGCTATAAACGGCAGAATAATCACTTATATTCGTTAAACGGCAACTGTAGTAGATTGTTTGTTAATTTTAGACCCTGCCTGGCCGCCATGAAGCTCACATGAACCATATTGAAAATTAAATAAAATCTGTAAACGGGTGATTCTCTGAATTGGGTGCCCTTCAAGTCCCCCAAACTTACTTCAAAGATTTTCAATTGAAGGAAATCACAAAATGCATTTTAACGCTGTCAATTAATAGAACCAGGTGCCTTTGCATTATAATGCAACACAATTGCTTTTTTAAAATTTAAATTTAAAGATAATGGGTTGCCTAAGTAGTAGACAACAAGCATGTTTGCATGTCCTCACTAACCATCATTACTTTTTCATCGAATATCAAACAAATAAAAAGTGCAATTAATACCAAAACGTTGCTGCTAATATAATCATATGTTGGTCTACTTTAACTAAAATATAAATATATATAAAAATGCATTAATTATATATGAAATTGCAATATTTATACACGTCACGCCATACTATTTACCCCCCTATAAAAATAATGGATCAATCCCTGTGGCATCACATCCAGGAAGTGACATCACACAAGTCTCTTGAAGAACATGCTGCAAAGAAAGGCAAGTGTCAGTATCTTTTCTTACCTATATTTCATGTTTTTCACTGTCAGATTTAGATTGTCAGGCTCAACATTTCAACTCTGTTGTATAACTAAATGATAGTAAACAACGGTTTAAGATGAAATAAATAATAGTTTTGCAAAACATTACAATTTTATGATGTCCTAAATGCCATGTGGTGCTACTGTCTTAGCTAAGTATGGAGTTAGAGCTACTGTTAGCCAAAAACTTCAACCCCGTCACATTCAACCCCGTCACATTTTTTATTATAACAGGGTTGAATCGTTGTGACAGGGTTGAATGTTTGACACTTCTTAGTAGATTATTCAATTGTAGACTTGTTGTATTGTGATGTGAACTATCAGAAATAATCGATTATGGTATTTTATGTTCAATATTTTCAGACATCCCAATGGCAAAAACAGCAGCAGAGAGGCAAAGACAGTACAGAGCAAGAAGGGATGCAGACCCAGAGAGAAGGGAAAATTATCTCAGGAGTGAGCGTGAAAGGTGGAAAAGGGACACAGAGGCAGGGAAAAAGAAAAAAATAAGCAATCTGGGTGACAGAGCTAAACGACATAAGCGAAAGATGTGGAGGGATGCTAAAAAAAGACAGAAGAACAGGGAAGCTTTGAGGAATAGCGACACCCCTCCACAAAGTCCTGATAATCAAAATGCAGAGCAACCTAGATCTGGGTCCTCGAGGTCAGTTGTAAAGAGTTAATTTAGATTAGATGAAGTTGAGTGTAAGTTAGTGTGTGTTAGAGAGAGTAAGTGTATACTGTATCTGTAAGTGTATTTAGGGGTTTGTCCATGTGAGATTTTAAATGTTGGCTGCAGTTTGGTAATTATTTATTTTAATAATTTAATTTAATAATAATAATTATTTATTATTATTTATTTATTATTTATTTATAATAAATAATAAAAAATTTTTTGATTCAGGCAACATTTGGAGGGAAAGAAACAATCCCGAAGAGCAAGATACAAACTGCACAAAGAGATAGCACAACTCCAACATGCACTCACAAAGGAGAGGAAACTTAAAGAAAAGTACAAAAAGAGGCTCCAGCGATCAGTAAAACAAAATGAATCTCCAAGATCCAAAGTCCGTAAACTGGTTAAGAACTGTCCTGTGAACAATAGGATCAGAAAAACATTACTACTTCATGAAGCACTCATTTCTGACATCAAGAGAAAATACCAGAATGCCAGAAATGAAAGAGATAAGCAAATCTTAGCCAAGGTTACTGTGGGAAAGATTGTCAAAAAGTATAGGCTGCAGAGATGGTCAGAACAGGTGTTGGGGTTTTCAAAGAAACGCAGAAACCTTTTGAAGAGCAAAAGCCTGACCAGTTTTACCAGAAAGACTGTCAACAGGTTTGCAGATACATCTATTCAGAAGAACATAAAAAGCTTCTTTAACAGAGATGATGTCAGCAGGATAACTACAGGAAGAAAACAAACCATTACTAGAAACAAAGTAAAGATGCAAAAAAGGTTTCTTGGAGACACAATGAGAAACCTCCACAGAAAATTTCTAGCAGAGAATAATGTGAGTATCTCATACTCTTCATTTTGCCGCCTACGTCCCTTTTGGGTTGTGCACCCCTCTTTGTCTGATCGTGAGACATGCCAGTGCAAACTGCATGAAAATTTAAGCTTTCAGAAAAGCTTAATCAGCTGAAGTTGATTGAGACCTCAGATCTTGAGAGACTTACTAAAATTGTGTCCTGTGATACCACTCGCAAGGATTGTATGTATGGGGAGTGTGAGAACTGTAAAGATAAAACAGTTCCCCTCTCCAGTATGTACGACAGTGTAAAAAAAGTGTCCTATACTCAGTGGGGGACAGAAGAGAAGGCAAAAATGGATGATCAGGAGGGGCCAAAAGTAAAGATATCTGTTAAACAAATTGTTGAGGGAACCCAGGAGCAACTTGCTGAGCAGTTCCACACACACCTGAGCAAGTTCAAGAAGCATTCATTCAATATTAGGCAACAGTATGCCTACTACCGTGAGCTGAGAAAGAGCATGGCCACTGATGAATGTCTAATTCACATTGATTTTTCGGAGAACTTCACCTGCAAGTACAGTTCTGAAATACAAGCAGTGCACTTTGGATCATCTCATCACCAGGCGACACTACACACAGGGATTCTTTGTGTGGGCAGTAGCCAAGAACCGACCTGCTTCAGCACAATATCTCCATCAAAGCACAAAAGCCCAGCAGCTATTTGGGAGCATCTGAACCCTGTATTGGATTATGTGCAGGCAACACACCCAGAGGTTTCTGCAATACACTTTTTTAGTGATGGGCCTTGTACCCAGTATAAGCAGAAGGGCAATTTTTTCCTTTTTAGCACTGAGCTGGAGAAAAGAGGCATTAAGGCAGGGACATGGAATTTTTTTGAGGCCAGCCATGGCAAAGGAGCACCCGATGGTGTTGGAGCAGCCTTGAAGAGGACTGCTGACATGCTAATAAGCCATGGCCGGGACATTCAAGATGCACATGAGCTCTTCAAGGCCCTTTTGGAGACCAACACATCGATCAAGTTGTTCTTTGTCAATGGTGATACTATTGAGCAGGCACTTGAGAGGATGCCATCAAACCTACCAGCAGTCCCAGCAACCATGCGGATACATCAGGTGGTAACTCTTGCTCCAGGAGAGATACTGTCTCGTGATGTCAGCTGTATGTGCTCGACCCAGAAGCAGTTACAATGCGAGTGTTGGAACACAAATCATTTCAGCTTTGTTAAGAAGGTGCCAGATGCTGTGTCACAGAGGCAGTCACGAATCCATTGGGAAGACCCAGAGGTGCTAGGGCAGTGGTGTGTGCTCACATATGATAAAGATTTGTTCCCAGGAATAATACTTGCGATGGATGAAACGCATGTGCAAGTAAAATGCATGCACCGTGTCGGGCCAAACAGGTTCTTTTGGCCTGCTCGTGAGGATGTGCTTTGGTATGTTTTTTAATGATGTGCTTGAGCTCATCCCACCTCCTAAGCCAGTGACAACACGGCACATGGAAATTCAAAAAGATGTTTGGGTCAGGCTTTCTGAATAAAGAATGAATTAATGGACATGTTACAGTCCTGTTTTCAAAGTTCAATGTTAAGCACTAAAAACAAGTTTTAATCAAAATGAGATCCCAGCAAGGTAGTTTTCCATAGTCTATGTTGTTTTTATAAGAGATTTTTTGGACCAAATGGAAAGATCGATTGATGTTTGTGATTAATTAATGCTTAATGCTTTTGATTTAATGTTAAATACTTACTAAAATGTTTGTTTGTTTTTGCCAACTTTAATAAAATAAAATGTTATTGAATGTGATATCATTAATTTTACAGGTAAGAAATCCATACTTTATAGAAATAATGATCATCACTTCAACCCTGTTATCATTTTCAACCCCGCTATGCTGAGTTCAACCCTGTTATTTGATAGTTTTTATTAATATTTTCGTGATAAGAAGACAAATTAGGTCAATGTTTGTTTTGCTGTGTGCAGAACTTACAGGACAGTCTGAAAAAATATGAAAGCCTGATTAAATCCTAATGTTAATGCATATTTTGTGATAAGATATGAAGACCAATGTTAGATACAGTTTTCATGACCTGATTTGGTATTCAAATGGTGAGTATTTAAAAATAAAATTCTACATGCAATAAATGATATCAAACAAGGGACATCTCATTGAAAAGCTTCTACAAGAATTTACTTGAAAATCTTTTTAAATCATATTTAAACAGGGTCCAAGTTGTCTGTGACGGGGTTGAACTCCAAAACAACTTTCAGTTAGAAAAAACACTCAATATCAATTAGAATTTCATGCCTGAGGTGGGAAAATGTTTTTTCTTAAAGGTTGTACTAATCCACTATCACATGAAATGATCAGAAATATAACTATTTAAGGTGTATATATATATAAAAAAAGTTATGACCCAAAAGGCACCCATCTCAGAGAATCACTCAAACGGTTAATCAGATACGGTTAATTATACTTGACGATTTGTTTACTTAAATTCTTTGTAATGACAATGAACCAGCCAAATCAATGATTTAGAGTTGTTTATAACAAAATATTCTCGTTTGTCGCCACTTACTGGTTTAACGTTAACGTCATGTGTGAGTCTATTCATTCCTATAAATCTAACATACTTTTTATTTTCAGCAGCTGGAGGAGAGACAGCCTGTGTAGCAACAACAAGACAACAATGATTATAAGCAGGGGTGGGTATTAAATTTGTTTCTGACTTGTTCAGTACCAATAGGACTAATGGTGCTGCTATCGTTATGTATGTAACGTTCAGTCATTAATTACCCTTTGTATACAACCACATATCATTCAGATAATCTCCAGGTGGACTGCACGGGTCCAGGATCAAGAGATCATTCATCATGCAGACCATGTTCCAGGAGAAGCAGCGTATCCTGGGTGAACAAATATGCCTCATTTTTCCAATATCACATAGATAAGACTAAATGGATTTAAATTGATTTCAATCATGGGTGTTGTGTTTCAGGTCTGCTTGATCATTTTGTTGTCCTGGATGTGAGAACATGATCAAAAGGTGTGTCAATCAGCATCCAGCCATAAAAGCCGCCTTCTCGTTAAAAGGCTCAGGAGGACAAACAGGTAATTCACATGGTTGAATTTCACAATTCAATTACTCACAGAGACAAAGAGATGTTAATAATTCTGAATTCGAGAAGTCAGCAATTTTACTATTTGATACATTAACACTTTTTATTTAATTCAGAATGAAATCATTGTGATTGATGAATCTGAATATAGTTGATGTGTACATTTATTTAGAAATCGGATTTGATATTTTAAAATGCAATTGTCTGTGCAAAATTACAGACTTTCCCGCTTGTTGTGAATTCTTTATATTATGTTTTTTTCTGTATTATCTGCTGCTGTGTTCTGAATCTGTTAAGAGTTTGTAGTAATTATTCTACATATGGAAATAACGTATTACGCAAGTTGTAGTGAATACAGTTTTGGCGTAAGTGACGCATACTCCGTTGCGCAGACGGAGCCGTCAGTATATGACGCATTTTCCACCCGTGCATCATCTTTGATTGCAGGACAAAGTTATTGACGAAGTAAGTTTATTTCTTGAATTTACGTTTGTCATACTGGATGTTTATAATACTGAGACGATCTCTAACATTAAGCCGCGGGTGTTTTGCGATCATTGATTATTCGTTGGTCATGTGAAACGCACGTGAAAGTGCCGTTAGCATCGCGGCTTGTATTGCTATGACCATACTTCGTTTAAGTATGTTTATGATTCCATATATTCTATATTTGTTATACTTTAAAACAATGAGGACGCTGTTGATGTCTCTCAAGTTATTTATGTGCTCTTATATATTCTGTTTACTTGATTGTTATTCTGCTAGTCATACTTTAAGAGCTTTTATATTTGTTAGTTAGCGAGTTTACTCGTTTATACAACATTATGTGAATATTTCTGTTTGATATTTAGTTATTTACTACTGTTTATTTATTTATTAATTACAGAAACTACCTCCAATGCATAATATGTGTATATGGTGAAACCCTGCACGAAATAAAAGGTGGAAAAGATGTGATGACTCCTACTCCCTGATCAGAGTGCTGAAGTGGTTAAGATCATTAAAGAACCGGCATTCAGTGGGGCAATCCCCAACAAATGGTCCTTCGAGCCGGATCCTTGACTGCATCAGAATGTCATCAGATGGCAAACCATCATCCGCTTCCCATACTGATACTCAAGCAAGACCATCACGGCGATGTCAGACCCCCAAGCGCTTTGAAGATTACATCCTTGACTTCCATCACCGACCTGCCCTTTCCTCCAGTCCTGTTCAGAGTGAGTCAGAGGAGCAGAGAGGAGCAGCAGCCGCCGTGTATACTAGTCAAGCAGATGTAGTCACCAGTCAAGGTGGACATCGAACCACGCCCAGTCCGAGTCAAGCAGATGTATTGAGTATGGACTCATTGACAAAACTCATGGAGTCTATGAACGAGAGGGAGAAAGAGGAGAATGTTGAAATGGACAGTCTTCTCAGAAAATTAGATCATCTTAAGAAACGTAAGCACCGCCGAAGCGAGATGATGGAACACATTAAAACGTTCTTGAGGGAGGAACAGGAAGATAAGGACAATGAACCAGTACAAGCTGTTGCTGTATCGCCACAATCATCTCCAGCACCTTCTAGTTCATCAAGCCCTCTTCCCTCACATTCATATGACCCTGCATCACATGCTGGGAAACAAGCTGAATGCACATCGGTGAGACATGAGGAAAAGTCAGTTAAAACAGGTGCTATTCCTAAAGCGGGGCTGGAGAGTCGCAGCCTTGGATTCACTCCCATTCATCCACATCAGCCAAAAACTACGGGTTCAATGTATTCCCCTATCTCCTCTGGTGTGGCATCTCCTGTCTCACATCTGTCACTGCAACCACTATTTCAGCCTGTTCCCACTCATTCTCTCACACTTCCGCTCAGTCAAGAACGAGCTGTAACTCATGATGCCGAACATTCATTCCAGCCGCAGCAGCTGATTGCGTCAGCACCTGCCTATCAACATCCTACAGCATCTCATGGCTATCTTGCAAAACCACATTCGCAGATGCAGCAGGTGAATGAACCTACCTCATTCAGTTGTGTCCCTCCTTATCAAACGATGATGTCATCAGCATTATCATCTCAAAACGTGATACCTGGGTTTGTCCCTTCAGTGAACACTGCAGCAGTTCTCGCTCCTCCACAGCTGATAGCAGATCAGACTGTAGCTCCACCGGGTGGCAGTATACCGCAACGAACATTGTATAGCCCCCCTAAACCTAAAATTCCGGACTTCACAAGTGACAGTGAGAAGGAATTCGCTAATATGAAGCTGGCATTGGACAACTTGCTTGAGCCTTACCCAGAGTTATCAGAGAAATATAAATACCATGTACTGTTGGAACATCTGAAACTGCCTGAAGCTCAGATGATAGGGCAGTCATGCCGGCATCATCCCTATCCGTATTCAGCAGCTATGCAAGCACTTCAACTGCAGTATGGTCAGCCACATCAACTGGCTCAAAGTGAGATAGCTGCCATCCTCACATCACCAGATGTCAAGCCCAATGATAGCCACAGCTTTCAGAGCTTTGCTTTGCGTGTCCATCTCCTAGTCAGTATGCTGCTGTCCCTAGAGGGACCCAGAGGGATGGAGCTTAATTGCTGCTCACATGTAGACCGCCTACTTAGCAAGCTGCCAAAGTATCTGCGGGATGGCTTCATTGAGTTCCTTCAACAGCAGGGAAAACTCAACTCCATAAATCTTAACCCCTATAATCTGCAGGACTTCGCTGGGTGGCTGCAAGTCAAAGCACAACAGCAGAGACTGTCTATTCGATTAGTACAGCGCTACCAGCACGAGAAACTTCCAGGTGTTAGTAAAGAGAAATCCTCAGCTAAACCAAAGGGACCAAGTCTGGTAGTTTATCATGGTGCATCCCCTGCGGAAACTCGTCCCAAAGAACCCAAGCAAAAGAAACCATTCAAGGTACACTGCCTCTTTTGCAACAGTAAAGAGCACTACATTACCCGCTGTGATAACCTCAAAGAGCAGTCGGCTGCTGACCTGCAGAAGTGGATATCTGATGGAAAAAGATGCTGGCGATGTGCACGATTGCATGTACCAGAGATGTGCAACCTCAAAAAGCCATGCAGTGACTGTGGTGGAATACATCTTCAAGTGCTTCACCGTATAGCACGCGTTGATCCAGCGAACAGCTCAAGTACATCAGAGAGTCGCATTTACCTCACACCAGCTAGTGCGACATGCAGAGTGCTTCTCAAAGTGGTACCAGTGCTGTTACACAGTAAGTTCAATTCTGTGGAGACTTATGCTGTACTAGACGATGGAGCACAGCGCACCATGATCTTACCGATAGCTGTCCAAAGGCTACAGTTGGAGGGTGAACCAGAAACACTAGCTCTACGCACAGTACGATCTGACATCACTCACCTTTCTGGGTCCAAGATTAACCTGGAAATCTCTCCAAAGAGTGAACCAAAGAGGCGCTTCCAGATACTTGGGGCCTTCACAGCTTCGGGTCTGGACTTAGTAGAGCAATCATATCCCGTGCAGAGACTTCAGAAACGGTATGCTCACCTCAGAGGGCTTCCTTTACAGTCCTTCCACAATGTGCGTCCACTGGTACTGATAGGATCAGACCATGTCCATCTTATCACAGCAGATAAACCAGTCCGTCAAGGAACTAAAGGTGGTCCAGCTGCAGTGCACACAGCCCTTGGGTGGGCCCTACAGGGGGCTGAGGAGAGCACACCAAGCCACAACTCAGTACAGCAATGTCTTTTCATGTCAACTGCTTGTCCCAATGACTTGCTCTATCGTAATGTTGAGAAGTTATGGCAACTTGACGTCCTGCCTTATCGGAATGAAAAAGTGGTGGTTCGATCCAGGGAAGATCAAGAAGCAATTAAACTTCTCGAAAACAGAACACAAAGGGTTATGGTGGAAGGGGTTCAACGTTATGCCACACCCCTCTTGCGTAAACCTGGTGCTGCAAAACTCATCAGCCCGATTCAATCAGTCATGCCCAGTCTGAGGAGTACAGAGAGGAAACTTAAGGGAGACCCAGAGAAAGCTTCCATCTACTCTGGTGAGATCAATAAACTCATCAAGGCAGGTTATGTTACTAAGCTCCAACCTGAAGAAGTCACAGAGTCAGAGGAGGCCTGGTACATTCCCCACCACCTGGTGTGCCACAATGATAAACCAAGACTGGTCTTCAATTGCTCATTCAGGTATCAAGGTCTGTCTCTGAATGATCAGCTTCTGCCAGGGCCTGCTCTTGGCCCATCATTGTTGGGCGTCCTCTTAAGATTCAGACAACATCAAGTGGCTGTAAGTGCGGATATTCGTGGAATGTTCCATCAGGTTCGCTTGTTGCCTGAGGACAGACCTCTGCTCCGATTCATCTGGCGAGATTTGCACTATGAGAACTGTCCAGATGTTTACGAATGGCAAGTTTTGCCTTTTGGCACAACCAGCAGCCCATGTTGTGCCATTTTTGCTGTGCAACAGCATGCTCGCAATAACCAAGACAGTAACCCAGGTGCTCTGAAAACAGTGCAGCAGAGTTTTTATGTGGACAATTATCTGGAAAGCTTTCCAACCATATCAGAGGCCAAACTGACAGTTGATCACCTGCGCAATATGCTGGCATCCGGTGGATTTGACCTCAGACAATGGGCTTGCAACCAGCCATCAGTAATATCACATCTACCTACGGAAGCAAGGTCCTTGGCTGCAGAACAGTGGCTTGGGCAGAACAGGACTGATCCAATGGAGCCAACTCTGGGCCTTAGGTGGAATTGTGCTGCTGATACACTAGGATACCACTATCGTCCCATTGAACATGCCGCACTAACAATGAGAACGGCCTATCAGGTGCTAGCAACACAGTATGATCCCTTGGGCTTCATCGTGCCGTTTACCACGCGAGCAAAGGTGCTCATTCAACAACTATGGTCTAAAAAGAGAGACTGGGATGACCCAAACTTGCCGCCCGACCTTCGTGCTGCTTGGAATACATGGGAAAGTGAGCTGCAGTGTCTCAGCACCATAACAATTCCTCGCTGTTACTCATCAGTTCCTAATGATGCACAACGGAAGTACGACCTCCATGTGTTTTGTGACGCATCTGAACGAGCATATGGGGCTGTGGCTTATTTAGTAGAGTACACAGGAGATGTCGTTCATACATCCTTTGTGATGGCCAGATCACGAGTGGCACCCAGGAGGCAACAGTCCATGCCTCGCTTGGAACTCTGCGCAGCATTAGCGGGAGCACAGCTAGCAAAGCTTTTGAGGGATGAGATAACTCTCACTATCCAACAGACCATTCTGTGGACAGATTCTACAACTGTGCTGGAGTGGCTTCAGTCCGACTCCTGTAGATTCAAGGTCTTTGTTGGAACACGAGTCTCCGAAATACAGGAGTTGACAGAGCACAGTACCTGGCGTTATGTAGACACACAGCAAAACCCGGCAGACGATATCACAAGAGGTAAACCACTCTCAAGTTTCACTGTGCCTGGCCGCTGGAGTGAGGGACCATCATTTCTAAAACTGAGTTCTGCCCACTGGCCGAAGAGACCTAATCAGCCACAGTCAGAAGAGTTACCTGAACTGAAAAGTCTTACTATCTGCTGCCTAACCACTGTGGAATCAGATCATAACTGTCCTGATGCCACTCAGTCCAGTACATGGAAAGAGTTAGTGGAGGCAACCCGACGACTATGTCAAAAGATAATGGATGATTCAGCAGACACCCATCGTGAAGCAGAATTGGTACTGCTGAGAGAGTGTCAAGCTCAGAGCTTTCCTGAGGAGATAGCGGCCCTCAAAACACAAAAACCTATACCACATCACAGTCGGCTTGCGTGTCTTGCTCCAGAGTGGGATCCAGTGACTAATGTACTCAGAGTTGGAGGACGATTACGGAGACTGGAGAGCCCAAACGTTGAACAGATTCACCCCATAGTGCTAGATCCACGGCATCCAGCAACGAAGCTTCTCATTAAAGACTTTGATGAACGCTTGTTGCACCCAGGTACAGAACGGCTGTATGCAGAAATACGGAGGCAATACTGGGTCTTGCGAGGACGCCAAGCTGTTAAACACCATCAGATTAACTGCTCATCCTGTCAACGATGGAGAGCTCAGCCTAAGGTACCACAGATGGCAGACTTGCCACCAGAGCGGCTCAGGCTTCTCTCTCCACCATTTTATTCAACAGGAGTAGACTGTTTCGGCCCTTATCATGTCAAGATAGGCAGAAGGATCGAGAAACGTTGGGGTGTAATTTTCAAATGCCTCACCACAAGAGCTGTCCACATAGAGCTTCTCAACTCCATGGATGTGGATGCTTTCTTGCTTGCTCTTCGACGATTCATAGCCAGGCGTGGCAGGCCAAAGGAGATCAGGTCAGATTGTGGCACAAACTTTCGTGGTGCTGAACGAGAACTGCGAGAAGCCTTTGCAGCCATGGAATCCCAATTAAAAGAACAGTTAGCTGATTACCAGATCCTCTTCAAGTTCAATCCGCCTAATGCTCCCCATTTTGGTGGGGTTTGGGAGCGAGAGGTCCGCTCTATTAAAGCCGCTCTCCAGGTGGCAATTGGAAGTCAGTCTGTTTCTGAAGATGTCCTATCTACAGTCTTGGTAGAGGTAGAGGGCATTTTGAATTCAAAACCCCTTGGATACGTCTCCGCAGACGTTGCAGATCTTGACGCCATTACACCAAATCTTCTCCTCATGGGGCGGCGGGATGCATCGCTTCCACAGGTGGCATATGCCTCAGAAGAAATGGGGCGGCGTAGATGGCGTCATTGTCAAAATCTGGTGGACCAATTTTGGACTCAATTTACAAGGAACTACTTACCCACACTTCAGACACGCCAGAAATGGCACAAACCATCGGATACTCTGACAGTAGGCTCAGTGGTCTTGATAATTGATCCACAACTTCCTAGGGCTCAGTGGCCTATTGGTAAAGTTACTAAGACTGTGGTCAGTAATGATGGATGTGTAAGAACAGCAGATGTCATCGTTAAAGGCAAAGTGTACACCCGGCCAGTTGTTCGCCTTATTCCATTGCCTGCTCTTAAGGATATCAATGAAGACTCTTAAAGAATTCTCTTAACTTGCACATTTGCTGCTCAAATGTGGGGGCGGCTGTTGTGAATTCTTTATATTATGTTTTTTTCTGTATTATCTGCTGCTGTGTTCTGAATCTGTTAAGAGTTTGTAGTAATTATTCTACATATGGAAATAACGTATTACGCAAGTTGTAGTGAATACAGTTTTGGCGTAAGTGACGCATACTCCGTTGCGCAGACGGAGCCGTCAGTATATGACGCATTTTCCACCCGTGCATCATCTTTGATTGCAGGACAAAGTTATTGACGAAGTAAGTTTATTTCTTGAATTTACGTTTGTCATACTGGATGTTTATAATACTGAGACGATCTCTAACATTAAGCCGCGGGTGTTTTGCGATCATTGATTATTCGTTGGTCATGTGAAACGCACGTGAAAGTGCCGTTAGCATCGCGGCTTGTATTGCTATGACCATACTTCGTTTAAGTATGTTTATGATTCCATATATTCTATATTTGTTATACTTTAAAACAATGAGGACGCTGTTGATGTCTCTCAAGTTATTTATGTGCTCTTATATATTCTGTTTACTTGATTGTTATTCTGCTAGTCATACTTTAAGAGCTTTTATATTTGTTAGTTAGCGAGTTTACTCGTTTATACAACATTATGTGAATATTTCTGTTTGATATTTAGTTATTTACTACTGTTTATTTATTTATTAATTACAGAAACTACCTCCAATGCATAATATGTGTATATGGTGAAACCCTGCACGAAATAAAAGGTGGAAAAGATGTGATGACTCCTACTCCCTGATCAGAGTGCTGAAGTGGTTAAGATCATTAAAGAACCGGCATTCAGTGGGGCAATCCCCAACACCGCTGTTGGTGCATATTAACCATCATCCTGTCATTGCTTCTTTTCTGTTTCAAAAAGCAGATTTTATATTTATCATTCCAGATCCTGATTAGGACACGCAGAGAACATGAAGCTATGTGCCGTGCTGCTTATATTTATCAAGCAGTAAAAAATGCTTAAAACTAAACAGAAGCATTTTGAAATTTTATGACAACAGTCATTTATTACACTGCATTCATTCAACAACAGTGGTTAGTTTTGTATGTCACTGCATCATTTCTACATCATTCCACATGCTTTACACTTTCAAATTTCAGTTTTTAATCTGATCAAGTGTTTACATATCCTATCAAACAGATTAGAAAAGGTTTAACCAACCCCTTACAATCAGAATGAAATTTTAAAATCTGATTTGGCAAATTTATTCTGAATGACATGGTTGTATGTGACTTAAAGGAATAGTTCACCCAAAAATGAAAATTCTGTCATCATTTACTCACCCTCAGCTTGTTCCAAAGCTGTATAAATTTCTTCTGTTAAAAACCACCATTGAGTTTTTTTTCTACTATGGAAGTCAATGTTGGCCCAAAGCAGCCTGGTAACAAACTTTCTTTAAAATATCTTATTTTATAGCTTTAAAAAACAAGCTGAGGGTGAGTAAATGATGATAGAATTTTCATTTTTTGGTGAACTATCCCTTTAATTTGACTGTGCAACTAGTCCAATTACAAATTAATTATTAGGGTCCATGTAAATGCAGCTATTGTATAGTCCCAAATTATACACAATCACATCACATAGGCTGCTTGGCAACCCTATAACTTTTTTAAATCTAAAGCTATAGCAGCAACATTAGCTGTATTTACATGGGCTCTAATAATCAGACTTTAATCAGACTAGTAGCACAGATGGAATAAAAAGTCACATGTAATCACGTTAGTTTAAATGAATTACCCGGGTCCAATTGACATTTCATTCGGATTGAAAGGGCATGTTTAAAGCTTTTTTTTTTTTTTTTTTTTTTAAATCTGTTCGATACTATCAAATACAATCCAAAATCTCCTTCCACTCATCATCTCATCCGCAAGCTTCTTGTTTTGGGCATTGAAAGGGGCATTTTTACTGCTTGATAAATATAAACAGCATGGCACAAAGCTTAATGTGCTCATCCGCTCCTAATTATGACCCATAATAGATAAATGTTAAGTCTGTTTTTAAAACAAAGAAAAGCTGTGTAGTGCAGTCATGCAATGTACCAACTGCTTTGACATGATTATCGGGTTAACTAACTTGTATGCAAGGGCCCACAAACTACTGAGTGTTCAAACTTACACAGTGTATGCCTGCCTAAAGGGTTAGTTCACACAAAAATGAAAAAAAAAAAAATGACTCACCCTTATGTCATTCTGAACATGCAAGAATGTGTTGTTCATCTTCGAAACATAAGTGAAGATATTTAAATGAAATCTGAGAGTTTTCTGTCCCTCAATTTACAGACCATGCAACTAACACTTTGACACTTCAAAAAGTTCATAAAGAGATTGTAAAAGTGATCCATATGAATGGAGCAGTTTAGTCCAAATTTTCTGAAGAGACTTGTTCGCTAAATGCAATATACAGTTTGAGTTTAGACTTATTCACATATAAACATTAATTAGCAAACATAAATGAAAGCTCAACTGTACTTGTTTGTATATGCATTTGTGTATTAAATTTGTTCATTATATAAAGTGATCGAGTTTATTCAGAAAATTTGGACTAAACCTCTCAATTCATTAGATTAGATTTACGATCTGTATGAACTTTTGTTTTAAACATCAAAGTGGCAATTGTGTAGACTGTCAATGGAGGGACAGAAAGCTCTCAGATTTCATTAAATTATCTTTATTTGTGTTTTGAAGATGAACGAAAATCTTGACAGGTTTGGAACGACATGAATTCATGTCATGATAAAAACAAATAACGTTGTAACTTACAATATATACATGATATTTTAATAATTTCAAAATACTATCAAAAAAAAAAAAAAAAAAACTTAATAATCGCAATTCATTTAAGCTACATGAAATATGCCCTTACTGTATTTTTTCTTAAAATATTTTTTTCGTGCTTTCGTGTACAGAAAGATATATTTTTTGAGGAGGCTGCAACAATGACTAAAGCCAGGGACACACTTAACGACTGTAAGGCCGATTATAAATGTAATTTGATACTTTCAACTGATCTTGCCCAAACACGTGGAGTCAGAGCCAGTTGTGTTCAGTCTGTTTATAATCTGTAAGTATTTAAATCCACTTCAGTCGAAGGAAACAGTTTTTAAGTGTGTCGATTTCAGTCTTATAATGTTTCAGCTTGTCATTCAGTGTGTCCCCAGCTTGAAGGAGTCAGCAGTGAGGGAAGTAATCGTTAAAATGTAAGTTCTTTAAGAATTTGTGCACTGTTTATTATCTAAATGTAATAATGTACACTGCCAGTCAAAGATATTGAGATTTGGAAGATGTTGCAAAATTTAATTTATTCCTTTGACGAAAAATTTTCGACATCATTTTTCTAGTCTTCAGTGCCACTTGATCTTTGATCATTCTAATATGCTGAATTGATGCTCGGACATTTCTTTTGAAATGTGTTGCTTCATATTGTTGTGTTCTTGAGCATCAAATCATCATATTAGAATGATTTCTGAAGGATCATGTGACACTGAAGACTGGAGTAATGATGCTGAAAATTCAGCTTTGATCACAGGAATAACTTACTTTTAAAAATAGATTAAAGTAGAATACAGTTAATAGGGAAACTATTTTAGAATATTAAAGTAAATCTACTTCACAATATTATTATTTTACTTTATTTTTTTCATCAAATGCAGCCTTGGTAGAAGAGACTGCTTTCAAAAGTAAAAATGCAACTTCTAATAATGTAATCCTCTTTTTCAATGTTTTAATGACCACCCATGTTTATTTTTTTGGTCTTTATTACAATGCAAACAGAAAATACAGGAAATATGCACACAAAAAAATCAGAACAAAATGGATTCTATAAGCAAAAATCAGTATTTAACGTGACCTCCTAGACTTCCAGTTTTTTCAAAGGAGAAACTTCTGATCAGATTTTGAAAGTTTTCTTGGCCTTCCAGTCATTTTCCATTCCATTTAGGTTTGAGAGAGCCAGGTTCTCACTATTACTCAAGTGTAAGGAGAGGTCACTAAATACTTGCCACTTTAGCCTGTAGAAGTCTTTTTTTTTTTTTTTCTGTTTTTTAATAATGCTTACAAATTTAAAATTTATCCTGGTCATATTCTAATAAGAAGTCTGAAAAAAAATTATATGGTCACTATACCATTGCTAAAATAACATCTAATGGTGTCCTAAGACTTTTGCACAGTACTTTATATGTATTATTATTAAAGACTACCTTTTCCCCTTTAAATGATCTAATCCAAGGCTGTATGTACAGTACATAACCAGATCCTGTAATGATTGGGTTAAATCAAGACAACACTGCTGTATAAAGTGGGCTCTAAATTAGCTCTAAAATACCTCTCCATCTGAAAAAGCAAAAGCAAGTAATGTTACTTATATTGATTTTGTAAACGTAAAAAATACTGACTTACCGCGAGTATCCAGATAACGACGATGATTGATGATAATGATTATATCATTCGTCTGTGCTAGGCCTAAGAAATCATCTCACCATAGTAGCAGCAGATACAGATAAAATAATAAAAACGCCTATCTTTACATCACTAAAATGAAATAAGAAGCCGCTTACAGACGCTCACCTCCACACATGTAAATTAAACACAACGCTGACGTCTTCACTTCCAGGTCAAGTAGAAGCTGTCAATCAAAAACTCAGTAGCCAATGAGAACACACCACTGCTGGCCCCGCCCCTGCGAGAGATTTGTGCCAGAAAGACGAACGAAAACTCTGGAAATGCTTTTGTAAGTAAAGATCAGTGAAAGAAAGAAAATAAACTGTTAGCAAAACATGCAGTGTATTAGAAACAAAGTCAAACATTTTGCCTGCGATTTATTTTTTTAAGTTTCAAAGACATTTTATTCAGTTTCAATTTATATTTTTTTTAGTTTTTTTGAAAAGTTACGTTCATTATTTTTGGATCAAATGTAATTCCATACGAGTGCTGCTTGTTCATAGAACGAGGCATTTACTTGAGGCTTCTGGTCAAAATGGCGGGCTGAACGCATGTGTTTTTACCGAGCTGCCTAGCTGATCTCCCAGTTTAGTCTTGAAACGTACAAAAGTCTCACTTACGCCTACCTAGAATAGCATTTAAACACCGTATGTGTGTTTTGTATTTCCAAAATGCGGAAATCTTCACAGCAAGCTAACCTCCCGAAGATTATTATCCCTCCGGCCCATGGCTCGACCCCAGTTTCGGTCTCGGACGATTCAGAAATGGAGGTACAATCCGCTCAAACAGATAAACGCCGTGACTCGTCACACTTCACCCCTACCAAATCAAACGCCTTGAAAAAATTAAGACCTCACGATGAAGAAATCACTAATGCAACTCTTCTGCAAGCAATAACTTCACTGACGGCTCGCTTTGACTCACAAAATGAAAAACTAGAAGAAATGGCGAACCAAATGCGAAAGAACAGTGTCATGATCGCAGAGATTTCCAAGGCTGTCGAGTTCAATGCCGCTGAAATGAAAGAGTGCAAAGATAAGTGCCTAGAGATGAGCAAATCCCTTCTGGGATTAACGACATCACACAAAGACCTGGCGAGTAGAACATCTCGAGCGGTATAAAAGAAGATGGAATCTTCGGATCAACGGTATGAAAGAAAAGCTGAAGAGGATCCTCGCAGGGAAGTGATCGGCCTTTTTGCTGAAATTGCACCGCACCTGGTTCAGAAATTAGAAGATATCGTTGATACAGTTCACCGAATCGGCAAGAAGGAACCAGGGAAACCAAGGCAGATGACTGTGCAGTTTACAATGCGAAAATATAGGGATGAAATTTGGAAATCAACAAAAAACTCCTCAGTCTGCCGAGAACACGGAGTTCGATTCACGGAGGATCTGTCGAGGGAGGACCAGCTGGCCCGCGCTGCGCTATGGCCTTTGATCGACCAGGCGCGTAGAAAGAAAGCGTACTACCGAGGACCGTTTGGTTACATTGAAGGAAAACGCATTGAATGACATGATTTTTCACTTGAACTGATTACGGGTAGGGTCGTATGAGATATGACTGTTTTTGGAGACACACTAGGTTGTGAGGTATGTTCTAGGTTCGTGGTTATACAACCTAGTGATTTTTTCTTTCTTTTGTCATACAAGTGTTTGCACTTTGCCTTATTTTGTACTTTTTTATTGTTTTTATGTTTCCAGTTAAGTTACCGTTGTCTTTAATGTCACTGAATGTTAGGGGCATTCAAAATAAGGTTAAAAGAAAAGCAATGTTCTTATTTTGTAAAAATAATGGTTCTCACTGTTTTTTTTTGTTTGTTTGTTTGTTTTTGTTTTTTACAAGAAACGCACTCTGTCATAACGGATACTTCTTTTTGGTCTAGTCAGTGGGGAGATAAGATGTTGTTTAGCCATGGTTCCTCCCACTCAACAGGTACTGCAATTTTATTTAACAACTGTCCAGGGAAAATAATCTCTTCCAGATCTGATCTAAGTGGACATTGGTTAGCGGTTGTTTTAGACATTGAACATATTTTTTTCATTTTGGTTAATGTTTATGGCCACAATAATGTTAAACTTAAACTAAATCAAAATTTATTTCAAGAGGTCTCTTCTGTAATCTCTGATTTAAAAAGAATCTACCCTACAGATAATATTGTTGTAGGTGGAGATTTTAATGTTGTACCAGATGAGACACATGATAGACATCCACCCAAAAGCATTTCTTCTCGACCAAATCCTTTGGTTTCCCACTTTTGCATTAGTCTTAAACTGATAGATATCTGGAGATATCTCAATCCTAATCTCAGGCAGTTCTCTTGGTCAAAACCCAATGCCTCCAGCAAATCAAGAATTGACTATTGGCTTATTTCAGATAATTTACAGTTATTTGTTAAAGACTGAGCTATTTCAGCAGCACCTTTGACAGACCATTGTGCTATTTCACTATTATTCAAACCAAATCAATTCAAGGATTAAGTGATATTGGAAGTTTAATTCTGATTTACTTAATAATGAGAGATTCTGTAATAAAGTTAAATATTTAATTCTGGAAATTAACAACAGTAGTAGTTTTAATTCTAATAAAGCCAGATGGGAGTTCCTCAAATTTAAAATTCGTAAATTATCTATTAATTACAGTAAAATACTTGCCAAAGTAAGGAGACAACAGGAACATAATATTATTAATGAGATTAATAAATGTTGTAGTGAAAGTGTTTTGAGTGTGAAGGGGTGGATTCTGGAATCCACTGCCGCTTCAATATATATCTTTTAAGTTAATAATTAACATTTATATTTCTGTTAAATTATTTGAATGACTTCTTCAATGTATGTTAAAGCATCTATTTTCCTCTGTACCTCTCACTGAGAGAAAAGAACATGTTATCAGTATGTTTTGGAAAAGTTTCCTGCTCAGAGCAGAGCTCAGATCAACTTCAACCTTGAAGAAGCTGTGAATCGTGTATGTGCGCTAAGTTTTGTGCAGGTCCCTTTGTACTGGTGGACAACTGGCATTCTGCTTGAGACCAGCAGACGCCACATCATGACCCCAAAAGGGCATCCGGTACCTAAATCCAGGGTCCCCCTCGTCATCACCGTGACGAAGGGAGATATGCTTCTTACTATCTGTCCACGTGTGGAAAATTTCTAATCTTGTCTATTTTTCTCAGCCAATCAGAATCATCCAACCTGAAGTAATGACGTAGTTAGTTGACTCTGTTAGAGTATAATTGTTGTGGAAATGTGAATGTACGCAGAGCGGCCTATGAACCCTTTGTGAGACTTGAAGCTGGCTTCTGCTGATGAAACTGCAAACTATTCTTCATTAAATTTTTCTTCAATTTATTATTTTTTTAAACTTTGACTCCGGGTCTTTATTCAACATATCTGGTCTCAAGGGTCCTAAACTGTTTATCCCCAACAGTTTATGGTGGAGGAATTGCGAGCATTCATTCTTTGGTGACATCCCTGACTAACCAACAAACAAGGTTGGAAGATTTATTTATTTATTGGTTAGGGCTGTCTGGTTGAAAGAGTTGAGAGGATTGGGAAGTGAGACGGTGGGTTTACGCACTCAGACGTGAGTGTAGGACACCAGGTCCTTGAATACAGGCTGGTGTATTACCAAAAGCCATCAGAGGCA
Organism: Ancherythroculter nigrocauda; assembly: GCA_036281575.1. Taxonomy (NCBI): domain Eukaryota; kingdom Metazoa; phylum Chordata; class Actinopteri; order Cypriniformes; family Xenocyprididae; genus Ancherythroculter; species Ancherythroculter nigrocauda. The sequence goes on along the minus strand of VTFQ01000003.1, from coordinate 35,868,731 downwards.
GACGGTTGGTGATAACTACACTCCATTAAGGAGTTGGAAAGCACTGAAAGCCATAATAGGCAGACAGTGTGGTGGATACCCCACCCCATTAAGGGGTAGGAAAGACACTAGTAAGCTGGGATACTGTACTCTATTAAAGGGTTGACAAAGACACTGGAAGCCATAAGAGGCAGACAGTGTGGGGATACTACACTCCATTAAGGGGTTGTAAAGAAGTTACTACTAGTGTGTCTCACGAACCAAAGCTCTCTGACTCCAATTCCAGACAGGGGCGCCCCGAGCTTAGTGATTCAGGTAGTCAGGAATATAAGCTTTTAGTTAAATACGACAAAATAAAGATAGGGATAGGGTTGGTTGGTCACAGATGCATCAGGAACGATCCCGACAACAATAAAATTGTGACACTAATTGGATTGGACCAGTATATGTAACTGTGATTTTGGAGTATACTTTGCAGTTTCATCAAGCAGAAGCCAAAGCTTTGTTGTTTAAAGATCGCCGCCTCCATCTATTTCAGGTGAGTATTAACTTTGACTAAAATATGGCCGACAAATTGAGTAACTTGATCAGTAACTTGATCAGTCCTGATACAGATAATGAGGTAGAAGAGAGTAAATGCTGTAAACAGCTCTGCTCTGAAGCCCTCACTTCAAAGACATTGGCAGAGATTATTGAGAAAATGGTTAGTCAGGGTTTTGATTCTGACTGGAAAGTTAAACAACAACTTGACTGGCTACAAACAAAGGAAGAACCAGAAAAATTCACATTTTTAGCTGTTTGTGCTTATTCATGGATTTGTAAAATGGGTGGGGTGCCATTAACCCCTGATGGAAAAATCCCAGAAGTAACTGAGGGATGGTTCAATTTGATTACCCAATGTGATAAAGATGACAAGGAGTGTTTTAATTATGGTGTGAAGGGCCATCTCGCCCGTAATTGTAAAAACCCACCTAAAAAGTGTAGACAGTGTGGTAAACTTGGCCATATTGTAAAATATTGTAAACAAAAGAAAGAAAGAAACAAAAAAGAGACTTCCACTCTGTCTGAGAGCTTATGAAACTGAGAAAGAACAAGAGATAACAATAAGGTCTTAAGGAATTCCTTTTGAAGGGAAATCTATAATAATAAGTTTTATATTGAATGGACAAATGGTTAATGTAAAATTACTGAAAATAAATCTAAAACGTGAGTTAAAAAAATATATATATAAAAAGTAAATAGAGGTTGAAAATAGGGATGATTGGATCTTCTTAAAGAATGTTTCATTTTATGGAGAAATATTTGAACAGTCTCAAGTATGTTTTCTTGTGATGAGCACATCACTACTGTGAATGTGAATAACTAAATGATGCTAAGTTCTAAATATTTGATTTTGGATGGTCAAAGTGACAGAAGGTTTAAATGGCAAAAATGAGACTGCCAGTGTCACAGAGACTCAACCTGATCAGAAGTTTGTAATGTCTAAGTTTCCTAATATATGGGTGAAAGACAAATATAAAAATTATGATTATTTGAAAATGAATGTCAATTCTGGCAAAGTCTTAAGCTGGTCCAGAGTTAAAAGACAGTAAGTAAAGTTTGATGTTAAAAGTTATAAAAAGGCTGTGTATCAGCCCTGAAATCCTCAGAGTCTCTCTCTCTCTCATTCAGTGTCAGCTAAAAGCTGCTATCTGAGCTTGTGTCATAAGTGATAACAAGCTATTTATAGTGAAGCACAGTGTCTCAGCTGAAAATCATGGGCACAGATGTTAAAAGAAATTATTGCCATAAAGAGGTTGTTGTTAAATTAGTTACATTTTGTTGTGAAATGTGTCAAAGTAAAACTGAATGAGTATCAAAAGGTCTTTAAAATGGTAATACAGACCTTGAATGATAGAATTGACTATTTTGATTAATTTTTCCTATGACCAGTAACTTTTTGTCTGATCTTTGTCACCACCATGTGCAGGGCCAATGGCTCCAGTTACAGATGTAGCAGAACATTACACTGAATGGACAGTGAGAATTAAATTCACTGAGAATAATCTCAGCACTGATATGTTGCTGCTGAGAGAATGCACAGTCTAATGATTTTAGTGATTAAATAGTGCTGTCATTAACCTGTCTCCATGTTTTAACACTATTAGGCAGTCCAATGGCTCTGGTGGCTCTTGAATGCAACTTCCCTAAGCTCCAGAAAACACCTGATTCTGGTGAAGAAAACTGTCAAAGATCTGCAATGGGAACGAGCGGTAACCAGTGTGCACGAGGTGATTTCTCAATGACGGGTAAGATCCTCTTTGGCCAGACGAGGACAACCTAAGGCAGGGGGTTGCCGCCGCCACTGGGCATCTACCCTGGAGGGAGGTGTTTATGTGAGATGGGTATGAGAGTTGAGCGGATGTCTGTGGGGCCAGCAGCATCATTAAGGGGGGAGCTGTCAGAGGTACAGCAGTCCGCCCCAAAAATGTTCCTCTATACCACTCACCAGAAACCGCATTCCTCAGAGGGCTTGTTTTTCATTGTGACAAGCCCACAACTTGATGCAACTATGCCAGGGGACAAGACCCTGAGAAGAAGATTATTGATAAAGAGCTGATGGGAAGGAGCTTTCAAGAGCCGACTGAGACCATGAGGTGATTGTCCGTAATTTCTGGGGAGACCAGAGTAAAATTAACATGATGTTGGTTGCCCTGTTGGCAAGAACTGTATAGAAGTTTTAGATTCAACAGTACTGTGAATCCCTAAATCCACGAGACTGTGTTGATTTTGAACTAATGTGTCTGTATTATAGTTTTTACTCCTGCAGGTCACTGGACATGGCAGAGGATAATTCGTAGACATGGTGGTGGTTAAAGATAAAGACTGATTTTGAAGAGTCAAGAGACAGATAAGTGCATTCAGCATTTAAAGTAAGATAACCTCAAAAATGGCTACTAGCATAACATATTTTAGATGGTGGTAATGGTTTTTATTTGAAAGTTAAACATTTACATTTTAACCTTTGCGAAAAACAAAGGGTTCTATATAATAATTTAATATTAAATTCTGTCTAAGTTACAGACTTGTGATTCTGTTGAAAAGATTATTTGTGCAGTAAGAGAGAGAGACTGCTTGAGTGGAGGAAAAGGATGGAGCTCTGTCTATCTGTTATCAGGCTGCTAAAGCTTAAACAAAGCAATGAGAGTAGAACCAAAACAACCCAGCTGACTTTTCTGATAACAAATTATAGTGAAGAGACATACTTTGAGACTGCATAAGAGTAAAACCTACAGGAAAATGGGAAATTTAAATGTGTTTTTAGAATTAAAACAAAAAGCAAACCTTGACAATGAGCGGTTCATATTCATGTGTCTAGTGTGAGTGTGAGGGTGGCTGGACTTTATGTTTTGTATGTGTTAGTTTGGGGAAATAATCTGTCCTTAGTGTGTATATGTCATTAACCTCTGGAGTGTGTTTTATCATTACAGATGGGTTAAGTGAAATGACAAATTTTGACAAGCCGATATTTCGGATTGAATCTTATGAAAAGATGATACAGAACATGGGACGAGCTTTAAGTGGATTGGATATCCAGCTCTGTCTGCTAATGGTAATTATGACTTTTGTCATTTATGATGTTGATTTTAATTATTCTCTGGATTAGTATTTTTAAGAACATTTATATAAATTGGAATTGTGGAATTGAAGATTGCCGTCCATGGGTTAAAAACCCTTGTCTAAATTCAACTGAGGGTCTAAATTTAAACACTGTCTTATTTGTTTGATCAGAATGATAAACGTAAATGTTATAAGATTTGACGGCAGAGACAAAGTGACACATTGGCTAAGTCACTAGTAAATTATCCAGAGAAACCCCTCAAATTTATGGAAGGCCGGTGGGCAAACAAAGGAGGAGTGAATATAATTGATAAAAGTTTTATTTATTATAGTTTTTTTTGTTTTGTTTGTTTATCCATTAAATGGATGCATGTCATTAGATGCCTAGAGAAATATAATTTATGTAATAAGGGTTGAAGGTGAAAGAAGCTATAAGGCTGTCCGTGTAACATAGGGATTTGAGAAAAACAATAATTTGGTTTCTGCAAAACAATAGAGATAAGTGGGACTGAGACAGTAACGATAATATATTTTTAGATCTGCAGACTAACAATTTGATGGGATAGAGTGACAAAATTATAAGCAGTTGAAATTATTGTGATGAAAAAAAAAAAGGAGAAACTGTTTCAAAAACAGCTTTAAAGAAATTGATAATGTCTTATAGTACAAATTTGTATAATTTATAAGTGTTATGGAAGAAAATCTGTCTGTTTGTGTTTTTGTTTGACAATTTTGGTGCAGTGAGTAATAATGAAAAAGATCCCTGCCAAAGAAGAGGGTTAAGATTTTGGTCATTAAGATTTTGGTCAGCCTATGCAGTTATAATTGACAAGAAACTTGAGTTTAAAACTGACTTTAAAGGAAGTCTTAATTGTTTGATTTCGAATGCTGTACTTTTGACGGTCTGAGTACTGTGAAAGGTTGTGAAAATTGAGTTTCAGATTAATAATAATTAGGTATTGAGTATTATTAACAGTGAATTTCATGATAAAGATATCAGTCAAGACAAAGAAATTGTTACTCTAACTAAATTTATATGTTTTGATGATTATTTCATTTTGATGAAAGGTTTTTAACGAAATGTTTTAAAATTCAAAGGTTTAGGTTTATGTTTATTTTTATTTATATTGTTTATTTTTTTGTGGGCTATAATGGATCTGATGTGAAAAAAAAATTCTTAACAGGATTATTAAGTAAAAGTCACAATTGTATGATTTATTGAAAAGAATAATTGAAATGGTTATGGTCATGTAAATTTGTTTTCTTTTATTTCTATTTTTAAAGGTGTTTAAAAAAAAGAGATTTAAAAGATGTTCTACAATTAAGGTGGTACATGCTATGTCTATAGACTGTAAACTGAACAATGATTTAAGAAACTTAAAATACTTAGATGGATTATGATGGGTCTTCATTTATTTTTATTTATTTATTTTTTGTTGTTGTTTATTTTGAATTAGACCACAATTCTTTTTTTAAACCTTAAAAACGATCTATAAAGGGTATAGTGAAAGGAGTGGATTTACGATCCATCTTCTTGTATTGTATAATGAATTGGAAATTATATTTTTCTAAAAACCAGTGTATATATCCTGGTGTTTATGATTACAGGCAATGTCTGTATTTAGTATCTGAGTAGTGACTGAGGGTCTGGCCCATGCCAGGAATGCAGTAACAGTGCTTGCTCATTTAGCCCGGCTTCCAGAGAATAAATATGTATTTGCTTTGTAGTCAAGGAATTTGATGATAAACCAAATCACAAACATTGATGTAAAGACGACTATGTGCAAGGACTGAAGGCCAATAATGCACTATGTGCTCTGTAGAATATTCTGTTCTAGTTAAGCCCTTCGAGGGAAAACCTATGGTCTATTTTATACAATTGTAACATGCTAGGGGAGCATGGGTGAGCAATGCTAAATTTTGAAGCGGCCTAAATTGTTAAGACCAGATGTGGTGTTTAAGACTTCACATCGGCCTTTTAAGGGGGGACTGAAGGGGTGGATTCTGGAATCCACTGCCGCTTCAATATATATCTTTTAAGTTAATAATTAACATTTATATTTCTGTTAAATTATTTGAATGACTTCTTCAATGTATGTTAAAGCATCTATTTTCCTCTGTACCTCTCACTGAGAGAAAAGAACATGTTATCAGTATGTTTTGGAAAAGTTTCCTGCTCAGAGCAGAGCTCAGATCAACTTCAACCTTGAAGAAGCTGTGAATCGTGTATGTGCGCTAAGTTTTGTGCAGGTCCCTTTGTACTGGTGGACAACTGGCATTCTGCTTGAGACCAGCAGACGCCACATCATGACCCCAAAAGTGCATCCGGTACCTAAATCCAGGGTCCCCCTCGTCATCACCGTGACAAAGGGAGATATGCTTCTTACTATCTGTCCACGTGTGGAAAATTTCTAATCTTGTCTATTTTTCTCAGCCAATCAGAATCATCCAACCTGAAGTAATGACGTAGTTAGTTGACTCTGTTAGAGTATAATTGTTGTGGAAATGTGAATGTACGCAGAGCGGCCTACGAACTCTTTGTGAGACTTGAAGCTGGCTTCTGCTGATGAAACTGCAAACTATTCTTCATTAAATTTTTCTTTAATTTATTATTTTTTTTAAACTTTGACTCCGGGTCTTTATTCAACATATCTGGTCTCAAGGGTCCTAAACTGTTTATCCCCAACAAGTGATACTGGAAAAAGCAAAATGGTCTCTCTACAATTAGAACTGGACAGTCTTTACATTAAGAAAGCTAAAGGTGCATATATATGCTCTAGGGCTAAGTGGATAGAAGAGGGTGAAAAAAGTACTTCTTACTTTTGCAGATTAGAAAAAAGACAGCAATCAAGTAACTCAATCCTTTCACTAATGATTAATGGCGCTGAATGCACAGATCCTACTCTAATAAGTAAGGAAATCTATCAGTTCTACAGTGACTTGTATTCTTCCAACTTCTCTCCAAATGAGAGTAATGATTTCTTTGATAAAAAAATAAACTTTATTCCACGCATTGACAATGATTGGAGGGACTGTTGTGATGCCGACTTGCATATTGAAGAACTTGACTCAGCGGTTCAAAACCTTAAATTAAACAAATCTCCTGGCCCTGATGGCCTCACAGCTATTTTTTACAAATTCTTTTGGAATGATATCAGAATATTATTATATAATGCTTTTGTTGAATCTATTGAAGACGGTTTCTTTGGCCCCACTATGAATCAAGGTCTGATTACATTAATCCCTAAACCAGATAAAGATATGAGATATATGGATAATTTTCATCCAATTACATTGCTTAATAATATTTATAAAATTTTCACACATATACAGTACAGTCCAAAAGTTTGGAACCACTAAGATTTTTAATGTTTTTAAAAGAAGTTTCGTCTGCTCACCAAGGCTACATTTATTTAATTAAAAATACAGTAAAAACAGTAATATTGTGAAATATAATTACAATTTAAAATAACTGTTTTCTATTTGAATAAATTTCACAAAGTAATTTATTCCTGTGATGGCAAAGCTGAATTTTCAGCATCATTACTCCAGTCTTCAGTGTCACATGATCCTTCAGAAATCATTCTAATATGCTGATCTGCTGCTCAAGAAACATTTATTTATATTTGTGTACAATATTTTTTTTTCAGGATTATTTGATGAATAGAAAGTTCAAAAGAACAGTGTTTATCTGAAATCTAATCTTTTGTAACATTACAAATGTCTTTACTGCCACTTTTGATTGATTTAATGCATCCTTGCTTAATAAAAGTATTCATTTCTTTAATTTCTTTTCAAAAAAATAAAAATAAAAATTCTTACTGACCCCAAACTTTTGAACGGTAGTGTATAATGCTACAGAAGCTTTGTATTTCAGACAAAAGCTGTTCTTTTGAAACTTTCTATTCATCAAGGAATCCTGAAAGAAAAAGTACACAACTGTTTTCAACATTGAAAATAATCATAAATGTTTATTGAGCAGCAAATCAGCATATTAGAATGATTTAGATAGAATGAAGGATCATGTGACACTGAAGACTGGAGTAACGATGCTGAAAATTCAGCTTTGCATCACAGGAATAAATTACTTTGTCAAATATATTTAAATAGTACACAGTTATTTTAAATTGTAATAATATTTCACAATATTACTGCTTTTTACTGTATTTTTAATTAAATAAATGTAGCCTTGTCAATAAATGAGCAGACGAAACTTCTTTTAAAAACATCTTTAAAAATCTTAGTGGTTCCAAACTTTTGGACTGTACTGTATATGTTAATAGATTAAAAGTGGGCATTAATAATTTCATTAACGAATCACAATCAGGCTTTCTTAAAGGAAGATCTATTCATAATAATATAAGGTTGGTGATGGATTTGGTGGGAGTGCAGTCACTTGATAGACGATGATGGATTCATTTTATTTTTAGATTTCAAAAAGGCCTTTGATATGATAGAACATGCTTTTTTTTTTAAATCCTTAGAACTTTTCAATTTTGGTGAACGGTTTATAAGTGTTATAAAAATGATTTACAGAGACATGAATAGCTCCGTTTCTCTCCCTTTTGGTACTACACAAAGATTTCAGATTGGCCGTGGAATAAGACAGGGTTGCCCATTGTCCCCTCTTTTATTTATTTTAGCTGTAGATATGCTGTCCACTCTGGTTAATCATGATGTATCTGTGAAGAAATTAAATGTATTTGGGAAAACTTTAGCAATCAGTCAGCTAGCAGATGATACATTATTTTTACAAAACAAAGACCAAATTCCTTTAGCTATCTCTTGTAGCAAATTAGCTCAAAATAAATATGAATAATTAATCATAACTAGTTATAATTAATTATTAATATTTCAATCAGTTAATAAAATTAACTTAATGTAATAAAATTAATATTGCAATCAATTAACCTGTTGTCCAATGAACACACAGTGTTAATTGTTTATTAATTCTAAGAAATGTTCATTTCCAGGTTATGGGAAATAACAATCTTAATGTACAATACTACTAAAAGCCTGTAGTCAGGATCGACATGAATAGGGACTCCAGTATATGAGCGCAAAACACGGACAACTTTACATGTGACATGAACGAGACTTTATTAACTAGACTAAACACTTAACTACTCTAACATTCACACACATACATGCATACAGTTTACCCAGAGAGAGAGAGAGAGCTAAAGCAGAGTACAGGAAAGCAAGAAGTTACAGCATTGTTGGACATTCAGCAGATCAACAGCCTTGAGCAAACCATCAGTTTAGTTTTAACAGGCCCTTCTTTAAAAAGGGGTAAGGATACTCAATGTATCCGATAATGAGACTAAGTTTGATATTTGCATGTCTCTCCAAGTTGAATTAAAACTGTCCTGATGCAATTTGTGGAGGCTTCCATTGAATCTTTGCTGATATTGTCTTGACGAAAGAGAACCAGTTGGATTCAGAGGATCTTTGGTAAATGGAAGGTCTAGGCCGAGGCCTGGCACAAGCTTGGGGTTCCTTAGAAGCTTCTAGCTTCTTAAAGCGTCATCTTGACGTCAGCATTTGTCAGTAGAAGGGAAGAAGAGGAGGAAGAGCAGGAAGAGAGAAGGGGGTTTGATCTTGTGATCAGTGAATATAAGGGGTGAAGATGTCACACCCTCTTGAGGTGTCTGAGCCAATAAGGAGTTTCCCTTTCAGAGGGAAGTTTTACAAGTCTTTGTTCTGTAGCAAGATATTAGCATAAGACACTGGATTGGATGAATGAGAGAATAACCTTCTAGATTCTTAAAATACTAATATGTCACAGAGTTAGTAACATGTAACATAAATTACCAAATAGGAAATGAAAGTTGGAGTCCGTAGATACCAAACATGCTGCCAATGTGATCTCAGTTAACTATACATTTTCAACTATGGAACATTAATACCAAAATAGTTCAAAAGAGAGAATTAATACATAGAATAAAGCCTATAAGAGGAAAGTCATGAGATGGGAAAATTGGATACGTGTTTATACATTTCCCAAGTGGTTATATAGAGAATACATAGGATTAAAGGAGTTTATTTGTCCTTCTTAGAAAGAAGGAGTCACTGGTCTCTGCAAAATTCTTCCTGATCGTAAAAGGTCCAAGTATCTGTAACAGGACACCTAGTTCTTCCTGTAGTTTAGCTAGTTTGGGATGCTAGTTGCAGTTTTAGGGGGATGGGTTCACAGAGCTTTGATAGAGTGAGTTTAAAACTATTGGTGAACTAACAAATAATTGTGTCTGATTTGTCTCAGTCATTACACTCTCTAATCAATTATTTTTGTAAAGCCTCAGGCCTTCAACTTAATCTAAACAAATGTGAACTTTTGGCTCTACACCCAATTCAAAATTTGTCCTTGTATATCATTCCATTTAAAGAGTCTGTGAAATATCTAGGCATTTCTATTTCCAAAGATCTGAAGATTAGTATGAAAGAATTTTGAAAAAATACAAAAAGCCAATGGTATCTTGAATAGCTGGTTACTGTCACGGTACTCACAAGGACACAGACAGATCCAATAGCAGCAATTTATTAGGGTATCCAGAGTCGTAATCCAAACAGGCAGGGGTCAAAATCCATAAAGACAGTCCATACAAACAGGCACAAAAATAACACAAAGAAAACAAAACCAGAGAACCAGAAGTACACGTAACATTAAACAACGAACCACAACCAAGGACAGAAACAACTCAGTATAAATAGACAGACACTAATGACATAATACAATCCAGCTGAGTGCAATGAAGTGATGACGAGTCCAAGGCAGTGTGTTATGGGATATGTAGTGTATGTAACGGGTGGAAATAAGAGTCCAGGATGGAGTGCCCTCTAGTGGCTAATAGGGCACTCTCACTGGTGATCATGACATTACCCCCCCCTCAAAGGAGCGGCTACCAGACCAAAAAAAAAAAAACACTCAGGAGTGAGGTGGACAGGAGGAGGATCAGGGGGAGGGATGGCGGGCCAGGTCCAGAGTCCCCAACTGAAGGCCAGGGGGGGGAGCCGGAGGAACAGACCATGGGGGCTCCCTGAAGGTCAGGGTCCTAGCTGAATGCCAGGGCGGCGCTGGAGGAACTGACCAGGTGGGCGCCGGCAGGTCTGGAGTCCTGGCTGATTGCTAGGGCGGCGCTGGAGGAACTGACCAGGCGGGTTCCCGCAGGTCTGGATTCCTGGCCGATTGCCAGGGCGGCACTGGAGGAACTGACCAGTTCAACAGTTGTTCAAAGTAGTTTCAACAGTTCAAACGTCCTGGGCAGTGGCGGCAGGGTAGAAGACTTGGATGGCAGCAGCAGGACAATAGGCTTGGATGGCGACGGCGTCAGGACAGACCAAGGGTGCTCCGTGGCCGTATCAGGGAGAGCGGGCAGCTTGGTGACGGCCTCCGTGGTCGTATCAAGGAGAGCGGGCTCGGGCTGCTCTGGGACGGCAGCGGGCTCGGGCTGCTCTGGCGGCGCCGGCAGGGCAAGACGCTTCGTTGGCGCCGGCAGGGCAAGACGCTTCGTTGGCGCCGGCAGGGCAAGACGCTTCGTTGGCGCCGGCAGGGCAAGACGCTTCGTTGGCGCCGGCAGGGCAAGACGCTTCGTTGGCGCCGGCAGGGCAAGACGCTTCGTTGGCGCCGGCAGGGCAAGACGCTTCGTTGGCGCCGGCAGGGCAAGACGCTTCGTTGGCGCCGGCAGGGCAAGACGCTTCGTTGGCGCCGGCAGGGCAAGACGCTTCGTTGGCGCCGGCAGGGCAAGACGCTTCGTTGGCGCCGGCAGGGCAAGACGCTTCGTTGGCGCCGGCAGGGCAAGACGCTTCGTTGGCGCCGGCAGGGCAAGACGCTTCGTTGGCGCCGGCAGGGCAAGACGCTTCGTTGGCGCCGGCAGGGCAAGACGCTTCGTTGGCGCCGGCAGGGCAAGACGCTTCGTTGGCGCCGGCAGGGCAAGACGCTTCGTTGGCGCCGGCAGGGCAAGACGCTTCGTTGGCGCCGGCAGGGCAAGACGCTTCGTTGGCGCCGGCAGGGCAAGACGCTTCGTTGGCGCCGGCAGGGCAAGACGCTTCGTTGGCGCCGGCAGGGCAAGACGCTTCGTTGGCGCCGGCAGGGCAAGACGCTTCGTTGGCGCCGGCAGGGCAAGACGCTTCGTTGGCGCCGGCAGGGCAAGACGCTTCGTTGGCGCCGGCAGGGCAAGACGCTTCGTTGGCGCCGGCAGGGCAAGACGCTTCGTTGGCGCCGGCAGGGCAAGACGCTTCGTTGGCGCCGGCAGGGCAAGACGCTTCGTTGGCGCCGGCAGGGCAAGACGCTTCGTTGGCGCCGGCAGGGCAAGACGCTTCGTTGGCGCCGGCAGGGCAAGACGCTTCGTTGGCGCCGGCAGGGCAGGGCGCCAACAGAGAACAACCACTGGAGCAGACTCACTGGCTGGAGCTGACTCCCTGACTGGGGATTGAACTCACTGATTGAACTCACTGACTGGAGTGGCCTCCTTGACTGGAGCGGGCTCTGGAGTGGACTCACTGACTGGAGCGGCCTCCGGGCCTTGAAGGATGAAGGAAGCCTTCTTCCTTCTCCTCCTTTTACCGGGGTGAAGCAGAGGCTCAGTGCCCACCTCCCCTGTGACTTCTGGAATGGATTCATAGGCTGGAGCGGGCTCTGGAGCGGACTCACGGGCTGGAGCGGACTCTGGCTGAGCATGAGTTGCCCAACGGCTTCTGCGGGAGAGATAATGGATAAAACCCCAAAAATCCAGGATCTGGAGCCCCTTCAACTCCTCCTGGGGCAGAGGGTCATCGAGGCATCCATTAAAAACCCCTTTTAGCGCCTCATCATTATACCGCAGTCCTCTTGACATCGTCCAGAAAAACTGGGCAAAACACCCTACCTCTCTCCCCTCCTGTCGCAGAGCCACCACTGCCCGAAATAGAGCCATCCGCTCTCCAATGGAGGCTGGGGGACGAATCCGAATGCTCATGCTGCTGGATCTAGTAGTTATGGTGGTTCGTTCTGTCACGGTACTCACAAGGACGCAGACAGATCCAATAGCAGCAATTTATTAGGGTATCCAGAGTCGTAATCCAAACAGGCAGGGGTCAAAATCCATAAAGACAGTCCATACAAACAGGCACAAAAATAACACAAAGAAAACAAAACCAGAGAACCAGAAGTACACGTAACATTAAACAATGAACCACAACCAAGGACAGAAACAACTCAGTATAAATAGACAGACACTAATGACATAATACAATCCAGCTGAGTGCAATGAAGTGATGACGAGTCCAAGGCAGTGTGTTATGGGATATGTAGTGTATGTAACGGGTGGAAATAAGAGTCCGGGATGGAGTGCCCTCTAGTGGCTAATAGGGCACTCTCACTGGTGATCATGACAGTTACAGAGAGATGTATCTATTTTCTGGAGAATTCTTCTATCTAAAGTTGAATATCTATCTAGACTGATCTATCCAGCTCTCTCTTTAGCTCCCTCTTCAGATATTATAAAAATAAGCAATCAAAAAATGTATAATTTTATTTGGAGGCACAAAACTCATTATATAAAAAAATCTGATTATGCTGTCCTTCCCTCTTGTGTGAAGAGTAGAATTCTAGCTAGTGTCAACAGAATCCCAATAAACATGAAGAAGACTGGTATTTAGGTTTATAGAGTCAATCTTCTTTTCTTTGATTTATTTTGTCTTTCCTTTTCGTGAAACTACAAGTAAAACAGAAAATACTACAATATCAGTGTCATATTGTCTAATAAAAAGCATTTGTGTAAGCTAACATAACATAAAACAAGTACATGTAGAATAAGCACAAAATTTGACAAATGCTTCAAATATTGAACAATACAGCTGTAAAATGATGCTTCACATAAAGAGAAATAAAATAAACTTACAGCCGATGCCACATTTTAAAGGAGTACCACTGATGGAGTTGAATTGTTGAGAGACTCTCGTGTTGCTGCCATGTGCTCTCTGGCTGCTTGAACTAATAAAGTAATTGGAATGACCACTAGGGGCAACACTAACTTTAAGATTAATACAAAGACAGAACACTCCCCGTCTGACATGGTGAATGTCACTAAACACCATAAACAACAAATACTTGCAAATAACATACTAACTGTGTATTAAGGTGCAATAAGAAGAACAAGTTCTGATAGAGGTCTCAAAAACAGTTTGGGCCCATCTCCTCTGAAGACTCTGACCTCAGCTTTACGTACCATACTATCTTCGCTAGGGAAAACCTGAGTAACTATCCCTAAGGGCCACTCGTTTCTCTTCAGTTGTTGGTCCTTGAGTAGCACGACACTTCCTGGTTCCAAGTTGGATTCTTGTGTTTGCCACTTTCTCCTAGGTTGCAGAACAGACAGGTACTGTTTTCTCCATTTGTTCCAAAAGGTTTGTGCCAGATGTTGAACTTGATGCCATTGCTGTTTGTGAAGATCTTTGACATCAGAATCCTCAGGTGGAGCAGATGAAATGCTTGTTTTCTGAGTCAACAGAGTGGATGGGGTGAGTAAAACAGGATCGTTAGGATCGGTGGACACAGACACCAGAGGTCTTGCATTAATGATAGCTGCCACCTCAGCCATCAACGTCGTAAGTACTTCGTGGGTGAGTTTTGTATGTCCAAGTTGAAGAAACATGGAATCCAAGATTCTTCTGGCTATCCCAATCATCCTCTCCCGAGATCCGCCCATGTGAGATGCATGGGGAGGGTTGAAGGTCCAGGAACAGCCTTTTTCGGCCAGATACTTGGTGACCGTAGTAGCATCAATGTTGGAAGGTATTTTGAGTGCGGCAGAAGCTCCAATAAAGATTGTCCCTCTGTCCGAGTGGATCCGTTTCACTGGGCCTCGTATTGCAAGGAATCGCCTGAGAGCGTTGATAAAGCTTGAAGAGTCGAGAGATTCTATGACCTCTATGTGGACTGCTCACACAGTCATACAGGTGAAAATAACAGCCCACCTCTTGCTATGTGCAAGGCCTCCTCTTGTACGACGAGCCTCAACACTCCAAGGGCCAAACAAATCATGCCCCACGTTGGTGAAGGGAGGCTGCAAAGACAGACGGTCAGTGGGCAGATCAGCCATCTTCTGTATAATAGGGGTGCCACGCAACTTTCGACATGTCACACAATGGTGTATTAGACTGCTTATACACTTCTTCACTCCCGTTATCCAGTAACCAGCTGCTCGGATAGCACCTTCCGTGAAGAGGCGTCCTTGAGGCAGTGTTTGTTCATGGAAGTATCGAACCAACAGCAGAGCAATGTGATGTTTGCCTGGAATGATTATTGGATTCTTTTCCTCAGTTTGAAATTCTCCATGTCGAATGCGACCTCCAACTCGGAGGAGATTGTCTGCATCAATGAAGGGGTCCAAAAATCTGAGTGGACTGTTCCAAGAAAGCTTCATGTTTTTCTGTAAGCATGCAAGTCCTTCTGCATATGTCTCTCCTTGCACAGACCGAATAATGACCTTTTCTGATTCTTGAAGGTTTTCTGCAGTATATGCATTCTTACACAGATGCCATCTTTTGCAGTTCTGATGTTCTGTGACCAGACTTGAGCAGTAGCTTTGGGCAATGTGGCAAAGGTGAGCAATGGCACTTCTTAGAGAGGACCAGGAGGAGAACCTTGTACCGTTGGGATCCAAGCTGCTCTACTGCAGTCTGTGTCTGTAGAGTGGTTACTTGTGCTCAAACATCTGGATCTGTATTTGGGCTAATGAGATCATAGAGTTTAAGATCTTGAGGCTCTTGAGAAGGCTTGTACAGAGAAGGAGGTCCAATGAGCCAACTGGTGTCCTTGAGTTGAACTGCTGCAACACTTCTTGTCGCAGAGTCTGCAGGGTTTTGATCAGAAGGTATGTACTTCCATTGACTTGGACTGGATGATCTCCGCATCCGAAGAACACAATTGCTAACGTACACATAGAAACGTCTTGTCTCATTGTAGATGTACCCGAGCATGACCGTGCTATCTGTGTAGAAGGTTGTCGCATCAATATCCAAGTCAAGTTCAGATCTTACCAGATCTGCTAATTCCACCGCTAATACAGCAGCGCAGAGCTCGAGTCTTGGAATGGTGTGTTCAGGTTTTGGAGCCAGCTTCGCTTTTCCCATTACAAAGCCTGCGTGAATGTCTCCAATGTTGTCGGTAAGTTTCAGGTAAACAACCGCTGCTATGGCCTTTGTTGATGCATCACAATAGACACACAGTTCTTTTCGCTCTGCTGTCGATGGAGAAATGGCAGTGTAAGGTCTTGGCACTTTCAGCTGTCAGGAGGGACTTGAGACCATCGTTGACATAAAAGTCACGATCCACAAACTGTTTCACCTCAGGGTCATGGTGTAGCGTCTCTTCTGCAGCTGACTGTCTGAGGCAGTAGATTGCAACTGCTGGACTGGGACTGTTTCCAAAAACACGTACAGTCATGCGATACTCAATGACTTCTTGATCTAGGTCGTTTTCTCTCACAAGAAAGCAGTGAAACATCTGCTTAATGTCTGCTATCATGGCAATGCCTTCTTTGCGGAATCTTATAAGGACTCCCACGAGCGCATTGTTCAAGTCAGGTCCCGTTAGCAGGGCCCATATGTATAAAGTAAAAATTTTAGTCTTAAGTGTGTCAAAATTCTAAGAATGATATAATTTTACTCTTATTCTTAGACTTAAGAATAAGTGTGATTCATAAAGTTTCCTAAGTGTCAAGACTAGGTCTTAGCTGGAGAGGTGTCTTAACCTAGTTAAGAGTAACAAGATGGCAGCAAAGAAGAGGAGATATACGCTTTCCAATGAAGATATGATGTATTGGAGTTATATGATGACATGGAGTTGATAAAATGATATAAACTTGATTGACAATTCTTTTTGTAACTGCCCTAATAAGAAATGTAATAACTTTAAATAAATGTAATAAATATTACTTAAACAATAATTAATATGTTTAATGCATTTTAATACATTTAAAGGTGCTGTGTGCGATTTCTCAAATTCGCTGTTGAACACTGATGATATTTGAAATCAACCCAAACAAACACACCCCTCTCTTCATTGCGCCGCCTCCAAAACTCACTGTCCAATCCTAACCTCTGAGTCGCCACCCTGCTCTGAGTCGGTCTCGAACCCCGGTCCGATCGCTGCTGGTGTGTGAGGCGAATGCACTACCAATGATGTTAAACACCTCATTCTCTTGCGGGCATCAGTGTGCAGTAGTTTACCTGTAAAACTCTCAGAGTCTGGCCACTGTTACACACGTAATGAGAGTGGATGTCTGTTCATCACAGCTGACATGAAACAAAATGCTTCATGAAAAATAAAGTGCAGTTGATGAAGGAACGACAAGGAAGCACAAACAATGTACATACAGTACACAAGAGTAAATACAAACAAGAGTTTCTTGTTAATCGCAAACAATTTTGCTTAAACCATCAAAATATGAGAAAAAATATTTTTATTTTTATATTATTTAATTTTTTTAAAATATGAATATATTGAATACAACAAAATCCGTTTTTAATATTTAATTGGTTCTCTCTTGTTTTTGCATGTTCATAATTTCTTTTTATGACAGCCTGGCCAAAAATAATTTGAAATAATTTGAAATTTAATTTCATTATCACACATGAAACAATTGACTCCAAGCACAGCTAGTCTATATGCTTACATCTTTTAACACATTTTTAAAAGTTTAATTAAGTTGAATTAAGGTTGAAGATGTCAGTTTTTTCACTACTCTATGGCAGTTCATTGACTTTCCAACTGACCATCAAACCATGCGGCAAAAGAAAGCCACTTTTATGTTGACTGTGGGCTTCCCTGGAGTTGTTGGAGCCGTTGATGAACTCATGACACATCATTGCTCTAACTGTAAATGAGGAGACATATATCAATAGAAAAAGATTCCACACCATCAATACTAATTTGTGATAATTTTGCATAATGCCATTTGCCATTGCTTTTAAATCAATTTAAATATTAAAACGTTTGTGTTTTTTTATTATTATTATTATTTTTTTTTTTTTTTTTATAATAACATTAAATGACTGGTATTGTGCTGCTGTGACTTCTATGGAATTACATTTGATCCAAAAATAATGAACGTAACTTTTCAAAAAAACTAATAAAAATATAAACTGAAACTGAATAAAATGTCTTTGAAACTTAAAAAAATAAATCGCAGGCAAAATGTTTGACTTTGTTTTTAATACACTGCATGTTTTGCTAACAGTTTCTTTTCTTTCTTTCACTGATCTTTACTTACAAAAGCATTTCCAGAGTTTTCATTTATGCTTCTGAAGTTTTCGTTTACGATCCCAGAGTTTGTTCCTTACGATCCCGTTCGTCTTTCTGGCACAAATCTCTCGCGGGGGCGGGGCCAGCAGTGGTGTGTTCTCATTGGCTACTGAGTTTTTGATTGACAGCTTCTTCTTGACCTGGAAGTGAAGACGTCAGCGTTGTGTTTACAATTACATGTGTGGAGGTGAGCGTCTGTAAGCGGCTTCTTATTTCATTTAAAGATATGAGTTTTGTTTTTTAATTTTATCTGTATTTATCTGCGGCTTCTACTTTGTCGACATAAACTTTTAGGAGCGTGAGAGATCAAACGCGAGAGAAAATGAATGTCTTGAGGTTTAATTGTACATTAAAGGTTATAATACTGAAGATATTGCATAATGTCCAATGTTTTTGGAGAATATTTGATTATTTCTGATGATTCTTCTATATTGTTGGGTCTGATTAGGTTGTGCTGTTACAATTTAAAAAGAATACTAGTATCATATACATGTATATATTCAGCCGTCAAGAAAGTCTCACTCCAACCAGGTAATCAAGGTTGGCAACCATGGCCATCACTCTACCCATTGTTAGCATATGCACATACACCATCACAATTAATGATCACTCAGTTCTGAAGGATTCAAACAATATGAAAATAACAGTCGTGGCTTGCTGTAAGACGGTATAGACCTCAAAGGGCATTTCAGTACTCCACACAAAGAATGATCTTGTTGCCATTTTTTATCATTCTAATAATTTTATTTAGTTAACATTATCATCTAACATATAAAAGTAGATTTTTTTTTTTTAAAAATCATCAACAGTTTCAATTGTGACTTACATAAAAAAAAAACAGTTGAATAAATGTAAATGAAAATATGAATCAATTCAAATAAATTTAAATTCTTTATTGTCACTACAGCATACACACAGGTATCAAAGTGAAAGTGTTGGATGCAATTATGTTGTGAAAGGAACGACCAGAATCCACAAAACACTAACTGCATATTCATGTAATGCACAGTATTCTCATGATATACAGTACATTACTATAAAAATGCACAAGCACCTATTATAGAATACATGTGTAAAATTCATAAAATTCGTTCATTTTATTACCTTTTTTTTTTTTAAATATAGTGAATAAACTGTATTAATGAATGGAATGAAATGTTCATGTTGTCTGAATACATTTTGGTTTGACTGTATGACTTTCATTCTCCACATAAGCACAAATATCTTTAAGAAAATAGTCCATCTCTGTGAGCCCATAAGTGGACTGTAACCCATACACGTATGATGGTTGGTGGGAAACGATTGTTAATAATTAAAACAGTTTAAATTATTAGTATTTTTCTCATCTATTGTTTCACTTCAGAAGACATTGATTCATCCACTGGGGTCGCATGGATTACTGTGTCTTTAGGACTCGAAGACGTATTATTTTCCTAAAAATCCTAATTCATGTTTATCTGTAGAAAGAAAGTAATATGCATCATGGACGGCATGAGGGTGAGTAAAATATATGAGAATTTATCACTTTAACATTCATATGTTGTTGGTATGCTAATCCAAGATCAGTATGGACTAATAAGAATAAAGTACAACCTCTTGTGTGTTTGTGAACTGTGTCTTGTTTTAATCTAGAGCACCAAAAAAAATTTAAATATTTGCATAATATCAGGTGTCTGAAGATCAAGATCCCAGTCAGTCAAAGGTGATGTGTCTGAACAAAATAAGATTCTTGTCTGATGGGGACAGTGGATCTCTGGGTCAGCATCAGAGTTTTGTTAATGGAAAAGTTGCTCCACTCCCTGGAAAATAAGAAATCAGATGTATTATAATCTAACAATACAAACTGCTTTGAATTCCCACATAACAAATTATGCAGACTTAAAATATTTATTTCAAACAAATTATATATAATTTCAGCCATAATTACTTTCATGTATTAGGTTTTGCATTTGACCATACAGTACTGTGCAAAACAAAGAAAATACAGGAAATATGCACAAAAAAAAAATCAGAACAAAATGGATTCTATAAGCAAAAATCAATATTTAGTGTGACCTCCTAGACTTCCAGTTTTTTCAAAGGAGAAACTTCTGATCAGATTTTGAAAGTTTTCTTGGCCTTCCAGTCATTTTCCATTCCATTTAGGTTTGAGAGAGCCAGGTTCTCACTATTACTCAAGTGTAAGGAGAGGTCACTAAATACTTGCCACTTTAGCCTGTAGAAGTTTTTTTTTTTTTTCTGTTTTTTAATAATGCTTACAAATTTAAAGTATTTCCTGGTCATATTCTAATAAGAAGTCTGAAAAAAAATTATATGGTCACTATACCATTGCTAAAACATCATCTAATGGTGTCCTAAGACTTTTGCACAGTACTTTATATGTATTATTATTAAAGACTACCTTTTCCCCTTTAAATATGATCTAATCCAAGGCTGTATGTACAGTACATAACCAGATCCTGTAATGACTGGGTTAAATCAAGACAACACTGCTGTATAAAGTGGGCTCTAAATGAGCTCTAAAATACCTCTCCATCTGAAAAAGCAAAAGCAAGTAATGTTACTTATATTGATTTTGTAAACGTAAAAAATACTGACTTATCGTGAATATCCAGATAACGACGATGATTGATGATAATGATGATTATATAATTCGTCTGTGCTAGGCCTAAGAAATCATCTCACCATAGTAGCAGCAGATACAGATAAAATAATAAAAACGCCTATCTTTACATCAATAAACTGAAATAAGAAGCCGCTTACAGACGCTCACCTCCACACATGTAAACACAACACTGACTTCACTTCCAGGTCAAGTAGAAGCTGTCAATCAAAAACTCAGTAGCCAATGAGAACACACCACTGCTGGCGAGAGATTTGTGCCAGAAAGACGAACGAAAACTCTGGGATCGTAAACGAAAACTTCAGAAGCATAAATGAAAACTCTGGAAATGCTTTTGTAAGTAAAGATCAGTGAAAGAAAGAAAATAAACTGTTAGCAAAACATGCAGTGTATTAAAAACAAAGTCAAACATTTTGCCTGCGATTTATTTTTTTAAGTTTCAAAGACATTTTATTCAGTTTCAATTTATATTTTTATTAGTTTTTTTGAAAAGTTACGTTCATTATTTTTGGATCAAATGTAATTCCATAGACTTCACCCTTCCAGGCTCGCTATTGGCTGATTCAGAGGTTAAGGGTGGCCATTTTGAGTTGACATCATTGTAGTCCTTAGTTCACAACACTTAAGTCAGCACTTAAGAATCCGTCTTACACTTTACTAAAAGTTGCTTTTAGCTTCTTTATAAAAGAACTTAGAAAACTCCTACTCTTTACTAAGAATTTTTTGACACTTAAGACTTAACTTAAGACTGTTCTTAAGAGCATTTCTGAGAAGTTTTATACATACGGGCCCAGAACGTCATTCAGTGACAGTCCTTCATACTGAGCACTTGAATCGAATACTACACAAATGTTGTTTAGCTTCCTGGGATGATACACTCCAAAAAGATGCAGATACCACCGTTCTTCGTGTTCTCGGAGGGGAGGAGCAACTTCAGCATGACCATTTTCAAATATCTTCTCCATGAACGTAAAGAAATGTTCCCTCATTTCTGGTTTTCTCAGCAGGTTCATCTTGAGAGAAGTGAAGCGTTTGAGAGCCAACTGTCTATTGTTTGGGAGACGTGGCCTGGGATGTCTGAACGGTAGAGGAGCTACCCAGCTGTTGCTATCATTTTTCACAAGACCTTGTTCCATGGTTGTGAGGAAGGCTCTGTCTTCAATAGATAAAGTTGGCTTGTTATCGTCTTTTGTAAGTTGAAAGACTGTTTGACCTAGGCAAGAGTGGTCTTCATCTTGAACGTCTCGAATGTCTTTAAAACTGTATTCCTCTTTAACACGAAGAACACTTGAACATGGTTCAAAGATGGTAGGGCGACCTTGTTGCAGAGCATTAGTGAAGAGAGTTTTCACACTTGTGGGTTTGTGACCACCCCCGAACTAGCACCCCACTAGCACCCATCCCAGATCTAATCTTTGAGCGTAGGGAGCATCAGAAGGACCATTAATATTCTTAAGTACCTTTAGGAGACTAATGGCATCACGACCAAGAAGCAGCAAGATAGGGGCTTGGGTATCCAGTTCTGGGATCAGATGGGCAATCCGTTTCAAATGGATGTGATGAACTGCAGCATTGGGAGTAGGTATCTCTGCTCTGTTGTCCGGTATTTCTGCACACTCCAAGGGTTGGCAAGGGTTGCACTGTTTCACCATCCAGCGACTCAATGTAGAAGCCTGAGGCTGTATGTCCTATGTTTTTTGTCAGCCCTGTGCAGGTGACCAGCGTGTAGGATGACAAGAGTCCTTGAACATTAAACATGTCAAAGAATTCAGGATGAACCAGAGACCTATTGCTTTGTTCATCTAGAATAACGTAAACTTTGACTGCCTTGTCTTGTTGTCCACTGGGGTATATATTTGCCAAACAAATCTTTGAGCAGGATAGAGCAGATTGGCCTCTCCCACACACAGTTGTACAGTTTGTTGTTACATCTGTGGGTGCTGTTGTGTCCTGCTCCCCGCCTTGCTCTGAAGAGGGGTTGTCCTTAGAAGCCCAAGGTGGTAGCCCTGGATGAAGAGCAGATACGTGTTTCTCGCTACCGCACTCTGTACACTTGACGTTGCTTTGACAGTTCTTTGCTCTGTGTGTTGTTGTGTTACAGCACTTAAAGCAAAATCCATTTTCTTTGAGAAAGCTCTTTCTGTCTTCTAAAGATTTAAGCCAAAATCCACGGCATCTCTGCAAAGTGTGTGGCTTTTTGTGTATAGGGCATATCTTGTCAGGATCCTCTACGTTTCTTTTAACTTTGTCCAATGTAGAACCTTGCGCAGTGGAAATGTCTGTTTTGTAACTGGAAACAGTTTTCATCTTGTTGGATTTCCAAGGAGGCTTTTCAACTTTCTGTGTGTCTGCCTGCACAACGTTGAAACTTGGGTCATTTCTTATCTGTGCTTGATGATGGATGAAGTTCACACAAACAGAAAATGGAGGGAATGACACTTGAAACATTTCTTTGTGAGTGGATCCATGGATTAACCACCTCTCTTGGAGACCGTACGGCAACTTTTGGACTATGGCGTTAACTCCTCTGGGAGTGTCCAGATAAGAAAGACCAGGCAGATCACCGTCCATTTTAGCAGCATTTACTTCCATTAACAAGTCACTGAGATCTCTTAATTTGGAGTAGTCTCTGGTGTTTAACTTTGGGAAGCTGTCCAGTTTCTGGAATAAAGCCTTTTCGATGGCTTCAGAAGAGCCATAACAATCATCTAACCGCTTCCAAATCATCTCGAGACCTAGATCTGGCTGGTTGATGTGTATAGACCTGATGCGGTTGGCATGCTCCGATGACTCTTTTCCTAGCCATTTGACGAGAAGATCCATTTCTTCATCACACATTACATCCAGATCTCTCACTGCATTACAGAATGATTTGCGCCATGCTCTGTAGCTTTCAGGTTGATCATTGAACTGGAGCAAACCAGTTGTAACAAGCTCACGTCTTGCCAGAAATCTCACAAAGTCTGTCATGTGACTGTCAGAACTACATGGAGGCTGCTGTACTAGGTTGAGGGGGTATGCATCCCTGTTACGTGGGGTTTCTCTGTATTGTGGCTTGTTTGTTGATTGGTATTGTGAAGGAGTGGCGTATAAGTCATCATGCACATCAAAGGTTACACTCCTCGTTTGACTTTCTTGTTTCGGTTGATAATATTTATCATCTGTGATTTTGAATGGATTAGGAGACTTAAGTGGTGTTGAAGAGAGCAGTTGAGTGTTAGGAACGTAAGCCTTAGCCGTAGGAGATAAGTCACTTGTAGCATTGAGATGTATGGCGTGTACAGTGGGAAGCGCTGTTGTCCCAATGTGTGGCTTTTTGTCTCGTCTAGAGTGATTAAATCCTTTAGTGGTGCTGGCTGTGTGTCCTTTAACATGTTATTTTTCTCCTTCACGAATTCTCTTCTTCGTTCCACAGGATCTATAGATGGTGACAGCAAAGGTGTATGACCAGAGTATTTTCCATCACTGTTTCCGGTTACTGCTTCTAAAGCCTCAGCTTTCGCTACTGCTGCAGCAGCTTCCTTTTCAATGGCCAACATCTCCATGGAGGCTTCAAGCTGAGCCTTTTGCAGCTTGAGCTCCATTTCCCTACTTGCGAACTTGAGACGTGCTTTGGCTGCTTCTGCGTGAGCTCTTGCGCGTGCTGCAGCTGAACTAGTTGATCATCTGCGTGAAGACTTATTTGAAACAGAAACTTGTGATCTTGTCTCACATTGAGATGCATTTTCTTCCTCCATAATGTACACGTGGTGTTTATCCTCATCTGATGAGAGTCGGCTTTTCACTATGCTGTCCTTCCCTCTTGTGTGAAGAGTAGAATTCTAGCTAGTGTCAACAGAATCCCAATAAACACGAAGAAGACTGGTATTTAGGTTTATAGAGTCAATCTTCTTTTCTTTGATTTATTGTGTCTTTCCTTTTCGTGAAACTACAAGTAAAACAGAAAATACTACAATATCAGTGTCATATTGTCTAATAAAAAGCATTTGTGTAAGCTAACATAACATAAAACAAGTGCACGTAGAATAAGCACAAAATTTGACAAATGCTTCAAATATTGAACAATACAGCTGTAAAATAATGCTTCACATAAAGAGAAATAAAATAAACTTACAGCCAATGCCACATTTTAAAGGATTACCACTAATGGAGTTGAATTGTTGAGAGACTCTCGTGTTGCTGCCATGTGCTCTTCTTCTTCTTCTTCTTCTGCTTGTGATGTTTATTGGCGGTGGGCAAGCCAACTTTTGGTGCATTACCGCCACCAACTGAACTGGAGTGTGAAGTGACAAGGGGAAGTATTATATATCTATATATGTATCTACATCCATCTATACCTAATATATACACATATACATATGTACATACACATACAAATTCTAAAAAAAAAAAAAAAACTTATATTCTCCTGAAATTTCCTGTATCTATTATATATTTTATTATCATTCTTCTGAATTTCCTATTGCCTAATATCAGTTCTAATGTCATATTACTTGCCCCTTCTGTTTGTATCTTTGTTTCCAGCATTTGTCTCTCTTTACTATATGCTCTACACTGTAATAAAATATGATCCACTGTTTCAGTTTCACCACAGAATCTACAAAACCCAGAAGGGTGTTTCCTGATTTTATGCAAGTTTCCATTTAAAGATGAATGTCCTAATCTCAAGTGTTATTATTATTTCTTCTCTTCTTTTAAAATCACTTCCAGTCTCATTAATTTGTAATCCTACTTTCTTTTGGATATTATATAGATGTCTACCTGTCTTCTCCATATCCCATTTTTGTTGCCAAGATTTAATAACAGCTTGCTTTATAATTATCTTTGCTTCTGCTTTACTGATTTTTACATCAATTTCTACATTATTTTTATTTAACAATCTTTTAGCATGTTTATCTGCCATTTCGTTTCCATCTATTCCAACATGCGCTGGGACCCATAAAAATGACACAATCCTGTCATGAACATGTATTCTATACAGCAGTTGCATTATTTCTATGATAATATCTTGTCTGCAATTTGATTGACCCGATTTAATACTTTTTAAAGCCGCCAAAGAATCTGAGCATACTACTGCTTTCTTAATCTGAGTCTCTTCCAACCATTGTAAAGCTATAACAATAGCAATCAATTCTGTAGTAAAAACAGATAAGTAGTCTGGTGTTCTTTTTGTAATAATTATTTCTTGTTGTGGTATAGCTATGGCTATTCCTGTCTTATTGGATTCTGGATCTTTTGAACCGTCTGTATAAATCTGTACATTATCATAGTACATCCGTTCTATATAACGATTTACTTCATTTATTATACCACTATGGGATTTTTCCACTTTTAGTAAATAAAGATCTATTGCAGGCATTGTAAATAACCACGGAGGGAGTCTGCCATGTGCTCTCTGGCTGCTTGAACTAATAAAGTAATTGGAATGACCACTAGGGTTGACCACTAACTTTAAGATTAATACAAAGACAGAACACTGATATTATCAAAGAGTATGAAGAAGGTGGTCTGAATGTAATTGAATTTGAGACTATGAACACTTTGTTAAAACTTAAGTGGCTTCAAATGTTTTTAGGTAATACTGAGAGTTTTTGGTATGCAGTACCTTCAGCGTTGTTTCATAAAGTGGGTGGTATCCGCTTCCTTCTCAAATGTGACTATGATCTAGCTTTCCTGTAGCTCAGTGGTTAGAGCATGGCACTAGCAATGTCAAGGTCATGGGTTCGATCCCAGGGATTGCACATACTCAGATACAAATGTATAGTATAATGCAATGTAAGTCGCTTTGGATAAAAGCGTCTGCCAAATGCATAAATGTAAATGTATATTGTGGCGACCAGGGCGGGCGAGAGCCGTGAGGGAATGGCGCGAGGCCGGTGGCGCAAGTGTTAATGAGCTTCACCTGGGAGGTGCAACGGCCTTGAGTCCCTCACGGAGGAGCTCCGGGAGCATAAAAGGAGGAGCGACTACAGTGAAGGACAAGAGAGGACCAGGCCTGGACTTTATTTTATGTTTTATTATGTTTGTGTGGCCGGCAGACGTCCGCGAGGGTCTGCCGGCATTACTTTCGTTTTGTATTTGTTTATTTTTGAAGTAAAGTTTTGTTGAATGTTCGCCGGTTCCCGCCTCCTTCTTCCCGTATATACGAACTGTGTTACATTGGTGCCGAAACCCGGGAAGGAATACGGGAGCACGTCGCCATGCAAGCTTCGTCCTCCGCCACATTTGCGGACATCATCGCGTCCCTCGCGGTCCTGCACCGCGAACAACAACAGGCCCTGCTGGAACTAAGAGGCGATCAGGAGCAGTGTTTTCAAGCCATCCTACAGACCCAGCAGGAGGACCGCGAGGCGTTCCGGAGCTGGATTGACCGGGAGGTTCCCCGGGAGCCCACCGAGCAGCCCGCTGTGCCTGTCCACCTGCCCCTAAACAAGATGGGCCCACTGGATGATCCAGAAGTTTTCCTAGAGCTCTTCGAGAGATCCGCTGAGGCGTGTAAATGGCCGCAGGACCAGTGGTCGATGAGGCTGGTCCCGCTCCTCTCAGGAGAAGCACAGGTGGCGGCACAGCAGCTCCCAGTCCAGAACCTCCTGGTCTATGACGACCTACGGCGGGCCATCGTCCAGCGGGTTGGTCGGACCCCAGAGCAGCATCGACAGCGCTTCCGCTCCCTCGACCTGGGTGAGTCCGGCCGGCCCTTCACGATGGCCCAGCAGCTCCGGCACTCGTGCCACAAATGGTTGCTGGCTGAGGGAAGCGACATGGAGTTGAGGTGGCAGTTAACCCGCACCTCCGGCATCCAATAATTTTGGGAACGGATTGGCCTGCGTTCAAGCAATTATTGGGATGTTTATGCTCGGATGCCTCTTGGGGGAAAAGAACGCGGGGTGAGCAAGCGCGAGTGCAGGTGGGAGAGACTGATCAGAGACCGGAGAGTTCTGCTGCAGGGGATCTGAGTGAAGCCGGAAGACTAATTCTTCCGGAACGCGGTGATTTTCCCCTGGAGCAGTCTCGGGATGAGACATTAAAACAGGCATTTGATAGGGTCTGTATGATTGATGGTCAGCCTCTCCAGCCTGGACGTCCGCTTTCTTACCCATATTTCGCGATTATAAAAGATAGGTTGTATCGAGTGACCCAAGACACTCAAACAAAAGAACATACAACCCAGTTGTTAGTGCCAAAGAGCCGCAGGGAAATGCTTTTCCACGCAGCTCATTCTAATCCGATGGCGGGGCATTTGGGACAGGCAGCGACACTAAATCGTCTCATGACCCGGTTTTTCTGGCTGGGCATTCACAAGAATGTACGCAGGTGGTGCGCGTCTTGTCGTGAATGCCAGTTGGTGAACCCACCGGCCACCCCAAAAGTGCCATTGCGCCCACTTCCATTAATGCAGGTCCCCTTCGAGAGAATTGGTATGGACCTCATCGGGCCATTAGAACGATCAGCAAGGGGACATGGCTTTGCATTAGTCATTGTTGATTATGCAACGCGATATTCCTGAAGCAGTGGCTCTCCGCAACATTTCTGCTAAAAGTGTTGCGGATGCACTGTTTCGATTAATCTCCCGGGTGGGGATTCCAAAAGAAATCGTCACTGATCAAGGCACGGCGTTTATGTCACGCACGTTACGCGAACTGTACGAATTATTGGGCATTAAATCGGTTCGTACCAGCGTCTTTCACCCACAAACGGACGGGCTGGTCGAACGTTTTAATCGCATGCTTAAATCCATGATTCGTAAGTTCGTTCAAGAGGACGCCAAAAATTGGGATAAGTGGTTAGAACCTCTGTTATTCGCAGTGCGAGAGGTCCCGCAAGCCTCCACGGGGTTTTCCCCCTTCGAGCTTCTCTTTGGACGCCAGCCCCGTGGGGTGCTGGATGTCCTCAGGGAGGCTTGGGAGGACGGACCATCTCAGGCCAAAAACGAAATTCAGTATGTGCTGGACTTGAGAGCAAAACTCCACACTTTGGGGCGGCTATCAATGGAGAATTTGTTACAAGCCCAGCACAGACAGAGCCAGCTGTATAACAGACGGTCTAATTTACGCAAATTTGCACCGGGAGAGAAAGTGCTTGTATTACTCCCTACTTCAAATTCGAAATTACTTGCAAAGTGGCAAGGACCCTTTGAGGTCACACGGCAAGTGGGCGAGCTCGATTATGAGGTGGTACGGTCCGACAGGAGGGGGGCATGTCAAATCTATCACCTAAACCTACTGAAAAAATGGAATGAGGCAGAATCAGTGATGCTGGCGACGGTGATTAGCGGAGAGGATGATCTCGGGCCACAGGCGAATATAAAAACTCAATCCCTCGCTCTGATCCCGGGAGGAGATCACCTCTCGCCCTCCCAGCTCACTGATTTATCTAAATTGCAAACAGAATTTGCAGACGTGTTCTCTCCCCTGCCGGGACGTACCAACCTCATTCAGCACCATGTCGAGACGGAGCCGGGCGTGGTTATTCGCAGCCGGCCGTATAGGTTACCTGAACACAAAAAAAGAGTAGTTCAGGACGAATTAGAGGCAATGCTGAAAATGGGAGTAATAGAAGAGTCCAGCAGTAACTGGGCGAGCCCGATAGTTTTGGTTCCCAAGACCGACGGCTCAGCTTAGCATGACGGCTCACAGACAGCAGCGCGATCCACCTGTCACTCAAGTGACCACGCCCTTAATTATGCAGAACTTTAAGGCTTAATATAATTTAAACGGATGAGTTATAAAAAAATTCACCCCTCTCAGAGTTGTCATGAAAGGCAAAATTAGCAGTATAGACCAAAACACAATTTGAACCAGAGTGTAAACATGTTTTTTTCTGCTGTAAACTTGGCTGTTTTAACATGATGGTCAATGAGATTCTGCTCCCTTTTGCAGCCTGTCCCTAGCGGCCAGTCGATGAATCGCAGTTTAAGTTACTTCCGTATTGGCTTCACGAGAAACTGGGGGAGGTTGCCGCTTGGTGTAACCCTGACTGAAATTTGTCAATTTGCAGTCCATAGAAAAAAAAACTATTTTTGGCATATTTACCCTTCCAGTAAAATTGTTTGTGTGAAAAAAACAGTGATAAAAGAAAATTGAGAGAAATAAAATGCTTTATTAATTATATCAGTAACATGCAAATTACTGCAGTAACATTTATCCAATTAGAGTTAATCTGCACTGCAGGTGTAGATCGTCCAATTGAGTGTGATCAGCAGTGATGCTGACTCCGCCCACTGTGAGACGCAGACGAGACGAGACAGAGAAGAAACAGAAACGCATGAAAACAACGCTTAAGAATTCTGTTAAAATGATCTAATTTTGAGAAATAATTAGTGAACTACTAAACAAAGTATATAAAAGTTATTTGGAGTTAAATTGCTTATCGAATTGGGTAGTTTTGTGAAGGAGCTTGTTGCGGCCTTGCTGATCCGGAGCCTCGAGCCAAAGTTGGTTGAGTCGTCACCATAGTTCGTGGTGTAATCTGAAAAAAAGATTAACAAAACACTTAATTCAAAGGAATCGGTGAGTTGTGGATTTATTTTCATACATGCGATGAATTACAATGATGTGTTGTATTCCTATGTGTGTTAAAATTAAGTGATATGTTCATTGTATATGAAGTTGGTGTGAAGAGTAAGTACTGTTGAAACAGAGTTGAAAAATTAGTTCTAAAAATGTTATCCTGTGTGTACAGGCCAGTTTTTGTTGTATGTGTAGAAGTTTGGATTTTCCGCTGTGATTCGCGCGCATGGTGAGGATTCATCAAGCTGCATTGAGAGAAAAGAAAGATGGCGAGCCCCCCCAGACTGAATTTGGATCTCTGATTTCTTATATTATCCACTTCGTGGTATCTTTTTTTTCTTTCAAGTAAGAACTTTATTATAGTTGATCATATTGTATTTTTTTTGTTTCCCCTTCTTGTTAAAAGTTGACATTTCATTGGGTTTATTTTTGTCATTTATTATTTACTGTTCATCACATCAACACTTAAATCAAAAAGAAAAAAAATACATAATAGCCAATAGAACAAAATCTGAAACCCCAAACCTGTGTGTTGTGTATGCTTTGCCTCCTTCGAGCTTCGTGTCTTCTGATCGGCCCATTGATCCGGCTCAGTACGTTAAAAAAAAATCTAGTTACTACCTGTTTGTAGTGATGGGACATTTGAACCGAGGCTTCGGAGCTTGTGTCGAGCATAAATGGGCGTGCCAGATGAAGCGTCGATTCAAGGCTTGTGTTGGGAATGTAGAAATCACGTGACCGATGACAAACGAGGCCTTGGTTTGTGTGGAATACGTCATAGGTTCGGTTTGAGTGTCACTTCCAGATAAAGGGGGTTCGAAACACATGCCACCTTGTGGGTGTTTCAGGAGTAGTAGAACCAGAAGTAGTAGTAGAGTGTCGGAGAGTCAGAGTTAGGGAGTTGTGTCATTGTTGTTATTGTATTATTAGCGCTACATTATATTATATTATTTTTATATATATATATATATATATATATATATATAGAGCCAGTTGTCTCTGCACAAGTAAAGTCAGACAGAGAAGATACATATTTTATTTTATAACCAGGCAATGCACAAATGTCTGTTCAGGTCATAGGCTCAGGATTAATTTTGTCTGCTATTTCTTTGCACAGTAGCTAGGTGTCACTAGTAAGCAATGCTGAATGAAGCTTCGGGTAATTAACCTTTTGGTGAAGCAATGGGTTGCGAAGCCTCAGTGCTTCATGAGGCTTCATTTGCCCATCACTACCTGTTTGCATTGAGTCAAGCATTCAGCTAACACTGTTTGTGTATACTTCTAACTAGCGGGTGTTACACGTGCTCGGGTTTTTACCGTTCATTTGCACGTAACATCAATGATATCATGTCACCTTGTGGGTCAGTTAACCAGGTCTGGAGTAGGGCTGAAACGATTCATCAAGTTACTCGATTAACTCGATTACAAAAATTCCTCTAGGCAAAAACTCTGCCTCGAAGCCTCGTTAAATTCCTATGACGCGCACTATACGCGCAGGGATCTGATTCACACGGACCGTTGTTCAATGTTCAGGAAGCACACCATAGCGCGTGACATTTTGAATTTAGTTGGCGCGATGGTGGAGAGTAAAGATAGATATGATGTTTAGCTTTGATGTTTTTAAGTAGTAAACGTATTCACGTTCAATTGTAAGAGAGTATAGCCTAAAAAAAAGAACGCATGCACCCTCATCTCTCTCACGCGCCAGTCAGACCAATCGCGGCAATGCATCACATATGCTTAAACTTTTTATGTAGCCACGCAACAATAATTTCAGCATGCATTCACTGTATACACAGGGACGTGATGTTGTGACGTGATTTTTCGAACGGATGCTTCACCTAAAATGCACCGGAATGCAAGTGATGCAAGCCAAATGCAGCGTTCTATTGAAAATGATTGTATGTAGGCTATTTCTGCCGTACCAAACTGCAATGAAGCAACTGGTCTGACTGGGGCGTCACTCTTCCTCACACACGGCATGCGTTTTTGTTCTCAGGTGGGTAATTTGCAGAAGGTGCGTTCCTTTTTTTGTAATGTTGTATTAAGAAGACAAAACTAAGGCCAAATGGCCTTTACTATTTAAGTTTGTATTCATAGTTTTACATGTTATACATGTTTTACAGTAAGTTGACTTAACTGTATTGTTATATAATTGTTGGCACTGGCACTTATAAACACTAAATGGGTGAAAATTGCAAAAAATAGGCTTAGTTTTGGAGCCAAATGTTGGAGTTGGAACCAATACCTCTGTTTTTTTTAGAAATAAAAGCCAAATGCTTGATCATTTTACAGCCACATCATTTTCGCTATGCATTATTTGTTTTGGTTGTTTAAAAAAAAAAAAATCTGATTAATCGATTAATCGATCAATTAAGTGCTAGATTAATCGATTACAAAAAGAATCGATAGCTGCAGCCCTAGTCGGGAGGGACTCGGAGTGTGTGCCCGGAGAAGAACTCTCAATCAAAAGTATCCGAGAAGATGGGAGAGGTGACGTCTGTAGGGAGGGGGGTAAGAAAAATGGTCTAAGCCACCGGAGGGCGATTTAGGTTGCCTAAATAAATAAAAAGGAAGAGGGGAAACATGCAAAAGATAAGGGCATGTATGCAGCTATTTCTCACATCGTAATAGTAGGCAAATAATAAAATATAGGGCCTATCATTTATGTTATGCTATGTTTCTTGCTAATATGCTACACATTGGGAAACAATATTAATTTTTCTGTCCAACTAGCTTACATACCAGACAGTAAAATGTGATTTTTGTAACATAATGTAACTTTTTTAAACAAATGTGATATCACTCACTTTAATATTTTTACTGTAAAGTTGTGCAGTTTTGGGGGATTTATGGTATTTTTTTTGTTGTTATTTATTTGCCTCAATTTGTAATAATTGTATATAGTAAGTATATATATTTATATAAAATAGGAAAATGTTTATGTTAAAACCACTTTAAAAAAGATCTACATTTCTCAATTTCATTCAAAGTGATAAACATGAAAAATGTGCCTGGGTTTAGTGGACGATTGCTGCCATCTACTGGAAAGTAAACAATTTTTTTTTTTTTTTTTAAATAACATGATTTTTTTAACTACAGTCACTAGATGGCTAAAGAATTAATCAGTGGTTCACATTATAAAATCATTATTATACAATAAAAAATTACTATCAAATTTTAGCATTTTTGCACTGAATTGGAAATAATATTTTTGAAAAATACAATTAATTACAAGGCCATAGAGAACAGTGCACAATATGCAGACTTATATACTGAGGTTTTAATTACATTATTTTAATATAGTCAGTCGGGAATTAAAGTGGGCCGGTCTAAGGCATGAAACTCCAGGGCTGAAAATGAGTCCCACTCCGGCCCTGGTCAGTGTTGCTGATGCAAAGTAGGCCCTTTGTTACCAAACACCACGTAACTAAATTAGGATACAATTATGAGTCATTTGCAAACATTATACTGTTGGTTACTTTAAAACTAACCTTCATCTGGGAGATCACAGGGATATGTGAATATTTGTTCTGATCGCTAATTCAAAACAAAGGCGAAGCTCGATGACACCTTGATTTCACGGAATCATGGGATGTATTGTCTTCATGTCTACAGCCAGTGGAAAAGAATCGGGACGGGACTCAGGCAGAAATCATGTTTATGGAGAGATTATTAACGTTACTGTAGTATGAAGCAGAGCAGGACCGAATGCTGCGAGAGCAGTAACGAGCCCACTGGAGCGATTACTAATGAGAGACGAGTGCGACACACAGCTTGACAGCAGCGGATCTTTTATTATGCCACAGTCACCACTTCCGCTTCTTTCGGTCATGTGCATGTAGGGTAAAGCAGCGCTACTTATCATATTAGATACATTTGTGTGTTGAAAGTTGGTATAGTGCTACTCTGTGCGTTCGCTCAGCGGCTACTATGAGACACTTGTTGCACACTGCAGTAAGCTAGATCGATATTAGTCATGGTAAAACATGGTACTCGCGATAAATCAAGAACGAGATTCAAACAAAAAGTCTTAGGGCCAGATTTACTAACAGCTTGTGCCAGCGCAAACCCTCTTTTGGCATTAAAAAAACTACTGTTGGGATTTACTAAAGACATGCAGTATAAAATTAGCGCTGAAAACGCACGGACTGAGTTGTGTTTGCAGCTGACCTTATTGCATATGCATTATTAGGAGTTTCCCTTTTTAGATGCAAAACTGGGAGGAGAGTATTTAAATGAATCACACAATGCGATTTACTAATGTTTGCGCTCGTCAATTTACTGGTACTTACACCATTATTTAACGCCCTAAAAAAGCATGTCTGAACCCATTTTGTGACATGGCTGCAATTGTTGCTGTTAGGACACACCGCAGAGAACAGAGAGCGTGTGGTAGAAGGATTATTAATTTCTTTGAAATGCCAGAGTAAGACCTTATCCGAACATATCATTTGCCAAGCTATGTTGGCCAACATGGCTTGGCAAACCATATTATACAGTATATGCGTATGTGTTTGTCAGATTACATGTTAAGTTGTGCCTGTGTCGACCCGCACCTGATGAGAACATCAGCATTAGGATTCAGCTCTGTTTATTTGCGACCCAACTCTAATTTGCACTGCTCTTGGTAGGTTGTGTTAGTCATTATGTAAATGTTCTTTAATTTGCATGTCAGCAGATCACGTGCAAAACTTGCCACTCCCATCAACACATTTGTGGAATTGCGCTCTCACGCTAATTTGCCCTGTTTAATAAATCTGTCCCTTGATGTGTTAAGCAATATAACATGATGAGTTGAATGAATGTATCCAAACAGTTGCTTCCCTGTCTAATAAAACTCATAATATACAGTACTAAAGTGTCTTTGATGTTTCCATGGTTTTTCGACAAAATAAAATGGGAAATCGAGGGTAATGATGTCATTGATAGGTGACACACAGACACGGTGTGTGTCCTCGTTAAAATAGCTTATTTCTCTGGATTTAGAATTTCTTGGAAACATTTGGGATAATGTAAGTACACAAGTCAACAAAAAGTAACATTGGTTTAGTGGTTTTTGAATATTTTAAATCTAAAAATCCTATATATTTGTGCCTTTAACTGGTTGCATATGTCAGATTTATTGTATGACTCAGGCAAAGAAAAGCTGTTGCTTTCAAACATTGTTTATTAATCAAGTCTGTAATGGTGAAGGGATCAATCAAATAGGCCAATTGATGGAAGGTTTGCGAAGAAATTTCATGCTCCCTTGTAAAAGTATTTTGTAGTATTTTCAAAATACAAAAATACAGTAGTTTATTTTGATACATGGTGTGGCTGCTGTATTTTGTAGTTTATTTTGATACATTTAAAATTAAGGTATTTGGTATTTTATTTTAAAATACATTTTGTTGTATTTTTGCCCATCCCTGCCGTACATACATTTTCAATGGAGGGACAGAAAGCTCTCTGACTAAATCTAAAATATCTTAAACTGTGTTCCGAAGATGAACGGAGGTCTTACAGGTTTGGAACGACATGAGGGTGTCATTAATGACATAATTTTCATTTTTGGGTGAACTAACCGTTTAAGGACCTAATTTTTAAATGGGGCCAGTAACAGCTTCTGATTTTATTTCAAAATTTAAGGCCCCGATATACTTCATATAAAATCAAAGAACGAACTAGTGCGATGTCATTTCAAACAAAATCAAGCCAAAATGAAGTTTGTTTGGAGTTTGTTCCAGGAGTTCGAAACATCTTATCTAAGCCAATTTTCCTGAAAAAATTCATTCTGACAGATAAGCACCTTTGAACTGCCATTGGTTGCCATTGAACGCTATAGGTAGGTGTGTTCTGGGGCTCTGCTTTCTTTGACGTTTCTGTGTGAATCTTCTCTGGTTCTTCAGTGCAATCTATTGTATAAAGTGAGTGGGATTACAAATTTAATAATCTGTTTAAGATCTGTTGATCCTACATACTGACATCACCTCACATGAATTACTAAGGTGAGGTATATTGTGTTTTCCATTTTGAGGTAAAGATAATGACATTCTAAAGGAGATCAAGGCAGGCAGCCCAGATGTCTGAGACATTAACCTTTTGTCTTCCTGACCATTTGGCATGACAAGCTCAAGATACAGCGGTGCTTTTGTCTCTATGATAATGAGGTATGGGTGATACTGTCAGACTGATTGGATTAGCACCTATGCATTTGAATGACACATTTATGCTGATTAGATCATGGCTGGGAAATGTAGGGAATGATCTGATTCCTGTACTGCATTTGCATCCTTTGTTTAGATTGTCCACACCTCTACTCTATGTATCCCTCCCCCCTTGAATGTATATGAACTACCAAGTACACTGCCTTAGTCAGACTTGATGACTGCAGCTACCGACAGCATGTGATCTCAATAAAGAATCCTGCTGAAGATACATCCAAGTCTCCTGGTCTTTGCTTCTGAGATTTCCAACAAGTGCTATTGTCACTTTTGTTTTAGGTTTTGTTTATGTTTATGCTTTCATGTTTTATTTTGTAGTTTCTCGTAGTCATGTGTCCTATTTTGTTATGTCATTCCCTGTTCCCCTCATGTGATCTGGTCATGTGCTTACTTTGTATGTGTTTTGTTCTGATTGGTTCATTGTTTGATTGCTTTTTTAAGGTATGTCTTGTTTAGTATACATAGCCCACGTTACCCCAGTCTCTTGTTTGTTGTTGTAACCTGCTGTCAGTGACTGTACTTAAGTCAGTTCACAGTCAAGTCATGTTCTAGTACTCAATTTTATGTCATGCTTTAGTTTGGTTTGTTTTGTGTTCTGTTTCATTAAACTGCACATGGGTTCTAAACTCTACCTTCAGTGGATACCATTACAGCTATATGAACAAACATGACATGACTTGACTGGAATGTCAAATTGCCGAGCAAATATTTCCATATTGCTATGATCGGGGGTATTCCAGAAAGCAGGTTATGTGACATACCCAGGAATGTTTAAAGGTAAGCAAGCGGATAACCTCAACTTTTGGTTCCAAAAAAGGGAGGTAACTTTCAGGGTATGCAAGTAACATAGCAACTCACTCTCTGAACATAACCTGTTCCAGAGCAGATTCTGTTTAAGGGTTAGTTTACTTCAGAGGTATTCAGAATAAAATAATCATTACCTTGATTTAATAGTGCTTTATACGTGCGGCCTATTGATGAGGCTCCAGTGGGCGTGACATTGCGCACAATATTATATATCATATTCAAATATTAAATATAAAGCACTCTTAAAACAAGATAATGTTTATTTTATTCTAATATATATATACACACATAAATATAAATTCTCATCTCACATTGTTGATCTGCATTCAGACTTTTTTTTTGCAATATGTTTTCTAAGCTATAATGTATTTCTATAAGAAGAAGACTTGACATCTTACCTTTCAAGCAATGTGGAAGCATAATGACTGAACATTAAAAAAAAAAAGCTTTTACAGCCATGTTATCTTTGCAAACACAGAAAATATTTAATTCACAGTGATCAAAGATTATTAAACCAAAAGATTGAAAAATTATTGCACAACTGCCAAATAGGTGGCGATATGCACTAAGCATGTAAATCGCCATTAAACAAAAAAAAAAACAAAAAAAATAGTATGATATGCTTTTCATCATCCATTTCCATGGTGACTTGTCAATTCATCTCTCTGTTGAGCATGAGAATGTCAGGGTTTAGGTTGAGGGATGAGAGCAAGGACTCAATTGCAGAAATGAAGGGCTTTTTTTTTTTTTATTAAAAAAAAAAAAAAACTACCCTGAGGGGGGTAAACAAAACTTAACTTGATGGGAAACCACACAGAGGGAACATTAGACAAGAAACATGCACAGGACTGTAAACAATGAAAATAAATAGGACAGCAAACAAGGCAGGTAACGAGGGAGGACAGGTGGGGTAAATTAACTAGGGATGGGCATTTTTCCAAAATATTGTATTCGAATATTTGGGCTCGTAAAAAAACGAATATTCGAATATTCGTTTATTTAAATGAGAAGGACGTTATTGTTTTATGTTCATCAAGATTTTGTAACAATTTCTGAACAAGCTTACGATTAGGCAATACACAACAAGCTTACATTATATCTTAAGGTTTTCTTTTAGTTCAAAGCATTAAACAATATGTGTAAATAGAAAATATTAAGAACAAAAGCAAGCTCAAGCAGCGCGAACGGGAAGAACGCTTATAAAGCGGACAGCGCCAGTTATTGTACAAAACCAGAGGTGCAGAGCCCAGAGTTCTGGCTGGGGATGCCAAATCGTCCTGTTCGCCTGAGAGAGGAGGTCCCGTCTCAGGGGGATCGGCCACGGAGCTTTTGTGGAAAGCCTGAACAGCTCTGAGGACCAAACTTGGCTCCTCCAGAGCGGGGCCACCAGGAGGACTCTGTGCTTGTCTTCCCTGATTCGTCTGATGACCTGTGGGATCAGAGCGATCGGGGGAAAAGCATAAAGGAGGGTGCTGGGCCAGACATGGGCCAGCGCATCTTCCTCCTTCGAGAAATAAATTGGGCAGTGAGAGTTGCCTTCTGAAGCGAAGAGGTCTACCTCTGCCTTTCCGAAGAACTCCCAGATTATGAGAACCGTCTGGGGGTGGAGCATCCACTCGTCTGAGGGGACATTGCTCCGAGATAGCATGTCTGCTCCCAAGTTTGTTCTCCCGGGTATGTGAGTCGCCCTGAGCGACTGAAACCTCGGTGATGCCCATTCCAGAAGACGCTTCGCCAGAGCGCATAAGCGGCTGGACGAAAGACCGCCCTGGTGATTTATGTATGACACCACTGTCATGCTGTCCGACTGGACTAAGACGTGGCGCCCTGTCAGGTGTGCCTGGAACGCATGAAGGGCTCGAATCACTGCCAACATCCCGAGGCAGTTGATGTGCAGATGGCATTCCTCGTGAGACCACGAGCAGAAGGCCGGTCTGCCCTCGCAAAGAGCGCCCCAACCTGTGTTGGACGCATCCGTTGAGAGCACCGTCCTTCTGGACACCGCCTGTAGAGGTACCCCTTGGCTGAACCATACAGGGTTCATCCAGGGTTTCAGAGCTGCCAAACAGGCCTGATTGACCCTGAGACGCAGGCGGCCGTGCCGCCAGGCGTGAGGAGGGACCCGGAACTTCAACCAGTACTGCAGAGGCCGCATCCGAAGAAGGCCGAGCTGCAGAACCAGGGAGGCGGAAGCCATCAGCCCTAGCATCCTCTGGAAAAACTTCAGAGGGAAATAGGCTCTGTTCCTGACCGATGCCGCGAGCTGCTGAATGGCCAGAGCGCGCTCTGGAGAGACTACAGCCGTCATACGGACTGAGTCGAAAACCGCACCCAGGAACGTTATGCGCTGGCTGGGGAGCAGTGAGCTCTTGGCAAAGTTGACCCTGAGACCCAGGCACTCCAAGTGGCTGAGTAACACGGATCTGTGATGCTCCAGCTCGGCTCGTGACTGGGCTAGGATGAGCCAGTCGTCGAGGTAATTGAGAACCCGGATTCCCATCTGTCTCAGTGGGGAAAGCGCCACGTTCATGCACTTGGTAAAAGTGCGAGGAGCTAGGGACAGTCCGAATGGAAGGACCGTATATTGGTAAGCCACACCCTCGAACGCGAATCTCAAGAATCGCCTGTGATGGGGGGCTATCTGGATGTGAAAGTATGCATCTTTCAGGTCCAGCGAGCAGAACCAGTCCCCGGGGCAAACCTGCGCAAGGATCTGCTTCAGCGTTAGCATCTTGAACTTCCGTCTCATGAGGGATAGGCTCAAGAGCCTGAGATCTAAGATGGGTCTGAGACCGCCATCTTTTTTGGGAACTAGAAAATAACGGCTGTAGAACCCCGAATTGCTCTCTGAGGGGGAGACTATTTCTATAGCTCCTTTCCTCAGAAGAGACATGACTTCGGCTCGGAGGACATGAACGTCGTCCGTGTTGACTGAAGTCTGAAGCACCCCGCTGAAGCGCGGGGGCCTTCAGGTGAACTGAAGCGAGTAGCCTCGACTTATGGTTCCCAGAACCCAGCTTGACACTCCGGGGATGGCCCGCCAGGCCTCGGCCCGCGTGACAAGGGGCTGAATGGTATCGGGTGACGGGCCGCCCATTGGGGGCCCGTGCACCAGAGAGAGTGGAAGAGGAACTTCGCTCTTTCTTAGAGAAGGTAGAATATTCATAGTGTTCGCCATAAGAATGGCGTTTTGCATGGACGCAGCACTGGGCCCAGTTAGCACAACACTGAACATATCTCCCACGCCCGGAGCTGAACGAGGCGGAGGGGGGGTGGAACGAAAGAGCTTTTGGGGTGGTCCGGCCGTGGCGAGACCTTGCCCCATCCTCTTCCTTCCTGAAACATCAGGAGGGCTTAGGAGGCGTTGGGTCCAGCGTAAACTTAGGCCGGGGTCCCTGACGTTGCCTCGGGAAGGAGGAGCGCTTACGATGGCGCTGTTCCTTGGGTGGTGCTGCCTGAGAGGTAGAGGGGGCAGGTTTGTTCTGCTGAGTCGGCGCAGACTTGGGGCGGCTGGAAGCAGACGTGCAGCTAGAGCGTTTAGGCAGGAAGTGTCGCATAGCCTGAGACGACTTGTGTGCTGCAGTAAAACGCTCCGTAAAGCCCTCTACTGCTGGCCCAAAGAGACCAGAAGGAGAGACCGGGGCATCCAAAAAGGCCGTCTTGTCCATCTCCTTAATCTCGGTCAGGTTGAGCCACAAATGGCGCTCAAGCACGACCAGACTGGCCATGGATCGTCCAATGGCCTGAGCTGTGACCTTTGTGGCACGCAGGGCTAAGTCAGTGGCGCTGCGGAGGTCACGGAAGGCAGGTGCATCGACGCCGGACTCATCCAGAGAACGGAGGAGCTTCGCTTGAAACACCTGGAGAATAGCCATGGTGTGCAGCGCTGAGGCAGCCTGGCCCGCGGACGTATATGCTCTGCCAGCCAGGGCAGAAGTGGTCCTGCAGGGCTTGGATGGAAGGGCCCTCTTAGTTTTCCAACCCACAGCCGTGGGGGGACAGAGGTGAGCCGCCACTGCTTCGTCCAGGAGTGGTAGATGCTCGTAACCCTTCTCTTCAGAGCCATCCACAGAGGTGAGAGCTGAAAATGCGTAGTACATAGGCGGGCAGAATACGGGGCGCGCCACGACTTCGTCAGCTCGTTGTGAACCTCTGGGAAAAACGGTGCGGCGCGTTGACGAGGGGCCTGGCGGGAACCCGGCACACCACTCATCGAGCCTGCTCCGTGATGGCTCCTCTGGCGGAGCCCATTCGAGGTCCAAAACCTCTACTGCTTTCGAGAGGATGCGGAAGAGCTTGGCATCCATACCCGGCTTGCAGTCAATGGGCTCCAGCAAGGAAAGGCGGGCGGGGTCAGAATCACCGGCCCAACCTTCGGTTTCAGAGGCCGCGAGAGACATGAAGTCATCAAGCGGCTCGTCCTCAGAACCGCCAAAAGAGATGAGGTCGCTCGCATCTGCCGAGGGACGCAGCTCAGGGCGGGAGAACAGGACGGGGGACTGCTCTCTCGGGGGAGAGGGTGAGGCACGCGGGGAAGCCGGCGTGACATCATCCAACACCGTGCGCTGGGCCGCTCTGCCCCGCCGTCTCTTCCTAGCCGGCTCGCGGGAGGAAGAAGACGGGAGGGCGCGAGCGGCGAGATCGCCTTCACTGAAGAAGGCGATCCGCGAGCGCAGAGAGGCGAGACTCATGTTCTCACAGTGAGAACACGAGGTCCCAGTGAGCGCTGCCTCTGCATGGGGTCTGCCCAGGCAGCCGACGCACTCACCGTGTCCGTCGTCGTCATGCAGAGGGGCTCTGCATGTGCCACACGAGTGGCGCGGCATTTGTAACAACGCCGCCGCCGTGAAAACGGCGTTTGAGGGGCTCTTTTAGAGCGGCGAGGGCCGCTAGAGCGGTGAAAACCGCTGTTGGAAATCTCTTTTAGAGCGGCAATAAACCGCGGGAAAATCGCTCTTTCAGGCGCGCCGGATGGCGGCAGGAGACGGGCTGGCAGGCGGCCGGAAGCGGGCGGCTCGAGACGGCGCTCGAGGTGGCAGTCGACGAGGGCGCCGGCGCTGCTTCCTCGGCGAGCTCAGCAGTCCGCTGCGGGAGCCTCTTCGACGGCGGCGAGAGCTTCTTTCCAGGCGAGCTTCTTCAAGGCGACAAAGGCTACAGCCGGAGATCAGCGAGGAGCGATGTGAAGTCGTCGCTGAAGGAGAGAGAACTGATATCCTATGGCGAAACGCCCGCTTATATAGCCCTAAACCCCGCCCATTTCGGCAGGAATATTCGCGCGCTCTCTCGCCATAGGTCGCGCAGCTATGCCGCGCCGTCATTGGTTCAACAACTTGTCTATGAGTGAACCAATGACAATGCAGTTACACTGCGTTATTGAAAAAGGCTTCAGTAACGGGGAAAAAGGAGACCTTTCCCCATACGCAGTACGAGTGAAGTATCGAAAGGGAACGGTATCCCATACGGTAAAAAAAAATATATTTTCAAATATATTTTTAAATATATTTCAAAATATACAAAAAATGGCCAAAAAATATATTCATTTTTTGTATATTTTTAAAAAATATATTTTACAAAAGCATTTAAAAATATATTTTGCCCTACATATATTTCAACCCAAAAAAATACATTCACATGTCACATTTGAAAAACTTTTATTTGTTGTCTATAACACATGAACATTTGAATGAAAAATTCAGCAAGGAACATACTTTACAATGTTCAAAAAATTACAATATTCAAACAAATATAACTTTTTTGCTTTCAAGAAGTCTCAGTTTCCCCAGTTCAAATCCTCAAAGCCTCTTTGGACACATTTGGAAATCTCTTCTTGACTGTGAGACAAAAATCAGTTATTTTTTATAACTTAATGTTTCTAGTAAATTTTCCTTTCACCAAGTATTGACTTACCGTATATATGGCTGCCATGGTTTGCTCGTCAAGGGCACTTCTTCTATCTCTACCACTGTACTCATACAAAAGACAAAACACAATAACTGAACATCTGTACAGGTACAGAGGGCATGCACTTTGTCTTCTGACTAGTTTTGGATTTCCTGATATTTTTGTTTACACTGGAACTAAAACAATTACATGTATACTGGATTTTAAAGATATTTAATGGGCATATTTTTGGACAGTACAGTAAAGAGACAAATGATTGAGGAGAGGTCAAATTAGCCTTTCTTTACACTTCTGCATTGCATTTTCACTTTTACAAATGAAGGGATAGTGGAATATCACAAAGTCACTCATTTAAGCTAACTTAACTCTAATGGTGCGTTCACACCGGACGCGAATGAAGCGGTAAGCGCGAGTGTTAACATGTTAAGTCAATGCAAAGACGCGAATTGAATGAAGCGGCGCGAATGACGCGGCGCGAATTGAGTGATTCGCGCGAATCGCGCAAGTTGAAAAATCTGAACTTTGGCGAATTTCCGCGCCGCGTTAACCAATCAGGAGCTTGCTCTAGTAGTGACGTGACGTAGCGAGCTGAGGCAGAAATTCGAAACAACAATGGAGAACAAAATCATCGTCGCTGTACATCTTCATACATTTATAGAAACAGAAATAAAAAGGATCGTGTTTGAAAGAAAGTGAGTGAGGAGGTCGGACAATCTGATAAGTTGTAAAAAACGGTCTTTACTCAATTTGAGCTATATATATACATATATATATATACATATTAAGACTACAAGCCAACTAAAGACGACCAATTGAGCTTATTCGCTGTAATTTACAATTATTTCCCCACTGACAAGTTGTGTTTATTCAGAGGAAGTGTGCAGAAAGCAGTGGGAGAGTCTGGGACACATAAAGGAGCGGGAGAGCCCCTCTCATGACGCGAATTCGCGTCTGTTGTGAAGGGATTTTCACGTGCGAATGAAGCGAATGAAGCGAGTAAACTCAAAATGTTCAAGCGTCCAACTACGCGCGAATAGCGCGATTTATTCGCGCAAGTCGCGTCTGGTGTGAACACAGCATCAGAGATAATCCACCCAAAAACAGAAATGATCTCATCATTTACTTACCCTCAAGCTGTTCCAGTTGATTATGACATTCTCTTTTTCTGTGGAATACACACAGAGATATTTAGAAAAATAATCCATCTCTGTGCCTTCACACAAGAAGGTCAAAAACCAAAGTGAACATGATGGTAATCCACATGACCTCAATTGACAAATGAACTTCTTCTGAAGTGAAACAATAGGTGTGTTTGAGGAATACTATTATGTTAAATTTGTTACACTACAGATTTGCCAACTGTCCAATATGGGCTCAAAGTCAACATGTTGTAATTTGTGATGTGTGTTTTAAAGCTTGAGGAGTCATTTGGAAGCACAGACCTAAAAATATTTGTATTTTTCTAACACACACCTAGTGTTTCACTTCAACTAGGGTCAAGTTGACTACTGTTGTTTTTTACTCTGTGTGGTTTTTGAAGTGTCAACTTTACACTTGCACTCACAGAGATGGATTATTTTCCAAAAATCATCATTTGAAAGAAAGTCATATTCTGAGAGTATTTTCATTTTTGGGTGGAGTATCCCTTTTTTTTAGTATTATCAGAAACAACAACTTTATTTTTCTTAAAAAAAAAAAAAAAAAAAATCTGTAGTTTGGCCTTTATATTTAAATTCAACTGTTGAATTTTGAATTCTGTTAATTTCATGTTTATTAATGTGAAGCTCTTTTGTATAAAGTGCTACAGAAATGAATATGACTTGACTATGAACATTATCCTGTATCTATGACTTGTGGTCA
Source organism: Ancherythroculter nigrocauda (assembly GCA_036281575.1). Lineage (NCBI taxonomy): Eukaryota > Metazoa > Chordata > Actinopteri > Cypriniformes > Xenocyprididae > Ancherythroculter > Ancherythroculter nigrocauda. The sequence goes on along the minus strand of VTFQ01000003.1, from coordinate 35,823,962 downwards.
GAGGCTCTCCAGCACAATCGTTGGGCTGGTGGGGTGGACAGCAAGTGGACAAGCATCTTGACAGATGGGTTTGGACCCGCACCTGTTCCAGACAGAAAGAGATATTAACACAAGTGCAGAGAACATATCAATTCATAAATTACACAATAAAATAATATAATTTGCTTAACAGTGCTTAATTTAAAAATATTATTCTACTTCTTAAAGTGTCTCATCATTCTCACCTTGTTGCTGTTGCACAAACCATCTCTGCTTCTGCTACTGAAAATAAAAAGTAGATTTTTTACAGTAATGAATGACGCATGTAAACCTGTAGGTCATGACAAATAAGCATCTTTTGTTATTGAATCACCTCCTCAACTGGTTCATTGAAAACAGTTTGTCATTCAGCAGAAAGTGAATAAAAATTATACTATAGTAACCTAGGCTGTATTAATATTAATAATAATAATAATAATAATATTAGTAGAAAAATTGAGCGTATGAATGCCATTAATGCCAAACGAGCATATGCCTGAACTCTAATAACGAGCGAATAACGTGTGGCTAATTAACAAGTTTAGTAAAACATTTAAATTTAGCAAAACAAAAAAAAAAAAAAAAAAACTTACGTTACAGGCTCCACTACTCACTAAAAAATGTTGGGTTAAAAATAACCCAACAGATAACCCAACTATGGGTTAACATAGCACCTTCCCAACTGTGGGTTATTTTTAACCCAATGGTTGGGTTAAAAGCCAGTTGGGTTAAAAAAAATAACCCAACAGTTGGGTTAAAAATAACCCACAGTTGGGAAGGTGCTATGTTAACCCATAGTTGGGTTACTTGTTGGGTTATTTACTAATTATGACTATTAACTTTTATTCATGACATTATTTTAATATATAAAATACACTTTGTTTTCTAGATTGTTTATTTGTATAAAATAATATGTTTTAACAAATATATTTTAAATTACAAATGAAACATTGTGGAGCCATTTAATGTAAATATAAGTGTTAATATTAAATTCAAAACCTATGCAAATTTGTACAAACAGTACACATTCAAAACCTACACAAACATGTACAGAGTAAACTCAAAACATAAATAAAATATGTATACAGAACACAAAAATTCAAATGAACACTATTTAAACCTACACAAAAGTGTACAGTAAATATTAAATTCAAAACCTATAAATTTGCAAACAGTACACAATTAAAACCTATATTTAAAACCTTCGCAACCATGTAAACTCAAAACATACATAAAATATGCACATATACAGAACACACAAATACAAAATGAACACTAAATGAAAAACTATGAGTACACATAAATTCATAACATTAAATCCTTCAATAAATAAACATATCACACATACAGCAGGTGCTTGAGGTCCGCAGTGAGGTCGGCCACAGGTAGGAATAATGGAATAGGAATCCAGTTCTATTTTGTGGGTCAACACTGTACATTGTATGCATTGATGTGTTGTAAACATACCTTAAGTAATAAAACCACAAATATGTTGGACCTAATGATGATGATCAAAGTTCTTAAGGAGGCAGCAGTGTTGAAGGAACCCCTCTTAATAGTCAACATTTGAAGTGGATCCAAAAAATATATATATACATAAAAAACTTGGGAGTTCTCTTTGTCCTCAAGGCATCAAGTCATGTGGATCCTGGCTTGTCTCACTGCTCAGGTAATGCATTATATTAGTGCCAACCTTCAAAGAATAAATAAAGTTTAGTTGGCATGCACTGTGACAACATAAGCAATGTAAAATTATGTAAAAGTTACACTGAAGCAGTGCTGTACTGAATTAAAATATAGTCACTGCATTACACCTGCTGTTAAAGGGTTAATTCAGCTTCCCAAAGAGCACAGCGTTAAGGGAACAGTGGATGAAGTTTCAGGGCTCGACAATAAGGACTGCCCGATGGCAGAGGGGCCAGTGTGAACGACGCTCGGGACGGTAGACGGAACGGTCACTTGTCTGATCAGGCCAGTGTTGTAGGGTATGCAATATATATCGTCTGTGTCTATGATATCGCAATTGTTGATTTAACGATCTGAAATTATCAAGTATGTCCCTCAATTTACAAAACCAAACAAAAACACACTCATTGAGCGCACGCATGCAATATGTGACGTAGCCTAGTAACAGTTAGGTTAGACTAGTGCGCGTGCATATTTAGAGTGTACACTTTCACTGCGCGTGGTTTAGTCTATTAAAATGCCTTTAGAATGACCCAGAATTCAAGGTAAGGGGCAAAAATGCTCCAGTATATCCTTTATATTTATATCACTTAATATAGTTAACCAATATTACACAGCGCAATTTTTCTCCAAATATCAACAATTTCAAATGTGATATTGATTTTATTCGGCGTACAGTTTAATGAACAATAACTTAATATCAATGGACTTTAATTTTAGACACCAAGTCGCCTGTTTCACTCTATTTCGCCAACGAAAATAGTTCCAAACAAAGTCCACAGAATTGTTTTGCGTCTCTGAGCAACACTTCCTGAATTGATCAGCCGTTTTAATGAATCGGTTGAATCTCAATGACTCGCTCATTAGCAGGGACTTGCTGCCACCTACTGGCGGGTTTAATTTCAGGTTTAAAGTGTCTTTTCATTTTTTAAATAATTTCAAATAACCCTTCTGGGCCATAAAAATTTTAGTTGCGTGGACTCTTAATAGAGGGACAGAAATTTCTTTAAATATCTTTAAAAAGATTTTGATTTGCGTTCCAAAGATGAACAAAGGTCTTATAGTTGTGGAACAACTTGAGGGTGAGAAATTAATGACAGAATTTTTATTTTTGGGTAAACTAACACATTAACAAGCAGAATCAATATGTACAGAGCAGTGTAATTTATCAAAGCTCATTTTGCAGTGTTGCTTTTACTTACAGGGTGATTGTCAGTTAAGCTGTGCTTCATTTCAGCACCATTTTCCCATCTGTGAGACATGGCGATGATGGCAGGACAGTGGGAAGGGTTTTGAAGGCAGTTTCTCCATGGCCATCTTTGAAAGACAAGTTTAAAAAAAATTGTATTTATACCACGTGTGTGTGGACAAATTTCACAAGCATGACATGGTCAATACATTTTTTCCCAAAATAAAACAACCCTTCACTATTCTGAACATCATTAAACTCAGCATTCCATTTCTTCAATAGTTTTTGTTCCAAAGGATCAAATCCATGCAGTTTGCTGAGGTGTTGTACGTCTAATGAACACATTAGCTTGGCTGTGAGGACTTCTTGCGTTCTTTTGATACTAAATCGTTGTCAGTCATTAAACAACTTGGATTCTGTTTAAATTAAAACATAATGTATTAAAATGAAGGAAGACAACTGAGAAAAAAACAAAACAAGAGTAATAAACTGTACCCCAGTGTTTACCTGGTTCTGTAGTAGCCCTAGCACTGCACATTTTGTCTTTCTAATCCTGATTTAACTTACCAGCTTGTTAGCAGAGAGACTCCAAGGCCGTAAAAGAGTGTCAGATAAGGAAGACATCAAAAATGTGTATTGCTGGGGATAATCTAGGACCAGTTGAGAACCACTGTCATCCAGCAGCATAAAACTTTCATCCACTTCTTGCTCTGTGTTACAATAAAACAGAAAAATGAAATATTGACAGTATTTTAAAAAAGTTGTCACTTATTTAAATAGCTTACCTTCAAATGTTTCCATTAAATAGCAGGTTGTTGTAGTCTTTGCTTCACAAATTATTCCATTTGTCTAAAACACAAGTATAAACACATTTAGTACAACACAAATGCAAGAACTAACATAACGTTAGCTTCATAAGAAATAATAGTACAAAGATGCTTCAGATACCCCTGTAATACATTTACATGCATTACTATATAGAACATGCATTATTAATATACCACATTTCTGCAAATACCAGATTTGCATTTAGTGTTACTACAGTAAATCTAATAAACAGTAGGTTATTTATCGATAACTCATGAACTAATCGTTCATTGGTTGCACAACGTTTTTCCAGCTTTTGCATAGAAGCTGTTGGGAATATTTCGCTTTTTCATCTTACAGTATTCTTAGATTTTAGCGAATTCAAACAGCCCTGTTGTGGTGCCGTATGATCGAGGACCGAGCTCGCGCTGCGTAGGCCGAGCTGATAAACGGTCCGTGCGGCGCGGCTCGGCCCAAACGGCACTTTCGTTCCGCATTTCTAAAAGACCTGTACAAAAAAAGTACTTTTTTAAAGTCTGAAGCTCAAATTTAGTTGTCATGAAAGATTATCACGAAGACCGTAAAACATGCGTAATATTGGATAGTGATTACTGAGACCTAACGATCTTCCTTAGTAAAAATATAAAATTCAGTTTTAGAATATACGTAAGTTAATGTTTCACTACACAATACCTAATGTTATAAAAGTTTTATATACGAAAACGACATGCTTACCTTCATAATCAGGCTGCAGCAGCTTCTTTCCGTTGACTGTCCCTGGACCGTTAAAATTTGAACCGTCACGGGATCCGCATTTAACCCAACAGATGGGTTATTAATAAAAACAACCCAGCGATTTTAAAAATGACCCAACATTTTTGGTAAATAACCCAACCTAGTGACCCAATATGTGTAACCCAACGGTTGGGTTAATAAAATAACCCAACGTTTTTTACTGTGTATCAGTGACAGGATCACATGAGCATCATCGATCGACAACAGCAGGCAGCACGGTCTCCCAAACACGTACAGCTGAAATTTAAAAAAAATCTTAAACAGTTTTTTTGTGTGTAACGTTAGTTTTCACTAGTGTCCAAATTAAAAACAACTAACGTTAAAACGGAAATCTGAAAATATCAAATGCGTCTCCTCATGTGAGCAAATGAAACAAACAGGGCATTAAATTGACAAATAAAGTTAAAAAATATGACAAAACAAAACATTATACATTCAAAGTAGCAATTAACATTACATATGTGAAAAATGACGACTAAAAATAAAGTTATAGCTCTTACCTTTTACTCCGAGAACTCCCGGACCGGTTGACTGACGACCGTTACAGATCAAAATGACGCGCATGCGCAGTAGCGCTGCTAGTGATTTCCCATTCAAATTACGTCACAGTTAACATCGTACATCTAGCGATTTTATTCATCTATTTATTTGTAATTGATGTAGATTTAAACGCTATATTACTGACAATAATTTAAATAAATAAATAAATAATTAATTAATTAATAATAGACTAAAACACATTTTTATTCTGAGGTGCCATGATCTGTATTTGTTGGGAAGATCATATGTGAACAAAGTGGTCAATGTGGAAAATATGGGGAAATTCATATTTTTTCTGTAAGTGTTTAAAATTCTTCTAACATAATGGATAGTTTTGATTGCAAGGCTTTCTTCCACCCACATTTGCATTGTCGACTGTAAAATTGAAAATGTATTTCCTGCACCCTGAAATATATTTTTATATATAAATATATTTTCTTGCTCCTGAAATACATGTTTAAATATATTTTAAGTATATGAAGGTTGAAACAAAATATATTTTCAGTTTCAAAAATATATTTCATTGAACTTCACTGTTTGTAACATATATTTACCATATATTTAAAATATATTTTGGCCAGATAAAATAATTTTTTTTACCGTATGGGATGCTAAGCTGTTTCTAACAGCAGCACTTTCGTAAATATATCTCCCTCTACGAAACTTAAAGGAAATATGTCTCAAAATCATTTTGCTATCAGATAAGTTATCATATCGGCTCACTCTGGGATAACTTAAGGCTGGTTCACACTGTGCGATTTTGGCCACGATTTGGTCGTCTGAGACAAATTTTGCAAATCCTAAAAGATTCCTATAATCCTAGCCGAAAATCTGTTGTCTTTGATCGCTAGTTTGACATGTTCACCGACAGCCGGTTAATGACCATTGCGATCAAATTTTACCTCCAACGAAATTCTGGCAGTGTCAGAAGATTTGGCGCACAATCCTCCAGTGTGACTTCTCCTACGACGAACGTCAAATTCTCTTCGTTTTTCAAGACAAGCCGTGATCAAAATTAATGATAGAGATGTCGTTGTTAGCCACCATTTCAGTCCTGTGTGTAACGCAGCTCACGGTCATCGAAGGTGTATGTTTTGATGATGTAAAACTCCGGACAAGTTTTCATGCGCGCGTCCATTTTTAACGCGTCTTGACTGTCGTGCAGTCTGACATTAATAACAGCTGAGATCCCACAGTGTGACATGAGGATCATGTTCGTACAGTCTGACAAGTCATAAAGGACTATTATAAATCGCTCCGTGTGAATACGGCTTTACAGCTGAGCTTACCCAGCTAACCAAAATACGTGACTGTTACGTAACTTCAACGTAATTTGGTGACCAAACTTTCGTCGTGGCGACGTAACTAGTTACTTTGTGGCAACCGGAAAAGTGAAATTCCCGGATACGTTGCTACAACGTAACTTTGTGACGTTGCCACCCAGCTAACAATTTTTGGTTCCCAGAACGTTCTGGGAACGTTAGTTTCTAGTTCCCAGAACGTTCTGGGAACGTTCCCAGAACATGCATCCTAACGTTCTCTGTTGGTTAGCCAGGAAAGTTTTCTTTACGTAAATAGAACGTTCCCTGTTGGTTTGGAGAACGTTCCCCTAACCTTCCCAGAACGTTCTTAGAACGTTCCCAGAACGTTCTCGGAACGTTCCCCTAACCTCTTTTTACTCCGATATAATTTACTGTTGTAGGCTCGTTGTCGCTCCGCGTCCCATATGATAAGCGTCACGGAAGATCGGATGAATGGACGTCAATACTACAGACCATGTCTTGTTTTGAACTTTTATTTAATCAATAGAAATATATTATAAATAATCCGAGCACATAAACCTTATGGATGATTAAATAAGATTGAATTTATACATTAATATGTAAGATTTTGTGAATTGTATCACTGACACTATACCAATAGCAGATTTTACGTTTCTTAAGGGACAAACAATGACTTAAACACAATATGGGGTTTTTAAAATATAAATTTTATTCACAGACATTAAAAAATTAATAACAATTAGGCTATGTGACTTTAACTGGGATAACATTACATTAATTTCTTACCACTGAATTAGCGGGTGCTCTCTTTTGGTCGGTTAACAAAAACTTCTCGGTTAACATCATGTTGTCTTCAATTACGTGTCAAATGTCTCTGAAATCACACTATTTACACTTGTACATATATTAATTATAAAAAAATATTGAATAAAGAGATCGATAAACAAATGTTATAGCCAGTCAGTAAAATGAAATGACCCAGGTAGCCAAAAAGATGTGGGCCAATAATGGCCCAGAACCGGCAAGCCAGAAGAAATAACTCGGCCCAGATGCGGTTGCCGGACTCGTGTGAAACACGGGAATGAATGACGCGCCAGAATCGGCCCGAGTACACTGGCCCGAGTCCGGGTGCCGAAACTGAGCCGACACTGCCAGCATAGGGCCACAATCACGCCGGCATAAATTGTACAATTAGCCGGTTCTGGCGCGAGTCCGGGTGCCGAAACTGAGCCGACACTGCCGGAATAGGGCCACAATCATGCCGGCATAAATTGTACAATTAGCCGGTCCTGGCGCAGGTCTGGGTTCCAAAGGGAAATGTATATGAAATACATAACTACATCTATTTAATTAATAAGAACTACAAAAAAAAAAAAAAAAAAAAACATTTTACCAAAGCAATATTAGCTTGTTTGTTAAATTAAGTAGACCTATATGTACGTATAAGTATTAAGACAAGTAGTTCATGTAATTAATTGGTTATCAAAAACTACTCAAATATATTTTTAAAGACTTAAACAAGAAGAATATAATATATATATATAATATATATATATTATAAACTTACTATGCAAATATTTTTTGAACTGCAGAATGGAAGCTTTTTTCAGAGGCTTTAAGTGTCACACTTTTGTACTGTAGGTGTAGTGCTTTACAGTGATTGGCTCTAAACTATTTGTGACAATCACAAATCCTCTTTGCAGGTGCTTCAACTCATATTTTAGATGAGCTCAGACAAACCTGTATGTTACACCCCATGTACACCTGTAATTTAATGTGAAACCCATGTAAAATCATTGAGCAATATACCACAGAAAACAGTACCATGTTCTTCCGTAGGGCCTATAGCCATGTTTCCCAAAATGAAAACAATTAACTAATTCAAATTGAGCTTTTATTTCATTTCAAAATATGCATTGAAAATTAAGTGTTTAAAACATACAAAAGCAAATATTAAAATTACACATGAAAAAAAAAAAAAAAAAACTCAGATGTATAGGGTGTGTATTTGTGTTCAAGTGCATGTGTTGTCTCAGTCCTCTGTCTTCTTCAGCAGGCTTCCTGTTTTGGAAAAACAAAATCAAAGATTAGGGCAATAGAAACACAAGTCTATTCTTTTTATTTATTTTCTTTCAGGATTTTAGGATTGGATCTGTTATTTTCATGTGATGACTGGTCTATGTATATTGGCAGTACTCAAAAATATAATCAAGCAGATACTGTGCAGATCTTCAGCATGCCCTCTAGAAGCCATCCAAAACTGAGTTCTAAGGATTACAATCATTGATATCTTTGTTGGTCAGTTGGGGTTTTAATGGTATGCCCACCAAGGTTCCTTGGCATGTAACAACGTAAAAACTTATACAAGGACTTTAAAGTTCACTTTGGATAAAAACTTTAAAATTGATTTAGTGTCATCAGTATCTTAGCATTACAGCTATACTGATGCATATAAACAAATAATCACGTTAGGGGGTGGCAAAATTTGGTAGAGTTACTGTGGACTACTTATAAGCACACAAGGCAACTTACACTCATTGGTGGGCACATACTGCAGGCTGTTGTCGACAGATTTAGGCGCTGACAAATGCTCAGGGGCTCCAGTGCATCATCAAGCCCCCCAAAAAAATCCTGAAAAAAATATAAAATGCTCTAACTTCACAATTCAGTACTACATAGTTCACAATCTTTGTAATGTGTTTCAGCAATACATTTGTAACATTTATAATGTGTTTAGAAACAATTCTCAGAATTGACTTTACAGGGACTTTGAATTTTAAAATTGTAATTTCACAATATTATTTTTTACTGTATTTTAATGTAAATAAATGCAGCAGTGGTGGGCATAAAAGCTTTCTTTCAAATACATTACAAATCTGACCCTAAACTTTTGAATGGTAGTGTATGTTTGAGGTATCACTTACCAGTCACATGGTTCACAATGTCTAAAGATGTCCAACTGCACTGCCATCAGCATGGAAAAATCTGGGAACATAAACAATTTGTCACAGAGCCAACAATATTTAGTAAACAATGGCATGCTCATTATAAATAAACTATAGCAGAGGTGAAATGCAGAAAAGAAAAAGAATAATATACAGAATATACACACAAAGTCTTAAGATAACAGAATTTAAACTTTTAGGTTTAATATTATGTAATGCTCATACTGTCACTTATGTTTGGACATAAAAGCTATTTTACCATGAAAGATCAAACAAGTTTGAGATAGTTTCGTGTTTGGAAATGTTTACCATGAAAGATCAAAACGTGTTTGAAATAATTTCAGCCCATTTACACTCTCCATGTACGTGACGTCACCGATTAACGGTACAGTGCATACTTTTAGGTTAAATTAATTAGCTTACCAGCAAAACCTTTACAAATCTATCAAAATCTCTCATATACACATAAGGTATATGATTAAAAGCCCAAACTTACATAAACGAGTTCATGTCTATAACGTTACTATAGTCTATAGCTAACCTAACGGCTGAGATGCTAACGGACTTTTTCGAAGACACTAAACCATTTTCTATAAAGTAAATATTCAACGAAAGCCAGTCATTTACATTAAAGAAAGAGTCAGGAATATTTGTATGTACTATTTGTGTAATTTTAGGGACTAAACTTACCTGAAAGTAGTGAAAACAACAGTGAGAGACGGTGTTCGCTGCTTGTCAGTTGAGAGGTGCCGCGCCGTTTCCATGGTAACTTTCTCCGCTCCAGTTCAAATGCGACTCGAATGATCACGCGCACGCACGCATTAAAACACGTAAAAGTCACGCAGCATTTACATTGTAGATTTGAAGCATTATATTACATACTGATTATGGAGTGAATTAATTGATAATTTTGGGTGCCGTCCCTTCAGTTAATTTTAATAGATTAAACAAAAAAGAGAATGTGGCAAAACGTTATACAGCTTTAAAAACTATATATTGACTTTGGTGATTTCTTCATTCTTTTTTGTTTGTATATTTTGATTGTTTAATCCATTAAAATGAATTTTAATCCATTACTGAATTTGATTATTATTTAATTATATAAAATTAAAATACTAATACAATAAAATAACAAATATTAACAGGGAGAGGCCATATATTTTTTAAAAACAATAAATAAGTTTTGTTTAATCCATTAAAATTTACTGAATTTGGTAATTATTTAATTATATAAAATTAAAATACTAATGTAATAAAATAACAAACATTAATAGGGAGAGGCCAGAGCATAATATATATGTTATTTATACAATAAATAAGTTGTAATTATGTATTATGTTATATTAAAATATATTGCATTTAAGTGATTTCATGACAAATGCAGATCAGTTTGCTATATAGTTAAAAGATGACCCACTTTGAAAAGTTCTTAGACCCCATTTCCCAGGCCCTGATCTATCCACTCTCAATACACAACCTAACCTTCTCCAGGTTTGTAATGGCAATATCGTACGCAAAATGAGGCCAGCACTTATGGCCCATAGTGGGCCGAATGTGCCTAATGTGCCATTTGTCAACCACAATCGGGCCAGATCCACACAACCAAAGCCTGGCCAAATCTGGCAACCATTACTGGGCCAGAGCTGGCTCACTTCTGGCATGCCGGTGCCAGTACACAGCCGAGTGAGCCGACACTCAGCCGCAATTGGCCCGATTCCGCTGGCTACCTGGGGACCGTTAATTTTTAAATTACGCGAGTGCGCGTCTCTCTGTGGAAGACAGAAGCGCGTGCTGCAGAAGCGCGTGATCAGAGGCGCGCAGTAAAAAAGATAACACTTCTGCAATAGTTTGGTTAATGAAATCTAAAAATAAAAATAACCTGCAGGGAACGTTCTGGGAAGGTTCTCTTTAGGTTGCAAAAAAGAACAAAAAATAACCTGCAGGGAACGTTCTGGGAAGGTTCTCTTTAGGTTACAAAAAAGAACAAAAAAATAACCTGCAGGGAACGTTCTGGGAAGGTTCTCTTTAGGTTACAAAAAAAAAAGAACCAAAAAGTAACCTGCAGGGAACGTTCTGGGAAGGTTCTCTTTAGGTTGCCAAAAAAGAACCAAAAATAACCTGCAGGGAACGTTCCCAGAACGTTCTCTTTAGGTTATAAAAATAAATCCCAAAAATAACCTGCAGGGAACGTTCCCAGAACGTTCTCATTAGGTAGCAAAAAAAGAACCAATAGAGAACGTTCCCAGAACGTTCTTATTTGGTTCCCTAAAAAAATATCCAAACGGGAACCATATGGGAACGTTAGGGGAACGTTTGTGTTTGCTGGGCAGTTAGTAACTGCGACGTCGTGGCAACGTTGTGTATCATTGGTTGTGTATTGGTAATTTTTATATTTATTTATTTTTCTATGGGCGGACATGCAGTAGTTTAACCTAATTTATGTCCTCATTTGCCCAAACTAATTTAAAGGCTATTCCAACAGCTGTGAACAATGAATGTAGAGCTCAAAATGAATTCAATTCATTTATTTTGAAAAACATGTAGAACATGAACAAAAATCCAAATAAAAATAATGAAATACACCCAAACTATAAATAAAAACATATCGCCTACAGCGAAACATAAAATAAAAGCATTCAAGACGTTTTGCACTCAGTATCATTAAAAACATATGCTGTGCTAGCGTACCATTTTGCCAACATATTTCAGACGTTCAATCACAGAGGTAAAAATATTAACATAAAGTACTTAAGGTAGACTGTGGGTAATGTTACTTAACCAATCTGACGCAGTTGTTGAACTTTATTGCTATAAAACGTCGACGCAGTCCTCTCCAGCAGCTTGAATGTTTTCCCGGTTGCCATGGCAACTCTAACGGCCACCAGCACTAACGTAAACATAACAATAAAAAAAGGTTTTGCGTCTTTCCAAAGTTAACTTTATAAATTTTTATAAAAGCCATTTATTCGTTGTCACCTCGGAAAAATAAATTCTTCTCTCAGAAAAATTAACTTTACTCTCTTGTCAACATACTGTGCGCGCGGCGCGCACTCCATTTGTGGAGGCGCGCGCTGTATGTCACGTCACTATATATAAAAAGCAATCATCCATATTCTGACTTGGTGAAAAGAAACATTTTTTTTTTTCTTAAGGGACATTTCAGTCTTGTGTCTGACGTTTAATTACACATTTTAAATGGCAAATTCTGGTAATAATAACATATAAAGAACGCGTAAATGATGGTAATGAAATTACCAGCACATGATGTTGCTGTTACGTTGCCAGTAAGTCATGGAATGACCATTATATTACGAATAGAGTACGTATCTGGAACGTCCTTGGTTTTCTTATAACGTTAGGAGATCGTACTGACAACGTTGTGATATGGTAATTTGATGGTAATAATATTACGGGCATACAACGTTGTAGTTACGTTACTAGTAAGTCATGGAATTACCAATATATTACGAATAGAGTACGTATCTGGAACGTCCTTGGTAATCTTATAACGTTAGGGGGTCGTACTGACGACGTTGTGAGATGGTAATTTGATGGTAATTATATTACGGGCATACAACGTTGTAGTTACGTTACTAGTAAGTCATGGAATTACCAATATATTACGAATAGAGTACGTATCTGGAACGTCCTTGGTAATCTTATAACGTTAGGGGGTCGTACTGACGACGTTGTGAGATGGTAATCTGAAGGTAATGAAATTACTGGCATGCGACGTCGTAGTTACGTTGTCAGTTAGTAAGTCATGAAATTACCAAAAAGTACGAATACATTACGTAACTGTTACGTCGTGTGTTAGCTGGGTACCTGTCGTGAATGCAGTGATGTACAGCTGTCTTTCCTCTCTGGTGTTTAGATTTCATGTGCTTTCTCAATATGGTGGTGATATTATGATAACTCAGTTTCATTAATTCATTTGTTCAAAAGTAATTCCATTTTGTAAGATCATTTTCATCCAAGTAATTCCAAACTGCGCGAGGCAGATGACAACATTATGTGACGATCAAATAAAATAAACTTGTTAAACACGCTCCACAGCGCCACCCGGTGCATTTAGTTATAACTGCGAGTTTTAGTGCTTAGGATTTATCATGGATTCACTGCATTTACGGCCAGCAAAGCAACATAGTAAAATTCGAATAGTATTTTTTATTTTCGAATATTAATTACAGGTCGAATATTCGACTATTTGTGCACACCCCTAAAAATAACCAATAATCAGGTAACAAGATAGGTGGGGTTAGACAATAGACATGAGCACATGGCACAAGGAAACTCATGACAAGCCATGTGCTCACAAAATGAGTCATGAAAATGCAGCTAATGAGAAACTTCTTAAGCCACGTGTTCACACAAAACAAGACATGAAAGCAACCAGCCAGTGAAAAACAAACTGCATGCTACATAGCACAATACAAAACATAACATGAACATGCAGCCAGTGAGTACTCACAGACTGCGTGTTCACACAAAACACGGCATTAAACCATGTGGCAAGTGTTAACAAACCACGTGCTACACAGTACTTCAGTCATAAGTCAGAGCCAGCGGGAATGTCCACAAAGTCAGGGAAGGGATGGACCAGACGGACTTCGGCGGCCCAGGAGTCTTGGCAAGCAGCATGGGCGGAGCCGGCATCAAGAGCAGAGCCAGCAGTGCAGGCATCAAGGACAGAGCCGGCAGGACAAGGTGCTGGGGTGGAGCCGGCAATGCAGGCATCAAGGGCGTAGCCAGCAGGGCAAGGCACTGGGGCAGAGCCAGCAGTGTAGGCATCAAGGGCGGAGCCGGCTGTACAAAGCACTGGGGCGGAGCCGACAGGGCAGGCAGCATGGATGGGGCCGGCAGGGCAAGGCGCTGGGGCAATGCAGGCATCAAGAGCGGAGCCTGCTTGACAGGCATCAAGGGCAGCAATTCTGGGGGTGCTGCAGCATCTTCAAATGGCTCTGGGGGAGCTGCAGCAGGAGGATTCCTATGCCAATCAAGGAAATCTACAAATTCCCCAAAAGTCAGGTGATCCAGCCCTCTCATTTGCCACCAGTTGAGGGGCTCATCAAGGGCATGGTTAAATAAGTCCTTGAGAGCCGCATCGTTAAACCCCAGTCCCTTTGCAGCACCACTGAACTCAATGGCAGACTCCCTCAAGTCAGTCCCCTGTTGACGAAGGGAGCTCAAGGTCTTGAATTGGAGAATGTTGTCATAGAGGGGGCTGGAGAGAGTGGAGGCCGGTGGACGGCGCAAACCCTTCCTCTGCTGAGTCCTCATTATGGCATGTTACTTCCGTCAGGGTTTAGGTTGAGGGATAAGAGTGAGAACTCAATTGCAGAAATGAAGAGCTTTTATTATTAATAAAAAAATAAAACAAAACACAGACAAAACTACCCCAAGGGGGAAAACAGAACTTACCGACTTGACTTGACTTGAAACCATACAGAGGGAACATTAGACAATGAACACATACAGGACTCACAAGGAGAATAAATAGGAGAGCAAACAAGGCAGATAATGAAGGAGGACAGGTGGGGCAAATGAACCAATAATCTGATAACAAGATGGGTGGGGTTAGACAATAGACATGAGCACATGGCACAAGAAAACATATGACAAGCCATGTGCTCACACCAAACATGACAAAAACACAAGCACTTGGCCAGTGAAAACAAATCACAAGCCATGTGCTCACACAAAACAAGAAACTCTTGTTAATGAGAGTTTACTAATGAGAAACTTCATAAGCCACATGTTCACACAAAACAAGACTTAAAAGCATGCAGGTATAAACAAACCGCATGCTACACAGAACATGACAACAAAAGAGCGCCCTGGACAATGAAACATAAACCAAGCACTCCAAAACACACAAGACAAGAGTGCATAGCGAGTGAGAGGACACACAACCTGTGCGCTCACAATAAAGACAGAACAGGGAGCGCGAGTGTCCGAACCCCAACATGAAACCGAAACTGAACTAGACATGAGTGCCGGGATCCGAACACCAGGCTCCCAACATGAAACAAGTCATGCAGACGAGAGTGCACGGCTCGAACACACTTGAGACCGCTAAAGCTTGAGTAAGCAAGGTTTGGGTTAATCAACCGAGAGTTCAGGGTATGTTTGAAGGTAAGATAACCTTGCTTCCTGGAATACCCCCCAGATGTGTTCATTAACTGCTGTTTTCTCAATCACTGTCATTTTTGTTGTGTTTATATAACATATTTACATATTCATCTAAATGCCACTCCCTTGCTAACAGTATACCTCAGCAAAGGTATTTCAAACTTCTTTTTACTCCTAAGCAAAGAATGAAAAAGAACCTTGCCATGAGTATATCAGGGACTTTAAAATTATGTAAGTTTAGTGGGTTGAAATTCATTACAGTGAATCATTGGATAAAGTCAATCTATTATTTGCTTCATCATATGAAGTGAAAACAGGGAAACAAAAAAAAAAAAATGAAATCCTAAGTAAATTCAGAGCTTTTTAGAATCAGATTTGAGATATATTTCTCATATACACTGTATGACACCCAAACACAACAATCTGGGCACCATTTATAATTAAACTACCAAATTAGATGTATCTCTAGGTGGTTATTAAACTTACTGCAAAAATATGTCCAAAAGAAAACATGTTGCTGAAGATGAAAAGGGGCACCTGCAGAGAGAGTAAAAGTGAACTTACTTGCTAGCTTAGATCATAGGTCGGTGCATCACTGGTGGCTCTTGTCCGAAGAAAGAGTGATTCAGCTGTTAAGCTGTTTGTGTTCTGTAATTGTTCTTATCTGACACAGATCTCTTGGAGTTCTAGTTGTAGGACAAGAGGTCTCTGTCTGCCTCTCTGACCCGCTGCAATTAGACTGACTCCCTGTGTGCTTCCTGTCAGTATAGCCCTTCCTTTTTCATATGACATGCCTCTGATACGCACATGCACACAAAGTCACATCAACTTGGACACATGGCTTAAGGCAACTTGTCTATCACAATAAACCCCCCACCCACCCCCTATCTCCCTCGCCCCATTCTTCAGTTACCACCACCAGATCTTTGTCTATACTCCTCCCACATCCCCCCATGGTGCGTACTGGCACTATGAAGCAAGTTGCAACTAGCCCTTGTCTCAACACCCTCCATTCTGTGGCTTAGGGCCACAGCAATTCAGTAGAGCCTCCTTCATCGTTTTAATAAGCTTGTTAGGCATGGTTGGTCACCACAACACACAGATGCCTGATAAACAAACACAAATACTTCTGTGATCCCTCTTGGTTATCTGGGAATATTGTGATACTAGAACCACATAACCAACTCACTATTGTCAAGAAAGGTCAGTGCCATAAAATCATTGACGCTGAAAGACTTTAGGAAAGGGTCAGCTTAAGGTTTCAGGTTCCTGTAAAAATGAATTTATATTATGCAAAATAGAAATGTTATATAAAGGGCTGGGCGATATATCGCATGCGATTGTCACGCGCATTTCGTCAGTAAAGCCGGTTCCCTGATTACCGCTAAATCGCCATCACCTGCTTTCAAATGGAGCGGCATTTAATAGACAGAGCCGTAGTTCACTGACAAGCTACGCAATATCGCGTTCATTATCGAAGGCGATTCAGCTGCGATAATGAACGCGATATTGCGTAGCTCGTACAAATTTAGATTTCCTTGGTGTACATATGTGCATTTTAAGACGTTTCAAGGCCAACAAATTGGATAACAATAGCTTTAAAACCATGTCAACATACATGCATGCACAGTTTTGAGGCAGCTTTAATCGCATGTTTGGCAATTTCATGACTTCACTTACAACAGAACAACGACCATCATTGCTCGTGTTTTTTTTTTTTGCGCTTTATTTAAGCTATAATAAGTCATTATGCAGCGCGCGCCGGCGCATTTGCTCATGCAAGTCTTGAGTGCGTGCCACGAGCACAGTATAACGGCCGATTGGACAGTCGTGTTAATTTTTCTGAGTTTTACAGACATAGCCTGACAAAATCTCATCTGACCGCAATTCACTGTTGTTTAACTGAAGCTCCCTCCCTCGTTCGACTTAAGCCTGGCATTGAGACGAAGTCGGAATGCGCGTCTGAAAAGTGTCCCGTTTGTTGTGGTGGTAAAGAGACAGTTCTATATAAACGCAGCGTTTTACTTGGCGATGTTTAAAAAAAATATTTTTATTTTTGGTATTTTATATGCTCTGTTGGTGGTTTGTGGAGTAGCATTACCCGGGGGGGATATTTTTTAAAAAATATTTCAGCAGAGGCAGGGATACATATATATATATATATATATATATATATATAAAACTAAATACGACCTCACATTTTACGTTTGCAGCCTATAGGGGAAAGTGGGGTGAGTTGTGCCAGTTTTTACTCAAAGTGACTTTAAAGTGAGGCCATGGCAGTAATGCCTTCAACTTAAGAATGTACATATATTTCAGGATGTGGTGCATGCCTGAGAACAATAACTTTGGATCTGAAATAAATTGTTTCAGAAATATAGCTTTTGGAAAAAAAGTGGTCTCGTGGCACAACTTGCCCCTGGTGCGGGGTAAGTTGTGCCTTTGGGGAGAATACGTAGGGGTAATTTGTGCCAGTCATTTCTGAAGTAAAACAGAACATTTTAATGTTATGAACTGTAATGCTATATGAAAGCAAGACAAATTCAATACAAAATTACTCATTTAAGGTTTATTTAGATATTGTCACCCTATTAAACTGTTGGAATAGGCTAAGTCATATTTTGTAGTTTTTGGGAAAACACAAAAAACTTAAATACACAATATATGATATTTGTGAATCATTTCAGGCAAAAAGGCTTTGGCAATAGATGCCTGTTGACATACATAGTACGCTGTCTCTCAATTATAACAATAACATATGAGCAATATCACACTTGTAGCCGTGCGATATGGCTGTATATCAGCACGCTGTGATTCGTCCGTAGGTAATCACAGCGTGCTGATATACAGCCATATCGCACGGCTACGAGTGTGATATTGCGTTTATACAACAGTTCGACTGCACGAGTGTGTAAATAAATAAGAACAACAACGGAGTGTCTTTAAAACCCTCTTTCGTGCAGCACTACTTCCTTCCGCCACCAATTCAAATCTCAGGTTGTCAGTTGGACCAAGCCTCCGTTACTAATTCTAAAACGTCACTTCAGAACTAGTAACGAAGGAACGTTTCAAAACTCAAGTTGTCAGTTGAACTAGAGCTTAGATTCTCTGCCCGAGCCCGAGCCCGGACTCGGCCCGGCCCGACCCGACCCGACCCGGCCGGGCCCTTGATAAAGCACGTCACGTGTCATGCGCAGCGTCTCGTCCACTCGCACTCGCAGTCTCGCACGCGTGACGCATCACACCTGCTGTGCGTGCTGTACTATTCAGTAGCTTAAAGCCTCTTTTACACTGCACACGTGTGCGGCACGTTACGGCTGCGACGCGGCTACCGGAGCTGATTCGCGGCTACTCTAGTCAATGCTCGTGTTTACACCAGCCGCGCCGCGGTGCGTTTGAGAAGCGTCCCAGAAGGGGCTCACTGCGCCGCTTCGCTAAAGATAGGCGCCTCGCCTATTTTTGACGCGCAGCTCAAATACAAAATAAAGTCAAAATAATCCTGTAAACTCCTGCTGATATTTCACATCACTACAATGACAGAAACTGAAGACAAGAGATTCGAAGTTGAAAAACTTGAAATTTCTTTGTTTTTGTTGTCCATAACTGGAATTTTAAGTGTGTTAACTTCATCTGTATGGCTACAGCAAAATAAAGTATGGCATAGCAATAAACACAATCAAACCGGACAAAATATAACCATTTAGCCATTAAAAACATGAAAAATTTAACGAAAACAATGTTGGCCAGGCAAATCTAGTGGTCTCGCGAATCCAGCCGCTTCGCTTCTGAAATGCTTCTGGTGTGAGTTGACACCGCTCAGAAGACGGAACAAAACCTTGTCGGAGCCATACGAACTCGTGACGACACATTAATGTCCTAAGACACGAAACGATCGGTTTGTGTGAGAAACCGAACAGTATTTATATCATTTTTTACCTCTAATACACCACTATGTCCAACTCCGTTCAGCTTCCTGCTAGTGAGGTCAAAAAACGCGTTGTGATGACGGAAGTGATGTCTCGCCCATATACTTCAATGAGCGCGAGACATCACTTCCGTTGTCAGAGCGCGATCTGACCTCACTCACCGGAAGCTGAACGGAGTTGGACATAGTGGTGTAAATACTATATATAAATACTGTTCGGTTTCTCACACAAACCAATCGTTTCGTGTCTTAGGACATTAATGTGTCGTCACGAGCCGCAGGGTTTCATTTGGATTTGTCTAAGCAAGGTTTATGCACTCTTATAGATGAAGTTCCCATCTACTGCAATTATTTGAATGACAGAGGGCAGCGGTTGCAGTTAAAAATCATCATTTGTGATCGCCTGAAGAAAAAATGTCACCTACATCTTGGATGCACTGGGGGTAAGCTGATAAACATCAAATTTTCATTTTTGGGTGAACTATCCCTTTAATGTACAGTGTTTGAATTGGAAAGTATTAGGATAGCAATTGATAATTTAATGAACTTAAAATACTGTATGATTGCTTTTCCACCCCAAACGTGTGACGCATCACACCTGCTGTGCGTGCTGTACTATTCAGTAGCTTAAAGCCTCTTTTACACTGCACGCGTATGCGGCATGTTAAGATTTTTAAGTATTATGCTCTCATTTGTATTTGTAACTTATTTTCCCAGCTTTGTTTTTTCCCCCTGTAACAGGCATTCCAATCACAGTGCGAGTATATGTCATGTGACCTAATCATCAGTGGTGTCAAAAGTATTCACATTCAATACTCAAGTAGAAGTATAGATACTAGGGTTTAAAAATACTTCTGTAGAAGTTGAAGTATCAACTCAAGCTTTTTACTCAAGTAAAAGTGTAAAAGTACTGGTTTCAAAACTACTTAAAGTATAAAAGTAAAAGTAATGTAAGGAAAAAAATGCCATTAAGGACAAAAGCTTAGGCCGCGCCACAGGGTCTATATTGTGCACTCCACCTCCTCAAAATGTCATCAATAACCTTTATTGGAATGTAAATGTACATCCAAACTTAACTGCAGGAATCTGTGAGGGCAGCGGACAAGAAAAATGCGGGTAGTTTTGGTGTACCCAGGGCAGGCTTAGTAACAATCAGGGCTTGACATTAACACCCGCTAACCTGCCAAACGCGGGTAGTTTTCAGCTGTTTCAGTTCACACCGCACTCGTCTGTTGGAGTTTGTTGGATAGGTGTGATAACCCTGTTGCCGTTGGTCGGAGTCTGTTTTTACCAGACTGAACATGTTTAATCGGCTTTTGTTTGGTTGTCTGAGCATCCAACAAACGGCAACAAACTCTCTGTGCGTTCCAAACGGGATATATCACCCTCTGAAGAGCACTTTGGAGTGAAAACAATCATGGGCGCCATATTGAAGGGTTGTTCCAAACCGAAGTGCTCAAAACTGGCCACTTTAAAGGGCCCTTCGGAATGAAGGATTTCGAAGGGTACAACTGATGGACACTTTGGGTCCCCATGATCCTTTACACAGGGAAGTTGTTTGACGTCACAGAATGGGTACAGGAGGCTTGGAGTTCGATTTTATCTATAAATGTATGTATAGTATTTTTCTGTACTACTGTAATATTTATACAAGTTAGATTTAGTACATTATTATGGTCAAAACGACATTGTGCTTCAACAAAATTACTTTACAGCTCCCTTTATCAGTCCATTCAAATGTTTCAAATACATAGACACAATATACATTATGGTGAGATAAACCAAAAATAAATAAATAAACTAACGTTAAATAAAGGGCGCAGCTTGCGCAATCTATCCTCCTTGATTGTCTCGTTAAGATGACGCAGAAGTGCGTTCTAAAAAAAGGAGTAATTTGATCCCTACACCCTTCATCCCTTCGAAGCTCTCACTCCGGAGGGTAAACCCTTTGAAGGGATTAGGGCATAGGGATGAGCCCTTCCGAATGGAACGCAGGGCCTGACGTAATCTGACCTGGCCACGAACCGTTGCCATGACGATGAGGCAATGACAGCTGTTTGATCGCGCCCGCGCCTCACGCGCACACAACAAAGCACTGGAAACGTGACATCGCAGCTTGTTCGTTATAAAAAATAAAATACAGTTTAAATATATATATATATATATATATATATATATATATATATATATATATATATATATACCTTATATATATATATATATATATATATATATATATATATATATATATATATATAAAAGGTATAATAGTCCGTAGTGCAATCCGTGCCATTCAGCAAGAGCACTGCTCCACTTCACCGAAAGAGAGAGGTATAACACCATGAGAGCAACGCAGGTTTACCTTCAGTTCCGTTTTAAATTAATTCGTTTAGGCTTGTTTAGCCACCTGGTTGTATATGACTATGGGTCACATAAATAAAAAGGGTCGCGCTAAAAAAAATTAAAAACCGGTGTAATTTACCGCTAATTTATTCAAACGTCTCTCTACTGAACTACCTAGCTTAATTTGCGGAGGACGAAGAGAAAGCACCCGTTTGATAGCCTAAATGAGCCAGTAGTGGAGAAATAATAACTTAAGAAATAATCTTTTTTGAGTAATGACTCCCAACACTGTCCACCTTGCTGGAGTGTGACGTGATTTGCGACATGTGCAGGTGTGATGGATCGCGTACAAACCAATAGGGTGTCAGAATGGTAAATGTTTATAGTTCTCATCCAACCACAATCAAATTCACTCTATCCGGATGGCGCGATTTATCTGGATAGTTTTTTTTTTTTCAAGCCGGAATGAAAACAAGCCGAAATGAAATAGGAGTAACGAGGCTATTTTTAAAATGTAAGGAGTAGAAAGTACAGATAATTGCGTGAAAATGTAAGGAGTAGAAGTAAAAAGTCGTCTGAAAAATAATTACTCCAGTAAAGTATAGATACCCGAAATTTCTACTTAAGTAAGGTAACGAAGTATTTGTACTTCGTTACTTGACACCTTTGCTAATCATTGATTGAATGATTACACGTGCTTATGTTTAATAAAAGTGTGCCAGTCAGAGCGACTGAGGTATGGGAAAGAGTACACAGTTGTTTGCGTCTTATTTGCGCGTACTCTGTTAACACGGCACGTTACGGCTGCGACGCGGCTACCGGAGCTGATTCGCGGCTACTCTAGTCAATGCTCGTGTTTACACCAGCCGCGCCGCGGTGCGTTTGAGAAGCGTCCCAGAAGGGGCTCACTGGGCCGCTTCGCTAAAGATAGGCGCCTCGCCTATTTTTGACGCGCAGCTCAAATACAAAATAAAGTCAAAATAATCCTGTAAACTCCTGCTGATATTTCACATCACTACAATGACAGAAACTGAAGACAAGAGATTCGAAGTTGAAAAACTTGAAATTTCTTTGTTTTTGTTGTCCATAACTGGAATTTTAAGTGTGTTAACTTCATCTGTATGGCTACAGCAAAATAAAGTATGGCATAGCAATAAACACAATCAAACCGGACAAAATATAACCATTTAGCCATTAAAAACATGAAAAATTTAACGAAAACAATGTTGGCCAGGCAAATCTAATGGTCTCGCGAATCCAGCCGCTTCGCTTCTGAAATGCTTCTGGTGTGAGTTGACACCGCTCAGAAGACGGAACAAAACCTTGTCGGAGCCATACGAACAGTGTAAATGAGGCTTAAGTACAACATGGAGCTTGAAGAAGCAAAGAAAAAAATTAAAACAGGAGAATTAGCTTTGAGCAAGTCTGGAGGAAAATCGGAGGTATGGAAACATTTTAAACTAGTTTTAATAAACAAACAACGCAGTTTACATGCTTCTTCCTTGTCGTATTATTCATTAAGATAATAATTAATAAATGCACGCACAATTATGAACTTGAAAAATGTTACAGATATGTTTACTATGCACAAACAAATGCCTTTCAACTTACATGTGCAAAATTCAGAATTAAATGAATGTGCTGCAATTTGTACAAAAAGAGAGTCTGTAGTCTACGTGTTTTAGCCATTAAATAAGCACATTTAGTTTAAAGTTTGTTAAGTTTTGTTTTGAAGAAAGATTTTCTTTAAAGTGAATTTCGTTTAGTATAAATTGTATCTTAATTTTAATACATTTTTCATCATCCAATTACCTGGATTTAATACATAAAAAGCAATATAGCAGACAATGTAATTATGACATGGAGGCGCCGGCGCGCCGCGGTCACACACCTTTTGAAACTGGTAACACACGCTGTCACCGAATTTACAAATGCACATCTTGCTTGTTGCTCACACACATATTATGTTGAAATAACAATATGTTGAAGTAACATTATTATTAATAATTAATCTTTAAGAATATTTGATTGAATGCTGAATGTTGAGCTTGTTCAATTTAATAAAATTAAAACTTTAATTATGATAATTAAAATAATTTAATATTTAATATTGAGTGGCCAATTTTTGCTCATTTATTAATAGTATTTATATAATTTATATAACTGCGATCTAGCAGATCTAGCACAGCAGCACCTGCGTTAAAAAAAAAAAAAAAAATCTGGCGCCGCCCCTGGTTATAACGGCCCACATATTAAAAATGGTCGGGTTTAAATCGGGCTCGGGCTCATAATTACAGCGGACGTGTCGGGCCGGGCCGGGCTCGGACACAACGTGCTCGGGCTCGGGTAGGGTCCGGTTTGATTTGTTGGGCCCGATCTAAGCTCTAAGTTGAACCAAGCCTCCATTACTAACTCTAAAACGTCACTTTAGAACTAGTAAGGAAGGAACGTTGAGTCGCTTCATTGAAACACATTGAATTTTGTACAGTATTAGAGAGAGAGAGAGAGAGAGAGAGAGAGAGAGAGTAGGCTATTACCTGTGTCTGGTATATTGCATTACATTCATTCTTCAAGTCGATGTCCATAATATTACATCCTTTATACAAGTCCGTTTGAATGTCCGCTGAGGAAAGCGATCTTTGTATTTGTCCTTTTTTCAGCTTTGGGAATTTTCCATCCATAACACCACAGCGCTAAAACAACTTCCTTTTGCAAAAGTTCCTTTCAATTTAAAAGTCTCTTGTGACTCACTGACTAATTCTCCTGTAAAGTGTTGCCGCCATCTAATGGCGTATTAATGTAATGTTCACTCAATCCATATTACTTAATGGACATATTTATATAAAATAATATTTATTGAACAACAAATAAGCATAATTGTACAGTTCAGTCAAACATAAAGCACTAGTTATTAAAAAAAATAGGTCACCATTTACGCTGGTATGTGGGTTTTACAAATATTTAAGGAATGAAAAGGATTTTAAAGAGCTTGTGACAAAACCTCCTAACTCCATTGGATCCTCAAACTGTCAATCAAGCCTCATTAATCCGCCTCACCTCATGAATGAAGTGTGCACGCAGTTTGGACATCTCTGTGCAATGCAAAGGTAAATAAAGATCTGATGTTTGAAAAAAAATTGTAAAGCGTTTTCTTTACTCAAAAAACCATATGTTTATAAAGTTTAATGTTTTACATATTTGAAGAGCGGAGAAGAGTCTGATATGTCCCCTCTAGTTGTAGCCAATATGCTATATAAGGATGTAACGTTTATTATTATCAAATTTAATATAGCACAATTCGACTTGCTCTGGAACAAATAATAGATTAATAAGACCAAAGATTGCCCGTTCTATGTACAGAAAACGTCAAAACAAATTGTAAAATAGGCGGTGTTATTAAATATGAGTCACATATTTCAGGTCTAAACAACTACATTCTCGCCTAAAAAACTATTAAAACTACAGTTCGTGGTACAAGAAGTAGTATTTGTAAAAACTACGGTTGATTTGATCGGCCGCCATGACGGTCATTTCAAGCAGAGTGATACAAACGGTGAAAAGGCAGTAGGAGTGCTGTTATCACTGAAATATCGCATGGCTATCAGCCAATCAGATTCGAGAACCAGACAGAACTGTTGTATAAATAAGAATACGTTCCAAATTATTATGCAATAATCTTGATGAATCGGCCGTTTGAACGAATCGTGGATGAACGACTCAATGACTCGCTTAATAAAACCGCTCATCGCCTGCATTTGCGCTCACTATCGCCAAACCAATCAAATTTGTTCAAATCTTTTTTTTTTAATCAGTCCAAACACATTTTAATTTTTATTCAGGAGTTATGTATATACAAAACTATAACTTTTTATGACAGTAGTTTTTTTTTGCAAATTTTGCAAAAAAAAAATTTCAGGTTTTTTTCCTCCCATTCTGTAATCAATATGTTTTTAGTACCTTTATGGATCTTGAGAGAGGAAATGTCATTGCTCCCTATGCAGGCCTCACAGAGCCATCGAATTTCAACAAAAATATCTTAATTTGCATTCCGAAGATTAACGAAGGTCTTACAAATAAATTACTAATAAATTACAGAATTTTCATTTTTGGGTGAACTAACCCTTTAATGGATAAAACAACTTAGCTGCGCACTCAGGTTTATGGCTGCTGTAGATTTTACCTACCACAAGATGGCACTGTTTTCGACACTCTTGATGCTTTGAAACTTTTTCAGAAACATTTAGAGAAAAGCTTTAAAGATTTAAGAAGCTTAATTTCTCCATCCCTACTTAATAGTTTTAGGCCTTTTGCAAATGTTTCAATCGAATTTAGCTGTTTTAGAGAGCGTTTACTCATTTTGAGCCTGTTTTTTAACATTAACTATCTATAATGTCATTTTTCATGTGTGAAAAAAGCGACGAAACTAAACTAGCCAATCAGATTCTTTTCACACATATCCCCCACGCCCACCCATGCACGCACATACACACATTTGACTTTAAAACACACAAACGCAAACCTCTATTTATTCTCATTCTCGCTTTTTTAATGTGTAATAAGTGTACGCAGATATATTTTAAAGGGGCTCTATGTAAGATAAAGCATAAAAATACCCTAATATGTTTGCAGATATTTAGGAAACATGCTAAGTTCACCTACTTGTTTCTCAGAAAAACAATGCTACAGCCAGATATTCTACTTTGAAAATGTGCGTTCCATGTCGGAATGTCTGTTTTCGTTTTGGTCTGTGCGAAACCATGTGCTGCCAGTTTATCCAATAGTATTTCAACATCACAGGTTGCCAGTTGGCGGAAAACACCGCGTATTGCAGCCATGGAAACCAACTGGGTCAGAGAATCAGGGAATAACGTCAGCTGCGCGTTCTCGCTCTCTTCTCTGTCACGGTGAAGTGACATACACCCGCGCGGGCGCCTCCTCTCTCTCTCGTCTCATTCGCTCCGGTTAAGTAGTGCCTGTATTGCGCATTAATTTTAGTCATTCCCGCAGGTCTTGCGCTCACACCGAAAGCGCGCGCACTACTGATCTATATTAGTGGAGCGAACAAGCCACGTTCAGTCTCAAACAGAGACAGAAATCAAACAGAGTCACAAGTACCAAAATAAGCGCCTTCCTGCGCTTAAACTGTCAAATACATACAAAAGTATGTCAAAACCAGCGGCACAGGCAATCTTGGCGAGTATACAGATAAACACCGTCAGTTTTGAATCGTTAAATAGCTAAGAAAGTGAACCCATGTCGTGTGTAACAGTATTAGGTCCGTAGAACACCGTTCATAAACTCTTAAAGGGACAGCAGTCTAATATTCCTGCTGCTGTCTGTCATGTTAATCAAAGAACAAAAGACAAAGAAAATCACTTTCTGCTCTTGACTGAATACGTTTTATAACTTTAATGGTAAGAATTGTTTGCAATAAAGACTACAGAAATTAAGGTAACCAATGCAAAATAACAATGTGTTATTTTACATTTGATTACTTTAATTTCTGTAGTATTTCTTATCTGAATAAAAACCCAGTTAACCCGAAAAAAATTAGTTTCATAGCTCTCTTTATTCTATTGCATTTATTTGAGCTGTTTATATTTTATTACTGACTTTTACTTTTTTTAATGAAAATAAAACGCTGCATTGAAGAAAAGTAGATTTTTGTTTGTATATGTTGTCATTTATAGTTCTTAGAAAGAAAATCGAAATCGGCAAAAAATATGTATTGGCCGATCACACTAACAAAAAATCGGAAATCGGGATCGGCCAAGAAAATTGCAATCGGTGCATCTCTACTAAAAAGCCTCTGAATCCATCTAATTATCTCTATGAACAACAGCATATCAAAACTAATCATAAATCAACTCATCAGCTTACAGTGTGCAAGTCTCCTCAGCTTTCATTGTCAATTGCACTCCTATGGTGTGAAATTAATGCCTTAAAGTTTTGCACAAAAATAAAGTTTTGCAAAACACAAAAAAGAATTGAGCAATAAAAAAATTTTTGCAAACAAAAATAAAGAATTGCAAAGGAAAAATAAAGTATTGAGCGGAAAAAAATAAGTTTTGCAAACAAAAATAATAAATTGCAAAATAAAATAAAGTAGTGCAAAAATAAAAATATAATCAATTACAAAAAACAATGACAGCTGTAATCCTATTTTATCTTTGCCACATATTTTTCATGCTCAAACCTACTAAATCATTTGCAACG
This sequence comes from Ancherythroculter nigrocauda, assembly GCA_036281575.1. NCBI lineage: Eukaryota > Metazoa > Chordata > Actinopteri > Cypriniformes > Xenocyprididae > Ancherythroculter > Ancherythroculter nigrocauda. Next base: position 35,796,083 of record VTFQ01000003.1, on the reverse strand, counting down.
CTCATTTTATTCTGCGTTTCAGTCAAGCGTGCGCTCACGATACCGGTTTTTCTTTGCGCTGCACTTTTCTGTGCGGTTCTCTTTATGGCACTGGTTTGACGTGGGGGTGGAGTCAAGAAACGGGGGCATGCCTCCGCGAAATGCATTGGAGGGGCACGTAATCGGCGACAGGTGAAATAATTCTTTGACATGGTTAAAAATAATAAATGGTTTGTTTTTGTTGGTTTGTTTAGCATATGTTGTCGCCGATTACGACCCCCTCCAATGCATTTCTTATAGTAATATGACCTGTTGCGCTCTGTCTCACTGCCTGTATCCACTTTTGTGTCCTTAAAGTACACATGAAATCAAAATTGACCTTTTTCATCCGTGAAAGTCAATCCACACAAAAAAATTGTTTGTCTTCGTAATATTTAATCAAAATCTGAAAATGCTCCTCCCCTCTGCAACGGTGCCCCTACTCTGATGACATCAGTTTGACGGCTTGGGTTGTAAACACTTAAACCACTCCCCTCCGACCGTTAGTCTGCTATGAGCGAGAGATGGAGAGGAGGAGCGCTAAAATAAAACTCTGCCCTCTATTCAATATTCCGTTTCACTTGGAAATACGTCACAGCACTGGAGAAAAGTCGTTTGCAACTTCCGGTTCACGCGGACTTTAAACATTCGTTTTTTGGGGTCGACAGCTTATAAAAAACTTATTTCTGGGTTTTTTGGCTTGTTAGCTGTACACCTTGTCACACAGCAGCTTTTAGGCATTGTTCTGTTTTTTGTAATGAGTCAGAAAAGACAAGAAGGCAGCCTCACGCAATACAAATTCAATGGAGACGGTTGGATTGTTTTTCCCCCGGTCGGCGTGGTTTTCAGATTATAATAAATGCATCTGTCTCTATGCTTGATCTGTTCTGTTCCGATCTGTGTCTCCTGCCGATGACGTGTTTCGCGGGGGCGTGCCCCCGTTTCTTGACTCCACCCCCAAGTCAAACCAGTGCCATAAAGAGAACCGCACAGAAAAGTGCAGCGCAAAGAAAAACCGGTATCGTGAGCGCACGCTTGACTGAAACGCAGAATAAAATGAGCGTTGCAAATGATTTAGTAGGTTTGAGCATGAAAAATATGTGGCAAAGATAAAATAGGATTACAGCTGTCATTGATTTTTGTAATTGATTATATTTTTATTTTTGCACTACATTATTTTATTTTGCAGTTTATTATTTTTGTTTGCAAAACTTATTTTTTTCTGCTCAAAACTTTATTTTTCCTTTGCAATTCTTTATTTTTGTTTGCAAAACATTTTTTTATTGCTCAATTCTTTTTTTTGTTTTGCAAAACTTTATTTTTGTGCAAAACTTTAAGGCATTAATTTGACGCCACACACTCCCTATTGTTGCTGGCAACCATATGCTGTAAAAGCTGGCAACCCGCGTCTTTGAACGAGGGGGCGGGCCAAACAATATTTTGAATTTGGACTGCAGTACCTATTTTGAACACTGGGTGTCATTCCTACAGAGAGCCCCTTTAATAATCAATTTAAATATTATGTAAAAAATAAAAACGGCATGGTGCGCACAGTGCGTACGGTTGCAGGCACCACTGGCCCACATATAAGAAGAGACAACTACATAATTATGAATTTTGAGCGAACTATTCTTTATTCCTTAGTCCGTCCACACGTGAAAATTGGAGCCCGATTCTGTTTCTATTTGGCGTGCTATTTATACGCAGAAATTACCATTGGCGTGCATATAACGTACGTGTTTAACGTGCATATAATACACACTTTTCGCGTACATATGATACTCAATTTTCGGCATGCATATGATAGCCTACGCACTTTTGGCGTGCATATGATACGCAATTTGTTGGCGTGCATATGATACGCACTTTTGGCGTAGCTTACATATGCCTATAATACCCCCGAGCCCGATCACACGAAAATGCGTATCAATAGTACGAGTTTGTAATCTCGTAGAATATATACGCCATTTTGGCGTGCTTATGGTACGCAGTTTTTCCGCGTGCATATGATACGCACTTTATGGCGTATTATACATACGAACCCCCCCCCCCACCCCCATCCTACCCAAGAGCGTATCATATAAACGCCATAAAGTGCGTATCATATGCACGCGAAAAAACTGCATACCATAAGCACGCGTATATATTATACGAGACAAACTCGTAGTATTGATACGCATTCTCATGTGATCGTGTTGTACCCCCCTACCCCACACCACTAATCCTACCCATTGCGTATCATATGCACGCAAAAAGTAATTTCAGCGTATAAACAGCACGCCAAATACAAACATAAACTCGTGCTATAGATACGCAGTACTAGGGTTGCATCGCCGCAATAGTGGATGCGCCTATATATGCGCCTATATGAGAATATTTGTTTTCCATTTGAATTGGTTCATTTAACACGCTGTACGCTATCTATAGATATACTTTTCATATCTTTGAGGCAAGTATACACGGGGTTTCGGTTTATTTTTGAAGCTCTCAAATTTAGAGACCAAGACGGCAGAAAGAGCACCCTGTTTCCTTTCATTATTTTACAAAAGAACAACGTTTTTTCGTTGTTATTGTGAGTGCACACAAATAAAAGTAGACTATTGCTCTTATGTGTATGACCAAAATGACGGATTTTAAATGCAAGTGATCGCACCGGCGCCTCTCATGCAGTGAGCGCGCTGCTATGCTTTCACACTACGCACAAACACTTGCATAGCGCAGTTGTCGGTGAATGATAGGCGAGCGTTTGGATGTCCGGCCGATGTAGCGTACTGTAATTACCAAAGAGCAGCTGTTATGATCTGGCAATCATATTTCGCCTTGGTCCTGGCCGCATCACCAACGCTGTCTTTACTGGGCGAAGGAATATTTGCATTTACTGTATTCACATGTAATTGTATTTGCTACTCATATGCTGGACTGTCATGGTTTTGGCTAACGCAGCCAGGACACTACTGAATGATGCGCATCAGAGGGGATTTTGAAGGGGGTATACGCAGTGACGACGAATAAAGAAGTGGGTATACGCCGTATACCCGCGCATACCCTGCACTACACTACGCTATGTATATACAGACAGCAGCACTGGCTGCGAGATACGTGTGGACGTGCCACAGCCTGAGAGACAGCAGGTGAATGTGTGTGATGTGTGTGTGTGTGTGTGTGTGTGTGTGTGTGTGTGTGTGTGTGTGTGTGTGTCTGACCTCAGTGTGTTTCCCTACCGTCCACCACAGTGACCCTCGTGTGTGTGTATATGTTAAAACACTGTGGTATCAAATGTTCAGACATGTTCTAATGTGTTACACTTAATTTAAGTTTGTTATGTTGTAATATTTGGTAGTGTTATAATATTTGATAATATTTTCTTCTATTATAAAGATGGTTTTATTTTTGTTTTATGTATATATGCTTTGGCAATATTGTATTATTATATATATATATATATATATATATATATATAGCGGACCTGGAGGAAATGGGTGGAGAGGGGCAAGAGAAGAAGGTATGATGCGAAGGGGCGGTGTTAGACAACACCACCCCACAAATATATTCCAGCCCTCTGTCATTCTGAACAGCTTTTACTAGAAATATTCTCTCATACCCTGATCCGTTATAGCCTGATCAGGCGACGGAGCTCTAGCGAAAGAGAAGGATTTAACGGAGATGGTTTTTGATTAAAGGGCTGTTTTATCGCCAGTTGATTCTCAAGTAATCGCAGTGCCGCTCAAGGGGACTGACAACATTTCACTACTTTTTTCTACAATCTTATCGACAGAGCAATCTCTATTGTCTAGAGTCTGGGGTCACGATGCATCACCCCCATATTTTTATCTCAAGATCGAAGGCATCATCCATTATTTTTACAAACGAAAAACAGTGAAAGGCAGAATTACTCAGCATCACAATTTTGACAGAAACAGATATCACTTTGTTATCGGAGGATCACGAAGTAGATGAAGAAATATAATATAACACGGCGGGAAGATGCTCAATGCAAGAAATTACATAAAGACACGAGGATAGAGTAAAGAGTTGGACAGCTTGTAAAGGACAAGGTTCTTCTTTCTGGAGCTGTCTAGTGCATAACACGGTTTGTTCATTTATTCATTTATAACTGTCGTATTATATGTTTTTTTCTACTTGTATTCTCTCAGAGGTATAGTGAGGTAACATTTATTATAGCTTATAAGGATGTTAATCGGTAATTTCAGTATTCGTGTTAGTAAAATGTTTAGACCTTTGAGTAAGGCTAAAATTATTTTGAAAACTGTTCCGCGTAAATGCATTAACAATTCACAACTTTTACTTTACACCTTTTCTTTTAAGTTATGAGATTTAGAGTTACTCTGTATAAATATAGTTCACACACCAGTCATTAAAGTTTTTCATTGCCTTTTCACATTGCACTTTTTTTTTTCAAAACTTAACAAACATTTAAAATGATTCATTTAAATAAATAAAACATGTAGATGTTGTAAATATAACTTTTACAACGTGACTGTCCTTTATCAATTGTGAGCAAGAATTTTTGCTGATCTAAAAGCAAAGTTCCCACAACAGATGTTAACCTTTTGAACCATTTATTATTCTGGTTCCATTTTGTCCTGTCAGGCAGCACGCGCCAAGCATTATAGTGTGACAGATGGATGACTTTAATTGTTTAATTTCCAAAATGATCATATTTGCATTTAATATTGTAGTCCTATATAGGAAGGTTCAGAAAACATATTTAAATAGACAACGAAAAAAGTTGTGCATTTGCGAGGTCCATTTGTGTGTGTTATTAGACATGCAAAAACAGTTATATTTTAACAATAATGTAATGGTGTTGGCCTCTTTTAAAAATATTTTAATCAAATGTCAGACGCTTACAGTTGAAACGCGCATTTCTCACAATAGCTTTAGTAGTATAAAATGTTTTAAATGTAGGCCTACCACAATATTTGCTATGCACCTTCTACAAATACAGTGTCACGATCATTCATTTTTTGTGAGAGCTGTTATGAAAATGTTATTGTTTATGTGTGCGAAGAAGAGAAAAAATGTTGGGGAAGATAAACATAGAAACAAAGAAACGGCAGATAAAGAATCTTGAGAGAGAAAAAAAACTATGGAAAAATAAAATTCGTTTGTTGTTTTATTGACTTAATTGTAATTAAGCACGAAGTATTTGTGTTTCAGGACTAAAGCACGGTGAACCTGTTTGAAACTGAAAATGATGCTGAGTCCAGAACAAACTGATTCAGATCTGCCGTGGAGCCAGTCAGACGCTGAAACTATGCTGAACGATATAAAGGTTGGCTGCATCACGGATGAGCCCATGGAGGGAGAGGGCAAGACGAAGTCTCTGGCCCCGCAAACCCTCAGCAGGGAGGAAAAGAGGAGGCGTAGACGCGCCACAGCCAAATACCGTTCAGCCCATGCCACTCGCGAGAGAATCCGGGTTGAAGCCTTCAATGTTGCCTTTGCCGAACTGAGGAAGCTGTTACCTACCCTGCCCCCTGACAAAAAGCTGTCCAAGATTGAAATTCTGAGACTAGCTATTTGTTACATTTCATATCTAAATCATGTGTTGGATGTTTAGCAGAAGGTCCATATTTATGATGAGTAGCCTAACGTACTCCAAGGACACATGGGGGGTCTATTTTCGGCAAACAACACAGTATCCTAATTTCGCAGTTTGTGGTCTGACATTTTGGCTTTTTGCGCTACCAACATTACAAGTGCAATTGGAAGAGTTAGAAACCACGTAAGATGGCTACCACCCAAGTGTTCATTAGACAGGTATTAATGAATTTAATTAGATATTATAGATTAGAGCGAAAATAATACCCCCTTTAACCAAAATGGTGATTGCTCAAAGAGTCGTGAACCATTTAAGACTGTGGTCCCTGCTTTAAGCTATAGGCTACACAGATTAAATGATGCAATAAGGTCGAGAGGGACTTAAAACAAATTGAATAACTTATGTTATTATGTGGACACACCAATGTAGAGCATTTTTTTCTAGCTCGAAAAAAGTACAGAGATAACCCGGCCCGGTTGCATCACTCTGTATAACAGTGAGGAAAAAACAACCTCTCTCCTCTAATAGCTGCTCTGTAGATGTAGTTGTTCAATCAGGAGGAAATTACGTATAAGTGCCACTTGAATTATGACATCGTGACCACACTCGTATTTAAATATTTATTTGTTATTTATTATACTTGTTGAATATGTTTTCATATGATTCACGTCATTTTAATTAATTTATTTATTTATTTTGAAAGATTGTTGTTTAGAATAATGTACGTTGGTTGTAGGCTATGTAGGCTAGTTAAAAGAAAAGTTACCGTGTGTTAGACTTTGTCATTCAGTAACGATGAGAAAAATGTTAAGCATCAACTTGCACATTTAGTGTTTATTTATTTGATATATCTATATATTTTGTGATGCAATTAGATAAATCTGCTGTTTTTCCTTATGAGTTTGTCATGCATTAGAACAACGAATTTATTACAACGAAATCTTTTTTGAATAACTGGTATGTAAATCAATGGTCCACTAATCTTGATTGAATTGTAGGCCTATGATTTATGAGATAACAGACTGGCATATCATTGTATGACCAAAAATTACATCGCAAGTCACATTTTCTTTCACGTGTGTTCACGTGCTGATGTCTGAGATGTTTATATTCATCACCACACTAAAATTATACAATAGCCCTAAGTTACATTTCGTTATAGTAAGTTATTTTTTAGTGAAAACATATCTGCTATCCAAAGATCTTTCTTAACTTTTCAGGGTCGTGCCCTTTATTGCTTTATGCACATATTTTGGAGTAAAGTCGCTGTGACAGCCGGGGTTTTTTTTAAGGTATAGCCTGTTTTGATTTTCATATTTTGTTGTTTATTCGTTTATCTTTTTAAAATAAATTAACAATCAAAACATGTTGATTCTTTAATCACAAATGACGAATAGCTAATAAAACAAAACAATGTCTATTTATTAAATTTAATAAGATTAAAGATAATACGATTAAAGATAAATTTGTCAAGATATGTAAATTCAGTGGATGAAGAGTGGTCAGTCACGTTAGGCATTGGAGTGTGGGTTTTGCTCTAGTGTGTTTGCTCCTTGTTCTCCCTCTTGGCTGAAAGGCCGTTTCCCCAGAGAGGGGGCAGGTGTTACTCCAGACGAGCCAAGACAACCAAATTACTGGCCGTCTGGCACCTCCCGTGGGAAACACACACACACACACACGTTTGTTTTTGTGAATTGTGAGGACATTCCATAGGCGTAATGGTTTTTATACTGTAAAAACCGTATTTTCTATCCCCCTACACTACTAATACCCCTAAACCTACCCATCACAGAAAACTGTGTACATTTTTAACTTTCTCAAAAAAAAAAAAAAAAACCTCACTCTGTATGATTTATAAGCCTTTTGAAAAATGGGGACATTGGGTAATGTCCTCATAAGACACCCTCTCCCATGCCATTATACAAATTCCTGATATGTCACAAAAACGCGTGCGCACACACAAAGAGAGAGAGAGAGAGAGAGAGAGAGGGATATTTATACTTATACCATTTACATACACATAATACATTTATATATACATAACATAGCAATTCAATATGCCATAAGTATAAGTAACAAGCCTATGCTAAAACATGAAGCAATTAGGCCATTAGCATAGTTTATCTGTAATTTTCGAAATGTTTAAAAAACTGAAAAACTGAGAACATAATTAGACATTATTTACTTACATACAAAAAAAATATTATCAATGTTCAGTGATTTTCTGACAGTGGATGGAGGTCTTTTGCTGTTATCCTTAGGTTCTTTTTCACCTCTCAGGATTGTCTGTTGTGTTCTTAGAGTGATCTTTGCAGGATGCCCTCTATTAGCGAAAGTAGCAACAGTCCAGAATTTTATACATTTGCAGACATGGTATCTTACAGTGGATTCATGAACACCCAGGTCTTTAGCAAAGCTTTTGTAGCCTTTTCAAGCATCACTGTAATGGACTTTGTAAAGGTCCTGTGAAAGCTTTTGGGATCAAGGCAAAGTCCATACTAACCAGGGCTGCATTTCCCAAAAGCATCATGAGCCCAAGTTGATCGTGAAGACCATTGTCACCAATGTTCTTTAGGATCAACTTAGCTCACAATAATTTTGGGAAACACATCCCACATTTTCTTGAGAAGAACAGATTTGTCAGTAACCAGACTTTGTGTGCCTTTATTTACAGGGTACTTGTGGAACCCACACTTCCAATCTCAACTCTTAACTTATTTTTTTAGGTTAACATTTTTTTCAGCCTGCCGTGTCAATAATCACCCAATGTCTTCAATAAAAATTTGAAAAGTACTGTTTGTGTGTTATTAGTTTAGTCAGATTTTATTTTTCTATAATTTTGACATCCATGAAGATCAGACCATATTTTTTGAATAATCAATGCAGAAATGTAGATATTTTCAAAGGGTTCACAAACTTATTCTTACCACTGTATATATAAAACAAGCAAACTGAATTCTCACATCCAGAAAGAATCAGTATAGTTACCCCAGACTCCCTTGTACAGTGGTTTCTCAAGCAAACGACAGGAATATATGTTTGGATTATCACTCATTCAAAACCTCAGTTCTCTCTCTGACCACAGTGTTTGTTACCCTTATAAATGTACTACACTTTACAGTCAGTGGTTTTAGAAGTATCACTTTCCTTGATAAAATATTTTGGTATACTGTTTAATTTACATTTTCTCTTCACTTGTTGACAATAACAGAACATTTACACATACACAACAGCACTCAAATTCATACACTGGCTCAGTGATTGAATGATAGTGGTTAATGCAACTTCGTAATGTCTTGAGACCAGAAAGGATTTAAAAGAGCATCTCTTATAATCCAAGGCTTAACATGCTTTTTCCAGACTATAATTATCTATGTTTATTGTAGGCTGATGTCTCTAAAAAGATTTGACAGTACAAGTAGTAGTGCATTATAAAATGAATACAGTGTCATATAGCAAACATAACACTGGTTTCAATAAGATTATGGAAAGAGAACAGAACATTGTATTTCTTAATTGTGGAGGAAGCCACAATTAATTTGTCATGTAGTATCCTAGTGTTAATTTCAGAAGCAAAGAATAAAGAGAGTTGTCTTTCCAGTACATTAAACACATGCCAGAAAGATCAAGATCAAACACAGTGAGTAATTAGCTTTTTGTCAAACTTGTTGTTAATGCTATATTCTGTGTGGATTGACTGGGTTTAATTTAGCCAATGATGTTTTAAATTTGACTGAAATTATGAAAATTGAATGAAATGCAAAACACTCTAAATTAAAACTAAATCGCATGGACAAATGCATCACCCACTGATAATTTATAATGACTTTTTAATTGTTTTGACTTCATTGAGGAGTATTTGTGATAAACATCCTATCCATTTAGTTAATTTGTGCCCATGCTGCAATTCCAAAACATACCCTAAACTAAAACTGCCAGCTGTAGCCCTGTTTTGAGTGGGTAACAGACTGTGAATGTAGCCAGCACATGTGTGTTTGTTTATGAGAAAAGGCCATATTGCTTCACTCTTCACCATGGATTATGTAATGGCAAAGACCTACAAGTGACCATATGTCAGTAAGTGTACAGATGGCCAAGAATTCTATTCACTATTGTCCTGTTTGTGGGTTCTTACACCATCATAATTCAGGTACACTTTTCTAGAATTCAGAATGGGACAAATATACATAGGAACACATTCCCATTTGTTCCAAGTGAAGCTTCTTGTCTTCTGACTAGAGAAACACAAGAAGAAGCAGCCATATGTCCACATGACTTAGCACTTAAAATGCAGAAGGGAGTGTCTGAGTCTTTCATCTTCCTCCATTATAATTGTGCTCTGTCTTCAGTGCCTAAAGCCCATCTCCCAATGCATCTTCAGCCTACCCCTTTTCACTCAATCCCTTGATATCCATCAGACAAGTGTGCATTGTAGAGTGAGTGTATATGTGTATTGCACTAGCAGTGAGGTACAAAGGCAGATCCATGTGTTGAAATGTGGCCCCGAGGATGGGCCACATTATGCTTGCCCACTTCACCAGCAGGGAACCAGGCTGGAGCTGGCTCATGGCCCTTTGTCTCCAAACAGATGGAAATACACTAGAGTAGAGAGAGTGAGAGAGAAGGAGAGAAGAGAAGAAAGGGAATACAGAAAAAAGAAGTCAGTCTGTTCTCATTACCTCGCATATTGAGAGCGACACGCTCACAATACGTCAGTGTCGGATAGGCGCTGTCTTATTCAAGCTCATGCTCAGGCCATCTGTACACACAGCACGCATGCATTATCACATACAGCAGTCAACTCCCTGTAAGTAAAGTAACTCACAAGCTTTATTTTTATATCACTAAATCAAGTGGCAGTTTTAAAAGTATAATGTATTTCTATTAGCCCCATATATATGTACATATATATACATATATATATATATATATATATATATATATATATATATATATATATATATATATATATATATATATCAAAGGTTTGGGATTTTTAATGTTTTTGAAAGAAGTTTCGTCTGCTCACCAAGGCTGCATGTATTTGATTAAAAATACAGTAAAAACAGTAATATTGTGAAATATTATTACAATTTAAAATAACTGATTTATTTTGAAAATATTTTAAAATGTAATTTATTCTTGAGTTGGCAAAGCTGAATTTTCAGCATCTTTACTCCAGTCTTCGGTGTCACATGATCCTTCAAAAATCATTCTAGTATGCCAATTTGCTTCTCAATAAGCATTTAATGTGTACAATTATTGTACAATAATTGTAATATTACAATAATTGTAATTTTTTTTCAGGATTCTTTGATGAATAGAAAGTTCAAAAGAACATTTATTTGAAATATAATATTTTGTAACATTATAAATGTCTTTACTGTCACTTTTGATCGATTTAATGCATCCTTGCTGAATAAAAGTATTAATTTCTTTCATTTCTTTTCAAAAAAATAAAAATAAAAATTCTCACTGACCCCAAACTTTTGAACGGTAGTGTATAATGTTACAAAAGCTTAGTATTTTAGATAAATGATAAATCAAATAAAATTCTTTTGAACTTTCTATTCATCAAGGAATCCTGAAAAAAAGTACACAACTGTTGATAATAATAAGAAATGTTTCTTGAGCAGCAAATCTGCATTTCTGAAGGATCATGTGACACTGAAGACTGGACTAATGATGCTGAAAATTCAGCTTTGCCATCACAGGAATAAATTACTCTAAAATATATTCAAATAGAAAACATTTATTTTAAATTGTAATAATATTATATTACTGTTTTTACTGTATTTTTAATCAAATAAATGCAGCCTTGGTGAGCAGACGAAGCTTATTTTAAAAACATTAAAAATCTTACCAATCCCAAAATTTTTGAACAGTATATATATATAAAATGTTTGTGTGTGTGTGTAGTGACAATAAAGACATTTAGACATTTATGTCTGATAAATGCTCTTCTTTTGAACTTTCTATTCATCAAAGAATCCTGAGGAAAAAACAACTGTTTTCAACATTGATAATAATAATAATAAGAAGAAGAAATGTTTTTTGAGCAGCAAATCAGCATATTAGTATGATTTCTGAAGGATCATGTGACACTGAAGACTGGACTAATGATGCTGAAAATTCTTATTTCTCGCATTTCATCATGTCCCTGAGGCAATTCACTGAATTTGTACTTAGAAAATATTTAACAAAAAGTGCACAGTGTCTATATTTTTGGCAATATTATAAGTATTCCTTTGTGTTACTTTCTTGTAAAAAATATTTTACTAAAAAAATGTAATATATTTTATAAAAAACAGACAAGTTATGTCCCTCAGTCTGAACTCAACCCCGTCACGCCAACCATTCAAATCATGGTTTCAGGAAAGATATACTTACCAAAATCATGATAACTATTAATTTTGTTATAAATAGAATATTTTATGTAATCTGTCCACTTATATACTAATATATATAAAATTGAAGGTGATGTCTCCCTTCAAACCGTCTTCAACCCCATCACACTATTCTCAACCTTGTCACATAAATATTTTTGGAAAAAATAAGGAAGACAATTAAAAATTAAAGCATTTCTTGCTGAACTGACATGTTAAGGACTAGCACTTGAACATCTAAATTTACTTGAACATCTAAATTGAACACTTTTTTTTTTTTTTTTTTTTTTTTACAAACATTAAGATACCACAGACACAATTTGTTTTTAAGTTCAGTCCAATAAAAATGTGAAAATTATCATAAATGTTACATTTGTAGTTATAAAATTGTTATGAGGGACACACGAGCATTAGGTAGATGTTTGTTTTAGGCTATAGCAAGTTTTGTGGAAAATACTACTAAACCAATCCGTTACCGGGTTGAGAATAAAAGGTGTTTAAATTTGAAGAATAAAAAAACTGAAAATAATAAAAGGTCTTTAATGCCTGAGGTTGGAAAATATGATTTGTTGGAGGTTTGATATGTACCTAATGATGTAGAGTATTTAGAAAATTAATTATATGTAGTTTGAAAAAATATTGAAATAGTTGAATATTGAAATAATAGTTTAAATATCACCGAATCCCAGGAATCACCCATTTTCGCTATAAAGCTTAGTGTCCGAGAGAGTCATCCATCTCTCGGACACCAAACTAAATGATCTCTTGGGCCCAAACAGGCCGCTGAATAGCGACCATCTGCACAATGACTTCTTTAAACTTGAAAGACGTGTGTGTTGTAGACAGCCTGAGCATTCTTTTAAAAACTGAAAAGGTGTCGTCCACACTTCCCTATACCATTTTATAAGCAAACGTTTCGGTAGCCTATAGCCCCTTTAAATTTCTCCAAAATAAAGTTGGGTATTTTTTAACAGAGAAGGCAATAAGTAATCTGAAGGATTTAAAGAAACTTTGTGATGAGTCCTGACGAGATGGTTAAAACATTTTGATAATAGGCTACTTACGTAATATTTGTCACTTCAAGGGTCTAACGACATAAGATGGTCAAATAGCCTATGTAGATCTTTCTGAAATTACATCTCCCTCTGTCGGTCAGTTATAGTTGTTGCATATTCAAGCGCTATGCCCTAAACATAGACACGCACTACATACATTTGTCCACAAAGTTGTGATCTTTGCTTATAAAAGTGAGTGACATTTGTTGTTGACATTTGTTGTCTGTACTAACAAATTTATTGATGTTTGCGCATTGTCTTCAGAAAGAAAGAATCACAAAGCTGCAAATAAACGTGAATGGCTGTAACTACACTTCATTCCAGTTATCATTCACGTAATCATTGCAGTATAAGATTTCAGAAGTTGGCCAGGGACTTGGCATGAATAATTAAACAGTTGTAATGCAACTGGTCTCACCATAAAAAATAAATTAATTAAAAAAACAAAAAAACAAAGTCAAAGGTCATGAACTCAGTATGACCCAAGTCCTTAATAATCAGTGTCATGCATGAAATTATATTAAAAAAAAAAAAAAAAATCACTGCTGAAATGAGAAGAAATAAATCTGCTAGCGTCTGTTGACTAACTTTATAGAAATGTGACCACAAGCTTCAAGTGTACTATTATCATTAAAGGCATTATTTGTCACATTTGTCATGTTGATTTATATGGAATGCCAAGTCTGCCTACATTTATTTCCTTATTTATGTATATATTTATTTTTTTTCTTTTATTTATTTATACATTTATTCATTTCGATTTCAATTTATTTCCACATTTATTTATTTCATTTCTACATTTCTTTATTTTTACATTTATGTATTTTTACATTTCGGGTAATGAGGAGGGCGTGGTTTACCTCAGACATAGCAATCAAGCTCAGAGTAGACAAGGGCGAAGCGTTGAGGCCACAGTAACACCTTGAACAATTGAACAAATATGTAAATAAATAAATAAATGTGGAAATAAATAAAAATCGAAATGAATAAATGTATAAATAAATAAAAGAAAAAATAAATAAATGTGGAAAAAATAAATATATACATAAATAAGGAAATAAATGTATAAATGATTTTTTTGTTTGTTTTTTTGCTTTTCTATGTATATTTATTTATTTATTTTTGCTATTTTACATTTGTTTGTATATTTATTTATGTATTTATTTATTTTTAATTTTGGCAGACTTGGCATTCCACAGGTGAAAAAAGAATAATGTATACGAGAACAAGAAATTCTTTCAGTCCTCTGAAAACTATGGTATCTGTAAGGATTGTAAAATGGCAGTAGAACAGACTAATCTTTACAAAATGTATGTCCCAGAACAGTTTAGAGCACTCTGGGAATATGCAACCTTTCTAAGTTCAGAGGTCTTCAACCCTGCTCCTGAAGCCCCTTATTTTAAACCTTCTTCAATGCAACTGCCTGTGATTTTTCCAGTGATCCTGGGCCCGGTTTTTCAAAAGTAATCCACTAGGATTTTTGATAACGGATTGGATCAAATCTTGAAAATGTGTTTTTCAAAAGAAAAAACGGATTACATAATCGGATTAGATCACATAATCCAATCTTGGTTTTGATCCGGATCAAACCTTTAGTTTGGGTTTTTCAGAACTTTTTTGTAGGATTTGGATCACTTTGATCCAAAAAAACAGGATTATCCTGATCCCAACAGGGGGTAGGATTTCAAGGTGGATTCCAGGAGGAAAATGTAGTAAAACTTTAAAACTAGTCAAAAAATACAACATTTTTATCATGTAATATACATACACATTTTTATCTTGCTCTTGATTAGTTTAACTGTTAAAGTAATAAATTAAATGCAGACATTAGTCTACATATTTAGTCTTTCGGTAACCTACTCTAAAGTAAAAAGAAATTTTGGTGCCATAAAACAATCCCTAAACAGCTGTAAATATCCAACAAAAATATATTTAATTCAAAACCCATATTCTTTCTATCAACATGTCCCTTTAGGGCCTCCGTAGAGCACTGGAAATCCAGATTTGGTGATCCTGAAAAGTTCCTATCCGGATCAGATTGATCCAATCCGATGTTGCTTTAAAAAACTGGCTCCAAAAGTAAGATGGATTACGTGATCACGGATCGCAAAAAAAGGATTACTAAATCCGGATCAATTTTATCCGGATTAAACCTTTTGAAAAACCGGGCCCTGGAGACCTTGATTAGCTGGTTCAGGTGTGTTTGATCAGGCTTGGAGCTGAACTCTGCAGTAGGACAATAGCTGCATCCCAATTAAGAGGCTGCATCCTTTGAAGGCCACAAAGGTCGGAATGAGCGTTGTTAAATGGGACGGTCTAGCCCAGGGATAGGCAAGTTCAGTCCTAGAGAGCCGCTGTCCTGCAGAGTTTAGCTCCAACCCTGAAAAAAAACCTTCAGCTGCCTATAGCCTTAGTAATCCTGAAGAGCTTGATTAGCTTGTTCAGGTGTGTTTGATTAAGGTTGGAGCTAAACTAAGCAGGACAGTGGCTCTCTAGGACCAAACTTGCCTACCCCTGGTCTAGCTGGAGGACTGTTCTTGTTGTCATCTAGCAACACTGTGACAGCTGCTGTTGAAGAGTGGCAGTAACTTTTGTACTTTTTTTTTTTTTTTTTAAGTTATATTAAACTGTCTAAAAACAAAACAGTTTTTTTGTTATTATAATAATAAATGTTTTAAGAATTATAAAATTATTATTAACTATAATAAATTATATTATTATTATCATAAATATTATGGTATAGGGATCATTAAGAAAGTTCATTTCTGAGGGGAAAATAAATAATGTCAAGGCCAATATAAACTCTACACTGTAAAAAGAATTGTTGGTGTAACTTAAAGTAAGTTACCTGGTTGCCTTAAAATTTTGAGTTCATTGAAATTAAAAATTTCAGTTAATACAATGAAGGTGATTGGTTTAATCAACAGAAACTCAAAACGTTATGTTATCTGAACCACATTAATTATCTAAGTTGATTTGACAAAAGAAAAAAATGTTGTGATAACAAATATATAAAATATTTTTTACAGTGTACTTGTTTCTGTTTGGTATTGTAACTTGACTTGACTTGACCCTTAGCAGGACTTGACTTGACTTGCTTGGTTTGTGTGCTCTGTGACTTGAGACTTGCTTGAGACTTGATGGTAGGGACTTGCGACTTACTTGTGACTTGAACACGTGTGACTTACTCCCACCTCTGGTAAAAACATGCTAAAAGTTTTTGAGAGAGTAATACTTTAGCTATTTCATATGCAAAGATGTTAGCCAATCACAGCAGTGGGCATTTACACTGAAGTCTCACAGAAGACACACCCCTTAAAACAGAGTGTTTAAATCAGAGGGCTAAAATCAGGGTAGGAAAAATGCAATTTATTAATAAATTATGATGATTTTTGATGTAAAGAGCATACTAACATTATAAGTGCACCCAAGGAAACATTATAAAACAATAAAACAACACAGTTTATGACGCCTTTAATTCCTTTATTATCCGGGTAATAGTTGTACTAATCTTTATTCCTCTTGGATTAGACATAAGTGTGTTTTTGTTCATTCTGTCTTCATTCTCATCTGAACTTCTGCTCATTTTAAGTTCATTCTCACCTGTACTTCTGAACTAGCTGTTTTTCATGTACATTCATATTCTGCTGTTTTTGCTCTACCTGCTCTGCATTGCGTTACAGCCCCTTCAGGGATTTGGCCCCGTATCGCTGCTTGCAGCTATATTTTTCCATTGTTTTTGTATAATCCTTGTTTTTTATTTGTTTGTTTTATTTTATGTATGTAATTCATTAACAATAAGATAAGGAGAAGGTGGCTAAGTGCAAAAAAAAAAAAAAAAAAAAAAAAAGCTTTTTTACAGCTTGATTATATAAATGTTTTGTTTTTTTATTGATGACAAGGACATTTTAAGATATGGAACTTGCAGGATGTAATAATGATACAAAACCCTCTTATATGCCAAAAGACCAAGGAAATTGATTTTTCATGTCATGACCCCTTTAATTTCAAACCCTGTTATTTGGTATATTGTTTATTATTGGTGCTATACAGTGCATTATTTTTGTTCTGCATATTCTTTTCTTTATTCCTAGTTACCTACAGTAGGTGGGATATTGCTTATTATTGGTGCTATACAGTGTATTATTTTTGCTCTGCATATTCTTTTCTTTTCTTTCCTTTTCTTTTCTTTTCTTTATTCCTAGATACCTACAATAGGCATTAGGCTACTCACTGCAGAGCCATGGGTGGAGTATAATCTCCAGCTCCGTCTCTCTGGAGCTCCAGCTCCCCCTCTCTCGACCTACTGTGGGCATGATGGGTGGAGCTGCATCCTCCAACCACACCCTAACCCTACCCATAACACTCTCCACCCAAAAAAAGGCTCTCCACCCATTAAACAGGTTAAGCTCCACCCTCGAAGTCCAGAGAGGTGGAGCTGGAGGTCGTTTTGCTCTGCAGTGAGCACCCCCTAGTGCGTCATGTTTGTACTGCACTTTCTTCTCACTTCTAAAGGAAGCACTGCCTCTCAGTAAATACCAATGTGTCGAACTGATTCTACCTCAAGAATGTCGGTCACTTTCAGTGTGGGACGTGTCCACGAATTAAATATAAAAGAAATTCGTTGTTCCATGCATCTCCATAGGAATTCAACGATTCGGTAAAGGTGAGTTGTTTTGTTTTTTCGACGTTGTCCAGCATGCTTTCTCGGTGATCACGATA
Source organism: Ancherythroculter nigrocauda (assembly GCA_036281575.1). Taxonomy (NCBI): domain Eukaryota; kingdom Metazoa; phylum Chordata; class Actinopteri; order Cypriniformes; family Xenocyprididae; genus Ancherythroculter; species Ancherythroculter nigrocauda. Next base: position 35,778,336 of record VTFQ01000003.1, on the reverse strand, counting down.
AGCATTCTGCCGCCGTGAGTTTAGCTTGCTATAGAAGTGCTATGACACTTATGAATTCTCAATCTTGTATTGTTCCGATATCCTCTCCTTAGCTGAATATTAAAGCTTTTCCCGTATTTCTTTATCAATCTTACTCTGTGTAGGTTAGCACATGATTTCCACCAGCTAAACAGCAGAACACAACTGCCCATGTAACGTTACGCTCTACAGTGATTTTTACCTGACTGAAAATTACATGTTTTACTTGCAGCACGTTCCCACAATTACAGTTACAGTGAAACATAGTCAAAAATGCGCAGCTTTGAAGAAGACTTCTCGGTGCGACTTTACAGATTCTAAATTCGTCTCTTTGGGGCCAGTAGCCTATTGTTACATAGTTAACATTTTAACTGGATATTTGGGCACATAGGAGAAACACAGCCATAGGTGTCGCTGACACGATTCTTACGTGACAAGCTGAAAGTCGCTTCTTCCCTTCCAAACTTAATTCTCTCTTGTTTGGGAAGGGTTTCATTGTTTTACAGCGGACTTTCCTTTATTTATGTCGGTTAGTCGAAGGGTATCTATAATAAATTTTATGGTTGGAGTAGGGCAAGACGCTTGAGGCTTTGAACAGACCTGGGTTTTTCCTAAAGCGCCCTCCATTTGTTTAAGTTGCGGCAGGCTACAGGTACAATTGAGAGACGGCAAGCAAACGGTTATGGGTTTCTCGTCGTTTAAATAAAACACATGCTTGAGTTAAAGAATGTAAAAAATAAAAAACAATTAAAAAAAAGTACATAAGTAAAAAGCTCATTTTGAAACATAACTGACTGAATCTCTCATCTTTGTCATCTTTCTCTGTGGCCATTTAAAACATTACAGCAGTCATTTCCTGAAGTTCAGTGCTTTGTAGCTTGTCATATAAAACACTGTGGTAGTGTTTTGCTGGAAAACGTGCACAACTTTCGACCAAAGTTAAAACCAGGTTTTTCTCATCATCCTATTAATTATTTAACACTGCCAATATAGTTTATACCTGTGCTTGAACCTCTGATGGCTAGAAATGTTATGATAATAATCTGTATAGTTTACACAGGATTACACAGGACTGTGAAAATGTCTGTTACCTACCTGTCATGCAGCTACTATTTCAAAGCAATTTAATGATGGCTGCACCCTTTTGTGTTTGAAAGACAGCAATGAGATGCCTCTTTAATGGCATGTTTAAATCTCATATGTTTGGACCCGGTTTCACAGACATGGCTTAGGCTAGATTTAGCCACGATTAGGCCTTAGTTCAATAAGGACATTTAAGTAGCTTTTATAAACATGCCAAAAAAAAAAAATAAAATACTGGTTTGCATCTTGAGACAAAACAATGCATGTTGCTTTCAGTTAAAACGGCTCAAAAATACATGGGGGATAGTGTTGAATATAAGCTGTGGTTTATGTCACACAGAGAAGTGGTGCTCAGCCTCAACACTCTAAAGAGATTACAGTATTTGGTAAAAAATTTCCCCCAAAAAATCACATTAACTCATGAACATTTGTCCTTTATAATATTCTTTTTAATCTTTGAACGTTTTAATTTTCTTTTTAAAAGTACAAATTACAAATCTTGACCTAGAGGTCATGAAGAAGAAAAAATAACCAAGATCACCAAAGTCCTTAGAAGTGATCTCCTGGGGACCATTTGTATCTATAGTATTGTAAAACATACACAAACTGAAATGCAAAACAGGCCTTAAAAATATAAAATACAGTAAAAGTAAGTTTGTGTTGTGTTACATTTTAGTAATTTTGCCAGTCAAAGTTGACAAGCTCTCTACGAGCTCTCTTGCGTAGCTCTCAAGCTACGCAATATCGTGTTCATTATCGAAGGCGATTCATCCACGATAATGAACGTGATATTGCGTAGCTTGTCAGTGATCTACGGTTCTGTCTATTAAATGGCGCTCCATTTGAAAGCAGGTGATGGTGATTTTGCGGTAATCAGGGAACCGGCTTTACTGACGAAATGCGCGTGACAATCGCATGCGATATATCGCCCAGTCCTACTAGGTATGAAATAAATGTATTTTAAATAGATTTTGGTATAGGTTGTTTTTTACTAGGGATATGATGTTGTAATAAGTACATTATGGTGTTTATAGTTTCAAAATCAAGAACACAGACACTGACGGATGATTGTTTAAAAGCATTTTAACTCTTAACTCTGCTGCTTGGTTTAATTGCCAGGTACATTATATTATGTTTGCCTGCTTAACTAGCGCTATTCATCTATTAGATGTTATTAATGACTGCAATCCCAAGAATAGACTCCAAAATACACCTCCGACTTTGCAGACGACATTATCCAGACCACAAACTTGAAAATAAGCCATCTTTTGTTTTAACTCAGTTTTCCTCAGTATTTCACGTTAGCTCACTGCTAACGTTGTTACATCTGCCTAACTAGCTAACTTGTGATAATGAGGCAGCAGAGCATACAAAAGTTATTATGCTTCTCTGTTTAATAAGTTTACTTCGGCTAATTTAGGCCATGTCCACACTAATACTTTTTCGTTTGAAAACATATATTTTTCTCTCCGTTTTGGCCTTCCATTCACACTGAGACAGCGTTTTAAGTCAACAAAAATGTAGCTTTTGGAAAACGCTCTCCAAAGCGGATAAATTTGAAAATGCCGTCTTTGCGTCGTAGTGTGGACTGTGAAAACGGAGGCTTTTGAATACAATGACGCATTTTTAGTCATGTGATGCAGTCAAATGACCAATTCAGCCAAGACACGTCTCCCAGTCTACGTTCTCGCTTGCTTTGGCCACTTTATACTCCTGTGTTACTTGCAGCAACAACTCCACCTCACTGTCGGCCCATTTAAAAAACTCAGTGCCTTTCCTCGAGATTGCCTCAAAGTTTCAAAGAGCCGGAAAGTAAATAAACGCCTAGTGGAAATGACGCAGGTTGAAGCTTTATTCATGTGCAGTAGGGGGATGTAAGCGTTTTCATACGTTTCAGTGTGGATGAGCAACTTTTGGAAAACGTTTGAAAATAATAGTGTGTATGTGGAGCGTTTTTAGACTAAAACTCCGTTTTCAAATATATCCGGATTAGTGTAGACGTAGCCTTAGGTGACGTTAACCTACAAGTTGATGGTATCACCATTATGACAGCAATGAAAAATCTCCAACACACACCTCCGAGCCCGACGTTGCAGTTGACATTATCCAGATCACAAACCTGAAAATAAATCAAAACATGTACTTGAAAATATTGTTTAAAAACCCCACTTAATCAATGGTGTTGTCTATCTTACTTTTCCTCTGTATTTAACGTTAGTTAGCTGCTGTTAGCGTTAAGTTACAGACAACTCCGCCTGTGAAACTAACTTACATTAAAGAGGCAGCGGAACACACAAACGTTATGTTGGTTTTACTAAAGATTATTTTGGCCAAGATAGGTGAACTTAACTTACTCACCAGTTAATGTTATCACCATTATGACAGTGATCCGGCCGACAGTCAGTCAGAAAAAAGGTACCAAAACCCTTTCGACGTGAAAAACGACATGATTAATCATGTTAGTTTGCTGTTATCATTATAAGTGAGAACATATGGAAATGTTTGTTTTTACATAAAATATAAATAATACTAACTTTTTTGGTGAGTTACTGGTACATCTTTTATCCATTTACTGCCACTTCCACCATACAAGTTAAAAAAAAGAAATCTCTCTTGCCATTGGTCAGTTTTTCATGGTCAAGTTCACTAGTGTAAATGGATTTACAGTAGAATTACAGTAGTGACCATATATTTACCATAATCCATTGCTGTTTACAGTTTTTACAGTGTCCTACTGATACTTATTACAGTAAAATACTGTTCAAATTACAGAAATCTGTTACAGTGAATACATAAACAACAGATTTGGGACTGATACCTCTAAGGTCATGCATGTGTTATAAAAAGCTTAATTGAAAGTTAATGTTAATTGTTAATAGAGGTAGACCAATACATTGGTGTTACTGTTTAGTTAGCACCAATAATTGTTTTTTTTTTGAACTATCAGTATCACACGTTGCTATCTGTGTTTATACTAAACTAATTTAAGCCTTGCTAATTTTAAACATTGATGAGCAAGATGCGAAAGAGAACTCGCACACGCTGTGAGAAGATTTGTGTACACGCTCATCCGAAGCTTAAAACTGAGTTCTCTTTCAAGTCTTGCGCTTGAACGGACAAATTCACACAAAAATTATGCCAACATGCCCATTTTGGTACGTATCCTAGCAAACATAGTTGGATGTGTCTTAGGTGAACGTATAACACCTATATGAACTACTTTGTTCTGCTGAACACAAATATCTTCCTTTGTGTTCAGCAGAACAAAGAAATTCATACAGATTTGGAACTACTTAAAGGGCACCTATTATGCCCCTTTTTACAAGATGTAATATTGGTCTTGGGTGTCCCCAGAATGTATTTGTGAAGTTTCAGCACAAAATACCCCACAGTTAATTTATTATAACCATTTGAAAATGTCATTTATGAGGCCTGTTTTAAAAAGAGCTGTTTTGGTGTGTACCACCTTAAATGTAAATGAGCTGCATATCCCCGCCCTGCCTTTGGATGAGGGCGTAACTTGCATACCTATGGCAATAAACAGAAGCAGAATGGCTGAGAGTGAGAGACCCGCTGTTTTGTATGGCATTCAGCCGTACATGTTTGAACCGGAATCAGACCCAGATGATGAAGAGACTCCGGCAGAAGAAACACAATTGAGAATGGAGCAGGACGTCTCTGAATGGTTATTTGATACATTTATGTACTTATAGAGTTTTAATCGCGTCCCCTTTGCAATTATGGATGTGCAACACAAACACACACACACACACACACACACACACACACACACACACACACACACACACACTGTGATAACGTTCGCGCAATTTTTTGAAACTACAAACACAAATACTGTGATAACGTTTGCTAAGTACAAACGAAATTATATTTATGCGAGGGAATGGTTGCGTCATGTTGACATTACTTGTCGTACAGGTGCTTATGTGGCAAATGTGAGAAGATGGCTACAGAACCAGAAAATATATGCTGCAGGGAGATAGAACAGGTATTAATTTATTTACATTTGTAATTGTTGCAAAAAATAATACGCGACATACTGTCTGCATAGCTGTGATGTTTCTGTCTGCACGCCAATATCCCTCGTTCTACAGCTTCGTGTCGATGTGCTGGCCTTTGTATAAACATAGCAATTTTGATGTCTTGTCTTTACAGAAAACATACACAGTTTTTAATACAATATCTTTAAAAATATATATACCCAGATAACACACATACGTCGGGCCGATGTTGTCTCGATGGACAAAGTTCTATCGCCGGGACGTAGCTCACGGAGCGTTTGCTCATCGGGAAAATGTCGCCGAGACGTCGGCCTCTGATCGCGAATGCTCTCTGGCCGATGCGTGGACGATGCAAAGCTGTAAATACTGGCCGCTGTGCAGGGGCTTTATATGGCCTTTATTTATTTAGGCTGAACCTTTCAGGCTACACCGAGATAGAACATTGACACAGAATCAACCTAGAATCGATGTTTCTCACGACATCAAAGACCAACGTCACACACGCCATTCAAAACTAACGGAAAATCGACGCGAATCGTTTGCTTACCTTATGCTGAAACGATGCTGATTTCAGTTGGGCTAAAGTTTTACACAGTTAACACATTTTCGTTTTTAAAAATCTCAAATACTTAATACTAATAGATAAATGAGCATGCTTATGTAATAATCACACATCACATTCAGTTAACATTGTTTTAATATTTGCAAAATACAGTTACATATAGCCTGCATGTTTAGCCTCCTATACAAACCTTCAATATGACTAATAGAGAAGGCATTTACATTCAAATACAGAGGATTACATGAAAATTACAGGCTTAACAGTCTCAAGTTAAATATTTACTCATGAACAGAACATCAAGAGACTGACAGTCTCAGTCATAATTAACTATCACAGTTTCTTTTCTAATGGTGACTGAGACTGTGACTCTCTCCTTTTGTGTTCCACAAAAATAAGACATATGGGTGAGTAGATGGTTTATAAAGAAATCTTACCCTTGAAAACGGAGGACAGAAGAATATAGCAGATGAATTGGTTTTCCTTTGTAATTAAAATGTAAGTTCCTCGCTCTTGTATTGCCAGGAATGTAAACTCCTTGGGTGAAAAAGGTGACAAAGATGTAACCCACAATTTCAATAGCATAGACAAAACTATTTTTAATTACTTTTAAAAAAAATACATATTATGGGTCAAAAAAGAGGTTTAACCCAAACTGAAAAATCATTAAATGCCCATGAGAAGGATGCAATACTAGAGAAACCGGAAAATTAAAGTATGACCATTGGACGAGAAATACTGATTAGGTCAGCAGGGTCCAGCCAATCCCTTGTTAACAATTAAATATCACTTGTTTATATACTGATTATACACAAAATGAATAGTAGTTAATAAGATAGACGTGGTTTGTCATTGGTAAAATGAGACTGGAAATTTAATCAGGATATTGTCTCAAATTATGCATGTGCTGTATAATATATAGTATTATTGTAGCAAAACTGAGCTCCTGTGACAGTGGAATCTGTAGAGAATATTTCAGTAAAGTCACTGAGAAAATGTATTAGGATTTTCAAACTTGTAGTTTTCTTTTCTTTTCTCTCTCACAACCACAACAGTTAAATTTGTACTAATCTTATTCTACGAATTCAAATTATTCTCAAAGGCTCAAATTTTTGCTGATCATTCAAATAAATGACTTCTATCCCTCTCTAACATAGTCTTAAATATTAATTGTAAAATAGTAGCATTTATAATAAATTATTGGCTTCTTTTCATTTCTTGCCAAAACCATAATTCTACAGTGCAAGGCAATTTTGGGGTGGTGCTGTGTTGATTACTGATTGATTAATAACGACAAGAACATGTTTATCACTGCATAGAGCACATGTTTGAGTGGGATGTCACATACTGATATGTCATATGTGAGATCTCGCATACTTCACACTTTTGATACAGGTGTGCTGCAACTGCAGAATAAGGTGCGGTCACACTACGCTTTTCATTCCACTGACCTCCATTCATATGCAGACAAATGCGGGAGACCAGAAACACAAGCTCGTGCAAAAAGTTTGGTTTGGAACTCTGACCTGTGAATTCACATCACACGACTATGTGTAAAGAGTACAAAATCGCTACAAGAAGGTGTGACCTAATGGCTAAATTAAAAAAAAAAGTGTAGTAAAGTCGAGTAGACTGTATATTTTTATATTTTGAATATACTATTTGTTAAATGTTGAATTCATGTTTATAAAAAGACTCTGCAGACGTCATATCACGCCAGTTGCAGTGTCCGAAGAAATTTCGCATGCTCAAAGTAGTGTGTCCGCAGCTTAAATGTGAGCATATGAATATCTTAATTTCTGTTTCGTAGAATAGGACTTGTGCACCACCAGAAAAGAATTTGAAAAGGTTTAACTGTTGTGTTGTTTGTAAGAGAAAAAGAGAGAGAAAAGTTTGCAACGTCTAAAAAACATTGTGTGATTATTCTTTACAACTAGAAATCCCAGTGTCACAGGTGCTCAGTTTTGCTATAGTAATACCCTCACAGAACATGGTAGTAATCAGCCATCCATGCAAAAGCAGAGGTCGGTGTGGTGTACTGTTGGTACATCTGTCCAGGCCAAGATCTGATGTTTTCATGCCTTCAGCTGGGGATCCCAGAGACCCTGCAATAAAAATAGTAGAGTTCAAAATCCATTGTACATGCCCATTACTAAGTATCGCATCTGGTAACATAAATCAACATTCCAGGTTCAATTTAACTTTAGCTCAACAGACGTTATTTGTAGCATAATATTGCCCAAAAGAAACAGTTTTGACTTGCACTCTGAATATTCCTTTAATATGGCATTTTGTGAGAGGCCTTGTCACATTTTCTTCTACAAGTAATTTTTATTCAAAATTAATGATTAATGTAAAATATAAAGAATTCATGCATTTACAAACCTCATTTGGATAAATATGATGGTTTACACAGGAAAGCCTGTCAGTGATGGGCTGTAATGAAAAAGAAAAGACACATTACATATATACCTATCAAAATAGACTAATACAGACTGAAGTTGTGACCAGTCTCTTGATCTCGGTAGTGGCAGCTATTGGGGAAACTCACCATCTTCACGGCATCAAGGCCACATCCTGAAGAATCTCAGCGCCAAACGCTGGGGATCACATCTCATCTGGTAACAAGAGCACAGCCATAATTGTAAGAACTCTAATGACATCTTTACCCCCTGATATTGTATTGGTGATTTTAATTCAAACATTTTAGAGGCCTAAAGCTGTCGACCCCCTGAACCAGTCAGCATTTAAAGTATTTAAGTATTTGGTAACACTTTTCAATAAGGTCCATTAGTTAACATTAGATACTAATACATTATTAAAATCTTGTTAACATTAGTTAAAGCACTGTGAACTAACATGAACAAACAATGAACAACTGTATTTTCATTAACTAACATTAACAAAAATTAGTAAATACAGCAACAAATGTATTGCTCATAGTTAGTTCATGTTAGTTAATACATTAACTAATGTTTAACAAATGAAACTTCTTGTAAAGAGTTACCAAATATTTAGTAAAACGTATTTAAGAATGTATCAGTAAAAAATACATATAAATAAATAACTCAAAAAAGACCTAGAGAAAATATATTAATGACCATAACATCCTGTTATCATAATAGTTTATCATAACTACAACCACTAAAACATTATTTGTCACCTCATCTCATTTCGCTGATTATTTTATGCTAAAGGATTTTTTCACAGACACTCTCACTGAAACAACCAGGGGTTAAAGGGTTAGTTCATCCAAAATTAAAAAGAATGTCATTTATTACTCACCCTCATGTCGTTCCACACCCGTAAGACCTTCATTCATCTTCTGAACACAAATTAAGATATTTTTGTTGAAATCCGATGGCTCTGTGAGGCCTGCATAGCCAGCAATGACATTTCCTCTCTCAAGATCCATTAATGTACTAAAAACATATTTAAATCAGTTCATGTGAGTACAGTGGTTCAATATTAATATTATAAAGCCACTAGAATATTTTTGGTGTGCCAAAAAACAAAATAACGACTTATATAGTGATGGCCGATTTCAAAACACTGCTTCAGGAAGCATCGGAGCGTTATGAATCAGCGGTTCGAAGCGACAAAGTCACGTGATTTCAGCAGTTTGACACGATCCGAATCATGATTCGATACACTGCTTCAGGAAGCTTTGGAGTGTTATGAATCAGTGTTTTGAAATCGGCCATCACTATATAAGTCGTTATTTTGTTTTTTGGCACACCAAAAATATTCTCTTTGCTTTATAATATTAATATTGAACCACTGTACTCACATGAACTGATTTAAATATGTTTTTAGTACATTAATGGATCTTGAGAGAGGAAATGTCATTGCTGGCTATGCAGGCCTCACTGAGCCATCGGATTTCAACAAAAATATCTTAATTTGTGTTCTGAAGATTAATGAAGATCTTGCGGGTGTGGAACGACATGAGGGTGAGTAATTAATGGCGTTATTTTCATTTTTGGGTGAACTAACCCTTTAATGATTTTAAAATGTGATTTTTTTTTTTTTTTTTTTTTTTTCAAAAACAAAAAAAAATCTTACAGACCCCAAACTTTTGAACAGTAGTGTATGTTTGAGGATTTGCTTACTGGTTATATGGTTTTTAGCCTGAGATTTTCTTGGACAGGAGTGCAGGCCATCAGCATGGAAGAATCTAGAAACATAACAAACAGTTTATCACAGAGCTTATATAATGTCAGGTTCATTAGAATCAAACCAGCTACAGCAAAGGTGAAATGCAGGTAAGAGAAAGTAGAATGAACAGAATATATAAACAAAAATTTATTAACAAAATTTGTTTTAGACTAACTTCATTTTATATTGCTCTGTGTTACTTACGTTTGGATGTCAGAACCTTACAAACTGTAATATTAAAAAATAATTTTGCAAAAGAAAATAACATGCATGGTGATATAGGTAAAATATTTTGTGGGGCAACACTTTGGAATGGGAAACATATAACTTTTGCCTCAAACTCTTAATATACTGCTTATTAATAGACCGTAAGGTAGTTACAGCATTTAAGGGTGGATATCAGGTGGGATTTAGGGATGTTGTAGAATAAGGTCATGCAGAATAAGGCATTGATATCTGTAATAACAGCCAATATGCAAGCTAATAAGCAACTAGTTTAAAGTGAGAATTGTTCCCCATACTAAAGTGTTACCCTTTGTGGAAAAAATGCGTATGAAGTTATTTAATGAGCTTTCTCAGTTCACCTGAGTTTCCTAAGGTTACTCCTGTCAGCAGCTCTTCCACCTCCGGTGTTGTAGATTTGTTCACTCCTGAAATCACAGAACATTTTTTCTTCAATGTGATTGGTATTAAATGATTAAACATTAAATGTAATCGAGGTAATTTGTTTACCATGAGAGATCATTTCATTTCGTTTCATTTGATTTTCGCGCTTCCTGTAAGTGATGTCATATAGCAGTTTATATAAATTAGCTCACTTTCAATTACCCATTGACAGATTACCAACAAAACCTTAGCAAAACTATCAAAGCCTCTCTTCTGAACATAAAGATGTGATTAAAAACGCAAACTTTCATAAGAGCTCAGTACATTAGCCAAACTGAAAACGGTACCTAACGGACTTTTTCGAAGAAAATAAACTATTTCAATAAAGTAAATATTCGACAGAAGCATGTCAATTACAGGTAAGAAACGTATCCAGAACAGTTTTATATTATTTATGTGATTTTAGGGACTAAACTCACCCGAAAGCAGAGAAAGCAACAGCGAGAGACGGAGATTTTGCAGCTTGTCCGTTACTGCGGTTCACCGTTACCATGGTAACTTCTCCAGTGTTTGAACGTTCAAAGTCAAAGTCACGCAGCATTTTAAACATCTAACATTACCAGTTTAATGACTTGATCCGTTTATTTTGCAGAGGACGGGATATGTTCAGATAATTTGGCTACTTCCAAAAACTTTTCTGAACTAAACAAGCTGGGCTAACCTCGCATTCTGCTGCTCATCTGCCCTTCGCCTCCGAGAAATTGAGATTACAAACTGCCTGTAGTAAACCGAGTGCCAGTAACTTTTAAGTGTCACAGAATTATAAAAAGATTTTTCTAATTTACTTAAAGAAAACTTACCTGAAAACCACAGATGTCGCCGGAGTCGCCATTTCTCTCGTCGGTTGCAGAGATGAATGGTCACGCGCAGAAAAGCGCGGCATATCGGCCTGCAGTCGTGATCCGACCATAGACTGTAAAAAATATGGACGTAGCGTCCGTGACGTCACCCATAGAGTTCTGAACAGCAGTTTTGAAGCGAAAATGAGGACGCGGCCATCTTAGCTGCGCGTCACCGCACGTCACTCCCGGATAACTGAAAATGGGCAAAGAGGCGGGGAGGTGGTTTGAGCTGATGTGATTGGTTGCTGAAACCACGCCCGCCTAGCTCGACGTGACAACGTTAGCAACAAGCGGCAACCTCCCCCTTTCTCTCTGAAGCCAATACGGAAGTAACTTAAACTGCGATTCATCGACTGGCCGCTAGGGACAGGCTCCAAAAGAGAGCAGAATCTCATAGAGTCCCATGTTAAATTGGCCAAGTTTATAGCAGAAAAAAACATGTTTACAAGTTGGTACAAATTGTGGTTTTGGTCTATACTGCTATTTTTGCCCTTCATGACAACTCTGAGGGGGGTGAATTTTTTTATAACTTATCCGTTTAAATTATATTAAGCCTTAAAAGTTCTGCATAATTAAGGGCGTGGTCACTTGAGTGACAGGTAGAGTGCGCTGCTGTCTGAGCCGTCATGTTACCTCAGCTGCCGCTGAATTTGGCATCTCAGCCGTTTTTGTGCTTTTTTTCTCGATTATTTTATACAATTATAAAATATGGCTTGCTGCATAATATTCGAGACTGATGTGTGTCTGTGTAGATGTGCATGCATGCGGAAGAGACAGAACACACGTTGTTGGATCGTGGCTGAAAGTTTTGATTGCGAGATTTAACGTTACTACAATGACAAAACCAGGAGGATATACAACTCTGACAGCACTGCTTGGATATTATAACTAAAACTGCTGCTTGAATCCAATCTGTGCCACTTGGGTAAAATATAAATGTCCATTGCAAAACAAAAAAAAAACATTTCACATTTCTTCTGAATGATCTGCTCTCTGTCATCGTTCTTCAAGAAAGGATGCAATCTGAGCAGCGATCGTATCTAAAAAACAAATGAGCCTGTGTCCAAAGTATATTTTTTTCAAAATAGTGCAGCAGTTTTAGTTATAATATCCAAGCAGTGCTGTCAGAGTTGTATATCCTCCTGGTATTGTCATTGTAGTAACTTAAATCTCGCAATCAAAACTTTCAGCCAATGCCACGATCCAACAACGTGTGTTATGTCTCAGACACACATCAGTCTCGAATATTATGCAGCAAGCCATATTTTATAATTGTATAAAATAATCGAGAAAAAAAGCACAAAAACGGCTGAGATGCCAAATTCAGCGGCAGCTGAGGTAACATGACGCCTCACAGACAGCAGCGCAATCTACCTGTCACTCAAGTGGCCACGCCCTTAATTATGCAGAACTTTAAGGCTTAATATAATTTAAACGGATAAGTTATAAAAAAAATTCACCCCCCTCAGAGTTGTCATGAAGGGCAAAAATAGCAGTATAGACCAAAACCACAATTTGAACCAACTTGTAAACATGTTTTTTTCTGCTATAAACTTGGCCAATTTAACATGGGACTCTATGAGATTCTGCTCTCTTTTGGAGCCTGTCCCTAGCGGCCAGTCGATGAATCGCAGTTTAAGTTACTTCCGTATTGGCTTCAAGAGAGAAAGGGGGAGGTTGCCGCTTGGATCCGACCCAAAGCCGACGAGCTGGAGATAGAGCTCAGACTGAAGACACGCGCCTATGCCTGGCCGATCCTTATTAGATGTTACAGATATGAGGCCGACGTTCCGCTCTGCGGCCGACGTCGGCCACATGTATGTGTGCTATCTGGGTATATACGTGTGGATACACACTATGCAAACAAGGTTTAAATTATATACACAGACATTCTACGATGACGACAACAACTTTAGACGCATTTGTTATTGAATTGGCTGACATCGACTGAAATGACTATTTGCTCAAAACATATTAAATACACTTACTTCTTCTGGAGGTGACGTTGGATCGCGAACAGTAGGCAACGATCCACACTTGAGGATTAACTTTGAAGCAAGACCTGCTTTGAATTGACCCTCGTTCTCAAAACAGTCAGTCAAAAAATGATTCGCGCAAACATAAACGTATTTTGGAATTTTGAGTGGCGCCTTTCCTTCGTAAATAAAATCCATCCACTGCGTTTTCAGTGGCTCTGATGTCGGAAGTAAGTGAAAACTACTATGTTCATTATTACATCCCACAACAGAACACTTTCTGTTTCTTAGGAGACATTACCGGCTGTCGTTGAAACAATGGAGGATGGTTGACAGATCACCGAGGGCGGGGTCTACCGTCTATGCCAAAACCAGATTGTCAGTCAAACCACGTGGGTGGGGCTTAGCGCAATTCTACGTCACAGTGAGAGCAATCTTAGAACAGGGCGTTCTGAGACAGTGCTTATGAATTATTGAGATTGTAAAAAAACCACTGGGTGGATTTTTCTCATTCTAGGGTGGTTTTGCTCACACACTGCCAACACACATTTATGGTCAAACACCATGTAAAAGTGAATTTTGCATAATAGGTGCCCTTTAAGGTTGAGTAAATCCCTTTAAGCTTAAACCATTAGTTGGCCTACATCACCTTCCAGGTGGGTTGATCATATATCGTCACTCTTTGGCTTTCCCTCATTGGTAAGGGTTCCGCACCGTCGGCTGAAGTTGGTCCTCCTCTGGTTTTTTTTTTTGGCCGATTCGACATGTTGAATCGGCGTCAAAGCTCATCGGTCAGTCGGGCCGTCTGATCATTCTGATTGGCTTTTCAGCTACTGCCACCTGCTGGTACAGAAAGACATTTCTTCTTACGCAGGCGCAGAACGGATGTGCTACTTGGCCGTCGGGTGTCGAGCGTAGGTTTGGTGTGTCAGGGCAACTTTGGACCCAGGGCAACTTTGGCTGCTGACGTGAGCCAACCCCGCAGTCTGCTTTCGTCGCCACTAGCCGGGCTTAAGTTGAGAGGCTTGGACTCAGGTGTCACACACTCCAACCATTTTGCTGATTATTGCAACAAAAAATGCCCTGAAATCACAAACGCACCACCCACTGGTCCTTACTTGTGGAGAAGTGAAGCATTTACTTCTTTTACTACTTTACTGTATTTACTACTTAAGTATTTGTTTTAGTGACAACATGTATTAACTCTTCTCATCTGGCCGGTCATCCTTATTGGTGTGACCTGTGTAAGTTTCATGTGGGCTGCAAAAGGAAAAAAAGTGTGGGGTGGACAGGGCAAGCTTCCTTGCTCTCTTCCTTCCCAAGTTATGTGCTGCGCAGGTCTGGTTTTATTCCTGCAACAAAATAATAACCAGGACAGTAGGGCTGGGCGATATGTAAAAAATATTTTATCGATAATCACCCTAAAAATATTGTGATATTTGATAATATCGTCTACCCAAGCTCTACCATGCCCCGTTTGCCACACCCCCGTCGGAGACAGCATAGCTGACACACACCATAAACACACATCAGTTTGGTTGTACTTTATCTGACAATAGCCTATGATTCAGTAGGTCTAAGCTTAATTTAATTAAAGGTTAAAGGTTTGTTTTTAACATTAGCTTTGTTGTTATGTTAGTGTTGTTAATAATTTCCACACTGCTCTTTGACACAGTCACCAGCTGGTGTGCCCAGGTTGACCACTAGAGGGCACTCTTTTCCTGACCTTTGCCACTCAGCCAAAAACTTCAGTTCCCATAATTCTTTGACTCATCATCATTGCATTCAGCTATGCATCATTACTGTGTTTGTGTCAGCCTATTTATGCCATGTTCTCTCTGTTCTTTCTCATCAAGGTTTTGTAGTTGTTACACTGCACATCTGAGCACTCTCTCTTGTCTCTTGGTTTTTGTGGAGTTTTTGATGTATTTAGATTACTTGCAGTTAGACTTACTTGCACTTAGACTTTACTTGTATTTAGACTGCGATTCTGGATTTCCAAATAAAGGATCTAAATTAAGTCTCAGAGCAGATTCTGTGACAGAAAACCTCTATTATCGTTGATCCAGCAGCATGAGAATCCCCAATTGTTTCCCCAGCCACTAAGGAGTGGAGGGCACGACATGATAACTTGACTGCCCTACGGCAACAGGGAATGGAGGTTGGGTGGTCTAGCTTCACTATTTTGGACTTTGTTGGTGGGGCTGGAGTATAATGATTCGGATCTTATAGAGATTTTTAATGAATGCTTGGACTACCCTTTGCCTTCATGGGAGGTGAAGGAAGTTAGGACTCTGGGTTTTTGGGGCTTTATTGGCTAAATCCCAAATGGCACACTTCTATGCACTTTTGGTCTTGTGGACTTAAAATGGCTGCCACGTGCACGTGTCTGTTAAGTCCACGAGACTGTAGGGTGTCCTCTTCATCATTTTAGGTTCGCGAGCACCCCCTTTGCACCCGCTATGCACCCTCGATGAACACTTCAGCTGAGCCCACAAGTTTGTGAGCTATGCAGAGGACTTGCAGTCAAAGCGGCATTATGTCATGAAAGTGCCAACTCGAGACCATCTAGCCCACCGGCCTCAGTGCTCTCAAGCCTGCCGGTGCTGTCTGTCCCAGAGGTCATTCCCTTGTCCTCTGTATTCCCCATTGTGGCAATGGCCAATTTGTGTGTTAGGACCACATACTGCCCGTCTGCTCCAGAACCCGCTCCAGCCTGTGAGTACGCTCCAGCATCTGCTCTAGTCAATGAGTCTGCTCCAGAATCTGCTTCTGCAGAAAAGACTCTATTCCAGAGCTCACTCCAGCCCATGAGTCTGCTCTAGCCAAAGAGTCTACTCCAGAGCTCACTCCAGCCCATGAGTCTGCTCTAGCCAAAGAGTCTACTCCAGAGGCCGTTCCAGCCCATGAGTTTGCTCCAGTCCATGATTTTTCTTTTTTTTTTTTTTTTTGGCTGCCCCGCTGTGATCAAGGAGATCACCCCTGAATTTACTGTAGTCTTTGATACGACCAAGGAGGTTGCCCCAGAACTTCCTGCTTGTCTCGACATGACAGCAGAGATTGTATGTGAACTTCCTATCTGTCTCGATGTGACCACAAATGTCATACCTGAGCTTCCTGGTTGTTTCGATGCAACCCCAGAGGTTGTACATGAACTGCCTGCCTGCCTCAACATGACTAAAGCGGTCGTACACAAACTTCCTGTTAACCAGAGACACTCTGCTGACCCAGTTATGTCCTTGGTAGACACCCTCAAACTACCTGACTGTTTTGACATGGCCCTTGTGGCCAACACTAACCTCTCTGCACCTTGTGTTTCAGTTTTGCCTGTTCAGCTGTGTTGGCTTTTAGTTCTGCCAGATCTGCCGTGGGTGTCTTCAAGCCCATATGCACTGCTGTGGTGGTCATCTGCTCCACCGTGGGAGACTTCAAGCCTGTCTACTCAGCTGTGGTGGTGGGTCTTCATGTCCATCTCTGCTGCTGTGGTGGTCATCTACTCTGCCGTGGGGATCTTTAAGCCCATCTGTGCTGCTGTGGTTGTTGGATACCATAAACGGCTTGAATATTTGATTCCTACATGTGGGCGGGCACGAAAAGCCCCTTTTGCTGATTTTCACTAGCTGGTGTGCCCAGGTTGACCACTAGAGGGCAGTCCTTTCCTGACCTTTGCCACTCAGCCATGAAATTCAGTTTCCATAATTCTTTGTCCAGACTCATCATCATCATTGCATTGAGCTGTGCATCATTACTGTGTTTTGACCTTGCCTGCCTGTCTCATACCAGTCCGTGTATGTTGTGTACATTCATTTTTCAATTTAAAATTGAAAGTAGAAAAATTAGAAAACAATGCATTTATTCGTTTTTAATTTTTTCCCAAAAAAAAAAAAAGAAAAAAAAAGAAAAAACTAAAATTCGGCTTGATTTTATGTTTTTAGGTTCAGGGGTAGAAAACAGATAAATGGCTTGAATATTCGATTCCTACATGTTGGCGGGCATGAAACGCCCCTTATGCTGATTGGTCAACCAAAGATCAACCCGTGCCGCTTTGTTCTTCCACAGTTCCGTGCAACATAATAATAGTCTTGCGCTATAGTTGGACGGATTCTTAAAGCGTTTATAACAATCTCTCTCTCATCAAACAACTGATGAGAGATGAGAGAGAGAATGTAATAAACACTTTAAGAATCCATCCAACTATAGCGGAGGACTACTATTCTGTTGCACAGAACTGTGGAAAAATTCATGGGTTGATCTTTGGTCGACCAATCAGTGGAAAGGGGCATTTCATGCCCGGCCACATGTGGAAATCGAATATTCAAGCCGTTTATCCATTTTCTATCCCTCAACCTAAAAAACATCAAATCAAGCCAAATTGTAGTTTTAAAAAAAACAAACAAACAAACAAACAAACAAAATAATAAATGCATTCTCTTTTTTTATTTTATTTTATTTTCAATTTTAAATAAAAAAATTAATGAAACCAACATGCACAGACCCTGGTCATTAATTTATTTATTTTACCCATAGTTGGTTAATGTAATAACCCTCACTATGCCAAATCCAGCCCCAATTTTAACTGATTGGTGAGTCAAACTCCTACTTCTGCTAAGGAACTTCTTCCTTTTCTTTCATTAAAGGAACACTCCACTTTTTTTGAAAATAGGCTAATTTTCCAACTCCCCTAGAGTTAAACAGCTGAGTTTTACCGTTTTCGAATCCATTCAGCCGATCTCCGGGTCTGGCGGTACCACTTTTAGCATAGCTTAGCATAGTTCATTGAATCTGAATCGAAATCTTTCCTATTTAAAGCTTGACTTTTCTATAGTTACATCGTGTACTAAGACCAACGGAAAATGAAAAGTTGCTAGGAACTATACTCTCATTCCGGCGTAATAATCAAGGAATTTTGCTGCCGTACCATGGGTGCAGCAGGCGCAATGATATTACGCAAAATTTGAAGCGCCCTCTGTAGTGATCATTGCAGCAGCATCTGTGACCATAAGGGAGAAAATGGAAGTCCTTCTGTGTGGATTGTCAGTCAGTTGACCTTGTTGGACTGTTGCTTTGGGTCGTCAACTTGTGATGGTACTCAAAGGCCTGGTGTTGTGCTGTATGGGCTCTGTTGTTTCTCTGCCTTTCAGACAGTTTAGCTTTTGATAAATCCTGCCACAATTTGCATAGTAAAATTGTCCTTAGAAAGAATCTCAAGTCTCTCAAGTGTTTTGAACTTTCCAACAAGAAGCACAGCACTGCGTGCTGTGACTCCATGTTGCTTCAAGTGCATCATTCTGCACACGGGATGCGCAAGCGCTTGTACAACTCTGTATTGAGGCCTTTCATATTATTATTATTATTATTATTATTAGGGCTGTCGATTTAATGTGTTAATTAGATTAATTAGTTACGGTAAAACATAACACATTAATTTTTAACGAAATTTTCATATTAATAAAAAAAAATAAAGGTATAGTTCACCCAAAAATGAAATTCAGTTTCATTTACTCAACCTCATGGTCCAAAAGTTCATGTGTAAAAATTTCTTTGTTGAATCGAATTAAATATTTATTTCTGAAGCTACTTTTTGAAATGTCTATTTGATGCTTAAAGCTGCAGTCCGCGATTTAGTGGTTAATAAACCTCTAGTGGTTAATAAACAGAACTGCACGCATCTTGCGGAAGAACATTGTAGCCGGAGCTACTTTTCTCCATGTATGTCTATGGCGAGTCACGCAGTTACTGTGATACTCTGCGGCGGGTCCTACCAGTCCGGTCTGAAATAGTCAGAATATAAACACTTATTATAAGTGTACCATAATGATTCAGGGTAAGACAAAAACACGGTTTGGAAAATGGGGTAACACTTTACTTGAAGGGGTGTGCATAAGACTGACATGACACCTTCATAATCATGACATGACACATGTCATGAATATGAATGAGGTTTTATGAATGTTTATGACAACTGTCATTAAGTGTCATTCGCTCAATTATGTCATTTTTAATGCAAAGATGACATTGTTTGAGATGTCCGAGTTATGACAACTTGACATAAACCAATACATCATAACCTGTCAGTGTCTTTGTCATGACAACTTGACATCATTTAGCTTTATCGGTTAACATTGCATTAAACTGTCATGTAGTTGGTTTTGACATGAGGCCATTATAATAGTGTCATAAATATGTATCTTGAGCTCAAGTACAGTGGTACAAATTGAACTTGTCATTAAAATGTCATTAAGTGACAATACTCTGACAAATAATTTTATAACAGCGTCATGACTATTTTTCATTTCATTTTTTTTTTTGTTTTTTTAAGTTTCCTCCAACAGAAGGTCAGATAATAGACAATTTAAAATTTTGTAAAAAAGATGACACTGTTATAAAATAATGGTAACACTTTATTTTAGGGTCTTTTAACTAGTTGCTTATTACTATTAGCATTCATATGGCTAAAATATTGGCTATTTATTAGTACTTATAAAGCATATATTAATGCCTTATTCTGCATGATCTTATTCTACATTCTTAATCCTACCCAATACCTAAACCTAACAATTAACTATAATAAGCAGTAAATTAAGAGTTTATTGAGGGAAAAGTCATAGTTAATCATTTATATATGTGTTCCCTATACTGAGGTGTTACCAAAATAATGTAATGTAATGTTAACCCATAAAGCTAAGTAGTTTTTCAAGTTTGATCATTAATCTGCTATGTCATGTTTATGACAGGTTATGATGTTTTGCTAATGTCAAGTTGTCATGACAAAGACACTGACAGGTTATGATGTATTGGTTTATGTCAAGTTGTCGTAACAAAGACATCTCAAACAATGTCATCTTTGCATTAAAAATGACATAATTGAGCGAATGACACTTAATGACAGCTGTCATAAACATTCATAAAACCTCCTTCATATTCATGACACGTGTCATGTCATGATTATGAAGGTGTCATGTCAGTCTTATGCACACCCCTTCAAGTAAAGTGTTACCGAAAATGGATTCATGTTGTACATTCTCTCATTATATAATTTTTGTAAATTTTGAATACAAAAAAAGTTACGGACAGCAGCTTTTACAATAATGACTTCAAATTATCTTTGGGGGTAATTTTTCAGCCAAAATTGATGTGTGATTAAATTACGATTAATTAGATTAATTAATCACCATGTAATTAATTAGATTAAAAATTTTAATTGCTTGACAGCCCTAATTATAATACTTTTGTGCAATGAAAGAATATCAATAGTCTATCTTGTTCTGTCCTATCCATCATATATGTTGTTGCCTCATTTAAAAAGCTGCGCTAAACATTTAAAAGAAATGTCTTTTAATTTTATAGTATCTATTTATGTATAAACAACTTAAATAATCCTGGCTTATTTGGTAAACTTGTTTTATGAACTAGCCTACAACTGCAGTGTATGAGGGTGGGTTAAAGTACATGTCAGGGGCAGTTGTGGCCCACTGTTCCGGGTGTGTGTGTGTGTGAACTTGGATGGGTTAAATGCAGAGCATAAATTCCGAGTAGTGCTGGGCAGTTTGACCAAAAATCTTTTTAAGATTCTGGGGGTTTCACTGTATATCACGTTTATTTTGGCATATTTTACTGTCGGGAGTACAGGGAATATATATTACATGAACATTGTAAGGACAAATAAAAATTAATTAAAAAGTGTAATCAAATCAGTTCATAAAGCTAACAATTTAGTTTAAAATGTAATCAAGTGAATTTAATTTAATTAATAATAAGTAGGCTATGTTTTTACTGTGCAGTTTCTGTAATTTCAGTGAAGACCCTTGAGTTTGTCTATTTTAATAAATGGTATTATTATTATCTCTATTAATCAAAGTACACTTTATTGTACAATAGTAATATTCTGTTATTTCAAGTTATACCAAACTTTTATTTTGACGGTCATGAAGACCTTTGACTTTCTGTGTATATGATATGACAAATGTCGATAGTTTTTCATATCAAACGGTAAAATGTTCATAAAGTGACTCTAAGAGCAGCTCTACAAATTAACTTCATGTGTTTATGTAGTGAGTGAGACCGCAGTATCATCGCGAGTGCCACGCATTTTAGTATGTGTAGTAGTAGCGGCGCCGCTCGTGAGTCATTTATACCAGGGCTCCAGACTGCGCCTAAAACGGTCGCATTTGCAACTAAAAATATTAATTTGCGAGTGATATTTTTGCTGAGGTCGCCATTGGCGACCTTTGCATGTTATTTGCGTGTTCCGTGACCAGTAGCCTATCACATAATTTGCTGTGTTGAAGTAATTAAATGAGATGCTGCGTGTGAATGTTTCACTGAGTTAGAGTGCCGAAATATAAACAGGTAGGGAAAATTTTTACACACCAGACGCCAAAGAACTAGAGCTGCTGTAAGCCGACTGTGTTGTTGCCGCGCGTTAGAGGTCTGAAGGCGGGACCCGATCAGATTTCTTGCTGTGCAGGATTAAATTTTGAATGAAAGGCGGATTGCGGTCGGTATAGAGTGCATTAGGCGGGAGCGGGCGGTCTGACAATAACCCGGTCGCTCCCGAGATGCATTGACATCCGCGCATATGTGCTTGAATTTGAAGTGAACAAAACTTTCTGCAGTGGTGGCGTTCAAAAACCTGGCAAGATATGTTCTTTGCATTAGAGGTGCGCTAGTGCACGTTCAGAGAACATTCAACCTTTGTGATCGGATTTTGGAGGAGAGACGTCAGCGTCATTCTGTTCTTGCGTGGATGGTGTTGACAGCATTATAGACAAATAACAAATCTTGTATATATGCAACATTTTATATTTGTTATCCTCAATCACTCTCTTTCTTTAGGGGAAGTTTAAATGCGAGATTCTGAAAACGATCTTTAGCGGGACCCGTCGGGTCGGGAAGAAAATCACTATATGCGGATAGCGGGTGAACACTAGGGCTGGGTTAAAAAAATCAATTTTCGATTAATCGTTTTTTAAAATGTGGTCGATTCAAAATCGATTCTCAAAGGCCACGAATCGATTTTTTTTTTTCCATATTTATTTCCGCAAACATTGAACGTAAGATAAACGTTAATCTAATTACGAGTCTTCTCCATTAGATGTCACCCTCTTATTTGCCTTAGTGATGGGAAGTTCGGTTCTTTTCCGCGAACCGGTTCTTTCGGACAGTTCGATTCAATAAACCGGTTGAAAAAACCGGTTCACCGGTTCTTTTACGCTCCGACGTAATGACGTCATCCGGGATGACGTCGCCTATCGCGGGCCGGGATGAAAAAATTAACACATTCAAATATATAAAGTCAGTAATCATAACATCAGTCAACTAAAACATTATAATCTGAAGCGTTTCTTACAATTTAGTTTTGCATCTAAAGCATCCAAACACATGACATACAGGCAGTGGTGGGCAAACAAAGTTTTACAGTTATAAAGTGAATAAATTAGTCTTCATCAGAGCAGAAACCATGATCCTCTTACATTACGATTTATTTGTAATTAAATAAACTTACGTTTCGCCAGATTGGCCCCTCATTCGAGTCCTCTCATAGCATCAGTTGTACTAGTTAGCCGGTGCTGTTACTGTTCTGTAGCTTTAGAGCACACGCTGAATCACGCATGCGCAGTATCATCAGTTCATCGGTTCTCAAATCGGACACGTCCGAAAGAAGCGGTCCTCGGTTGTGTACTGATGATCCGAAAACCGTTGCAACCGATTCTACTCGAGAACGAGATTGAGATTCAAGAACCGTGAGAGCGATTCAAAAGGAGTCGCTTGTTTGCTCTCGCTGTAGTTTGATTACGTCATGTTTTATTGTTTTTTATACGTCATATTTTTGTTTAGAAATTAAATAAGCTGTCCATGGATTATTTATGAAACAAATAAATGTTTCCAATCTTTAAAAAAACTTAACTTGAAAGCACAACTACACAACTTTCACTATATTGCTTTTTAAATAACATTAATATAGAAAAATAAATTTGTAGAACTATTTCTGAACATTAGTTTGATCTGTGTACAAAATATTATGTTCATGTTGGCATGTAGTTTATTATGTACAGTATTATGTACAGTATTTTATGCTATTAATCTGCTATGGTGTATTTGGAAAAGCACAATAAACTTTTTGTATTTTGAATTAAGTCATAAACATATTTCCAGTATATTTTATATTATCACACTGTCCGATGTTCAACAAAACTTAACTAACGTGCTTTTCATTCTCTTGAAAAATTGCACGCATGCGCAGTATCATCAGCTCACCGGTTCTCAAATCGGACATGTCCGAAAGAAGCGGTTCTCGGTCGTGTACTGATGATCCGAAAACCGTTGCAACCGATTCTTGACTCGAGAACGAGAACGGTGACAGGCCGTGTATGTTCGTTCGTGTACGCCGCACATGCGCACTCATATCAGCTGCTCTGCTGCTCGTGCCCATCATCATCAGTTCTCTCTTCACAGCAGGTTAAATCAGTGTACTGTTGGATTAACTGAATAACTCCGGGATGTTGGTTTATTTTGAGAGGTAGTGTCCGGCACGTCAAAAAGTGAGTAACTTTAGTAATTTGTGGATTCATGTTTGCTAACTGGAGATGCGAACTGTTTGGAACGATTCAGACCGATTTGGTGAACTGGTTCGACCGGTTCACTGAAAAGAACCGGTTAAAAAGAACGATTCGTTCGCGAACCGGACATCACTAATTTGCCTTGCGCGATGTCACCAAGGAGCGAGAGGCGAACTTGTCAGCCGTGTTTCCACTGTCGGGCCTAAAGCGGGCGTGCTAGTGCGTGCCAGGGCCAGTCGCATTTCCACTGTCACTTTCGGGGCTTGATCGTGCCTCGTCGGGGCTTCCTCGGGGCCAACGGCCCGGGTTTTTCTGCCCGCCGAATACCTTGGTCCAAAGCGGGCCAGCTCATGCTTGAGGGAGTGGTTACGAACAAAGGCGGAGTTCATTTGTGTGTGGAGACAAGACGGAGGCGCCGCCGCCATGGATGATTACATGTAGGTAATGTAGGCATTAAAGACTTTTCAAATCATTTTAGCTCAAAACTCACTTTCAGGCAGCAGCAATTGTTTTAAATAACTTATGTTTGTGATCCGATGTGGATTCTGATGACCAAGACTATGCTAAATACCACTTTATTTCTGTGACTAATGTTTAATCTTGACACAAATTAATTCATTATGATTAATTTGTTTGGTAAAACATCGATGCTTGGGTTTTTAAATTAAGTAAACAACAAAATGCCAACAACGCCTGCTTTTATCATGTTCACTTTACGATCTCGCTAGTTTCCAGTAATTTCTTTCTGATTATTTTTCTGATAAAACTTCAATTTGTTTGTGAAATGACGGGTTTGTGTGACGTTGTTCAAGAGAGGCGTGTTATGGGCGGGTTTTAGTGAAGCGCTGTGGAGCTTCTGGCCCGACGGTGGAGCGTGATTTTGGGCTCGGTGCTACAAGTCCGGGGCTATTAGCCTAGCCTGGCCCGCTGAAAGCCCTGGCTCGCACTGGCCCGACAGTGGAAAAGCGGCTATTCATTCATTCAGTGCTTAAATGGCGGTTTCAGGTGCTTTGTTGACGTTGATGCCACCTTCACATAAAATTGAATCGAGAATCGAAAATCGAATCGAGAATCGAAATCGAATCGATTTGAGAGCTTGTGAATCGAAATCGAATCGATCTGGAACATCTGAATCGATACCCAGCCCTAGTGAACACAGAGTGAATTTTAGGCGGGAGCGGGTTCCTGCGGAATAGAACCATTGCGGGAGCGGGACGAAAAAAACAGCCCCGCGCAGACCTCTACCTCGCGTCGCCTGCATCGGTGCAAAACAGCTGCATTTAAACACACCGTTCTGCTCCTGCATAAAGGAGACAACTGCCTATTTCTTCATATAAATTCGTCTATACATAAATTTGAGCGCTGCATGTTTTAAAGTCAACAGATGGCGCTGTTGCGTATTCTTCAGAGCAGCTCACATTCAATGATTAGCGCACATTTGTCAACCGATTGCTTATGAACTAATGCTGATCAATTATCACAATTATTATTTATATTATATTGTGTTGTAAATGTTTGTAGTGTAATAAACCTCGTTGAAAGCCAAAACACGTCTGTCAAAGAAATTCTCCTACCACGGCTATTTGATTTAATGACAGGGAATTCACTTTATTTCACATGTACACAGATATAATTCCTGACACAGGCACGGGTAGATACAGCAAATGGGGGCAATAAACAGAGCAACCCGCAATTCACCACCACACTTTACATACAGTGAATTTCACGCTCAATTCATTAATTATTTAGCACTCCAACAGCACGCTTACACAGCACACCGTGAACACACAAAAGGCACGTTTCTTCAT
This sequence comes from Ancherythroculter nigrocauda, assembly GCA_036281575.1. NCBI lineage: Eukaryota > Metazoa > Chordata > Actinopteri > Cypriniformes > Xenocyprididae > Ancherythroculter > Ancherythroculter nigrocauda. The sequence goes on along the minus strand of VTFQ01000003.1, from coordinate 35,752,645 downwards.
TCATTTAACCCCCAACTTCCCTCTCATACCCGTTGTCCGTCATACAACAAACAGTCCATGAATACATAAATAAATGAATAAAAGTTAAAAGCACTTCCCTCTCCCCAGGTCAAGGAGACCCATCCATAAGGGGTAAAGCAGGGCACGGACAACTCGTGTCGTCCGCCAAGGAGCGTCCCTTCGCTGTAAAGAGGCGGCGCTTAAGTCACAAGTCCATTCATAAAACAGTCAATCCGTTTTCGGCAGCAACTTCGTCCTTGTGCTGAATTCATAAGAACTAAGCAAAAATCCGTCCCCTCAGCCGTATTGGAGTTGGGTGACGCGTGGCGCCAGCAATCAGTGTGCCGAGGCAGGTGACACTAAGTCAAATCCCCCCTCTACCTCCGCTCTCTAATATTAAAGACAGCTAACTAACTATCTGTCTTCATCTCCGGAGGGCCTATTGCCCCCGAGAGACCGCAAAACATATCCCACTAGTCACCGCCTTAGGCCACCGTCTCTTCCCCACCACGCCACTTTTTTTAAATGTCCTTTGTGCGCTCCTCCACAGGTGCACCCCATCATAATAGTCACATGATTGTCCAATGACGACACAATGACGACACAGTACAGTAGCAACGTAATTTTTTAATCCTCATCTGAACTTGAATGAGCAGCAAAAGAAAAGCACATACATTTCAAAAGAAGAGTCCAGTTGTATTTCAGTGTAATCAAAGTCAAGCAGTATGTATATCAATTGCCCCTGTTTGTTATTTGGTTACAAAAACCAAATTTAATATATTTATGTATTTATTTCCATATATTTTATGTTTATTTTCATTTTATTCAAAGTAAATTGTTGTAGCTTCAGGAAGGAAGGACGGACTAAGAACATTATTTGACATATTATTCAATATAAAGTTTTTACTAGCATCAGGGTTATTATAGACAACTAAAACCATTAAAACATTTTTTATTGCTTGAAATAAATGTTAATACTAAAATAAAAATCTATACAAACTAAACAGACATGTTTAAAAAAAAAAAAAAAAAAAAACTAAAAACAAAAAAATTATAACTTAAAATATTAACAAAAACTATAATAGTATTAAGTGAAAATAGTGACATTCATTTCCCAGAAAAGTCACAAGATGAAAAAGCTGAAACTGTAAAGGGGACATATATAAACACACCTCTACTTTGGCCTTGTTCTTTTTTCTTTTATATTTTGTTAAAAGTAAGTGATTTTTAAAATTAAGTTCATTGTTGTGTGGCTCTTAAAAAAATTATTTGGCGCCTGTTTTTTCCCCCTATAGGAGTCAATGGCTCCTTAATGATTTTTTTTTGTCTGGAGCCCTGCATACAGACTTCTGATTTCAATAGCCTTTTTCAATTAGTCTTTTTTAGCTTTAATATTTATAGACACTAATCCGTATCGATATCTGATTCGTTTTACAGCTATACTTTTGATTTATTCAATCAAAAATGGCCAAATTCTGTGACTTTTGGCTTTATACAGTAAGTTTTTGTGACTGGATTCCATGATTTCATCCATGTTTTCTGCATCACGGAAATGGCTCTACATGGTATTTGCAGTATTAAAGAGAGTTTTGCGAGTTATTGTTGTGTTATAAAGGTGTTTCCATTAGTGTAAGAAGATTATGCAGTTAATATTCTTATTTTTTATAGCAAAGATAAAATAAAATTAAGTGACATTTTGGCCCAAAATATTTTGGCTCACCTCTACTTTGGCCTTGTTCTTTTTTCTTTTATATTTTGTTAACTTGTAACTGATTATTACCACATTCTAAAGAGTAATAAATAACACTATGGCAATATTGAAATAAAATAAAACATTGAACATTAAAAAAATAAAATATTTAACATTTGCATGAACATTTAAAACAAAGGAAAATAAACTTCCCCTGTCACTTGACAAAGGTCTATGGCAGGGCTATTCAATTACAAATTCAGTTGGGCCAGATTTTCAAACCAAGAAGGTTAGCTGGGCCAGTCATTTTAGCGGCGAAGCAGCTCGTAATGACAAATTTTAAAACCAACACAAACAAATTTATTGAAAAACATTTTTTCATTGTTTATTCATTGTTTCTCTTTTAACTTTGGTTATGCAAAAGGTGCATAAAAACAATAAAAGAGCTAAACAGAATCTGAGGTAGCCCCTATTTTTTCCACTTACAAAAGAAAAAAAAAACCTGACCTAGGCGACATTTTTGACATATCTGATCACAAAGTGCATAAAAGTAGGCTATTAGAAATAACAATGTTTCCTTTTGAAACAAAATAAACATCTTGCACACATTTGACCCAGGAACATCTCAAAGTGCATAAAATAAAAAGTGCACAGTATTCACAACTATAACAACACTTAGGGAACATATTTTAAATCACCATGTGTGATTAGGCATGCCTTTGTTACGCATCCCACATTATACTGATGTGCTGTAGGCTACAGTTACCCTGCTGACTTAGTGGGAGAAGTGACATTTTTTGTTTTGAACGAGAGCAGTGACTTTAGGCTCGTAAGTTGTCAATGCAATCCGAAGGCATTGGTGGAGAGTACGGTCAGTCAGGGAGCAACGAGAGTTGCTTTTAATGGAGTTCATGTGTGAAAAACTTGACTCACACGTATATGTTGATCCAAACATACTGAGTATGACGATCGCTACTTTCTTAATGTTAGGGAACTGATTTACGTTGACATTAGTCCAAAACAATGCAGGCCCGTTAGTGGAAAGCTCCTGTGCCATGGTTACAGATGACTGCAAGTCAACAAGTTCGAGTGTGAATTTCCCCTCGTCAGTAGAAGGGACCACTTTCTTTGCTCTGGCAGATAAGTCCCCTTCTGTTGCAACAGTGAACGGGTCTCTGACAAAAACGGCCACCTCTGTGGGCAGATCAAGTCCATCCAATCGACCAGCAAAGTTAGTTTTCAACATCGCAATGAAATCTGTCATCACATCCGTGATTTGTGCGGGGGATGAGATGCATTTGCGGAGTGTCGGAAAATGCAGCATTCGGCCTGTGCTCAAATCATTTGCGAAAAGGTCCAGTTTAACTTGGAATGCGCGCATCTGTTCCACAAGGTCGATGACAGTTTTGTCTCTGCCTTGCAGTCCCAAATTGAGATCATTCAGGTGTTTGAATATGTCGCTCAGAAAGCAGGCATCGGCCATGAAGTTGTCGTCCAGTATGCGACTCAAGTGCGTTTCTGCCTTTTTTTGCTTGCTGCTGCGGAGGAAAGTTATGATCTCCTCTCTGAGACCGCAGAAACGCTCCAGTGCTTTGCCTTTGGACAGCCATCTCACGTCATTATGCAAAAGAAGGTCGTGGTGCTCAGCAGACATTTCTGACAGCAGCATGCGGAATAAGCGGTGTTGGAGGCTTGATGTGGAGCGAATAAAATTAATTGTAGCCATAACGCTGTCCATTGTCGTTTTGAGCGCCCCGCTTAGTTTTGCGCACAACACCGCCTGATGCACAATGCAGTGTATGGAGATCAACTGAGGTGCAACAGCGGACCAACGTGCTGCCAAACCATTCACTTTCCCTGTCATGGATGGAGCCCCATCTGTCACAAGCATGCACACACGCTTCATATCCAGACCATTGTCTTTAAAAAAGGCGGAAATTTTCCCAAAGACTACATCGCCAGTTGTGTGTCCTTCTAACGGCAGTAGGCCGAGCAGCTCCTCTCGGAAGCATTTGCCATCAAAAAACCGGACATATATGCACAACTGAGCAGTATCAGTTTTGTCTGTGGACTCATCTACTGCTATAGACATAGTGTCAGCTTTCATCAGGTCTCCTAACAGCGTTTCATACACATCTGCAGCAAGAATTTCAACCCTACGAATGCTTGAAGTATCTGACAGGGGTACGTTTTTTATAGCAGATACCACGCTCATTTTAATTTTATCGTCATTTATCACCTCATCCACGACAGCCAGCATACAGTCCTTCACAGTTTCAGAGTCTGTGAATGGCCTTTTCTTTTTTGCCAATATCCAGGAAACACGAAGGGATGCTGCAGTAGCTCTCTCTTGGGCTGTGAATGACCGCACCATGGTAGTACTGCTCCGGTTGTAAGATGCAATCAAACTCTGCACTTTTGCAGCTCTCTCTTGAGATCCCTCGGGAAAATTGGTGCGGAAAGACTGGTGTTTCTCAACATGGTGCCTCCGCACATTGTAATCTTTAAGTACTGCAACGCACTCATTACAAATTAAACACATCGGTTTGCCGTTTGGATGTGGTGGTAAAATAAACAAGTATTTGTCAGTCCAGGCAGGGTTAAACTTACGGTTTTCATCGGCAATTTTACGTTTCAGTGTTGAGAAAGACATATTGATAGTAATCTAGGCTACTACCGGCACGCTCTGCATTGTTTGCGTGTTGCTAGGCTACGTGGTATGAATTTATGTAGGAATGCGCGTTTTTGGCGGGACCATAGACATAATAAATACATACATAATTTATATATATTAATAAGTAATTATAGTAGTGCTTACCCTGGGACATGTGATTTATGGCCCCTTTGATTGATGACTTGACAGGTGTGACCTTTTGTCCTTCCGTTTCCGGACTGTGTCAACACAACCTTTGACCCCGATGTCATTGACCTATGACCTCCGGATATTAGGATGAATGTAATGTTGTTTGTGTTTGTCCATCTGTTTCTGGACTGTGTTTATGAGTGTCATATGTTTTTATGTTCAGGAAGTGGAATGGTGTTGGGGGTGTTTATACAGGTGTGGTGGCCAATCTGTCGATTGTATTGGATGTGAAATGGTGTGGGAATGTTTATAACAGGCGGTGGGAATTTGATGATTGAACGTATGAACTTTGACACGATGATATCCGCATTCCGGCACGTGTCTGTAAATGAAACAATACAAACAAGATTAATAAATTAGAAGCGCTGTTGTTTCTATGAAACCGTATTAAAGAAAGCATATGAAATAGTGTTTATATGAAATAAGATGAAATAAACTGAAATTATTATTAATATTATTATTAAACCTTTATTTAACCAGGAAATAAAACTCTTGAGATTTAAAATATCTTTTACAAGAGGGCCAAGACAGACAGCACATTTAATTGAACATATAGCAAAATACAGTAATTCACAGAAATACACAAAATCACTCAAAAATAATTAGATGACACAGAAGCTAGATCCTTTAAAATACCCTTAAAATCATTTAGTGATACAAACTCTTTTAAATGTAAAAGAAATAGAAATTATATGAAAAAAGTATTTTGAAAGCTTTGAGAAGTTTGTTTTCCAGCTTAATAAAATACTGATTTTAAATAATGCAGTTGAAATATCTATTTTATGAATTAAGATAAAATAATATTTTTGATGCTTTAAGAGGTTTTTAACTTTAAGAAAAGTATGATGATAAATGAAACATATAAAAAGGGTTTATATGAAACAGTATTAAAGCATATGAAATAGTGTTTATATGAAATAAGATGAAATAAACTGAAATTATTATTATTAAACCTTTATTTAACCAGGATATAGAACTCTTGAGATTTAAAATCTCTTTTACAAGAGGGCCAAGAGGCAGTACATTTAGTTGAACATATAGCAAATACAATAATTTACAGAAATACATAAAATGCACTCAAAAACAATTACAATCAAATGACTCTGAAACTAGATCCTTTAAAATACCCTTAAAATCATTTAGTGATACCAACTCTTTTAAATGTAAAATAAATAGAAATTATTTGAAAAAATATATGTATTTTGAAAGCTTTAAGAAGTTTGTTTTCCACTTTAAAAAGTACTGATGTTAAATAACGCAGTTGAAATTTTATGAATTAAGATAAAATAATATTTTTGAAGCTTTAAGATATTTTTAACTTTAAGAAAAATATGATGATAAATGATACATATGAAAGGGTTTATATGAAACTGTATTAAATATTACTGATGTTAAGTAACGCAGTTGAAATAGTAATTTTATGTAACAAGCTGAAATAGTATTTTTAAGGCAACTTACCAGTTGAGTTGAGATGCATGCAGTCCATTTACTTAACTGAAAATGAGTTGGTTTCCCGTATTGCTGTGGGCGGGTCTAACTCTGTCTGTGGATGTGATTGGTTTGCAATGTTTCAAACTATTAAAAGTGAGTTAGGGTGGATATAACACCTCTTATGGTTTATTATTGAGGGATGAAAGCTAAATCTTTCTTCCTTCCTTCCTTCCTTCCTTCCTTCCTTGCTGGCTCCCCTGACACTGACAACCTGGGAGACCCCCCCCCCCCCCTAAAAGTGTTCCTCTACACACTAAAAGTGTTCCTCTAGGCCTGCTCACTGAATCTTGTCAATACCTTCTCTCTATGTTGCAAGTAACAAAAATAAGATTCTAATGAAGAAACAGCCAGATCAAACCATAAGAGATATTGTGGTCATGTCCAGACATGTAGGGGTTTCCATGTTTCCACATTTCAAGTAATAAATAGTTAAAATAAATAAAATAAATAAATATATTTTATAAGCTGTTTTGCTCATGGGACAAATTTCGCTCAGTTAGCACAAACACACACAATTGGTTCTATAAAAAGGAATTTATCTCTAGTTTCAATTAAATGATTATAAATAAAATATAAGACAATGAATAATAACAAATATGTTACTAACATTTCTTTAAACCTTTATAGTTTTAGCTGATGAAAATATGAAAATATAAATACAAATAAATAAATACCATAACTTTAAAATGTTAGATCAAAAAGTTCATTCAAAAACATACACTTCTTTTAAACGATTATAAATGGTATTTATGATTGTATATAACACTCCCTACAATAAACGTGCTACTAAAACAATGTTAAACATTTATTATAGTTTTTAGTTAAATAAAAGTATAAAAGATCTTATATTCTCAGAGAGTTGAAGATGTAACTCCTTAGGCTATATGATGTATATTTATTGAATGCAATAAGTTGAAACATAAACTCTCTCTCACCCTATCTCTCTAACCACTTCTCACACCAAGGTGTGGAATGTAAGACAGTCACAGCAGTGGGGCAGGGAACAATCTGTGGATACTTCCACATGTGGGGATTCCATGTTTTATGGGGGTTTTCCATAGACATGATTTTTGTAGTGTAACTGTATATTTTAGCCCATACACAAACACACGACCCTCGCAGAAACCTTTCTGCATTTTTACATTTAAGTAATAAATAAATAAATATATTTTAAAAGCTGTTTTTCTGATGGGACAAATTTTGCTCAGGGGTAAAAATGGGTGGTATTACTATACTTTTGGCCGCATTTTGTCCACACAATTAAAAGCAATTCATCTCTATTTTAAATGAAATGATTATAAAAAAATATATAAGACAATGAATAATAACAAATATGGTACTAACATTTATTTAAACCATTTTAGTTATAGTTTTACCTAATTTAAATGTGTATATATATATATATATATATATATATATATATATATATATATATATATATATATATATAAATATGAAAACAACTTACATTTTCAGAGAGCTGACAAAGTAGTCCTTTATGTAAAGATAAAAAATAAAATAAAATAAAATAAAATAAAAGTGAAATAAATAGTTGTATCATAAACAAGACACTCCCAGATCCACCCATTCAGGGATAAACTCCAGTGTGAAATGATGCTTCAGACCCTCACATGGACGGGGGAGTCAGACTACATGAGCCTCTGTGTCACAGCATATGTTAAGACCGCCAACTCCTTTCCAGAGTGAATGTTTTTTGTACTAAATTTATTTCAAAGCACAATCTTAAAAGTTTAAAAGTGATCTTTTAATTTTAAAAGGTTGTTTAAATCCAGTCTTTAAAGATTTAATAATCTTTTTATCTTTCTGGAAGTCTGCTGTATAAAGATAACATCTGACGAATGATGGTAGAAACGATTTCCTTAAATTTTACCTAAAGTATTATTTTTTATTTTTATTAATCAAGAACTGTAAAATGTTGAAATCAAAAACCTGTACTTAGTTGTCTTAGATCTTATTTCTCAAAGATTGAAACAGTATTTTCGTCCATGCAACACACAAAGTTTTTGAAAAATCTGTATGTTTTTAAGATAAACTGCGAATGTTTCATTCAATTTTTAAAAATCCAAATGTGAAGGTGTCTGTGTGTTTGATGCCTCACAACTCTCACGTAACCTCAAACGAGGGCTTAACATTGCTCTTGTTTAGCTTAAGTTGTATCTTTAAGAAATTCACACATATTCAAACAGAGACCAGGTGTTCCTCTGGGCTGTTCCCATGAAAAAAATGTCTTGAGTGAATATTTAATTTTACTCGTCTTAATTCGAAGCATTATATTATTTTAAACTTCAAATAAAAAAGTGGTCATATGTTGTCATACTCTTATGGTGTGCCTGAACTCAACATCTGACATAAGTGCAATACTAGATCATGGCTACTGCAAAATAAGTTACATTCAAAAATTAACTTTCACTGTTGTTAATTTCACTCAATCCATCCCTGTTCACATTACTAAAAAAAAAAAAGAAAAAAGAAAAAAAAATCATGCAACTACATGAACTTAATTTAACTGAGTTGTTTTTACTAAAAATGAATATTGTCAGGTTTACTTAAGTGTTTGTTCAGTCAACTTAACATTGCCGAGTGAAACACACAAATTAATGTAGACATAACTAACTGGGCAGTGGATCCGTAGTTCCCGGCATGCTTTGCAAGGGTCTGCATTAAGAGAGAAAATTTTCCATTTTTCAGTAAAGGGGAATATGTTGGTTGTTTATGATAGTGTTTCATGTTCAGTTATGTTGGACATTTAGAGAAGTTTCTGTAATGTTTTTGAATTTTGCGGTTACCATTATGCAGAAGAGTGTCACCTGTGTTTAGGCTGTGTGCACTCGTATATGCATGTTTAGGTTGGAATTCTTGCTCGCAGTTCAATTGAGTTTGATCAATGAGTTAATTTTGAGTGCATTTTGTATAACAAATAGGTAATTCAATAAGGTAAATTAAGTCAATAAATATATTCACCATACATAATAAACATGACATAACAATAAACTGCACATATATATTATGTAACTGACAAATTCAAATAATTTGTATTTACTCAGACATTCTGTCAGCTTTAAATTGTTATTTGTACAAATTACTCAATATAGTTGCGACACTTTTTATTTTTATTTATTTTATTTTATTTTTGTAAAATTATTTTATTTTGAATGTGGTCTTTATCAGTGTGGAATACCCTTTACTGAAAATATACAAAAATGTATAATATCGGTTATCTACTCAAAATAGATGTAGAATTTTAAAAATGTTGATGCGACAGTTTGTCTGTTGGTCGCAGTGATGACTCTAGCAGGAAGAATGCCCTTTGACACCCAGCGTTTTTGCAGGGTGTTAAACACCCTACAAGGTAGTCATTATTTGTCATTCATACTGTTAAAAACTAGCGTATGATGTCTGTTAAATATGTTTATTTGTGTTTAAAAACCTTACATTTAAAATTACATTTTAAGGTGAAGTAGGTCACACAAAGCCATCTGATTTTACTTTTCTTATTTCTACAAAGTTTCAATTCCTAGTAAATATTAATTAAACATATGATAAAACAAGAGAATACTGTTGACAAATATGTTTTTTAAGAAATAGGGATTACCATAGTCCAAACAGTTCCTCACATAATGACACCATTAAGGAAGGCCGACACATCTACTGTCTGTGTGTGTGTATGAATGGATGTACTGGCCAGATGAACTGCCGCTGTCCATGAGTAGCTAGTTTTACCCCAAATTAAATATTGTATTACACTTTTTCTTCATACCTGTGTTCTGACACAATGTCATTAATTAGTGCTTTTTGTTTTATAAAATGTTCACACTACTTTTATCACAGCTAAACCAGATAACACGTCATTTTTCTTTTTGACAAACCCCCATTTCAGATCCAACAGTGAAGTGGAATAGGTCTTATTCTCAAAGTTTTGGAATTGATGCAAACATGCGATACAGGTATCTGGCTAAAACCTCGTACTAAACAAAGAAGGGAATATGCCTCAGCATGTATAATACAACATTTTTACTCAAAGTATCATGGTTTCAGACCATTTTTAAAAGGTTTTAGTGCAATGTCTACATTTGGTCTCTTTGTAGTTTTTAGATGAAGACTACTCTTTGAGCATAGTAAAACATGCATAGGCATTAATGAACAAATACAGCATACGAAAATTGAATGGCAGTCCTTATACATTAGACACCTTATGCATTTTTGTTTTGTTTTTTACATATATGACTTTTACACAAGTTACAAATTACAAGTCAATCATGTCACGGACACACAATTTGACATGTTTCTCTTAATAACTTGTTCTTCTTTAAGAAAACCAAAATGTTTTAACATATCGTAAATTTCAATAGTTAGCCAGTGTAACGAATGTGTAGCGGTTATTAATAAATTTATGGATGAAATATGAATATAATAATTCATAAGGTTATGAATAAATTATGATTCATATATCGACCCAACGGGGAATTAAACATATATTGTGAATCAATTACAACGAATTATAATCAATTACATATATGATTAGTTCTGGTTTAATAATTATTTAGAGAAACTGTTCGTTTGTCCAGCAAACTAAGTCCCTCACAGAATATTATAAACAGAGTTATTATCTGGCCATGAAAATAACTTGCTATTATAACATCAAAGCATAAAGCGATCGAAAACGTTAAAGTGACTTGGTTTTCAGCTGAAAGAACAAACAGAACAATCGAGCGTGAATAACGATTTAATATATGCAAACTACGAATACAGAGGTTATACATCTAAATATATATACAAGAATACACATATATATACACGAGAATGAAAATGAAGAAAAGACAGGGAAAGAAAGATGATCAAAGAATGGCAAATTACACAGTTAAACCCTTTTGAGAGAGCCAGCACAGAAATCAGTTTAGACAAATTTAAGGTAAATGATAATACTTGCTTATTGGTTCAAGTCCGTGAGTAGCAGTTTCAACGCGCTTGGCTTGGTCCTTTCCGAGAGGGTTTCTCCGACGGGGTTTTCAAAAGAGGTTTAAACTTAAGTAACTTAACCGAAGAGAGAGAGAGAGAAAGGAAGTGGTCCTCCCGAGCTGCGCGCGTGGTTGGGAAGCGCGGTCACCTGAGGCGTCCGGGGAGACGTGCACGAGACGATCGGGAGGTCACCGGGAGAAACAAGGAGAGGAAAAAGGGGGGGTGTTGGAGAAGGTGTGTGTCATTGTTTTTAAGGAAACCCAAGCTAACACACCTCCTGAATTGTAGCGACCAATAGATGCGCAGCACTATTTGGCGGGCAAAGTTCCTTTGTTTGGTCTCCTGGCTGAATTTGCATACTTAATGGCTATCAGATCAGATCTCCAAATGGAGTGTGTTCTTCACAGTATCATTAAACACATAGAAAAATGCATTTGTCAGCTGTGTGACATGTCTCAGTGAATAGCTCGTGTCCGGAGCTTTACGGAGAGACCAAACTCGACAGATCAGAAAGGCATAGACAAGAAATTATGGTTTACAGACAGAATTCCACTATTAAAATGCACACTAGCACAAATACACTCATTTAAACACTAGGAAACATGCATAGGCCCTAAAATATATGAAATATATATTTCAGCATAGTGGTAGTTTATATATACAGTTAAAAATGTATGTTTGTGTGTTTCTGTATGTGTGTCTGTGTGTGTGTTTTTGTGTGTGCCAGTGTGTGTGGGTGCTGGAATGTGGATCTGGCCCGTAGTCCACATGAGGGGCCCCTTTGATGTCCTAAGAGCAAGGAAATTGGGCCTGCTGTGTTACCTCGGAGGGCAACAAAGGTGTCAAGTGGGCTCATCTTTAGTAGACTGTTCGGAGCCGATTTAGTGATTAAGAAACAAAGTTCATCAGGTTAAAAGCATTCTGAAAACTCCAAAGTTTATTGACTCTGAACGGATCCATCCAGACGTTACAGATTCCCCCTTTCGGCCAACGAAGTTCCTGCGCGGACTTCGTTGGACGGTAACCAAGTTCGATGGCACATGGATCCGGATGGTCATGCAGCAGGTGGTTCCTACTGGTCCTTGAGGGAGAGCAGATAAGCACCTGTCCATGGATTCTTGCATCCCTTTGATCCCTTGGGATAGGATGAAGGCCAGGCCCAGGGCGAGTGAGTACTTGATTGCCATGGAGAGGCAACGGGTTGTGTTGGCAGGAGTCCAAGCTTGGGCTTTAGGTGAGCTGGTCAGGACAGGCAGTCGTGAGAGTGCTTGGAGGGGTGCATCAATAGGAGTACTGTCACTTAGCTGGGACCCCCCTTTGTCAATCCTCAGTTCCATTCCTGGATCTAAGGTGTGATGGTGATCCCTGGGGGAAGATGGGATTTCCAGTTCTGACTGGTCCTCTTTGCTTGAGAGACAGTGCACCGCCAGATGGCTGCGGTGAAGGATGGAACCCAGGGGTACCTGGATCCACTTACTTGGATTGGGCAGGCTGACACGAGTGGTGGTGTTGTGCTGATTGTAGATTAGGATGGCAGCATGAGTAGGGGTTTGGATGAGCAGTCGATCACCCATTTCCGATAACTGGGGTGCGAGGCTTGGCCGGGCAGCGTGTGTCGCTGGTCATGGGCTGCAACCGGCCCATTCCTTCAGTGTGGTTTCTGAGGAAGAGCTGGTTTGGGCAGAAGTACTGCAAGTCTTTGGTGAAACCACACCTGCGAAAGTGGGGAGCCAGGCACAGCCGTGGGTTGCTGTTGTGGTGGGCTACCACATCTGAGGTGTGTTTCTTGGCATGGGTGTTACATTGCCACCACCTGATATTGACCTTGTCTTTGGGTCTGGAGAGGTTATCTCGTTCACCGCTGGGTAGATTGAGAAGGACAGCCAACTCATTCTGCTCAGGGTCGACGTGCAGTAGGATGGCAGCACCCAGGGAGTCAGTGAGGTGGGCTGGAACAGTCTTGGTGGGTCTGCCAGTAGCAAAGTCCAGCACACTTTGTGTAGGATACTGAGGGATCCTATTCATAGCCACTCTGTCCATAGAGAAGCTAATTTCTCGCAGCAGGTCTGTCAACAGAGCTATAACCAGCTGATTTTGGGCAAAGTCATTCTGGAGGACTGTAAACAGTTGCTTCCTTGAGTTCGCCGTTTGGATCAGCAGGAAACTGTGAGTGCGGAGAACCACTGCAATACCTTTCCAGGATTTGCAGGTGGTTTGCAGGGTTTGGCTCTGTGTTGCGAGTTGCTTTCTCAGTTGTAGGCGGAGCTTGTTGTGATGCTGATGAGGGGAGCAGGCTGTGATGAGACTCAAGTCTCCTGGTTGGTACAGGTGCAACGGCAGTGGCACCTGCCGTGCCATCAGTAGTTCCGTGGGGAACACCTGAGTTGACTTCTGTACGGTGTCTGTGATGGCCATGAGCATCAGAGGAGGTTTTACCGTCCAGTCTTTCTGGTCGACTGACCGTGGAAATGTGATTCCTCGGTTTTGCAGTGAAGCTCGGTGCTTTGCGTTTGCAGTCTGGACGTGGAGGTAAACTTGACATCCTCTGGCGTGCTCTGCCACGTCTTGCTGCATGCTGGGCCAGTGCGACACTTGTTTTAATGTCTCATGCGTGATTCTGGTGCCATGGTGTTTGGCACATGGTGTGTCGTGGGTGTATATCAGTTCACCCCCCTTTTGGCCCTGTGGCAGTACAAGCTTTGGCGCTGTGAAGACATCAGGGACATATTTTAGAAAGTTCACTCCCACACGCAGCATGTGGTCGGTCATGGGACCAGGTGCCGTGAACGGGAGGTTGGAGGGGTATGAGTGGTGGTACGAAACATTTTGCATGGAAGTGTTGGCAAGTTTGGTTGTCAGTGGCAGTGGCAGTGGCAGTAAGGCGGGAAATGTTGCAGGAACAGTCCGCTGGCTGCGGGTTGTTGTTGTCACACTAAGGGTGGGTGAATGGGGTGGGTGTGACCATAGCTTGTTATGCAGGGTGCCAGTCTTGGCAAGGGCATTAATTTGGTCGTTCACGCCTTTGTCACGCCCTGGTTGCTTTAAGCATCTTTTCACCTTTTCCCAGTAAACGATCATGTCGTGTGCTTGGGTGAGGTGATCATGTGTCTGGAACATGTGTTGATGTTTCACCTGCTTGTTGCATTCAGTCTTGAAACCAGTTTGTTTCCAGCCCAGAAGATGGCATGTGAAACAAGGTCTGGCAAAGTGTGAGTCTGTGCACATGAGTTCTCTGATGTTATGGACAGAGGAGACTTGAAGGGTTTTGAGGGTCGCTGCTGCTTCACCATACTGACATGACTGGGGACCCCACCTGCTGTTCTGTGGTTGGCAGGGTTGGTTGTTTAACCATCGTGCCCCTGCACTTGCCTGTAAGATGCCCTCATGGTTGTAGGAACGTCCATCGACGTAGGCCGTGGGCATTCCTTGGCACGCATTCTCTTTGAGGTATCTGTGACAGGCTGGTCGCTGTTGTTGGGGTACCAGTATCTCAAGTGTCAACGCTGGTGTGCCGTTATAGTAGTTTTGGCAGGCAGCTGAATTTCCGCTCTGTGCAGATTTGTGCTTTCTGGCACGTCGTGGCAGTGGCACCTGCTGGTTCAGCCTCCTGAAGTCGCTGGTGGGTCGCCACTTGCTGTCTGGTTTGACAATGGACCAGGTAGGGACTGAATAGGTGCTGTTGCATGGGCAGATAACACCTCTTCCTTCTGTTGACTGAACAACCTCCTGTACTGGTTCATGTGGGGCGATGTGACCTTCGTACTGCCTGATTAAGGTGGGAGGAGCATTTGGGTGTGTTGCACTATGCACTGTGTGAAGTTTAGTGAGACCACAGCATAAAAGGTCTTTGTCAAATGTCACTTTGAATTTGTGCAAGACGTTTCTGAGTCTTTGACAGTCTGCATCATTCTTTAGCGCACTTGCATCTTTCTGGATCTGTTGGCCTTTAGGCTCAAACCTTGGGAAGGGTTCCTCTGTTGTGGTGTAAGCTGTCAGGTTGGCTGTCCGAGGTGCAGCGCTTTCCTGAGTTTCACAGGCAGGCTGGTTAGCGACTGTGGGTACAGCGAGGTGTTGGTCCTCCATCAGCTCCATTCTGCGCACCTGTTTGGTGGGTACCAGGTTGATGGGAGTGATGGAGATGCTCTTGAAGGATGCCGTGAAGCTTGTGTTGCTTAAGCTTCCTTCTGGGACCATGGCAGCTGGTATTAAGTTAATGACTGTTAACCTGAGTTTAAAGTCATAGTGGCCGTGGTCCACTATCCATTCTAGATGGTAGGCTTTGGGAATGCTGATGTCTGCGACCATGCATTCGTTGAGCCAGCTGTGAACTATGTAGGGTGACACTTCAGTTAGTGGTGTGGCTTTTAGAGCAAGTCCAAGTTCCATGCCTTCAGGTGACAGTGTGAAGGAGCCCAGCATGTGGCTTAGGGTTTGACCACATTGCCTGTTGAGCCAAACAGCACCCCCTTTGGTGTAAGGTGGTACTACCGTTTCCTGTGCGTGGAGCCAAACAGCACCCCCTTTGGTGTAAGGTGGTACTACAATTTCCTGTATGTTGATCCAAACAGCACCCCCTTTGGTGTAAGGTGGTACTACAGGTTCCTGTATGTTGATCAGGATGCAGACCTGTTGGATAGTCTGGCCTGACAGGAAGTTGGCAGTGTTGACAGGAACAACAGGAAGCTGTACAGTCATAGGGGCCCACAACAACTCACTTGCACTGTCCGTATGAGCATTAGAGTGCATCAGGAGGTCTGGAAGGACCAGGAAGTGATGGGTAAAATGCCGGTTGTTCCATTTGAAGTTCAAAACGCAGATGTCCTTGACAGTCATCATGGTTGGCAGACGAAAGTCTAGTGGAAAGTGTGTTTGCTTGTTGACAAATGGGAGGTCCGGTGTTCCTTCACTGAGAGCACTTAACAGCGTGTGGCTGAAGGCTGAGTTGTCTGCCCACAGTGTGAGAATAATGTCTGTTGTAGTTACATCATTCAGCTGTGAGTCTGTCGTGACCTTGGAGCAGAGGGAGTTACAGTCTATGGTGAGTTGAAGTGCGCCAGGTAGCGAACTTGAACTGTGCTCTGAGACGGGGTTCCCGCGGTTAGCTGGGAGATTTCCCGCGACCTCTGTGACCTGACCGTCTGGCTCAGGTGGTCTGGGTGACTGGGAAGGCAGAAGTTCACACACTTGAGCCCAGGTTTTCAGCGGTCTGGCGTTCAATAAGGGCTCAAAACAGTCTAGCAGGTCTTTGTGGGTGAACCAGGGAAACGTGTCCATTTGCGCTACGCACACAGGAGGTACCAGGTTCACTCGACCAATGGTGTGGTGCATGGGAGCTGTGTGTTCAAGGTGGACCTCATTTGGACTGTGCGACTGCACATTCAGCTCACATCTTTGTGACTTGAGAGTCTGGCTTTGTCTTTCAGCTTCATTTCTCAGTCTTTCAAAAAGGTGAGGACAGGTTTCTGGGCAGTGATCGGAGTCTGGGTAACTGGTTGGATTTTCTACAGTCTTTTTAGACGCAGTTCTCTGCTTGGCTTGAGCTTCGTCGACCAAGTCTCGCGGCTGCTGAATAGACATGCTGCTTGAGCAGGCCAAGGCTGCCAGATGATCACTCACCGCAGGGTGCAGCTCTCGGAGAAGCAGAGGGTTGAAGATGAAATCTTCCTCCATCGCTGGCTGACCACATGCTCTGAAGTAGGCCATTTGCAGTCGGCTGTAGCAAGTGTATGGGTTTTTCAGTCTGCCCCGTTTTAGGTCCATGGCAGCAGGGAGCCCTTGATCTGATGCAGGGTCAGAAAGCTTTTGGATCAGAACCTGTCGCAGGTGCTGGCAGTTGGATGTGACAGCTGCTGGCGAAGGTTCTTGGCCGTTGGACGTTTTGGGCAGTGGACTTTTAACCCCATTTGGAATTAGGGCTTCTTGACTGGTTAGGGGAAACTCGGTGATGTGTGTTTCCCCTCCCATGCCACTTTTCAGTACTCTGTAACCAGTGTCAAGTTCATTCACATAGTCTCTTTGTTGTTTCGGAGCCATAACTCCTTTCTGGGCCCGTTTGAGATGATTTTCACAGGTCAGGGCTTTAGTGTGTCTGTCTTTCAGCTTAGTTTCTGCTTTGGCTAGGGGAGCTTCGCTGTGTTGGAGTTTTCCAGTCAGTTTTCTACGCTCCACCTCCAGGTGGAGCTCTGCGAGGGCTTTTTGAAGTCTTTGCAGCTCCTCCTGCAGCTCGGGTTTGGATTCGTCCGCTGTCCAACGCTGGTCCTGGGTCTCGACGAGTCGCTGATCGTGGTGACGATGAATCTGGGCCTGATTCCTCCGGGCGTCCTCCGCCTGGAGCTTGAGGTTGTGGGCGATGGCTCGGATGACTCTCGCCCACTCTGTAGCTCGGCGTTGGATCGTGGGCCATTAGTCGATTCAGGTTGTCGTCCAGCTGCTCGTTGCTTAGGTGCTGGGGATCCACAGCGTCGTTGGGCAGGATCGTGCTGGTCAGGGAGCCCAACCCGGTCGTGAGTCCGTCCCCATGGGTGCTGGGGATGGCTGCTCTGAACACGTTAGCTTGCTGTTGGCGAGAGAAAGACAGCACAAACAGAACCAATGCAAGCACGCGCAGGGCTAACGACTTATAATAATGCATGATTATATAATTCTTTGGTTTGGTTCCAGTTAACTGGTGCAGACAGTTAGTGGAATGTAGGCTAGACACTTAATTGTCGATAGCCAAAAGGACCACGTGGGTCAATTTGTGTGGGTGAGTGCCGGATTTGAATAAAGATTTTGACAGGCGGTAGCCCTAAGAGTCCTTTGATGACTCTCGCTGATCGGTCGTCTATCTATTACTCAGTTTTCCGTGATGGCTCTCACAGGCTCTGCTTTTACATGAACTGAAAGAAACAAACACAGTAGAGAAGCAAAACAGAACAGGGTGGCTGCAATTAAATGAGAAATAGAGCAGTAAACAAATAGAAAGGAATAAAAATAGAATAGCAATAAACTAAAACAGAAGGGCTAGAGGGGAGAAGTGAAACTTAAACTTCCTATCACAGCTGGGTTTATGACGGGGCCAGGCGAGTGCACTGTTGCGTCATAAAACCTAGAGGGATGGTATGGCTCAGGAGTATAAGGGTTGGCCCGCACCTGAATAATCGAAGAATATGTAATATTCTGTGGCTTTCAATTAGGTGAAGTGACTGTATGTCACTAATTTAGGCCTGGGTGAATTGTGGGTGCTCAGATAAGAACTCAATGGCAGGCAACCTTTCCTCGACGTTCAAACACTCTCCTGCGGTGTCCGTGGCCACCTGTCCCCTTTGTACCACGGTGCAACCTCTCAAACAGGGAACACCAGCACAATTGCGCACTTCGGTAAGGTATTTGTGCCAACGGCCTGAGTGACCAGTCAAAATTGAGTTTTCCCTGAACTCAGAGTCTGTCCCCTTTACGGGCAGTTACTCCAAAAGGGCGGTTCTGTCGTGCAGAAGCCTGAGCCGGGAAATTAAACAAAATTGCCGTTTGGGGTCAACTTGGACTCGTTGCCTCCCTTTACCCGATACACAACTCGCTGATGTCCTTGTGTGTTGCCCGTAATACAAGGTCAGAATGTCTCCGATTCACACACAGTCAGTGCAAGAAGCGCCAGGCCAGGTAGCTCCACTCACTGGAACTCACTGGAGCAACCGTCAACTCACCACCAGGCGGTGAAGGGCCTTCTCTGCAAGTGCACAAACAGTCAGGTAAACACGACTTAATTGTAAATTTAAATCTCAATTTAAATCTTGTTTAAATAGAATTTAAATAATTAAGTGTGTAGGATAAAAGAATAGGGGTCTAAAATGAACTAGCTAGAAGCAGAACAAAAGTAAAAATAAAATAAAACAAAAACAAATCAGATGCACTTGATTCAAATTTGAATTAAACTTGTTCAATTAAATTTAAATGAGTGCATAGACTAACAGAATGGGAGAAAGAAAAGAGAAAGCCTTCCCTGTTTGCAGATTTTTCCTAAAGAGAATTGCTTGTTGATAGCAAAATGCCAACTGATTGACACTACTTAATTTTAAAATTGAATTAAATGTTATTTAATTAAATTCAAAATAAGTGTATGAAATAAGGGAGGCTTGGGTGTGCGTGAATATTATTGCCAGCCAATAACATCAGGACCCAGAACTAGGAGTGAATAAAATAAAACATTAAGTAATAAAAGGGAATGAATTTCCAAAGTAAACTAAAGAAATAACTTGAGAGAGAGAAAAGACAAAAAGGATGAAATAACACAAAGTAGAATAAAAATAAAATAAATAAACTGAAATAAAATAAAATAGAGTAGATCTGTGAATACAGGAAAAAGAATACAAGGGAAAAGAGAATTGACTTATCTGGCAGTGTCCACCAGGGGGCGCACTCTCAGAAAGTGAATTCCTTTGTTGGAAGGGAAACAATTTAAATTAGAAATTTAAACGTGTTTAAATTAAATTTAAATCAGTAAACCACATTCCAACAATGATTGGAAAGCATAACCACCAAAAGCAAATTACTTTTACAACTCCCCGCAGTATAGAGAAGCAAAAGATAACTTGGAGATAATTTCAGTTCAAAGTATGGAGCGGCTTTAACTCAGAACGTCCACGCGGTGGCGTCACTGAGTCCACACAACCAATAAGTAGGGAGGGGTGGCACACCTGAGCAGACTGCCCTCTGGCGTCTGGTCAGAGTTACTGCATCCCCTTTCTTTAATTCGTGATATAAAAACGAGCGCTTTGTGGGGTTCTGACCCTTACGCTGTTTTAACTGCACGGTCACGATTACAACTATAGAACCTCAGCGGATTCTTTCATAAATATATGTGTACCGTTTTACTCACGGGTACACAACTCTGGGAATCAGTCCCTTTGGTGCAAACTTTAATGCACGCGAATATGTAACGCGGGATTCCTTCGCCGCGGGTTACAAATCAACATTGGATCAGGATGCTGATATAGCTCCAAACTCTCACACATCAATCGTTAAATCAGACGGACTGCTTTTCCGATTAGATCTGTAACGGGGATAGCGTGGTTTGGGTAGCTAGTCCAAACGACGTAACCCAGGAGCAAACCGGCTATTGTGAATTTTTGGACGACACAAGAAATTCAGATTTAATAGCGGGTAAATATAAAGGCCTTTCAAGAGATTTAGTGGGAATCTTGCCGCACGATCTCAAAACACGCTGAATACGACTCAACTCGTTTATTCAAGCGGAAATTAATATTAGCTGTATTGCAGAAAATTTTTGTCGCCTTTTCGCATACAAGTCTGAATATTAATGGACTGCAGTTTATTTCACGGTCAACCAAGACTAGGCCTGCAGTGTTTTTAGACACAAACAGCAGCTTGTTAACGGTGCGTAGTGAGGACCCGTGCGTCTTCTCACTGAATAAAGCGCGCATGTAAGTTAAATCATACAAAATTATTCTACATTGCTCTTTTACCGAAAACCAAGTTTAAAACGTTGCTCGCGAATCCTCCACCAAATAATATATGTAACGAATGTGTAGCGGTTATTAATAAATTTATGGATGAAATATGAATATAATAATTCATAAGGTTATGAATAAATTATGATTCATATATCGACCCAACGGGGAATTAAACATATATTGTGAATCAATTACAACGAATTATAATCAATTACATATATGATTAGTTCTGGTTTAATAATTATTTAGAGAAACTGTTCGTTTGTCCAGCAAACTAAGTCCCTCACAGAATATTATAAACAGAGTTATTATCTGGCCATGAAAATAACTTGCTATTATAACATCAAAGCATAAAGCGATCGAAAACGTTAAAGTGACTTGGTTTTCAGCTGAAAGAACAAACAGAACAATCGAGCGTGAATAACGATTTAATATATGCAAACTACGAATACAGAGGTTATACATCTAAATATATATACAAGAATACACATATATATACACGAGAATGAAAATGAAGAAAAGACAGGGAAAGAAAGATGATCAAAGAATGGCAAATTACACAGTTAAACCCTTTTGAGAGAGCCAGCACAGAAATCAGTTTAGACAAATTTAAGGTAAATGATAATACTTGCTTATTGGTTCAAGTCCGTGAGTAGCAGTTTCAACGCGCTTGGCTTGGTCCTTTCCGAGAGGGTTTCTCCGACGGGGTTTTCAAAAGAGGTTTAAACTTAAGTAACTTAACCGAAGAGAGAGAGAGAGAAAGGAAGTGGTCCTCCCGAGCTGCGCGCGTGGTTGGGAAGCGCGGTCACCTGAGGCGTCCGGGGAGACGTGCACGAGACGATCGGGAGGTCACCGGGAGAAACAAGGAGAGGAAAAAGGGGGGGTGTTGGAGAAGGTGTGTGTCATTGTTTTTAAGGAAACCCAAGCTAACACACCTCCTGAATTGTAGCGACCAATAGATGCGCAGCACTATTTGGCGGGCAAAGTTCCTTTGTTTGGTCTCCTGGCTGAATTTGCATACTTAATGGCTATCAGATCAGATCTCCAAATGGAGTGTGTTCTTCACAGTATCATTAAACACATAGAAAAATGCATTTGTCAGCTGTGTGACATGTCTCAGTGAATAGCTCGTGTCCGGAGCTTTACGGAGAGACCAAACTCGACAGATCAGAAAGGCATAGACAAGAAATTATGGTTTACAGACAGAATTCCACTATTAAAATGCACACTAGCACAAATACACTCATTTAAACACTAGGAAACATGCATAGGCCCTAAAATATATGAAATATATATTTCAGCATAGTGGTAGTTTATATATACAGTTAAAAATGTATGTTTGTGTGTTTCTGTATGTGTGTCTGTGTGTGTGTTTTTGTGTGTGCCAGTGTGTGTGGGTGCTGGAATGTGGATCTGGCCCGTAGTCCACATGAGGGGCCCCTTTGATGTCCTAAGAGCAAGGAAATTGGGCCTGCTGTGTTACCTCGGAGGGCAACAAAGGTGTCAAGTGGGCTCATCTTTAGTAGACTGTTCGGAGCCGATTTAGTGATTAAGAAACAAAGTTCATCAGGTTAAAAGCATTCTGAAAACTCCAAAGTTTATTGACTCTGAACGGATCCATCCAGACGTTACACCAGCAAATGCAAGTGAACTGTTTATTACTGAGATAATTTACAGATATATGTGAAACAAGCTCTGTCACATCAAAGTTAAATTCTAGTTGAACATTGCTATTTCCCCCACATGTTTAACAATGCTAGTGTTCTTGGTCACAAAGTTCTCATTGTAGGCCCTACATTGCGTTTAAATTTTACTCGAGACACTTTAATATGACAGTGTCAACAAAAGTCTTTAACTCTTAAAAGCCTTGAACCATTTTTAATATCTTAACATCTTAACTTAATTCTTAAGTAAATGTTAAAAGTCTGCACAAAAAGAAATTCCATCTTATCTACTTTCTAAATGCATGTCATGGAACTATTGCAACAATTCATAAGTGCTTGTTTTTGTTTTGTTTGTGATCATTTTATTTTATTTATTTTTTTAAACTCGTATAGAATCAGGATTGCATGTTGTGTAATACTGTTTTTAATGATCTCAGACATAGTCATAAATAACAACAAGTGATTTAAACCGTCATTTTTAACATCACCATTCTTCTTTTGTCTGTAATTGTTTTCCTTTATCGTTTTACCCATTCCATTTTGTCCGAAAAACTGTTTCCTAGAATCTGTTGTAATGTTTGTGAACTTTAGGTGTTCTCTGCATCTCTTTGTTCGTAGCATTTGGTTGATTTATTAAAATGACGGTTTAAATCATCGTCTTGGGTCATTTTATATACTATGTTATATTTTGGGTAATAGAATGCAGAGCAAAGATCTTTGAAACATTTTATTTTGAAAAACATTCAAATAAGGCATTATCGATGTGTAGTGTTATATACAATATGTAGGCCCTACATTGCGTTTAAATTTTACTCGAGACACTTTAATATGACAGTGTCAACAAAAGTCTTTAACTCTTAAAAGCCTTGAACCATTTTTAATATCTTAACATCTTAACTTAATTCTTAAGTAAATGTTAAAAGTCTGCACAAAAAGAAATTCCATCTTATCTACTTTCTAAATGCATGTCATGGAACTATTGCAACAATTCATAAGTGCTTGTTTTTGTTTTGTTTGTTTTTGACCTCATAACTTTTTAATCAAAATATCTGGATTAAGTGAAATGAGTGAGTAAACTTCTCTCTTTTGATATATGTAGGACTTTTACATTTTGCTATTTCTGTTGCACAATGTGTTTCTTTAATTTTATATCATTATTTATGACTTTGTGATGGCTACCCCAATACATCCCTCACAACAGGGGGTGAGGGCTGTCCCCAATCGGCTGTCCTGATAAACTCTACAGAGAGCTCACTTATCGCAAGCAACCTGAGTTTCCTAACCGTTCTGTGTGCGGGAGCTGGTGCTGCAACCTATAGACAACTGTACCAACACGGACTGCTGCGCTACTGCAAACATCTCTTTGAGCAAAATTAGAGGGAACATTGTCTGGTTGTTACATGGACCACCATAATCAACATTCCTGTCTGTCTGAGCCTGACGCATCTTTGACTCACACTTTGGGAGATCAGACCCAAAAACCTGAATTTCAAACCGTGAACGCACAAGGCCTAGGCTTAAGGACTGACTCACAGGAGATTCCAGGAACTATTAGAATCTTTCAGCATAGAATAGGGGACAAAGTTTATACCGTGTTGAGTTCTGAAAATGCAGAGGATTTCTGAAATGTCTACGCAAAGCTGATGGAGAACGACCCACCTTTGAGTTCTGATGAGGCTGTGCACCGACACCCTGCATGCCTGTGCGCCACGGGCAATGAGTGCCCACTAAAAGGGATCTTGGACTGTATGTTTAAAGATTATTTCAGAGGACCGATGGTTCAGCTGATGCACCAGATCATTGATGCTGCATTTGATTCGAATAAGGACTGTGAGGGGGATACCAAGCATGTAACAAATCTCAAAAATTAGATGGATGTAGTAAGAGGCCTGGCAAATTCATGGTACTCTGATGTGACGAGCACGTGTGTTTACACCAAAGAACCAATCTGTGTAATAATAAGAAAAATTCTGGATGTGATGTCTGAATGTACCAAAGAGTTAGGAGTTACTGTGGTTCTCTGTATGTGTACAATTGTTACAGATGTTTGTATCTCACTGCGTTCAAACAATGCTGATGATACCACCATCAGCGAAATTGTTGAAACGCTGGTCAGTCACATCCTAGACCGAAACATGATAGTCTGCAGAGATTTTCTTTTATGGTTAGATCACCTGTAATTTCATGATTACTGTTTTACTTATGTATGTAATGTCATTTCTTCAATATTCAATAACTTTGAAATAAAAGTTTGAATCACTTGTTGTTATTTATGACTATGTCTGAGATCATTAAAAACAGTATTACACAACATGCAATCCTGATTCTATACGAGTTTAAAAAAATAAATAAAATAAAATGATCACAAACAAAACAAAAACAAGCACTTATGAATTGTTGCAATAGTTCCATGACATGCATTTAGAAAGTAGATAAGATGGAATTTCTTTTTGTGCAGACTTTTAACATTTACTTAAGAATTAAGTTAAGATGTTAAGATATTAAAAATGGTTCAAGGCTTTTAAGAGTTAAAGACTTTTGTTGACACTGTCATATTAAAGTGTCTCGAGTAAAATTTAAACGCAATGTAGGGCCTACATATTGTATATAACACTACACATCGATAATGCCTTATTTGAATGTTTTTCAAAATAAAATGTTTCAAAGATCTTTGCTCTGCATTCTATTACCCAAAATATAACATAGTATATAAAATGACCCAAGACGATGATTTAAACCGTCATTTTATTAAATCAACCAAATGCTACGAACAAAGAGATGCAGAGAACACCTAAAGTTCACAAACATTACAACAGATTCTAGGAAACAGTTTTTCGGACAAAATGGAATGGGTAAAACGATAAAGGAAAACAATTACAGACAAAAGAAGAATGGTGATGTTAAAAATGACGGTTTAAATCACTTGTTGTTATTTATGACTATGTCTGAGATCATTAAAAACAGTATTACACAACATGCAATCCTGATTCTATACGAGTTTAAAAAAATAAATAAAATAAAATGATCACAAACAAAACAAAAACAAGCACTTATGAATTGTTGCAATAGTTCCATGACATGCATTTAGAAAGTAGATAAGATGGAATTTCTTTTTGTGCAGACTTTTAACATTTACTTAAGAATTAAGTTAAGATGTTAAGATATTAAAAATGGTTCAAGGCTTTTAAGAGTTAAAGACTTTTGTTGACACTGTCATATTAAAGTGTCTCGAGTAAAATTTAAACGCAATGTAGGGCCTACAATGAGAACTTTGTGACCAAGAACACTAGCATTGTTAAACATGTGGGGAAAATAGCAATGTTCAACTAGAATTTAACTTTGATGTGACAGAGCTTGTTTCACATATATCTGTAAATTATCTCAGTAATAAACAGTTCACTTGCATTTGCTGGCTAACTATTGAAATTTACGATATGTTAAAACATTTTGGTTTTCTTAAAGAAGAACAAGTTATTAAGAGAAACATGTCAAATTGTGTGTCCGTGACATGATTGACTTGTAATTTGTAACTTGTGTAAAAGTCATATATGTAAAAAACAAAACAAAAATGCATAAGGTGTCTAATGTATAAGGACTGCCATTCAATTTTCGTATGCTGTATTTGTTCATTAATGCCTATGCATGTTTTACTATGCTCAAAGAGTAGTCTTCATCTAAAAACTACAAAGAGACCAAATGTAGACATTGCACTAAAACCTTTTAAAAATGGTCTGAAACCATGATACTTTGAGTAAAAATGTTGTATTATACATGCTGAGGCATATTCCCTTCTTTGTTTAGTACGAGGTTTTAGCCAGATACCTGTATCGCATGTTTGCATCAATTCCAAAACTTTGAGAATAAGACCTATTCCACTTCACTGTTGGATCTGAAATGGGGGTTTGTCAAAAAGAAAAATGACGTGTTATCTGGTTTAGCTGTGATAAAAGTAGTGTGAACATTTTATAAAACAAAAAGCACTAATTAATGACATTGTGTCAGAACACAGGTATGAAGAAAAAGTGTAATACAATATTTAATTTGGGGTAAAACTAGCTACTCATGGACAGCGGCAGTTCATCTGGCCAGTACATCCATTCATACACACACACACACAGACAGTAGATGTGTCGGCCTTCCTTAATGGTGTCATTATGTGAGGAACTGTTTGGACTATGGTAATCCCTATTTCTTAAAAAACATATTTGTCAACAGTATTCTCTTGTTTTATCATATGTTTAATTAATATTTACTAGGAATTGAAACTTTGTAGAAATAAGAAAAGTAAAATCAGATGGCTTTGTGTGACCTACTTCACCTTAAAATGTAATTTTAAATGTAAGGTTTTTAAACACAAATAAACATATTTAACAGACATCATACGCTAGTTTTTAACAGTATGAATGACAAATAATGACTACCTTGTAGGGTGTTTAACACCCTGCAAAAACGCTGGGTGTCAAAGGGCATTCTTCCTGCTAGAGTCATCACTGCGACCAACAGACAAACTGTCGCATCAACATTTTTAAAATTCTACATCTATTTTGAGTAGATAACCGATATTATACATTTTTGTATATTTTCAGTAAAGGGTATTCCACACTGATAAAGACCACATTCAAAATAAAATAATTTTACAAAAATAAAATAAAATAAATAAAAATAAAAAGTGTCGCAACTATATTGAGTAATTTGTACAAATAACAATTTAAAGCTGACAGAATGTCTGAGTAAATACAAATCATTTGAATTTGTCAGTTACATAATATATATGTGCAGTTTATTGTTATGTCATGTTTATTATGTATGGTGAATATATTTATTGACTTAATTTACCTTATTGAATTACCTATTTGTTATACAAAATGCACTCAAAATTAACTCATTGATCAAACTCAATTGAACTGCGAGCAAGAATTCCAACCTAAACATGCATATACGAGTGCACACAGCCTAAACACAGGTGACACTCTTCTGCATAATGGTAACCGCAAAATTCAAAAACATTACAGAAACTTCTCTAAATGTCCAACATAACTGAACATGAAACACTATCATAAACAACCAACATATTCCCCTTTACTGAAAAATGGAAAATTTTCTCTCTTAATGCAGACCCTTGCAAAGCATGCCGGGAACTACGGATCCACTGCCCAGTTAGTTATGTCTACATTAATTTGTGTGTTTCACTCGGCAATGTTAAGTTGACTGAACAAACACTTAAGTAAACCTGACAATATTCATTTTTAGTAAAAACAACTCAGTTAAATTAAGTTCATGTAGTTGCATGATTTTTTTTTCTTTTTTCTTTTTTTTTTTTAGTAATGTGAACAGGGATGGATTGAGTGAAATTAACAACAGTGAAAGTTAATTTTTGAATGTAACTTATTTTGCAGTAGCCATGATCTAGTATTGCACTTATGTCAGATGTTGAGTTCAGGCACACCATAAGAGTATGACAACATATGACCACTTTTTTATTTGAAGTTTAAAATAATATAATGCTTCGAATTAAGACGAGTAAAATTAAATATTCACTCAAGACATTTTTTTCATGGGAACAGCCCAGAGGAACACCTGGTCTCTGTTTGAATATGTGTGAATTTCTTAAAGATACAACTTAAGCTAAACAAGAGCAATGTTAAGCCCTCGTTTGAGGTTACGTGAGAGTTGTGAGGCATCAAACACACAGACACCTTCACATTTGGATTTTTAAAAATTGAATGAAACATTCGCAGTTTATCTTAAAAACATACAGATTTTTCAAAAACTTTGTGTGTTGCATGGACGAAAATACTGTTTCAATCTTTGAGAAATAAGATCTAAGACAACTAAGTACAGGTTTTTGATTTCAACATTTTACAGTTCTTGATTAATAAAAATAAAAAATAATACTTTAGGTAAAATTTAAGGAAATCGTTTCTACCATCATTCGTCAGATGTTATCTTTATACAGCAGACCTCCAGAAAGATAAAAAGATTATTAAATCTTTAAAGACTGGATTTAAACAACCTTTTAAAATTAAAAGATCACTTTTAAACTTTTAAGATTGTGCTTTGAAATAAATTTAGTACAAAAAACATTCACTCTGGAAAGGAGTTGGCGGTCTTAACATATGCTGTGACACAGAGGCTCATGTAGTCTGACTCCCCCGTCCATGTGAGGGTCTGAAGCATCATTTCACACTGGAGTTTATACCTGAATGGGTGGATCTGGGAGTGTCTTGTTTATGATACAACTATTTATTTCACTTTTATTTTATTTTATTTTATTTTATTTTTTATCTTTACATAAAGGACTACTTTGTCAGCTCTCT
Source organism: Ancherythroculter nigrocauda (assembly GCA_036281575.1). Lineage (NCBI taxonomy): Eukaryota > Metazoa > Chordata > Actinopteri > Cypriniformes > Xenocyprididae > Ancherythroculter > Ancherythroculter nigrocauda. The sequence continues at coordinate 35,724,194 of VTFQ01000003.1, read as the reverse complement.
GAAAATGTAAGTTGTTTTCATATTTATATATATATATATATATATATATATATATATATATATACACATTTAAATTAGGTAAAACTATAACTAAAATGGTTTAAATAAATGTTAGTACCATATTTGTTATTATTCATTGTCTTATATATTTTTTTATAATCATTTCATTTAAAATAGAGATGAATTGCTTTTAATTGTGTGGACAAAATGCGGCCAAAAGTATAGTAATACCACCCATTTTTACCCCTGAGCAAAATTTGTCCCATCAGAAAAACAGCTTTTAAAATATATTTATTTATTTATTACTTAAATGTAAAAATGCAGAAAGGTTTCTGCGAGGGTCGTGTGTTTGTGTATGGGCTAAAATATACAGTTACACTACAAAAATCATGTCTATGGAAAACCCCCATAAAACATGGAATCCCCACATGTGGAAGTATCCACAGATTGTTCCCTGCCCCACTGCTGTGACTGTCTTACATTCCACACCTTGGTGTGAGAAGTGGTTAGAGAGATAGGGTGAGAGAGAGTTTATGTTTCAACTTATTGCATTCAATAAATATACATCATATAGCCTAAGGAGTTACATCTTCAACTCTCTGAGAATATAAGATCTTTTATACTTTTATTTAACTAAAAACTATAATAAATGTTTAACATTGTTTTAGTAGCACGTTTATTGTAGGGAGTGTTATATACAATCATAAATACTATTTATAATCGTTTAAAAGAAGTGTATGTTTTTGAATGAACTTTTTGATCTAACATTTTAAAGTTATGGTATTTATTTATTTGTATTTATATTTTCATATTTTCATCAGCTAAAACTATAAAGGTTTAAAGAAATGTTAGTAACATATTTGTTATTATTCATTGTCTTATATTTTATTTATAATCATTTAATTGAAACTAGAGATAAATTCCTTTTTATAGAACCAATTGTGTGTGTTTGTGCTAACTGAGCGAAATTTGTCCCATGAGCAAAACAGCTTATAAAATATATTTATTTATTTTAACTATTTATTACTTGAAATGTGGAAACATGGAAACCCCTACATGTCTGGACATGACCACAATATCTCTTATGGTTTGATCTGGCTGTTTCTTCATTAGAATCTTATTTTTGTTACTTGCAACATAGAGAGAAGGTATTGACAAGATTCAGTGAGCAGGCCTAGAGGAACACTTTTAGTGTGTAGAGGAACACTTTTAGGGGGGGGGGGGGTCTCCCAGGTTGTCAGTGTCAGGGGAGCCAGGAAGGAAGGAAGGAAGGAAGGAAGGAAGGAAGAAAGATTTAGCTTTCATCCCTCAATAATAAACCATAAGAGGTGTTATATCCACCCTAACTCACTTTTAATAGTTTGAAACATTGCAAACCAATCACATCCACAGACAGAGTTAGACCCGCCCACAGCAATACGGGAAACCAACTCATTTTCAGTTAAGTAAATGGACTGCATGCATCTCAACTCAACTGGTAAGTTGCCTTAAAAATACTATTTCAGCTTGTTACATAAAATTACTATTTCAACTGCGTTACTTAACATCAGTAATATTTAATACAGTTTCATATAAACCCTTTCATATGTATCATTTATCATCATATTTTTCTTAAAGTTAAAAATATCTTAAAGCTTCAAAAATATTATTTTATCTTAATTCATAAAATTTCAACTGCGTTATTTAACATCAGTACTTTTTAAAGTGGAAAACAAACTTCTTAAAGCTTTCAAAATACATATATTTTTTCAAATAATTTCTATTTATTTTACATTTAAAAGAGTTGGTATCACTAAATGATTTTAAGGGTATTTTAAAGGATCTAGTTTCAGAGTCATTTGATTGTAATTGTTTTTGAGTGCATTTTATGTATTTCTGTAAATTATTGTATTTGCTATATGTTCAACTAAATGTACTGCCTCTTGGCCCTCTTGTAAAAGAGATTTTAAATCTCAAGAGTTCTATATCCTGGTTAAATAAAGGTTTAATAATAATAATTTCAGTTTATTTCATCTTATTTCATATAAACACTATTTCATATGCTTTAATACTGTTTCATATAAACCCTTTTTATATGTTTCATTTATCATCATACTTTTCTTAAAGTTAAAAACCTCTTAAAGCATCAAAAATATTATTTTATCTTAATTCATAAAATAGATATTTCAACTGCATTATTTAAAATCAGTATTTTATTAAGCTGGAAAACAAACTTCTCAAAGCTTTCAAAATACTTTTTTCATATAATTTCTATTTCTTTTACATTTAAAAGAGTTTGTATCACTAAATGATTTTAAGGGTATTTTAAAGGATGTAGCTTCTGTGTCATCTGATTATTTTTGAGTGATTTTGTGTATTTCTGTGAATTACTGTATTTTGCTATATGTTCAATTAAATGTGCTGTCTGTCTTGGCCCTCTTGTAAAAGATATTTTAAATCTCAAGAGTTTTATTTCCTGGTTAAATAAAGGTTTAATAATAATATTAATAATAATTTCAGTTTATTTCATCTTATTTCATATAAACACTATTTCATATGCTTTCTTTAATACGGTTTCATAGAAACAACAGCGCTTCTAATTTATTAATCTTGTTTGTATCGTTTCATTTACAGACACGTGCCGGAATGCGGATATCATCGTGTCAAAGTTCATACGTTCAATCATCAAATTCCCACCGCCTGTTATAAACATTCCCACACCATTTCACATCCAATACAATCGACAGATTGGCCACCACACCTGTATAAACACCCCCAACACCATTCCACTTCCTGAACATAAAAACATATGACACTCATAAACACAGTCCAGAAACAGATGGACAAACACAAACAACATTACATTCATCCTAATATCCGGAGGTCATAGGTCAATGACATCGGGGTCAAAGGTTGTGTTGACACAGTCCGGAAACGGAAGGACAAAAGGTCACACCTGTCAAGTCATCAATCAAAGGGGCCATAAATCACTTTTTGACACATGTCCCAGGGTAAGCACTACTAATTATATTAAATTATATTAAATAATAATTTATAAGTAATATATTAATATATTATGTCTATGGGCGGGACCACGGGCTGGGCCACTTGGAGGTTGCTTCAGGGCCGCATGTGGCCCGCGGGCCGCCAATTGAATAGCCCTGGTCTATGGCCTCGTGCATGCCCTGACCTTGGAGACCTAGAATCCTAGTCCTGAAATTAAAGAAGAAAACACATTAGATCGGCTGAATGGTTTTGAAAATGGTAAAACTCAACTGTTTAACTCTGGGGGAGTTGTAAAATGAGCCTATTTCCAAAAAAAGTGGAGTGTTCTTTTAACAAATACAACTTTTTATTTTAATAATGTAGGCTACTAGTAAATAGTGAAATTAGCATTTAGAAAGATTAATAAATGCTGTAGAAGTGCAGTTTATTATTAGTTAATGTTAACTAATGTAGTTGACCAGAGTTTAATAAATGGAACCATATTATAAAGTGTTACCAATTTGTTATTCAGACAACTTGTGAGTTCAATGTTGGACAGATCAGTTGTTTTAACCATTCATTAAATGTAATTGGTTCAAAGGAGTCATTAGTTCGAGAATCGGACATGTCATTAGCGGACTATGGCACGCGTTTTATTATCCCGGGAGTTTAGGACATTGCACAAGATTTTTGTCAACACAGGAAACATTTCATCACTGGATAGTTGTTTGTTTGTTTATTGAAAGTGTTTTTATTTCAGCTGATGCGGGTACATAAGGCAACGTTTTTTTTTAGCACAACTCACACCCAGCGGTAATTCAGGGAAAACAAAATCTCTGAATGCTCGACATGAACTTCGGTCTTCCGATCTTTTACCATCATGTCAATTCTCAATTGATTTTGATTAATATTTACATTTATGCATTTAGCAGACGCTTTTATCCAAAGCGACTTACAGTGCATTCAGGCTAACGTTTATTACCTAACATGTGTTCCCCTGGGAATTGAACACATAACCTTTTGCGCTGCTAACGCAATGCTCTACCACTGAGCCACAGGAACATGCCTGAGGGAGCGAGAGAGAGCAAGACAGTTTGACGACTGTGAGAGTGCGCACGCGGCCAGGGCTCTCTCTCTCTGCTCATTCTATCAGTAACATGCGCCCTGTCACAAGTGCAGCAGTCATCTACATCACACCATTCAAATGGCTTTAGCGGGACAAAAATTTGTTTTGGCGGCTGAGAGAAATGGAGGGTGAGTTATTCGTTTTCTTTTAACACTATTTAATTTTTTTAAATGAATAACGAAAAGCAATGTGGCAGGCAGCCGGTGTTGATTCTGTGGCACACCGCCACAAATTAGTCTATGTGTGGGAAACACTGATTTTCAAGTTTTATGGCTTTATGTTAATAGGTCTGGGCAAAAAAATTAGATTTTTCGATTAATCGTTTTTTAAAATGTGGTCGATTCAAAATCGATTATTAGGGACCACGAATCGATTTTTTTTCCATATTCAGGGCTCTAATTTCGGCGTGGTATTATGCGCATCATTTTAATCATTCCCGTTGGTCTCCCACTTAATGCGGTAAATTCCTGCAAACACTGGTTCACTTTAGCCTGTAGGTTGAGTATATTAATCCACACAGATTCTAAAACCAAATCAGTCATTTTAAAATCAACAACAAAAAAAAAATATCACAGAAATTCAGGCCCTGATATTTATCTATCACCCAAAAGACGGTATTAGTTTTCCTACACTATTCATAGGCTTGCAGCCTCCATGTTACAGCTAATGCTGTGAGATTTTATGTATGTTTAATCTTAAACATAAAATAACCTGATCATGTTTGATCAAGGCAAGCGACTGTTCTGACTTGCATAAAAATCCTGTCTATTCATTTGAAATATAGAGTTGGGTTCTGTTTTAATGTGCCCAAGTGTACCTAAAATAAAAAGTTTAATATACAGGTTTGTGGCTCTTAATTTCTTTTTATTAATTTAAAATCGAGAATCTAAAGCTTGCGAATCGAAATAGAATTGGAACATCTGAATCGTTAAGGTTTTAATGGTATTACTACTCTTACCGATACTGCTTCGATCGATCAATCCAGTACTTTAACGGTATTCTTGTCAGTACTTTTTGATATATATATATATATATATATATATATATATATATATATATATATATATATATATATATACAGTACAGTCCAAAAGTTTGGAACCACTAAGATTTTTAATGTTTTTAAAAGAAGTTTCATCTGCTCACCAAGGCTACATTTATTTAATTAAAAATACAGTAAAAACAGTAATATTGTGAAATATTATTACAATTTAAAATAACTGTTTTCTATTTGAATATATTTCACAAAGTAATATATTCCTGTGATGGCAAAGCTGAATTTTCAGTATCATTACTCCAGTCTTCAGTGTCACATGATCCTTCAGAAATCATTCTAATATGCTGATCTGCTGCTCAAGAAACATTTAATGTGTACAATTGTACAAAATATTTGTGTACAATATTTTTTTTTCAGGATTATTTGATGAATAGAAAGTTCAAAAGAACAGTGTTTATCTGAAATCTAATCTTTTGTAACATTATAAATGTCTTTACTGCCACTTTTGATTGATTTAATGCATCCTTGCTGAATAAAAGTATTCATTTCTTTAATTTCTTTTCAAAAAAATAAAAATAAAAATTCTTACTGACCCCAAACTTTTGAACGGTAGTGTATAATGCTACAGAAGCTTTGTATTTCAGATAAATGCTGTTCTTTTGAACTTTCTATTCATCAAGGAATCCTGAAAAAAAAAGTACACAACTGTTTTCAACATTGAAAATAATCATAAATGTTTATTGAGCAGCAAATCAGCATATTAGAATGATTTCTGAAGGATCATGTGACACTGAAGACTGGAGTAACAATGCTGAAAATTCAGCTTTGCATCACAGGAATAAATTACTTTGTCAAATATATTTAAATAGTACACAGTTATTTTAAATTGTAATAATATTTCACAATATTACTGTTTTTTACTGTATTTTTAATTAAATAAATGTAGCCTTGGTGAGCAGACGAAACTTCTTTTAAAAACATAAAAAATCTTAGTGGTTCCAAACTTTTGGACTGTACTGAATATATAACAAAAGATAAACAATTAACAACGATACACATTATATAGGCCTACACAGTGCTTTAATTTCATGGTCTAAACAGAATTCTAGTAAAGCAATTAAATGTAAAATAATGCTGCATAGTTTATCATACACTGTAAAAAGTGCTACACCCACAAAGTAGATTTTATATACTTTAAATAGTTGTAATCTAGTTTATTTTATTTGTTTTATACTAAAAAGTATCAATATACTTCCTCTTTACTTAAAATACATCAGTTTTTATATAACAATATATTTTAAGTAAAACTATTGCAATTTATTTGAGTAGTTATTTGTATGTGGTTGTTGTGTACAAGAAATGTTATAAAAGTGAGTTGACATACACAATTTATTAGAGCAGCTGTCGATGTGGCAGGTGTGTGTTCATCAAACTTAAAAGTTTTACATTTTATAAGTTGGCATTACCCTTTTTCACTGGCGGGACTCACAGGCAGATGCAGCATCTTCCTCGGCACTTCAACTGTTTGTTTGCTACAGCGGATCTGAATTTCAGGGACTGATAACACGGTAAGTTGAGCAAATTTAGCCGAATGATTGTTGATGTAAAGTCACGCGAAATTGATTACTCCACTAGGAAGCTAAGGTTAGGCTTGCAAATTGTACTGTATAGCTAGCTATCCTGCACACATGGCATGTTAAGATGGCTGCACAGTGCTAAACAGTGTGGTCTTGTAGGCAATGATCGGCAGACAACGGCAGTTGAGACTGTTGTTAATATGAAATTAAATAAGTGCTGTAGTCATGCATACTATGTGTTTTAAGTCTACTTTTGCCAACGCTTACTAACGATTAAAAGTGATATTATTTGTAAAATCAATGCCAAAGTAGCCTTAAAACACATATTAGGCAGGACTACAGCACTTATTTAATTTCATATTAACAACACAGTCTCCGGTGGGGGATGCCGCTGTCGTGGGGTGCTCGTGTTATCATCAGCAGCAGATAGTTGTATGATTTTAGAGATTTGATCCATGTTTTTTTTTAATGCTGCATAGTAAATTAATAACAGATTTTTGGTTGGAAAAAAACTAAAATATTTCTATCCTATTACTTAAATAAGTTACATTTACCTTAACCTATTTTCCTGGTCTTTAGATGCCAAAGAACTTTTGTTACCTTGGGTCTTCAAGCTTCACATCCAGGTAAGAAAAACTTCAGAATAAATACAATTACAGCTATAACTATTCCCAGTTAAGTAAAACAGAGAAAAAATTGCAAACGTGTGAGCTCCATACAATTACATTTCTGAAGATGTTTTTATGTACCTACCACCAATAGTAGGCAGATAAGATCATCTAGGATCATCTCCTTCTCCCCACCAAAAAACAGTAAAAATCACCAAATAGAGCAGTTTCTTATTATCAGTCAGTCTTTCTCTGAGGCAGTTTGCTTGCTAAACAATGCCAGACTGAATGTAAAAATAATATGATGTTTTGTCATCTTTTTAAGGCAACATCATCAAAGTGGAGGCAGCTGTAAAATTTCGAGTCATCCTGGACCATGAAATAAAGAAACTTTGTCTTCTTGGAATGCCACATACAGTTAAAGAGTTTGAAGAAGTGATAAAAGAAACATTTGGGATCTCAGTGGACCAGGATTTTGATGACTTTGTTACTTTAAGTTCAACTGATGACCTGAAGGATAGGGACACACTGAATGAAGGTAGTGTATGTTCTACCTGTCATATTGTCTACAAATGTTGACATTCCTGAGCTTATGGTTGTGAATTTTGATCAGATTTTACTTTTTGACAGGAACCATTTGCCTGTGGAGAAAAGGAGAAAGGTGGTCCTGAGATGCCTGATTGAGTACATGGGGGAGAGACAGGGAGACCTCATCCACCACGTATGTATTGGGCTTAAAGCTACTTGTCTATTTTTCTGTATGTATGTATTAATATTGAGATGATATGGGGTTATTACATTTGCTCTTGGAAGATATTTAAACTCTGTAGCTTAATAAACAGTAATATGATGATCAATCAGGCAAGGACAATTGCATTGTTTTATTGTAATGCATCCTTTGAACCAGAAAAAGACAGCATTCATGCTACAGTAGATCATGATAGTATATAGGGCTGGGCGATATATCGCATGCGATTGTCACGCGCATTTTGTCAGTAAAGCCGGTTCCCTGATTGCCGCTAAATCGCCATCACCTGCTTTCAAATGGAGCGGCATTTAATAGACAGAGCCGTAGATCACTGATAAGCCACGCAATATCGCGTTCATTATCGAAGGCGATACATCTGCGATATGAACGCGATATTGCGTGGCTTATCAGTGATCTACGGCTCTGTCTATTAAATGCCGCTCCATTTGAAAGCAGGTGATGGCGATTTAGCGGCAATCAGGGAACCGGCTTTACTGACGAAATGCGCGTGACAAAAGCATTCGATATATCGCCCAGCCCTAATAGTATAGTACCCACACTCTATGGCATTGTCATGGTAGACTTCACTCTGGTCACATGCTCTAGCCACAGTGTCCATCTAGTATCCACCACCTTTAGGAACAAAAGTACAATTTTGACTTTGTGTCTTATCTGTCTTCTACCTGTCTGCTATATTCATCTCATTACCTGTTTGTCTGACCAAACTCTTGATTCTTTTTTGTCTCCACTAATAGAGTCATGATGAAACAGAGGTGCACACAGAGCTCGGCAGTTGCCCACTGAAAATTTACATGTGCCATCAGCCCGATACGATTGGGATCATCATTGAAGGACAGCCCGTGGTCAGAGGTGTGCCAAACCTGTCGAAAGCATGCTGCCTCCTGTTTGGACTTAACTATGCCCTCGACCTCATGTTTCCCTCAAAACTGGTGAACACTTTTGAGATACTGTATATCAGAGACTCTTTTTGGGATTGGACCCCTGCATCCTAAGCCATCATCCAAGTACGCAAATCTCCTCACCAAGTTGTTTTAGATGATTTATCAATGGCGTATGGCATTGTTTTCCATAATGTGATACAATATGATGTTATGGCTCACATTTACCTTTATCTAAACATTGCAGATTGGGCAGATTTTGATATTTCACCTTACTGTTCAGAACAGGTTGAAAATACACTTGTACAGTGTTTATATATATATATATATTTTATAATACTATTGTGTACATGTACGGCCACATTTATTGGCTGTTTTGTAGTCACTGTTAAGAGTGACACTGGTTGACATTGAATAAATGTTATTGTTTTCAATCTATCTTCCCATCTTTTTCTTCTTCAATTGAATTTGTAATTGTTATTGTTCTTAAATGTTATTGTCATTAAATCTAATCACTGAAGTGCTTAGAATATAGACATTTAGATTTCTTTTCTGAGGTTATAGCCAGGACTCAATTAAAATGTTTTTTTCACATATAATTAGGTTAATTTTACTAAGAAAATAAAGTTCATAAAACCTAATTAAAATGAGTACAGGTAACTTGTAGCAACCCATAAATAAGTTACCTGTACCAATAAAAGTAGATTTATCCAACGGAGTATTACTAGTACTATTAGTTAACTCAACTTGATTTTGTTGCGTTTGTATTAAGTAATGTTACAGTGTTTATTATACTTAAAAAAGGCTGCAAGTTGACTCAACTTAAAACATCCAATGCAGCCACTTGCCTCACTTTTTATAAGTTAGATCTAGGTATTAGTTTTTACAGTGTAGATAGATTAATGCTTATTAAAGCTGAAGTTATTCATTTAAGAGCTGTGAGTGATTTCCTCTTTGCCTTTTTTTGTTTAATTCACAGTAATGGCGCAATCGTCAGCATGTTTAGACACTGCCTCTTTAAGACCAGAGCAGAAGAGTGCAGATCTAATAGGTGACTGATGCACTATATTTTCTCACAACTATTTCCATAACTACGTCCATTTTAGACATATTTTTGTGTACATTTGATCGTTTAGACGCGCACATGAAACCGAAAGTATAATTTGCTCATCTCGTTGCATGCGCCGCCTTGGGAACAGCATCTCATGAGCATATTTTTGTGCTATTAATAGCTCTTTTTATTATTAAACGCGTCCCGCAATTTAGCAACAGTAGCTAGACTGCATTTTACAACAATCACTGAATGCTGAATCTGATTCTGTCGTTACGTTTAAGTTTTAGGGAAAAATGAGAGCGTAGCCTAGGGGAGCGCGGGGCACAACGTAACACTTTTTGGATTTGGCCAAATAATTAACAAAGTAATGGGGTTAGACAAACCATATTTTTAAACCAACAACATGCAAGCCTCTCTTACAAATGAGCACTGTTAGTATGTTCGTCGGACCTACCATTCCTGTGCTGTATCGCCCAAAGCGCCGAGAGTCAAATGTTACAATTTACCCCGTGGGCGGGGTTACTTGTAACAGACAGAGGGTTAGTTGTAACAGTTGCTGGAAGAGTCAGATTTCACACAATAAATTCAAAATCAGTTTAGTTTAGATCGTAGTACCATTTCCTTATAGTATACTCAACTAAATGTTGTATTCCACATAGCACAGTATGTACATTTTTTGATCTATTAAAACAATATTCTTAAAGTGTAGACAAAGATTTATTTTCAACAATAAACTGGTTCAATAATTATAATAATTTATTTTTCTTATTACAGTAGGCATAGTAGATAAATACATTACATTAATTAATAAATAAATACATTAATAAATAAATAAATAAAAATTAAAAACATGTCACTCTTAACATTTATGAAGACATTTCAACCACTTCAACTGTGTGATTTAAGGGAGATAAGACAACAAATCATGTCAATTTCTTTTTATTTTACTTTTAAAACAGACCTGTATATAGGCCTCAGTTTCATGAACCGATAGGCTAACATTTTAAAAATCATGTAACTTTCTTTTTTTATCTTAAGACATTTTAAAACGTGCATAAACCATTTAATTTCACAAGACATTTAAACATTTGCATAAGCTTTTTCAAAGTAAAGATAAAAAAAAAAAATCATCTTTTCACACCGTTTCTGTATAACTGATATTTTGAATGAATTGAATAACTGATTATTTTGTATCAGTACTAATAAATGATAAATCTAACAAATATTCATGACATAGTAAGTGGAAACATTTTCAACATACCACTGTACGACGTGTAGCCTAGAAACTTTACTCAGGCTGTTTCTCAATTCCAAGAACGCAGAGAACGGACTTGCGTTCTCGTTGAGTCCGGTCTTGCCAGGCGACCTTGAAAGAACGATCTCGGAAGGACGCGAGGACACCGAACGCATCATTTGAGAATTGAGATATGCTGCGATCTTGTTGCTTAACTGACCGTCCCAGCATATTAAGTGGTTAATGCACAATAAATACAACATAACATCACAAACAATTGTCATAACCTGTTAAAAAAAATTTCATATTATTATAGACATTGTTTTCATACAATTGTATATCTTTTTATTTCACCGCGTGTATTTATGAAAAAGAGTAGCCTTTGGCCGTTATGCTTTGTCAATGTTAAGATTATTTTTTATATGCCAATAAAAATACTGCAGGCTTTCTTCAGGTTATCATTTTATTAAAATTAAGCAAAACAAACGGTTTACTTTCACGAGCCGTCACGTATTTGTGAGCTTGTAGCTGGAATCTCACGAAAACTTAAAAGCTTACAGGCTTCCGTACGTCGACCGCCGCAGCGTCTTCTGGGATTTTTAACGGTTCGATTCCCTCAAGTTTGCATTCGATGCATCCTCGATATCAAGAACACATCCGGGTACTTTCATGCGTCCTCCGTTCTTGAGTTCTTGAGTATTGGAATGAACTTCGACGGTTGATGATGACGTAAAGCAAGAACACAAGGACGCAAGATCGCTGAAGAACGCATATTGAGAAACAGTCAGTGTTTCCCATACATTGACTAGACTGTGGCGGCCCGCCACATTCTAATTTGTCCCGCCACAGTCTCAAAATGAAACGGAAATTAGGTTTGTCGCGATATTTAAATTACCGTCTGATAATTGCGCTCTTTTATATGGCAAAAGTGGGAGTCATAGAGCAAAATAAGTAGACTAGCACCAATTAAGTTTTCGTGCACTATATTCAAAGTCACCTGAAGCCATTCCATAGCTTCATGTGAGGGACAGAAGGATATGAACATCGATAAGTTCACGGTCAGAAACTCGTCTTCCCTCTGCTACAGCTGTCAATCATTCAGCACTCAAACAGCGCGTCGCGTTCGGTAATGACAGTCAGCACGGTAAAACTCTACAATATGATATATTCCCATTATTATACTTGATATAAAGGGCTGTGGATTTGCATAAAACGACTTTATCTTGCTGTTTCTGAACGATGTCATCATACTGGATACAGGATGTCTGTTAGATCGCACAACACAAGGACTATGAATTCGCGTCACACGCACGATAAGTGGAATTTAAAAAAAGTGAGAAGAAACCTATGATTAATAAACGGTTAGATGCAGATATACACAGGGATTCTCTTTGTACCGTGAACTTTTCAATGCGCAATGAAACTGCGCGCTCTGACTCGATATTGCTTCAAGCACATCATTCTGCACCCGGGATGCGCATTAGCGGTTTTTTGCTGCTGTTCTGAAGCGTTTCATATTATCATGGTTTTGCACACTGAAAGATTATTAATAGCCTATTTTGTTCTGTCGTATCTATCATATCTTGTTGCCCCATTAAAAAGCTGCACAATACATTTAAAATAAGCATCTTTTAATCTTACATTAATATAAATACATATAATTATTTACATATAAATCTAATATAAATCATTTTTTAATTTCATAATACAAATAGTAATTTTAAACTTTTTATTAACCTTTGGATTTATAAAATTACTGTGCATATATATATATATATATTTTTCCCCAAGAATTAGGCTAGCATACTTTTTGCTGCTGAATTATATACTCACCTAGTTTACCTATTTATTTATTTATTGGTCAGCTTATGATTATATATTTTTATTCATTTGTTATTTTTCTCTATAATGAAGTAGTGTGTTTAGTGCATTCTGGATTGGTTAACAAATCAAAGAGTGACCATTAGTTCCACAAATACAGATGCAGGCTCCCACTAATAAATTAATTCAACAAAGGTAACCTCTTTTGCTACATATTTTAATGGTTTAAATGTGTACTCTACATGTTTGACCACTTATGAACTATCATTTAAACTACTACATGCTGTGTACGTGACTAATGTGCTCTACCATCACCAATAAATAAATGACTATTAGAGCACAAAATTGTTTACAAGAGAACAAATTTCTTCATTGATCTAGTCACTTAATTTTGCTCTCAGAATGCACCAGATTCATGCATTTAAATTTAAAATTTACAAAATTTTCCACCGGGGGGGCATGCCCCCGGAACCCCCTAGAGGAACCGATGTCCGCCCACCACAGTCTCACAAAATCCTGTGGTTCACCCAAAAATGAAAATTTCCCCATGATTAACTCACCCTTTAGTCATCCTAGGTGTATATGACATTCTTCTTTCAGACGAATATAATCTGAGTTAAATTAAAAAATGTCCTGGCTCTTCCAAGCTTTATAATGGGAGTGAATGGGTATATTTTCCATCACAGATGAATGTGCTCTGATGGACTTCCAAAAAAATATACTCATTAACTCTCATTATAAAGCTTGAAAGAGCCAGGACATTTTTTAAATACAACTCGAATTGTATTAGTCTGAAAGAAGAATGTCATACACCTAGGATGGCTTCAGGGTGAGTAAATCATTGGCTCCTTTTCATTTTTGAGTGAACTATCCCTTTAATACAACTTACTCTTCATCACAGACGTGACAAACATAATGTTCACTTCCCTCTGTGCATAACTCATGTGACCACCCATCACAAAAGACACATTTAACCCATTTCTCTCCAGGTGCAAAGGATGTAAATTCCTCCCCGCACACAAGGCAGTCGACTGAATTACTTGATTTACTTCGCTTTTTCACACCAAGGCTTCTGTTCTTGGGGGCTGTCTTTTTACTCTTTCGAACCTCTTCCTCTGCAACGGCTGGAGTGTCTGTGAGGATGGCACTTATTATCTTCTTTCTGGGCTTGGCAACTTCTTTTCTTGGAGGTGCCTTGGGAAAGGGCCTGACTAAAGCAGGAATGAATTCAGGCACAGAGGAGCCCTGGTGAAGAGAGGAGGAGTCCTGTTGAAGAGAGGAGGAGCCCTGGTGGAGTGTGGAGGAATCTGCAGAGGATGTCAAGGTAGTTGGCTCTGGTCGGTCGGTTGCATATGCAGGAGCAAAGTCATTTTCTCCAAACACATCAGGGCTGTAGGGCCAGATACCAGTGCACCTAGATAGATAGACAGATAATTTATTCATCCCAAAGGAGATTAAGAATTTTATTATTTTTTATTTAATAGATAGATACCTGAAACCAGACACGATGTTCTCAGGTGTTGTTGCCTGTGGCAACGCTTTTGCAACAATCCCAGGGAGGTCATATATTGTGGCGTTCTTGCCAGGGTGAGCTTTCATCCAGGCGTCCAGGTGCGTGTTGACCCTCCCTTTGAAAGACCGAAAAACTGTTCTGTCCAGGGGACAGAGCTTATGAGTGCAATGTGGCGGGAAAGTAAGTAAAACGATGCCTCTTTCTCTACAGAAATCCATGGCTGGCACAGACAGGTGGGACACGTGATTGTCCAGCAATAGAAGTACCTTCATTTCTAGCGAGGGTTTTGTATGGTTGGCAAAGTCGTGAAGGAACTGCAAAAATTCCTCTGCTTGCATCCAACCAGACCCATTTGCTGCTCCGGCTGATGCAGGCGGCCCTTCATGGATGAAGTGAGAGTGAAATCGCTTACGGGGAAAAACAAAAAACGGAGGCACCGAATTCCCCAGGGCATTAATGGCCACTGCCACAGTCACAAGCGTACCCCTTTCTCCAGATGTCATTGCTCCGATCTGGCGCACTCCTTTTGTCGCAATTATTTTTTCTGGGGTGTGTACTGTGGTCACACCAGTCTCATCCATATTCCATATGTCATTTGGCCTAAAATGGTGAGTATTGTATACAGTGTCTAAATTGTTAAAAAAAAATTTTAAAAAGTTGCTCTCGCCATACTGGTGGCTTGTGGTTTTCTTAATGAAAGAGACCTGTTCCTATTGAGGAAGGATGTAAACCAGTCTTTGCCTGCCATTTGGGTTTTTGACCAGGATTCTGGGAATTTGCAGTGGAACTTGACTCCGCATTCGAATGCAAGTTTTCAAACCTAAAAAACACAAAAATAAAAAAGGGGTAAAAAATAAAATAGTCAACTACATGAATTGCTTTTACATACATCACACAAGGCATCCTAAAATTGCTTATTCGTGTAAGTATAGGCCTATGTATTAAATAATTTATTCTAAGCATTCAAACAAACGAACCTACCATTTATAACAGAAACAGGCACTTGAATGTGAACAGAATTCAACAAAACAGAGCAATAATTCCTAGCTTATCCTAGTTCAACCAGCCTACCTCCTTGGGGCTCAGCCCATAACACATTGCTGCCGCACGAGTCAAATATGCAACAAGCTGCTCCTCCTGCTCTGAAGTAAACACCTTTTTGTGTGAAGAGCAGAGGTGTCAAGTAACGAAGTACAAATACTTCCCAGCTAACATCAGACCAGCGGGCCACTGGCGGCCCACCGGCGGCAAAGTGGGCGGCCCACCGGCGGACGCCGCCAGCGGTCCGCTGGAATTTTGCTCATCGTTATTCCAGCGGACCACCGGCGGCAGCCGCCACTTTTCCGACGGTGGTCCGCTATCGAGCCGCTGGTTTATAATAAAGGTTTTCTGGCGGCCCGCGGTCGGTCCACGGTTTATAATCAGTTCCTTATATTAACCACTGTCCTTCCACACTGAATGAATCAATGTACACCACTCTCAATAGCAGTTGCAAATTTATTTTTAAATACATTTTCAATGAACAGATTAAATAAATACATACATTTATTCATTTATCAGATGTTTTTATCCAACGTGAATATTAGTAAAGTAAATTAGGAGCATTAAATTCACATTTATTTCTAAATTAACCTTGGTTTTACCACAGCATTTGCAGTAAAAACAACAAAATGAACCATGGTTTTACTACAACTATGGTTTATCTATGATTGTTGTTGTAAAACCATAACTACAAAGCGCATGGTTTCAAAACCTATAGTACCTAGTCATGATAACCATAGTTGCTACAGTTTTACCATAGTAAAACCATATAGTTCTTTTTACAATATATATTAGTTTCAAAGCAGCTTTACAGAAAATGCATGTTCAATATTATACAATAGCAAAATATCGTTTAATCAGCCAGAGGAATGTCAATATGACAATAGCTCTAAGATGAAGTCAATTTAAAATCGTGTTCAGTCAAACAGACAAAAGGATGCTATCTTCAACATTTTTAAAGGGCAAGTTTGCAGATTTTCAACACACTTTGTGTTGTTACAATGTTGGTCATATATGTAAATGGAGAATGTTTAATCTTTCTCTGAGTTACATGTACTGAGATATATGAAAGCTTGTTTCCACCATGAAATAAAAATAAAAAATTGCAAATTCTTATCTCACAATTCTGACTTTTTCTCAGAATTGCGAGATTTAAATATCACAATTGCGATTTATAAAGTCAGAATTGCATAATATAAAGTCAGAATTGCGAGTTAAAAGTCAGAATTGCAAGTTATAGTCAGAATTGCATGATATAAAGTCAGAATTGCAAGTTATAGTCAGAATTGCATGTTATAAAGTCAGAATTGTGAGATATAAAGTCAGAACTGCGTGTTATAAAGTCAGAATTGCATGATATAAAGTCAGAATTGCGAGATATAAAGTCAGAATTGCATGTTATAAAGTCAGAATTGTGAGATATAAAGTCAGAACTGCGTGTTATAAAGTCAGAATTGCATGATATAAAGTCAGAATTGTGTGTTATAGTCAGAATTGCGAGATATAGTCAGAATTGTGTTAGTCAGAATTGCGAGATATAAAGTCAGAACAGAATTGCGAGTTATAAAGTCAGAATTGCGAGTGATAATGTCAGAATTGCATGATATAAAGTCAGAATTGCATGTTATAAAGTCAGAATTGTGAGATATAAAGTCAGAACTGCGTGTTATAAAGTCAGAATTGCATGATATAAAGTCAGAATTGTGTGTTATAGTCAGAATTGCGAGATATAGTCAGAATTGTGTGTTAGTCAGAATTGCGAGATATAAAGTCAGAACAGAATTGCGAGTTATAAAGTCAGAATTGCGAGTGATAATGTCAGAATTGCATGATATAAAGTCAGAATTGCAAGTTATAGTCAGAATTGCATGATATAAAGTCAGAATTGCATGATATAAAGTCAGAATTGTGAGATATAAAATCAAAATTGCATGTTATAAAGTCAGAATTGTGAGATATAAAGTCAGAACTGTGTGTTATAAAGTCAGAATTGCGAGATATAAAGTCAGAATTGTGAGTTATAAAGTCAGAATTGCATGATAGAAAGTCGCAATTACCTAGGGCTGCACAATTTATTGCGATTAAAGACTGCAATTATTTTTTGCGCAGCTCGTACTGTGCGATAAATTGTGCAGGCCTACAATTACCTTTTTTATTTAGTGACGGAAACAAGCTTCCATAGAGATATCCCTGTTTATTTGTCAGCAAAACTGTCATGCAAACCTTCCCTTTGAGACACTTGCCCGGTTTCACAGACAAGGCTTAAAGGGTTAGTTCACCCAAAAATGAAATTTCTGTCATTAATTACTCACCCTAGTCACCCTCTTGTCCTTCCACACTAAGACCTTTGTTCATCTTCAGAACACAAATTAATATATTTTTGATTAAATCCGAGGGTATCTGATCCACACATAGGCAGCAAAGTCATTGCACCTTTTGAGGTCCAGAAATGTAGTTGAAAACATAGTTAAAATAGTCAACGTGACTACAGTTGTTCGACCTTAATGTTATGAAGCGACGAGAATACTTTTTGAACCACTGTAGTCACGTTGACTATTTTAACCATGTTTTCATCTACCTTTCTGGATGTCAAAAGGTGCAATGACTTATTAATTATTGATAATTATTAATTAATGACAGAAATGTAATTTTGGAGTGAACTAACCCTTTAACTGAAAGAATATCTTAAAATATGTCAGTGTTATTGTTTTGTGTCAAGATGCACAACAGTAATGTTTTTTTATTTTTTTCTAAAGCATGTTTAAAAAAGCTACTTAAATGTCCTAATTTAACTAAGACCTAATCCTGACTTATTCTAAGCCCTGTCTGTGAACCCGGACCAATGATTACAATATAAGGATAATATCGGTCAGTTTTGTATGTTCATCTATAGTTTCCATCATCTGAAGTCTTCACAAGTGAGGCTGGATCCAAACTGGAGCTGCCATAATCTCTAGTAACCTTGCTGGGCATCCTGAGATAGAAACAGCAACAGGAGAAAAATTAGCTAACTACCTCCTTTAATGGACTTTGATATGATGATTTGCTGCTCAAGAAACATTTCTGATTATTATCAATGCTGAAAACAGTTGTGCTGATTAATATTGATGTGGAAACTGTTTTAACTTTCTATTCATCAAAGTATTCTGAAAAAAATGTGAAGCAACACAACTGTTTTCAACATTGATAATAATCATAAATGTTTCTTGAGCATCAAATCATCATATCAGAATGATTTCTGAGGGATCATGTGACACTGAAGACTGGAGTAATGATGCTGAAAATTCAGCTTTGATCACAGGAATAAATTACAGTTTACTATATATTCACATAATAAAAATGATTTTAAATTGTAATATTTCAGAATGTTACTGTTTTTACTGTATGTTGATCCAATGAATGTATCCTTTGTGAGCAGAAGATACTTGTTAAAAACATTAAAAATCTTATCGACCCAACACTTTTGAACATTAGTGTATGTTTAAGAGGGTTTACTTACTAGTCATGTGGTCCGACAGGAACTTTTTAATCCGCTCCAACTCTGCTATGGTACAGGGCATCAGCAGGGAAGTATCTAGGAACATAAACAATTTGTCACAGAGCCAACATTATTTTTATACAATGCCAGGTTTATTAAAAGAAAAGAAGCTACAGCAGAAAAAGAAGAATATACATAAAATAACAGAATTTGTGTTTTTAGGTTTACTTATTATTCATTAAATATTGCTCATACTGTGTCACTTACATTTGGATGTCAAAGCCTTCTTAAAACAAATTAAATAAATAAAAAATGTAAATTTGAGAAAATAAAAAAGAAGAAAATAACAGATGCATGGTATAGGTGAAAAATGTTGTGGGGAAAAAAATGGATATGGAGTTATTTGGTGAGTTTCCTCAGCTCATCTGTGTTTCCTTCTTCTGTCAGCAGCTTCCTTCAGAGATGTTGAAATCTTCGGAGATTCCCCTCTGTTTTAGAGGGTTATTTTGTCTTTGCTGAAATCACAGAACAATGTTTATCAATATTTGTTTACCATGAGAGCTCAAAATGCTTTTGAAAACGTGCTTCCTGCAAGTTACGTCACCGATTAACAGTAGGCTTCATTTACGTTTATAAATTAGCCAGATTCTAATCTCCTATTGACAGCAAAACCTTTACAAAACTATCAAAACCTATCATCTACACATAAAGATGTTATTAAAAGCCTAAACTATTATAAACAAATCAACTAATAGAGTTAGCCTACCTCTTCTGAAAACGGGATGCTAACGGAGATGCTAACGGAGTTTTTCGAAGACACTAAACTGTTTCTATAAAGTAAATATTCAACATAAGTGTGTCAATTACATGTTAGAGAAGTGTCAAGAACAGTTGTGTGTATTATTTGTGTGCTTTTAGCGACTAAACTCACCTGAAATAAGTGAAAACAACAGCGAGAGGCTGCCGTTTTTGCTGCTTGTCAGTTGTTGTTTCTCCGTTTCCATGGCAACGCTGCGCCGCTCCAGTGTTTGAAAGCGCTTCGAATGTTCGGCGCGCGCACGCATTAAAACGCGTCACAGTCATGCAGCATTTACATAAATAAACATCTAGAATTAAAACATTACATAAAAATCTCATTAATATTAATTCATGAATTTAAAACTCATTTTGTAGTTTTATGACCCGATCATAGGCGCAAAAATGCCACCCCAGCACGTGATAGTGGGACAATTGTGGCACTTTTATAACTTAATAACTGTATAACTTAAACTTTTATAACTTAATTATTTATTGTTGTTTTTACAAACATTCAACCACGTTATTTTATTTGAAAGCGTGCCCATAGGCAGTTTTTTATACCACGCTTTTGATATATATTAGGTTCTCAATATTTTTTATTCGGTGTTTTCAGATTCTTTTTAACTGCAAAGATAATATAAAATAAATACACACTTATCAAAAAAGATGTCCTGTAAGTGCTCAGTAGAAACTGGACCGACTATCAGTTTGCCACTGGTGTACCAACGGTGGTCCAGCAGCGGCAAACCGCTGGTGGCGTGCCACCCGAAAAACGCTGGCAGACCGACGGCATTTTCAGATTGGTCGGCTTGCCGATGGTGTGCCGACGGTGGTCCGACCGTCTCTAGCCGCTGACTTTGTGCCGCCCAAAAAACGCTGGCGGACCGCCAGGTCATTGTTAGCTGGGTTCGTTACCTTACTTAAGTAGAAATTTCGGGTATCTATACTTTACTGGAGTAATTATTTTTCAGACGACTTTTTACTTCTACTCCTTACATTTTCACGCAATTATCTGTACTTTCTACTCCTTACATTTTAAAAATAGCCTCGTTACTCCTATTTCATTTCGGCTTGTTTTCATTCCGGCTTGGAAAAAAAAAAAACTATCCAGGTAAATCGCGCCATCTGGGTAGAGTGAATTTGATTGTGGTTGGATGAGAATAAACATATACAATTCTGACACCCTATTGGGTTGTACGCGATCCAGCGCACCTGCACGTCACAAATCACGTCAAATCACAAATCACATCACACTCCAGCAAGGACGACAGTGCTGGGGGTCGTTACTCGAAAAAGATTATTTCTTAAAAGTTATTATTTCTCTACTGCTGGCTCATTTAGGCTATCAAACGGGTGCTTTCTCTTCGTCCTCTGCAAATTAAGCTAGGTAGTTCGGTAGAGAGACGTTTGAATAAATTAGCGTATACACCGGTTTTTAAACTTTTTTTTAGCGCGACCCTTTTTATTTATGTGACCCATAGTCATATACAACCATGTAGCTAAACAAGCCAAAACGAATTAATATAAAACGAAACTGAAGGTAAACCTGCGTTGCTCTCATGGTGGTTACCTCTCTCTTTCGGTGAAGTGGAGCAGTGCTCTTGCTGAATGGCACGGATTGCACTACGGACTATTGTTAAACTGTATTTTATTTTTTATAACGAACAAGCTGCGATGTCACGTTTCCAGTGCTTTGTTATGTGTGCGTGAGGCGCGGGCGCGATCAAACAGCTGTCTTTGCAGGGGACTTGCCTCATCGTCATGGCAACGGTTCGTGGCCAGGTCAGATTACGTCAGGCCCTGCGTTCCATTCGGAAGGGCTCATCCCTATGCCCTAATCCCTTCAAAGTGTTTACCCTCCAGAGTGAGAGCTTCGAAGGGATAAAGGGTGTAGAGGTAAAAAATACTCCTTTTTTGGAACGCACTTCTGCGTCATCTTAACGAGACAATCAAGGAGGATAGATTGCGCAAGTTGCGCCCTTTGTTTAACGTTAGTTTATTTTTTATTTTTTGGTTTATCGCACCATAATGTATATTGTGTCTATGTATTTGAAACATTTGAATGGACTGATAAAGGGAGCTGTAAAGTATTTTTGTTTAAGTACAATGTCGTTTTGACCATAATAATGTACTAAATCTAACTCGTATAAATATTACAGTAGTATAGAAAAATACTATAGGTAAAATCGAACTCCGAGCCTCCTGTACCCATTCTGTGAAGACAAACAACTTCACTGTGCAAAGGATCATGGGGGTCCGAAGTGTCCATCAGTTGTACCCTTCGAAATCCTTCATTCCGAAGGGCCCTTTAAAGTGGCCAGTTTTGAACACTTCGGTTTGGAATGACCCTTCAATATGGCGGCCATGATTGTTTTCACTCCGAAGTGCCCTTCGGAGGGCGATATATCCCATTTGGAACGCACCGAGAGTTTGTTGCCGTTTGTTGGATGCTCAGACGACCAAACAAACGCCGATTAAACATGTTCAGTCTGGTAAAAACAGACTCCAACCAACGGCAACACCTATCCAACAAGCTCCAACAGACGAATTTGTTGGCGTTTGTCGGTGCGGTGTGAACTGAAACAGCTGAAAACTTTGGCGGGTTGGCGGGTGTTAATGTCAAGCCCACATTTTTCTTGTCCGCTGCCCTCACAGATTCCTGCAGTTAAGCTTGGATGTACATTTACATTCCAATAAAGGTTATTGATGACATTTTGAGGAGGTGGAGTGCACAATAGACCCCTGTGACACGGCCTAAGCTTTTGTCCTTAATGGCATTTTTTCCCCTTACATTACTTTTACTTTTATACTTTAAGTAGTTTTGAAACCAGTACTTTTACACTTTTACTTGAGTAAAAAGCTTGAGTTGATACTTCAACTTCTACAGAAGTATTTTTAAACCCTAGTATCTATACTTCTACTTGAGTATTGAATGTGAATACTTTTGACACCAGTGGTGAAGAGTGGCCCACTGGAGGTAGTGGTGATCTTACTCCCTGCTCCTGCAGTTTGTGTTTACGTGTTATGAATCGGTGTAGAGTAACATGGCAGATGCCATAGCTACCTGCCACGCTCCGCAAGGACCTGCCTCTCTCCACCTCTCCGGCTGCCAAACTAAAAACTTCCCTAGTAGTCTGTCCCCTAGTTGTTGACTTTCTACTATTTCTAACCCTGTGAATAAAATAAATGCAACAAGTGTTTGTGCAAACTGTACTTACTGTAATACAATGGGAATGTATCCAATTTATTTAAATAAAAATTATATAGGCTACATGTGTGTGTCTGTGTACACACACACACAGCATTTATATTTATAAGCTATATATACATACATATGTATAATATGCATATGTATGTATATATAGCTTATAAATATAAATGATATATTTGTTATTGGGGAACAACAATGTCTTGATGCTCTTAAATCCAAGAAGTCATTTCTTACAGACCTGCTGGGTATAAAGACACAAGGGGCTCTGGTTAGATCACGTTATCAGATGCTCACACAAATGGATGCCCCATCAAGGTTTTTTTTTGGCTTAGAACGGAAAAATGGGCAGAGTCGATTTATTCACTCTGTTCGAACAGAGAATGGGCAGGAATTGAAAGAGCCCACAAGTATTAGGAAAAGGGCTGTACAATTCTATGCTAAGTTATATAGTAGTGAATATAAACAGAATGATGAGTTATCTGCCAAATTTTATAATGGCTTGACAAAAATTACTCAGGACTCTGTAGTAAAACTTGAGAAGCCTCTTACGGAGCAGGAGCTTCTTAA
Source organism: Ancherythroculter nigrocauda (assembly GCA_036281575.1). Taxonomy (NCBI): domain Eukaryota; kingdom Metazoa; phylum Chordata; class Actinopteri; order Cypriniformes; family Xenocyprididae; genus Ancherythroculter; species Ancherythroculter nigrocauda. The sequence goes on along the minus strand of VTFQ01000003.1, from coordinate 35,700,558 downwards.
TGCTTTGAAAGATATGAAGACTGGTAAAGCACCAGGTATTGATGGCCTCTCCATTGAGTTTTATAAGGCTTTTTGGGGTGTGATGGGCAAAGACCTTTTGGATGTTTTAAATGAAAGTTTGATTGTGGGTTCCCTCCCTCTAAGTTGTAGGAGGGCAGTGGTCACCTTACTGCCAAAGAAAGGTGACTTGCAGGAAATTAAGAACTGGCGACCTGTGAGTTTACTTTGTACAGATTTAAAAATTTTCTCTAAGGCTTTGGCTAATAGATTAAAAGATGTGATGGGACAAGTGGTTCATTCTGACCAGACCTATTGTATACCCGGAAGGTCGATTATGGATAATATTAATCTTATCAGAGATATTTTGGATGTCTCTGATTACTTTGATCTTGATATAGGGTTTATTTCAATTGATCAAGAAAAAGCTTTTGATCGAATAGAGCATCAATATCTTTGGAATACACTTGATTCTTTTGGCTTTGGGTCTAATTTTAGTGGAATGATTAAAGTATTGTACACAGACATTGAGAGCGTACTGAAGATCAATGGTGGTTTGAGTGCCCCTTTTAAAATTGGTAGAGGTATAAGGCGGGGATGTGCTCTCTCTGGAATGTTGTATTCCTTGGCAATAGAACCAATGTTAAATAAGTTGCGTTCTTGTATTCAAGGATTTAATTTAAGGAATTACAGTGTTCAACATCAAATGTCTGCCTATGCGGATGATGTCATGATTTTAATCAATGGAAAAGATGATGTTATTAATTTGTCATCAACTGTTAATGAATTTGGTGCAATTTCTGCTGCAAGAGTGAATTGGGAGAAAAGTGATGCACTGATTAAAGGTAAATGGAAGAATGGTTTTCCTGGTGGGTTGAAATGGAAAAGGGGAGGTCTTAAGTATTTGGGTGTGCATCTTGGAGATGAATCTGTGCAGCAGAAAAACTGGGATGGGATTATAGAAAAAATGGAAGGCAGACTAAAGAAATGGAAATGGATTCACTCCCAGTTATCTTTTAGAGGGAGAATACTAATTCTGAATAACTTAATAGCCTCAACTATGTGGCATAAGCTCTCTTGTGTGGAACCTCCCACAGGACTATTATCACGTTTACAAACAATTTTAGTGGACTTCTTCTGGGACAGGCTGCACTGGGTCCCTCAAAGTATGCTTTTTTTGCCAGTGGAGGAGGGAGGACAAGGTTTGGTGTCTCTGTCAAGCAGATATGCAACGTTTCGGTTACAGTTCATTCAGAAGTTTTTAACAGGCTCTGTGGATGTGATGTGGAGAGAAGTTGTGAAAAGCATTCTTCACAGAGTGGATGGACTTGGACTAGATTCTGCTTTGTTTTTAACGGATACCAAAAATCTACATTTGAGTGGACTATCTTCATTCTATCATGGATTGATTAAAGTGTGGGGATCTTTCATCATTAAAAGACGAGAAAATACTACTTCTCTGTTCTGGTTGTTAGAAGAGCCTCTAGTTAAGGGGGCTCGTTTGGACATTACAGATCAAGTGCTGAATCTGTCTCAGAGATTGTGTGACACTCAGATTGTAAAGCTTGGTCACATGATTAAAGTGGCCGGATCTGAGTTGAAAAACATTGTGGCTGTGGCATCTTTATTGGGACAAAAGTCCTTGCGACAAACCTCAACAATCATGGAGTTATGGAGAAAGAAACTGACAGCAGAGGAATTGTCATTTCTTAAAAGTTTTGAGGAAGGACATTTGCTTCCTGATTTGAGAGACCCTTTTCCTGAGCACTGGATTACGCCAGATTTAAAGGAGATGTCTGGTATTTTGTTAAACTTGGATGGGCTTCAGGACTTATTATTAAAAGAAGTAAATGGAAAAGTGATTTACAAATGTTTTGTTAAGATATTGTACAAGTCCACACTGTGTGATAAAAGTGATAATGTCTGGAGGGAGAAATTTGACATTGGAAATGAAGTTAAACCATTTTGGAGGGTTTTATACAAACCACCATTGATGAAAAAATCAGGAGACCTACAATGGAGGATCCTGAAGGGGGCTGTTGCTGTTAATGCTTTTGTTTCAATTATTAACTGCAATGTTAATGAAGGTTGTGTTTTTTGTGGGTTAAGAGAAACAATTTTTCATTGTTTTCTTGAATGGATTAGGCTTAAGCCTCTTTTTGTATTGTTAAAACAATTGTTTTTAGGTTTTAAGGAAAGTTTTACCTCTAAGGCTTTCATTTATGGGGCAGGATATACCCGCAATCAAAGATTTAAATGGCAGTTGATTAATTTTATGGTCGGCCAGGCAAAAATGGCCATATATATTTTAAGGAAAAACAGGATTAAAAGTATACATGGCCAAGATTGTGTATTGTTGTTTAAGGCATTTATTAGGTCGAGGATCTCGGTTGAGTTTAAATATTATAAAGAGATGCAGGATTTGGATACTTTTGTATTGCAGTGGTGTTTTAGTGAGGTTTTTTGTACTGTGTTTGAGGGGGGGTTAATTTTTAGTCTTTTGTTGTGCTGATTGTTTTTGTGATAATGGTTTGATGTTTCTTTGTTATTGATGTAATAAAAGTATGGGTTAAAAATCAAAAATCTCTCTCTCTCTCGTCAGTTAACATTGATAAGCTACATTGTCTTGTTTGACTTTCTTTGCCATTTACATCTGACTGAACTACAAACTTTGCAATGACGTCTGGTTAAACGGATGCGCTCGACTAGCTCACGCGTCTGTCCCGCTGTACGCTCAAGCCACAGCACGTTTTTCTCTTATCAGCTCGCGCACCAAAGCAATGTTGTGTTACTATATTTCGTTAAATATTCCACTAGTAAGATAGATTTACTTCATAGACTGCCTTTTTTATCCCCATTATACCCTCTGTTGTCAGTGTTTCTTTTTCTAAACACAAACACTGTTTACACGCCTGGTATCGGTTGTTGGTATCGGAGTAAAAAAAAAAACATTTTTACGAGTACGAGTACATTGAGCTCAGTATCGGCCCAATATCGATACCGGTATTGGTGCATCCCTAATAATAATTATTATTATTATTATTATCAAATTATGATTAATTATATTATACCCACATATACCTATATTAATTATATTATTATTATAATTATTATTAAAGCTATTATCAGAACCTCACCTGTATCCAGTCAGTTAGCAAATAGAACTCTGTGAAGTCCCTGATGAAGGAGATTACATGGGGGTTCATGTATGAAGTCTTCCACTTCACCACTCTCCCAGTCGTCTTGCTCATCTGCTCTTTGGCAGTGCACTTGTTGGAGTCAGGATTAATCCTGACTAAAAACCTATGACAAGAGTATAGGAGTTAGGGGATGGGACAATATGTACACATTAATGAATAACTAAGTGCAGTGCGCAATGTAGAATCATACATAAAGGCCAGCTGACAGAGGCATTTCACATCTCAACAGGAGTTAGTCAAGGCTGTCTACTTTCTCGATTACCATTCCTCTTCGAAGGTCAACTAGATCATGCGGCAAGCCACTGACAACAGGCGCAATGGGATCCAATGGACCCCATTTACACAACTGGATGACCTAGACTTTGCAGATTATATCACATTACTGTCCCAAAAACACCAACAAATGCAAGAGAAATTGAGAGAGGTAGAACAGAAGTCAGCTGAGACAGGTCTCCACATTAGCACAACGACCAAAGTGCAAACAGAAAGACACTGGCCAGCTTGATGGTTAACCACAAGAATAGGCAAGGCAAGAGCTGCATTTGGCATGATGGGGCCCAAATGAAGAGTACGTAACATCACACTCAAGACCAAACCACGGCTATTCGACTCAAGCATTAACACCATACTCCTTTAAAGATCTGAGACGTGGAAAACAACAAAGAACCTCCTGAACAAGCTACAATTCTTCAACCACTGCCTAAGATATATTCTTAACATCAGATGGCCTGAAAAAAATGAAGAATTAAGAGCTTAATTACTCCCAAAAGGTTTTATGTACAAAGGAATATAGTGTGTACATGCCCAACAGTCCTCCTAAAGCATTCAAGTTGTTAGGAGGCTTCAACCTACACTATTAAGATACTCAGATACTTTACATAATAGGGCTGGGCGATAAAACATTAACAATATGTATCGCGATAGACATGTAATCAATATCAATAAAAAAATGCGTTCGATAAAACGTTCGATATTTTATTTTTTTTTCTTCGTCGGAAGAAACCAGAGGTTGCAAAGCAAGTTTGGTTGCATGAACAAAGGCACTCACTCTCTGGTAACCTAGCAACGTAGGGAGTAACACGCTACCAGCCAATCATGTAACAGTTTAGTTGCACCATATCGTTGTCTCGTGATGGATTCTTCAGTAACAGAACCAGCGTGGAAAGCCTTATTTGATCGGTGAGTGATGTAGAGTAGATGACTGACTGCTGCGCAAATTCTGACAGGCGCCCGCGCATGTTACTGAGAGAACGAGCAGAGAGAGAGAGAGCGCCTCCTCTGGCCTCGCGCTCACAGTCTTCAAACTGTCTTGCTCTCCCTCCCTTCTTCGTGCATATTAATTAAAATTGATATTACCATCAAAATCAATTGAGAATTGACACGATGATAGGTTGAAGACCGAAGTTTCACGTGAAGCATTCAGAGATTTTTTTCCCTGAATTACCGCAGGGTGTGAATTGTACTAAAATAACTCTGAAAAGCATTTCGCACATTCAGCTGACATAAACCACACTTTAAACTAGATAAAAAAGTTTGAGGACAAACTTTAAGTTGGCTTGAAAAAGCCGGTCCAGAAAGTTTGAAGTAGTTTTAAAAGTGTGAAGTTTGAGAGTTTTCAGTTTAAAAGTTTAAGTTTTAGTTTAGTAGTTAGATTTAACATTAGGCTAATCACTATTAGCATGTAGCTATTTACTGCTAGCATGTGTAGCATGTTGGAAGTCCAGATTGCTAGCATGAGTCAAAAGAGCCAACTGCCATGTCTCTACGATGTTCTTATGCAGAGATATAGATCTTGCAAAACGGTTGCTAGGGTACTCTGTTCGGTTGCTAGGGAGTGGCTTGGCAGCTACCAGTGATGATACTCCAAAGGCTGCTTGACAATATAAACCAACCCCCATGTCGCTACGATGTTCTTATGCAGAGATATAGATTTTGCAAAACGGTTGCTAGGGTACTCTGTTTGGTTGCTAGGGAGTGGCTTGGCAGCTACCAGTGATGATACTTCAAAGGCTGCTTGACAATATAAACCAATCCCCATGTCTGTACGATGTTCTGATGCAGAGATATAGATTTTGCAAAACGGTTGCTAGGGTACTCTGTTTGGTTGCTAGGGAGTGGCTAGGTAGCTACCAGTGATGATACTCCAAAGGCTGCTTGACAATGTAAACCAACCCCCATGTCTGTACGATGTTCTGATGCAGAGATATAGATTTTGCAAAACGGTTGCTAGGGTACTCTGTTTGGTTGCTAGGGAGTGGCTTTGTAGCTACCAATGATGATACTCCAGAGGCTGCTTGACAATATAAACCAATCCCCATGTCTGTACGATGTTCTGATGCAGAGATATAGAATTTGCAAAACGGTTGCTAGGGTACTCTGTTTGGTTGCTAGGGAGTTGCTTGGCAGCTACCAATGATGATACTCCAAAGGCTGCTTGACAATATAAACCAACCCCCATGTCTGTACGATGTTCTGATGCAGAGATATAGATTTTCCAAAACGGTTGCTAGGGTACTCCGTTTCATTGCTAGGGCTGTGGCTTGGAAGCTTCCAATGATGATACTCCAAAGGCTGCTTGACAATATAAACCAACCCCCATGTCTGTACGATGTTCTGATGCAGAGATATAGATCTTGCAAAACGGTTGCTAGGGTACTGTTTGGTTGCTAGGGAGTGGCTTGCCAGCTACCAATGACGACACTTCAAAGGCTACTTGACAATATAAACCAACCCCCATGTCTGTACGATGTTCTGATGCAGAGATATAGATCTTGCAAAACGGTTGCTAGGGTACTGTTTGGTTGCTAGGGACTGGCTTGGCAGCTACCAATGATCATACTCCAAAGGCTACTTGACAATATAAACCAACCCCCACGTCTCTACGATGTTCTGATGCAGAGATATAGATCTTGCAAAACGGTTGCTAGGGCACTCTGTTTGGTTGCTATGGTGTTGCTATGCAGTTGCTAGGGTACTCGGGGTGGTTGCTAAGGTGTTGCTATGCGGTTGCTAGGGTATTCGGGATGGTTGCTAGGATGTTGCTATGCGGTTGCTATGGTAATAGGGGTGGTTGCTAAGGTGTTGCTATGCGGTTGCTAGGGTATTCAGGGTGGTTGCTAGGGGGTTGCTATGCGGTTGCTATGGTACTAGGGGTGGTTGCTAAGGTGTTGCTATGCGGTTGCTAAGGTCTTGCTATACGGTTGCTAAGGTACTCGGGGTGGTTGCTAAGGTGTTGCTATATGGTTGCTAGGGTACTCGGGTGGTTGCTAAGGTGTTGTTATACGGTTGCTAAGGTACTTTGGGTGGTTGCTAGGGTATTGCTATGAGGTTGCTAGGATATTCTAGGAGGTTGCTATGCTGTTCTGGGTGGTTGCTATGCGGTTGCTAGGGTGCTCTGTGTGGTTGCTGTGCTGTTGCCATGGTGTTCAAGGTGTTTGCTTGGGTGATCTGGTGGTTGCTATGATAGATAGATAGATAGATAGATTTAGTTTGATAGATAGAGATAGATTTAGTTTGATAGATAGATAGATTTAGATAGATAGATAGATAAAGTTTGATAAATAGATAGATAGATAGATAGATTTAGTTTGATAGATAGATAGATTTAGTTTGATAGATAGATAGATAGATAGATTTAGTTTGATAGATAGATAGAGATAGATAGATTTAGATAGATAGATAGATAGATAGATAAAGTTTGATAGATAGATAGATAGATAGATAGATTTAGTTTGATAGATAGATAGATTTAGTTTGATAGATAGATAGATAGATAGATTTAGTTTGATAGATAGATAGATAGATTTAGTTTGATAGATAGATAGATTGAATGAGTTTGAATGAGTTTAAATGGCTTGGAAATAGGAATGGCAGTTTAATTGAGTCTGTGTGTTTGAATTTGAATTTTGACAGTTGGACGGAATGTTCAGATCAGCCAAGGCAGTTCAATGAAAGTCAATGGGAGTTTTTTCCAGGTTTAATCAGCATTTTTAGGAAAACCGTAAGTCGGATCAGTCTGAAAAGATATAGCAACCTGAGTCAGAACAGTCTGAAGGTCTGGGCCAAGTTTGGTGGTTGTAGCTTGAACAGTCTAGGAGGAGATACAATTGAAAATTTAGTCTAAGAAGAAGAATAATAACTAGATAAAAAAGTTTGAAGACAAACTGTAAGTTGGCTTGAAAAAGCCAGTCCAGAAAGTTTGAAATAGTTTTAAAAGTTTGAAGTTTGAAAGTTTGAAAGTTTGAAGTTTGAAAGTTTAAGTTTAGTAGTTTAGATAGATAGATAGTTGTCACAGATGGTTACTATGGAGTTTTTATAGAGTTATTAGCTTGTTCTTAGCCTACTTTAGCACTTAGCTAATCAATATTAGCATGTAGCTATTCACTGCTAGCATGTGTAGCATGTTGGAAGTACAGATTGCTAGCATGAGTCAAAACAGCCAACCGCCATGTCTCTACAATGTTCTGATGCAGAGATATAGATCTTGCAAAACGGTTGCTAGGGTACTCTGTTTGGTTGCTAGGGAGTGGCTTGCCAGCTACCAATGATGACACTCCATAGGCTACTTGACAATATAAACCAACCCCCATGTCTGTACGATGTTCTGATGCAGAGATATAGATCTTGAAATACGGTTGCTAGGGTACTGTTTGGTTGCTAGGCATTGGCTTGGCAGCTACCAGTGATGCTACTCCAAAGGCTGCTTGACAATATAAAACAACCCCCATGTCTGTACGATGTTCTGATGCAGAGATATAGATCTTGCAAAACGGTTGCTAGGGTACTGTTTGGTTGTTAGGGAGTTGCTTGGCAGCTACCAATGATGATACTCCAAAGGCTGCTTGACAATATAAACCAACCCCCATGTCTCTACGATGTTCTGATGCAGAGATATAGATCTTGCAAAACGGTTGCTAGGGTACTTTGTTTGGTTGCTAGGGAGTGGCTTGTCGGCTACCAATGATGATACTCCAAAGGCTGCTTGACAATATAAAACAACCCTCATGTCTGTACGATGTTCTGATGCAGAGATATAGATCTTGCAAAACGGTTGCTAGGGTACTGTTTGGTTGCTAGGGAGTTGCTTGGCAGCTACCATTGATGATACTCCAAAGGCTGCTTGACAACATAAACCAACCCCCATGTCTCTACGATGTTCTGATGCAGAGATATAGATTTTGCAAAATGGTTGCTAGGTACTCTGTTTGGTTGCTAGGGAGTGGCTTGGCAGCTTCCAATGATGATACTCCAAAGGCTGCTTGACAATATAAAACAACCCTCATGTCTGTACGATGTTCTGATGCAGAGATATAGATCTTGCAAAACGGTTGCTAGGGTACTGTTTGGTTGCTAGGGAGTTACTTGGCAGCTACCAATGGTGATACTCCAAAGGCTGCTTGACAATATAAACCAACCCTCATGTCTGTATGATGTTCTGATGCAGAGATATAGATCTTGCAAAACGGTTGCTAGGGTACTGTTTGGTTGCTAGGGAGTGGCTTGGCAGCTACCAATGATGATACTCCAAAGGCTGCTTGACAATATAAACCAACCCTCATGTCTGTATGACCTTCTGATTTGAATATAGATAGATAGATAGATAGATAGATAGATAGATAGATAGATAGATAGATAGATAGATAGATAGATAGATAGATGAGAAATAGATAGATGAGAAGTGATAGATAGATGAGTTTGAATGAGATAGATAGATAGATATATAGATAGATAGATAGATAGATAGATAGATAGATAGATGAGTTTGAATGAGTTAGATAGATAGATAGATAGATAGATAGATGATAGATAGATGAGTTTGAATGAGTTAGACAGATAGATAGATAGATAGATGAGTTTGAATGAGTTAGACAGATAGATAGATAGATAGATAGATAGATGAGTTTGAATGAGTTAGATAGATAGATAGATAGATAGATAGATAGATAGATAGATAGATGAGTTTGAATGAGTTAGACAGATAGATAGATAGATAGATAGAGGAGTTTGAATGAGTTAGACAGATAGATAGATAGATAGATGAGTTTGAATGAGTTAGACAGATAGATAGATAGATAGATAGATAGATAGAGTTTAATGAGTTTCAATGGATTAGAAATAGTACATAGAATGGCACTTGAGTCTAATTGAGTTTTTGAGTCTAATGGGCTTCCGTAGTTTGAATTTGAATTTTGACAGTTGGAATTTGAAAGTCTTGGCTCATTTGAACATTCCGTCAATGTCGGATCAGTTAGAAAAGATATAGCAACTAACTTCAGAACAGTTTGAAGGTCTGACCCGAGTTTGGAGTTTATAGAGTTAAAGCTCTAGGAGGAGTTAGAGTTGATAATTTTAGGGTAAGAAGAAGAATAATAACTAGATAAAAAAGTTTGAAGACAAACTTTAAGTTGGCTTGAAAAAGCTGGTCCAGAAAGTTTGAAGTAGTTTTAAAAGTTTGAAGTTTGAAAGTTTGAAGTTTGAAAGTTTAAGTTTAGTAGTTTAGATAGATAGATAGTTAGTCTACTTTAGCACTTAGCTAATCAATATTAGCATGTAGCTATTCACTAGCATGTGTAGCATGTTGGAAGTACAGATTGCTAGCATGAGTCAAAACAGCCAACCGCCATGTCTCTACGATGTTCTGATGCAGAAATATAGATCTTGCAACACGGTTGCTAGGGTACTTTGTTTGGTTGCTAGGGAGTGGCTTGTCAGCTACCAATGACGACACTCCAAAGGCTACTTGACAATATAAATCAAACCCCATGTCTGTACGATGTTCTGATGCAGAGATATAGATCTTGCAAAACGGTTGCTAGGGTACTGTTTGGTTGCTAGGGAGTGGCTTGGCAGCTACCAGTGAAGCTACTCCAAAGGCTACTTCACAATATAAACCAACCCCCATGTCTGCACGATGTTCTGATGTAGAGATATAGATCTTGCAAAATGGTTGCTAGGGTACTGTTTGGTTGCTAGGGACTGGCTTGGCAGCTACCAATGATCATACTCCAAAGGCTACTTGACAATATAAACCAACCCCCACGTCTCTACGATGTTCTGATGCAGAGATATAGATTTTCCAAAATGGTTGCTAGGGTACTCTGTTTGGTTGCTAGGGAGTGACTTGGCAGCTACCAGTGATAGATAGATAGATAGATAGATGAGTTTGAATGAGTTAGATAGATTGAATGAGTTAGATAGATAGATAGATGAGTTTGAATGAGTTAGATAGATAGATAAAGTTTGATATAGATAGATAGATAGATGAGTTTGAATGAGTTAGATAGATAGATTAGATAGATAGATAGATAGATAGATAGATAGATAGATAGATTAAGTTTGATAGATAGATTATGATAGATAGATAGATGAGTTTGAATGAGTTAGATAGATAGATTAGATAGATAGATAGATAGATAAATAAAGTTTGATAGATAGATAGATAGATAGATTAAGTTTGATAGATAGATAGATAGATAGATTTAGTTAGATAGATAGATAGATAGATAGATGAGTTTGAATGAGTTAGATAGATAGATAGATTAAGATTAAGTTTGATAGATAGATAGATATAGATAGATAGATAGATTTAGTTTGATAGATAGATAGATAGATAGATAGATAGATTTAGTTTGATAGATAGATAGATAGATAGATAGATAGATAGATAGATAGATAGATAGATAGAATGAGTTTGAATGAGTTTAAATGGCTTAGACATAGGAATGGCAGTTAAATTGAGTCTGTGTGTTTGAATTTGAATTTTGACAGTTGGACGGAATGTTCAGATCAGCCAAGGCATTTCAATGGAAGTCAATGGGAGCTTTTTCCAGGTTTAATCAGCATTTTTAGGAAAACCGTAAGTCGGATCAGTCTGAAAAGATATAGCAACTCGAGTCAGAACAGTCTGAATGTCTAGTCCGAGTTTGGTGGTTGTAGCTTGAACAGTCTAGGAGGAGATACAATTTAAAATTTAGTCTAAGAAGAATAATAATAATAAGCTTAAGTACAATATCAGTAAGTTGGCTTTTTCAAGCCAACTTAACTAGATAAAAAAGTTTGAGGACAAACTTTAAGTTGGCTTGAAAAAACATAGTCAGAAAGTTTGAAGAAGTTTTAAAAGTTTGAAGTTTGAAAGTTTAAGTTTTATTAGATAGATAGATAGATAGATAAATAGATTGGTAGTTGTCACAGATGGATACTATGGAGTTTTCATAGAGTTATTAGCATGTTCTTAACCCACTTTAGCACTTAGCTAATCACTATTAGCATGTAGCTATTCACTGCTAGCATGTTGGAAGTCCAGATTGCTAGCATGAGTCAAAAGAGCCAACCCCCATGTCTGTACGATGTTCTGATGCAGAGATATAGATTTTGCAAAATGGTTGCTAGGGTACTCTGTTTGGTTGCTAGGGAGTGGCTTGCCAGCTACCAATGATGATACTCCAAAGGCTGCTTGACAATATAAACCAACCCCCATGTCTGGACGATGTTCTGATGCAGAGATACAGATTTTGCAAAATGGTTGCTAGGGCACTCTGTTTGGTTGCTATGGTGTTGCTATGTAGTTGCTAGGGTACTCGGGGTGGTTGCTAAGGTGTTGCTATGCGGTTGCTATGGTACTTGGGGTGGTTGCTAAGGTGTTGCTATGCGGTTGCTAGGGTACTCGGGGTGGTTGCTAAGGTGTTGCTATGCGGTTGCTATGGTACTTGGGGTGGTTGCTAAGGTGTTGCTATGCGGTTGCTAGGGTACTCGGGGTGGTTGCTAGGGTGTTGCTATGCGGTTGCTAGGGTACTTGGGGTGGTTGCTAAGGTGTTGCTAGGGTACTCGGGGTGGTTGCTAAGGTGTTGCTATGCGGTTGCTAGGGTACTCGGGGTGGTTGCTAGGGTGTTGCTATGCGGTTGCTAGGGTACTCGGGGTGGTTGCCATGGTGTTGCTATGTGGTTGCTATTGTATCCAGGCTGGTTGCTAGGATGATGCCAGGGTGATTTGTGTGGTTGCTATGCAGTTGCCATGGTGTTCTGGGTGGTTGCTAGGTTGTTTTGGGTGGTTGCTATGAGAGTTGATCATAGATATATAGATAGATAGAGAGATAGATGAGAAGAGAGATAGATGAGAAGTGATAGATGAGAAGATAGATAGATGAGAAGTGATAAGTGATAGATGAGAAGAGAGATAGATGAGAAGTGATAGATGAGAAGATAGATAGATAGATGAGAAGTGATAGATGAGAAGAAAGATAGATTGATAGATAGATGAGAAGGGATAGATAGATAGATGAGAAGGGATATATAGATAGATAGATAGATAGATAGATAGAGAAATAGCTAGATTAGTTTGATAGATAGATAGATAGATAGATAGAGATAGATAGATAGATAAGAAAGAGAAATAGATAGATAGATAGATAGATAGATAGATAGAGAAATAGCTAGATTTAGTTTGATAGATAGATAGATAGATTAGAAAGAGAAATAGATAGATAGATAGATAGATAGATAGATAGATAGATAGATAGATAGATAGATAAAGACATATTAGATAGAATGGAAGTTTGAATGAGTCTCAATGGATTAGAAATAGTACATAGAATGGCAGCTAATAGAGTCTGATGAGCCTCTCCAACTGTCAAAATTTGAATTTTGACAGTTGGAGTTTGAATAGTCTTGGCTCATTTGAACATTCCGTCAATGAAAGTCAATGGGATTTTTCCAAGTTTTGATCAGCTTTTTTAGGAAAACCGTGAGTCTGATCAGTCTGAAAAGATATAGCAACCCGAGTCAGAACAGTCTGAAGGTCTAGTCCGAGTTTGGTGGTTGTAGCTTGAACAGTCTAGGAGGAGATGCATTTAGAAATTTTAGTCTAAGAAGAAGAATAATAATAACTAGATAAAAAAGTTTGTAGACAAACTTTAAGTTGGCTTGAAAAAGCATAGCCAGAAAGTTTGAAGAAGTTTTAAAAGTTTGTAGTTTGAACCTTTTCAGTTTGAAATAGTTTGTTTTAGAATTGTAGTTTTAAAAGCTAGATAGATAGCTAGATAAGTAAACAGACTGATCGATAGATAGATAGATAAATAGATAGATAGTTGTCACAGATGGATATTATGGAGTTTTTATAGAATTATTAGCATGTTCTTAGCCCAGTTTAGCACTTAGCTAATCACCATTAGCATGTAGCTATTCACTGCTAGCATGTTGGAAGTCCAGATTGCTAGCATGAGTCAAAAGAGCCAACCGCCATGTCTCTACGATGTTCTGATGCAGAGATATAGATTTTGCAAAACGGTTGCTAGGGTACTCTGTTTTGTTGCTAGGGAGTGGCTTGGCAGCTACCAGTGATGATACTCCAAAGGCTGCTTGACAATATAAACCAACCCCCATGTCTGTACGATGTTCTGATGCAGAGATATAGATTTTGCAAAACGGTTGCTAGGGTACTCTGGCTGCTAGGGAGTGGCTTGGCAGCTACCAATGATGATACTCCAAAGGCTGCTTGACAATATAAACCAACCCCCATGTCTGGACGATGTTCTGATGCAGAGATACAGATTTTGCAAAACGGTTACTAGGGTACTGTTTGGTTGCTAGGGAGTGACTTGCCAGCTACCAATGATGATACTCCAAAGGCTGCTTGACAATATAAACCAACCCCCATGTATGTACGATGTTCTGATGCAGAGATATAGATTTTGCAAAATGGTTGCTAGGGCACTCTGTTTGGTTGCTATGGTGTTGCTATGCGGTTGCTAGGGTACTCGGGTGGTTGCTAAGGTGTTGCTATGCGGTTGCTATGGTACTTGGGGTGGTTGCTAAGGTGTTGCTATGCGGTTGCTAGGGTACTTGGGGTGGTTGCTAAGGTGTTGCTATGCGGTTGCTAGGGTACTCGGGGTGGTTGCTAGGGTGTTGCTATGCGGTTGCTAGGGTACTCGGGGTGGTTGCTAGGGTGTTGCCATGCGGTTGCTAGGGTACTCGGGGTGGTTGCTAGGGTGTTGCCATGCGGTTGCTAGGGTACTCGGGGTGGTTGCTAAGGTGTTGCTATGCGGTTGCTAGGGTACTCGGGGTGGTTGCTAGGGTGTTGCTATGCGGTTGCTAGGGTACTCGGGGTGGTTGCTAGGGTGTTGCCATGCGGTTGCTAGGGCACTCTGTTTGGTTGCTATGGTGATGCTATGCGGTTGCTAGGGTACTCGGGGTGGTTGCTAAGGTGTTGCTATGCGGTTGCTAGGGTTCTCGGGGTGGTTGCTAGGGTGTTGCTATACGGTTGCTAAGGTACTCGGGGTGGTTGCTAGGGTGTTGTTATACGGTTGCTAAGATATTTTGGGTGGTTGCTAGGGTATTGCTATGAGGTTGCTAGGATATTCTAGGAGGTTGCTATGCTCTTCTGGGTGGTTGCTATGCGGTTGCTAGGGTGCTCTGTGTGGTTGCTGTGCTGTTGCCATGGTGTTCAAGGTGGTTGCTTGGGTGATCTGGTGGTTGCTATGATAGATAGATAGATAGATAGATAGATTTAGTTTGATAGTTAGATTTAGTTTGATAGATAGATTTAGTTTGATAGAGTTAGATTTAGATAGATAGATAGATAGATATAGTTTGATAGATAGATAGATAGATAGATAGATATAGTTTGATAGATAGATAGATTGATAGATTGATAGATAGATTTAGTCAGATAGATAGATTTAGTTTGACAGATAGATAGATAGATAGATTTAGTTAGATAGATAGATAGATTTAGTCAGATAGATAGATAGATTTAGTTTGATAGATAGATTTAGTCAGATAGATAGATTTAGTTTGATAGATAGATAGATTTAGTCAGATAGATAGATTTAGTTTGACAGATAGATAGATTTAGTCAGATAGATTTAGTTTGACAGATAGATAGATAGATTTAGTTAGATAGATAGATAGATAGATAGATAGATTTAGTCAGATAGATAGATAGATTTAGTCAGATAGATAGATTTAGTTTGACAGATAGATAGATAGATAGATAGATTTAGTTTGATAGATAGATAGATAGATTTAGTTTGATAGATAGATAGATAGATTTAGTTTGATAGATAGATAGATAGATAGATAGATAGATAGATAGATAGATAGATAGATAGATAGATAGACTGAATGAGTTTGAATGAGTTTGAATGAGTTTAAATGCCTTGGAAATAGGAATGGCAGTTTAATTGAGTCTGTGTGTTTGAATTTGAATTTTGACAGTTGGACGGAATGTTCAGATCAGCCAAGGCAGTTCAATGAAAGTCAATGGGATTTTTCCAAGTTTTAATCAGCATTTTTAGGAAAACCGTGAGTCTGATCAGTCTGAAAAGATATAGCAACCCGAGTCAGAACAGTCTGAAGGTCTAGTCCGAGTTTGGTGGTTGTAGCTTGAACAGTCTAGGAGGAGATGCATTTAGAAATTTTAGTCTAAGAAGAAGAATAATAACTAGATAAAAAAGTTTGAGGACAAACTTTAAGTTGGCTTGAAAAAGCCGGTCCAGAAAGTTTGAAGTAGTTTTAAAAGTGTGAAGTTTGAGAGTTTTCAGTTTAAAAGTTTAAGTTTTAGTTTAGTAGTTAGATTTAACATTAGGCTAATCACTATTAGCATGTAGCTATTCACTGCTAGCATGTGTAGCATGTTGGAAGTCCAGATTGCTAGGATGAGTCAAAAGAGCCAACCGCCATGTCTCTACGATGTTCTTATGCAGAGATATAGATCTTGCAAAATGGTTGCTAGGGTACTCTGTTTGGTTGCTAGGGAGTGGCTAGGCAGCTACCAGTGATGATACTCCAAAGGCTGCTTGACAATATAAACCAACCCCCATGTCTGTACGATGTTCTGATGCAGAGATATAGAATTTGCAAAACGGTTGCTAGGGTACTCTATTTGGTTGCTAGGGAGTGGCTTTGCAGCTACCAATGATGATACTCCAAAGGCTGCTTGACAATATAAACCAACCCCCATGTCTGTACGATGTTCTGATGCAGAGATATAGATTTTGCAAAACGGTTGCTAGGGTACTCTTTTTGGTTGCTAGGGAGTGGCTTGGCAGCTACCAGTGATGATACTCCAAAGGCTGCTTGACAATATAAACCAACCCCCATGTCTGTACGATGTTCTGATGCAGAGATATAGATTTTGCAAAACGGTTGCTAGGGTACTCTGTTTGGTTGCTAGGGAGTGGCTTGGCAGCTACCAATGATGATACTCCAAAGGCTGCTTGACAATATAAACCAACCCCCATGTCTGTACGATGTTCTGATGCAGAGATATAGATTTTGCAATACGGTTGCTAGGGTACTCTGTTTGGTTGCTAGGGAGTGGCTTGGCAGCTACCAATGATGATACTCCAAAGGCTGCTTGACAATATAAACCAACCCCCATGTCTGTACGATGTTCTGATGCAGAGATATAGATTTTGCAAAACGGTTGCTAGGGTACTCTGTTTGGTTGCTAGGGAGTGGCTTGGCAGCTACCAATGATGATACTCCAAAGGCTGCTTGACAATATAAAACAACCCCCATGTCTGTACGATGTTCTGATGCAGAGATATAGATTTTGCAATACGGTTGCTAGGGTACTCTGTTTGGTTGCTAGGGAGTGGCTTGGCAGCTACCAATGATGATACTCCAAAGGCTGCTTGACAATATAAACCAACCCCCATGTCTGTACGATGTTCTGATGCAGAGATATAGATTTTGCAAAATGGTTGCTAGGGTACTCTGTTTGGTTGCTAGGGAGTGGCTTGGCAGCTACCAGTGATGATAGATAGATAGATAGATAAATAGATAGATAGATAGATGAGTTTGAATGAGATAGATAGATAGATAGATAGATAGATAAGTTTGAATTAGATAGATAGATAGATAGATAGATGAGTTTGAATGAGTTAGATAGATAGATAGATAGATAGATAGATAGATAGATGAGTTTGAATGAGTTAGATAGATAGATAGATAGATTTAGTTTGAATGAGTTAGATAGATAGATAGATAGATAGATAGATAGATAGATAGATAGAGTTTAATGAGTTTCAATGAGTTTCAATGGATTAGAAATAGTACATAGAATGGCAGTTGAGTCTAATTGAGTTTTTGAGTCTAATGGGCTTCCATAGTTTGAATTTGAATTTTGACAGTTGGAATTTGAAAGTCTTGGCTCATTTGAACATTCCGTCAATGAAAGTCAATGGGATTTTTCCGAGCTTTAATAGTCATTTTTAGGAAAACCGTAAGTCGGATCAGTTAGAAAAGATATAGCACACTAAGTCAGAACAGTTTGAAGGTCTAGTCCGAGTTTGGAGTTTGTGGAGTTAAAGCTCTAGGAGGAGTTAGTCTTGGAAATTCAAGTAAGAAGAAGAATAATAATAACTAGATAAAAAAGTTTGAAGACAAACTTTAAGTTGGCTTGAAAAAGCCGGTCCAGAAAGTTTGAAGTAGTTTTAAAAGTTTGAAGTTTGAAAGTTTAAGTTTTATTAGATAGATTTAGTTCAATAGATAGACTTAGTTTGATAGATTTAGTTTGATAGATAGATAGATAGATAGATAGATAGATAGATAGATTCAGGGTACTTAAGGCGGTTGCTAGGGTGTTAAGTGGTTGCTAGGGTACTCAGGGTGGTTGCAAGGGTGTTGCTATGTGGTTGCTAAGGTACTCGGGTGGTTGCTAAGGTGTTGCTATGGGGTTGCTAGGGTATTGGGGTGGTTGCTAGGGTGTTGCTATGTGGTTGCTAGGGTACTCGGGGTGGTTACTAAGATGTTGCTATGCGGTTGCTAAGGTACTCGGGTGGTTGCTAAGGTGTTGCTATGGGGTTGCTAGGGTATTTGGGGTGGTTGCTAGGGTGTTGCTATGCGGTTGCTAGGGTACTCAGGGTGGTTGTTATGGTGTTGCTATGCGGTTGCTAGGGTACTCAGGGTGGTTGCTAGGGTGTTGCTATGAGGTTGCTATGGTACTCAGGGTGGTTGCTAGGGTGTTGCTATGCGGTTGCTAAGGTGTTCTGAGTGGTTGCTAGGGTGTTGCTATGTGGTTGCTAGGGTAATCTCCATGGTTGCTAGGGTGTTGCTATGCAGTTGCTAGGGTACTCAGGGTGGTTGCTAAGGTGTTGCTATGCGGTTGCTAAGGTGTTCTGGGTGGTTGCTATGGTGTTGCTATGTGGTTGCTAGGGTACTTGGGGTGGTTGCTAGGGTGTTGCTATGCGGTTGCTAGGGTACTCGGGGTGGTTGCTAAGATGTTGCTATGCGGTTGCTAGGCTACTCGGGGTGGTTGCTATGGTGTTGCTATGCGGTTGCTAGGGTACTTGGGGTGGTTGCTAGGGTGTTGCTATGCGGTTGCTAGGGTACTCGGGGTGGTTGCTAAGATGTTGCTATGCGGTTGCTAGGGTACTTGGGGTGGTTGCTAGGGTGTTGCTATGCAGTTTCTAGGGTACTCGGGGTGGTTGCTAGGCAGTTGCTATGGTAACCTGGGTGGTTGCTAAGGTGTTGCTAGGCAGTTGCTAGGGTGTTCTGGGTGGTTGCTGGGTGGTTGCTAGGCGGTTGCTATGGTAACCTGGGTGATTGCTATGATGTTGCTAAGTGGTTAGTAGTTGTCACAGATGGTTACTATCAAGTTTTTATAGAGTTGTTAGCATGTTCTTAGCCCAGTTTAACACTTAGCTAATCACTATTAGCATGTAGCTATTCACTGTTAGCATGTGTAGCATGTTGGAAGTCCAGATTGCTAGCATGAGTCAAAAGAGCCAACCGCCATCTCTCTACGATGTTCTGATGCAGAGATATAGATTTTGCAAAACGGTTGCTAGGGTACTCTGTTTGGTTGCTAGGGAGTGGCTTGGCAGCTACCAGTGATGATACTCCAAAGGTTGCTTGACAATATAAACCAACCCCCATGTCTGTATGATGTTCTGATGCAGAGATAAAGATCTTGTAAAACGGTTGCTAGGGTACTCTGTTTGGTTGCTAGGGAGTGGCTTGGGAGCTACCAATGATGATACTCCAAAGGCTGCTTGACAATTTAAACCAACCCCCATGTCTGTACGATGTTCTGATGCAGAGATATAGATCTTGCAAAACGGTTGCTAGGGTACTGTTTGGTTGCTAGGGAGTGGCTTGGAAGCTACCAATGATAATACTCCAAAGGCTATTTGACAATATAAACCAACCCCCATGTCTGTACGATGTTCTGATGCAGAGATATAGATCTTGCAAAACGGTTGCTAGGGTACTCTGTTTGGTTGCTAGGGAGTGGCTTGGCAGCTACCAGTGATGATACTCCAAAGGCTGCTTGACAATTTAAACCAACCCCCATGTCTGTACGATTTTCTGATGCAGAGATATAGATTTTGCAAAACGGTTGCTAGTGTACTCTATTTGGTTGCTAGGGAGTGGCTTGGGAGCTACCAATGATGATACTCCAAAGGCTGCTTGACAATATAAACCAACCCCCATGTCTGTACGATGTTCTGATGCCGAGATATAGATCTTGCAAAACGGTTGCTAGGGTACTCTATTTGGTTGCTAGGGAGTGGCTTGGCAGCTACCAGTGATGATACTCCAAAGGCTGCTTGACAATATAAACCAACCCCCATGTCTGTACGATGTTCTGATGCAGAGATATAGATTTTGCAAAATGGTTGCTAGGGTACTCTGTTTGGTTGCTAGGGAGTGGCTTGGCAGCTACCAGTGATGATAGATAGATAGATAGATAAATAGATAGATAGATAGATGAGTTTGAATGAGATAGATAGATAGATAGATAGATAGATAGATAAGTTTGAATTAGATAGATAGATAGATAGATAGATAGATGAGTTTGAATGAGTTAGATAGATAGATAGATAGATAGATAGATAGATAGATAGATAGATAGATAGATGAGTTTGAATGAGTTAGATAGATAGATAGATAGATTTAGTTTGAATGAGTTAGATAGATAGATAGATAGATAGATAGATAGATAGATAGATAGAGTTTAATGAGTTTCAATGAGTTTCAATGGATTAGAAATAGTACATAGAATGGCAGTTGAGTCTAATTGAGTTTTTGAGTCTAATGGGCTTCCATAGTTTGAATTTGAATTTTGACAGTTGGAATTTGAAAGTCTTGGCTCATTTGAACATTCCGTCAATGAAAGTCAATGGGATTTTTCCGAGCTTTAATAGTCATTTTTAGGAAAACCGTAAGTCGGATCAGTTAGAAAAGATATAGCACACTAAGTCAGAACAGTTTGAAGGTCTAGTCCGAGTTTGGAGTTTGTGGAGTTAAAGCTCTAGGAGGAGTTAGTCTTGGAAATTCAAGTAAGAAGAATAATAATAATAACTAGATAAAAAAGTTTGAAGACAAACTTTAAGTTGGCTTGAAAAAGCCGGTCCAGAAAGTTTGAAGTAGTTTTAAAAGTTTGAAGTTTGAAAGTTTAAGTTTTATTAGATAGATTTAGTTCAATAGATAGACTTAGTTTGATAGATTTAGTTTGATAGATAGATAGATAGATAGATAGATAGATAGATAGATAGATAGATAGATAGATAGATAGATTCAGGGTACTTAAGGCGGTTGCTAGGGTGTTAAGTGGTTGCTAGGGTACTCAGGGTGGTTGCAAGGGTGTTGCTATGTGGTTGCTAAGGTACTCGGGTGGTTGCTAAGGTGTTGCTATGGGGTTGCTAGGGTATTGGGGTGGTTGCTAGGGTGTTGCTATGTGGTTGCTAGGGTACTCGGGGTGGTTACTAAGATGTTGCTATGCGGTTGCTAAGGTACTCGGGTGGTTGCTAAGGTGTTGCTATGGGGTTGCTAGGGTATTTGGGGTGGTTGCTAGGGTGTTGCTATGCGGTTGCTAGGGTACTCAGGGTGGTTGTTATGGTGTTGCTATGCGGTTGCTAGGGTACTCAGGGTGGTTGCTAGGGTGTTGCTATGAGGTTGCTATGGTACTCAGGGTGGTTGCTAGGGTGTTGCTATGCGGTTGCTAAGGTGTTCTGAGTGGTTGCTAGGGTGTTGCTATGTGGTTGCTAGGGTAATCTCCATGGTTGCTAGGGTGTTGCTATGCAGTTGCTAGGGTACTCAGGGTGGTTGCTAAGGTGTTGCTATGCGGTTGCTAAGGTGTTCTGGGTGGTTGCTATGGTGTTGCTATGTGGTTGCTAGGGTACTTGGGGTGGTTGCTAGGGTGTTGCTATGCGGTTGCTAGGGTACTCGGGGTGGTTGCTAAGATGTTGCTATGCGGTTGCTAGGCTACTCGGGGTGGTTGCTATGGTGTTGCTATGCGGTTGCTAGGGTACTTGGGGTGGTTGCTAGGGTGTTGCTATGCGGTTGCTAGGGTACTCGGGGTGGTTGCTAAGATGTTGCTATGCGGTTGCTAGGGTACTTGGGGTGGTTGCTAGGGTGTTGCTATGCAGTTTCTAGGGTACTCGGGGTGGTTGCTAGGCAGTTGCTATGGTAACCTGGGTGGTTGCTAAGGTGTTGCTAGGCAGTTGCTAGGGTGTTCTGGGTGGTTGCTGGGTGGTTGCTAGGCGGTTGCTATGGTAACCTGGGTGATTGCTATGATGTTGCTAAGTGGTTAGTAGTTGTCACAGATGGTTACTATCAAGTTTTTATAGAGTTGTTAGCATGTTCTTAGCCCAGTTTAACACTTAGCTAATCACTATTAGCATGTAGCTATTCACTGTTAGCATGTGTAGCATGTTGGAAGTCCAGATTGCTAGCATGAGTCAAAAGAGCCAACCGCCATCTCTCTACGATGTTCTGATGCAGAGATATAGATTTTGCAAAACGGTTGCTAGGGTACTCTGTTTGGTTGCTAGGGAGTGGCTTGGCAGCTACCAGTGATGATACTCCAAAGGTTGCTTGACAATATAAACCAACCCCCATGTCTGTATGATGTTCTGATGCAGAGATAAAGATCTTGTAAAACGGTTGCTAGGGTACTCTGTTTGGTTGCTAGGGAGTGGCTTGGGAGCTACCAATGATGATACTCCAAAGGCTGCTTGACAATTTAAACCAACCCCCATGTCTGTATGATGTTCTGATGCAGAGATATAGATCTTGCAAAACGGTTGCTAGGGTACTGTTTGGTTGCTAGGGAGTGGCTTGGAAGCTACCAATGATAATACTCCAAAGGCTATTTGACAATATAAACCAACCCCCATGTCTGTACGATGTTCTGATGCAGAGATATAGATCTTGCAAAACGGTTGCTAGGGTACTCTGTTTGGTTGCTAGGGAGTGGCTTGGCAGCTACCAGTGATGATACTCCAAAGGCTGCTTGACAATTTAAACCAACCCCCATGTCTGTACGATTTTCTGATGCAGAGATATAGATTTTGCAAAACGGTTGCTAGTGTACTCTATTTGGTTGCTAGGGAGTGGCTTGGGAGCTACCAATGATGATACTCCAAAGGCTGCTTGACAATATAAACCAACCCCCATGTCTGTACGATGTTCTGATGCCGAGATATAGATCTTGCAAAACGGTTGCTAGGGTACTCTATTTGGTTGCTAGGGAGTGGCTTGGCAGCTACCAGTGATGATACTCCAAAGGCTGCTTGACAATATAAACCAACCCCCATGTCTGTACGATGTTCTGATGCAGAGATATAGATCTTGCAAAACGGTTGCTAGGGTACTCTGTTTGGTTGCTAGGGAGTGGCTTGGCAGCTACCAGTGATGATACTCCAAAGGCTGCTTGACAATTTAAACCAACCCCCATGTCTGTACGATTTTCTGATGCAGAGATATAGATTTTGCAAAACGGTTGCTAGGGTACTCTATTTGGTTGCTAGGGAGTGGCTTGGGAGCTACCAATGATGATACTCCAAAGGCTGCTTGACAATATAAACCAACCCCCATGTCTGTACGATGTTCTGATGCCGAGATATAGATCTTGCAAAACGGTTGCTAGGGTACTCTATTTGGTTGCTAGGGAGTGGCTCGGGAGTTACCAATGATGATACTCCAAAGGCTGCTTGACAATTTAAACCAACCCCCATGTCTGTACGATGTTCTGATGCCGAGATATAGATCTTGCAAAACGGTTGCTAGGGTACTCTGTTTGGTTGCTAGGGAGTGGCTTGGCAGCTACCAATGATGATTCTCCAAAGGCTGCTTGACAATATAAACCAAAATAGATAGATGAGTTTGAATGAGTTAGATAGATTGATAGATAGATGAGTTTGAATGAGATAGATAGATAGATAGATAGATAGATAGATAGATAGATAGATAGATAGATAGATAGATAGATAGATGGATGAGTTTGAATGAGATAGATAGATAGATAGATAGATAGATAGATAGATAGATAGATAGATAGATGGATGAGTTTGAATGAGATAGATAGATAGATAGATAGATAGATGAGTTTGAATGAGTTAGACAGATAGATAGATAGATAGATAGATAGATAGATAGATAGATGAGTTTGAATGAGTTAGATAGATAGATGAGTTTGAATGAGATAGATAGATAGATAGATAGATAGATAGATAGATAGATAGATTTAGTTTGACAGATGATTTAGTTTGATAGATAGATAGATTAAGTTTGATAGATAGATTTAGTTTGATAGATAGATAGATAGATAGATAGATAGATAGATAGATAGATAGATAGATTGAATGAGTTTCAATAGATTAGAAAATAGTATATAGAATGGCACTTGAGTCTAATTGAGTTTGAGTCTAATGGGCTTCCATAGTTTAAATTTGAATTTTGACAGTTGGAGTTTGAATAGTCTTGGCTCATTTGAACATTCCGTCAATGAAAGTCAATGGGATTTTTCCGAGCTTTAACAGTCGTTTTTAGGAAAACCGTAAGTCGGATCAGTTAGAAAAGATATAGCACACTAAGTCAGAACAGTTTGAAGGTCTGACCCGAGTTTGGAGTTTGTAGAGTTAAAGCTCTAGGAGGAGTTAGAGTCAGAAATTTTAGTCTCAGAAGAATAATAATAACTAGAATGTACATTTCCTGAAGAAAATGTGAATGGTACTTGCAGTGGCAAAATTCGGCACCCGGTTGCTAGGGTGCTGTAATTGGTTGCTAGGGCGTGGCCAAGAAGTCACTACTTATTGGCGGCTTGATAGGCCGAGTCAAAAGAGCCCAGCCCCAACACTCTATGACCTTCTAAACCAAAGATATGATCTCACAGATTTGGCCCCCATGTTAAGTCTATGGGAGTTTTTTCAGCCGTTTTTTCGTACGCTGTGTGAACATCGTACACCCAATCGCTTAGAAAAGTCATAGCACACCTCTCCTCAATAAGCCGGTCAATTTGACACCTCATTCGTGGGTCTACGACAAATGGTGCGGGACGAGTTACGCGCCAAAGTTTTGTTCAGGTGAATAGTAATTACAATACTAGAATGTACATTTCCTGAAGAAAATGTGAATGGTGCTTGCAGTGGCAAAATTCGACACTCGGTTGCTAGGGTGCTGTAATTGGTTGCTAGGGCGTGGCCATGAAGGCACTACTTATTGGCGGCTTGATAGGCCGAGTCAAAAGAGCCCAGCCCCAAGTCTCTATGACCTTCTAAACCAAAGATATGATCTCACAGATTTGGCCCCCATGTTAAGTCTATGGGAGTTTTTTCAGCCGTTTTTTCGTACGCTGTGCGAACATCGTACACCCGATCGCTTAGAAAAGTCATAGCACACCTCTCCTCAATAAGCCAGTCGATTTGACACCTCATTCGTGGGTCTACGACAAACGGTGCGGGATGAGTTACGCGCCAAAGTTTTGTTCAGGTGAATAGTAATTTCCTGAAGAAAATGTGAATGGTGCTTGCAGTGGCAAAACTCGGCACTCTTGATTAGCATGATGCTAACATAATTACCGTCCTGCTAGGATGTTTTTAACAAGATGCTAACATGATTAGCATGTTGCTAGCATGATGCTAACACCCTTAGCATGCTGCTAGCATGTTTTAAACAAGATGCTAATCATGTTAGCATAATGCTAGCAAACATGCTAACATGATTAGCATAATGTTAGCATGATGCTAGCATGATTACCATGTTGCTAGCATGATTTTAACAAGATGCTAATCATGTTAACATAATGCTAGCAACATGCTAACATCATTATGCGGTTGCTATGGTAACCTGAGTGGTTGCTAGGGTGTTGCTAGGCAGTTGCTAAGGTACTTGGAGTGGTTGCTAAGGTGTTGCTAGGCGGTTGCCAAGGTGTTCTGGGTGGTTGCTAGGCGGTTGCTATGGTAACCTGGGTGGTTGCTATGGTGTTGGTAGGCAGTTGCGAAGGTACCTGGAGTGGTCACTACGGTGTTGCTAGGTGGTTGCTAGGATGTTCTGGGTGGTTGCTAGGCGGTTGCTATGGTAACCAGGGTGGTTGCTATGGTGTTACTAGGTGGTTGGTAGTTGTCACTGATAGTTACTATGGAGTTTCTATAGAGTTCCTGGCGTGTTCTCAGCCCACTTTAGCACTTAGCTAATCACTATTAGCATGTAACTATTCACTGCTAGCATGTGTAGCATGTTGGAAGTCCAGTTTGCTAGCATGAGTCAAAAGAGCCAACCGCTATGTATCTATGATGCTCTGATGCAGAGATATAGATCTTGTTAAACGGTTGCTAGGGTACTCTGTTTGGTTGCTAGGGAGTGGCTTGGCAGCTACCAATGATGATACTCCAAAGGCTGCTTGACAATATAAACCAACACCCATGTCTTTACGATGTTCTGATGCAGAGATATATATTTTGCAAAACGGTTGCTAAGGTACTCTGTTTGGTTGCTAGGGAGTGGCTTGGCAGCTGCCAGTGATGATACACCAAAGGATGCTTGCCAGTAGGAATGATATAAACCAACCCCCATGCTTCTATGATATTCAGATTTGAAGATATCCCTCTATGCTTTGGGTTGCTAGGGTGCTCTAAATGGTTGCTAGGGCGTGGCTATGATGTCTTTAAGGTGATTTGTGATTGGCTGTTTGCTGCCCTGAGTCAAATGAGCCCACCCTCATTTTTCTACGACACTTCTATCCAAAGATATTTGATATTTTTCAATGGAAGTCTATGGAGCTTGTTGCTATGGTGCTCTATATGGTTGCTAGGGCGTGGCTTGATAGCTTCACATTGATCCTGAGAGCCTGATTGGTTGCCTGAGTGAAATGAGCCCGCCCCCTTGTCTCTATCACAGTGTGATCAATAGTGAGTGAGTGAGAGAAAGGTTTCTAAGGGCCTGCGTGTGTGAGTGTGTGTGCGAAAGTGACAGTTGAAATTCAAATTTCTGAACATTCCGCCATTGAAAGTCAATGGGACTTTTTTGGCCGCTTTTTCGCCCCCTGTGCGAACATCGTTGGTCCGATCGCTTATAAAAGTCATAGCACACCTCTCCTCAATGAGCCGGTCGATTTGACACCTCATTCATGGGTCTAGGACAAACGCTGCGGGAGGAGTAGCGCGCAGAAATAAAAGTGGAAGAAAATGAGTGTCTGTGTCTGAGAGAGAAAGGCTTCTAAGGGCCTGCGTGTGTGAGTGTGTGTGAGAAAGTGACAGTTGAGATTTGAATTTCTGAACATTCCGCCATTGAAAGTCAATGGGACTTTTTTGGCCGCTTTTTCGCCCCCTGTGCGAACATCGTTGGTCCGATCGCTTATAAAAGTCATAGCACACCACTCCTCAATGAGCCGGTCGATTTGACACCTCATTCGTGGGTCTAGGACAAAAACTGCGGGAGGAGTAGCGTGCCGATAATTTGGCCAGAAGAAGAAGAAGAAGAATAATAATAAGTATGCAGAAGATTAAGAATGGAGCTTTGCCTTTGGCAAGCACCATTAACTAGAATGTACATTTCCTGAAGAAAATGTGAATGGTGCTTGCAGTGGCAAAATTCGACACTCGGTTGCTAGGGTGCTGTAATTGGTTGCTAGGGCGTGGCCATGAAGTCACTACTTATTGGCGGCTTGATAGGCCGAGTCAAAAGAGCCCAGCCCCAAGTCTCTATGACCTTCTAAACCAAAGATATGATCTCACAGATTTGGCCCCCATGTTAAGTCTATGGGAGTTTTTTCAGCCGTTTTTTCGTACGCTGTGCGAACATCCTACACCCGATCACTTAGAAAAGTCATAGCACACCTCTCCTCAATAAGCCGGTCAATTTGACACCTCATTCGTGGGTCTACGACAAACGGTGCGGGACGAGTTACGCGCCAAAGTTTTGTTCAGGTGAATAGTAATTACAATACTAGAATGTACATTTCCTGAAGAAAATGTGAATGGTGCTTGCAGTGGCAAAATTCAGCACCGGTTGCTAGGGTGCTGTAATTGGTTGCTATGGCGTGGCTATGAAGTTGCTGTGTCACTACTTATTGGCTGGCCGAATCAAAAGAGCCCAGCCCCAAGTCTCTATGACCTTCTGATCCAAAGATATAATCTCACAGATTTTGACCCAATGTTAAGTCTATGGGAGTTTTTCAGCCGTTTTTATCGTACGCTGTGCGAACATCGTACACCCGATCACTTAGAAAAGTCATAGTACACCTCTCCTCAATAAGCCGGTCGATTTGACACCTCATTTGTGGGTCTACGACAAAGGGTGCGTGACGAGTTACACACCAAAGTTTTGTTCAGGTGTGCGTGTGTGTGAGAAAGTGACAGTTGAGACTGACGGAATGTTCGTGATTTTGAATTTTTCAATGTAAGTCTATGGGACTTTTTTGGCCGTTTTTTTGTACGCTGTGCGAACATCGTACACCCGATCGCTTAGAAAAGTCATAGCACACCTCTCCTCAATAAGCCGGTCGATTTGACACCTCATTTGTGGGTCTACGACAAATGGTGCGGGATGAGTTACACGCCAAAGTTTTGTTCAGGTGAATAGTAATTACAATACTAGAATGTACATTTCCTGAAGAAAATGTGAATGGTGCTTGCAGTGGCAAAATTCGGCACCGGTTGCTAGGGTGCTGTAATTGGTTGCTAGGGTGTGGCTATGAAGTTGCTGTGTCACTACTTATTGGCTGGCCGAATCAAAAGAGCCCAGCCCAAGTCTCTATGACCTTCTGATCCAAAGATATGATCTCACAGATTTTAACCCAATGTTAAGTCTATGGGAGTTTTTTCAGCCGTTTTTTCGTACGCTGTGCGAATATCGTACACCCGATCGCTTAGAAAAGTCATAGCACACCTCTCCTCAATAAGCCGGTCAATTTGACACCTCATTCGTGGGTCTACGAAAAACGGTGCGGGACGAGTTACGCGCCGAAATTTTGTTCAGGTGGATAGTAATTACAATACTAGAATGTACATTTCCTGAAGAAAATGTGAATGGTGCTTGCAGTGGCAAAATTCGGCACCCGGTTGCTAGGGTGCTGTAATTGGTTGCTAGGGCGTGGCTATGAAGTTGCTGTTTCACTACTTATTGGCTGGCCGAATCAAAAGGGCCCAGCCCCAAGTCTCTATGACCTTCTGATCCAAAGATATGATCTCACAGATTTTGACCCAATGTTAAGTCTATGGGAGTTTTTTCAGCCGTTTTTTTCGCACGCTGTGCGAACATCGTACCCCCGATTGCTTAGAAAAGTCATAGCACACCTCTCCTCAATAAACCGGTCGATTTGACACCTCATTTGTGGGTCTACGACAAACGGTGCGGGACGAGTTACGCGCCAAAGTTTTGTTCAGGTGAATAGTAATTACAATACTAGAATGTACATTTCCTGAAGAAAATGTGAATGGTGCTTGCAGTGGCAAAATTCGGCCCCGGTTGCTAGGGTGCTGTAATTGGTTGCTAGGGCATGGCTATGAAGTTGCTGTGTCACTACTTATTGGATGGCTGAGTCAAAAGAGCCCAGCCCCAAGTCTCTATGACCTTCTAAACCAAAGATATGATCTCACAGATTTGGCCCCCATGTTAAGTCAATGGGAGTTTTTTCAGCCGTTTTTTCGTACGCTGTGCGAACATCGTACAAGCGATCGCTTAGAAAAGTCATAGCACACCTCTCTTCACTAAGCCGGCCGATTTGACACCTCATTCGTGGGTCTACGACAAATGGTGCGGGACGAGTTACGCGCCAAAGTTTTGTCTAGGTGAATAGTAATTACAATACTAGAATGTACATTTCCTGAAGAAAATGTGAATGGTGCTTGCAGTGGCAAAACTCGGCACTCTTGATTAGCATGATGTTAGCATGATGCTAACACCCTTAGCATACTGTTAGGATGTGTTTACCAAGATGCTAATCATGTTAGCATAATGCTAGCAACATGCTAACATGATTAGCATTTTGCTAGCATGATGCTAACACCCGTAGCATACTGCTAAAATGTTTTTAGCAAGATGCTAATCATGTTAGCATAATGCTAGCAACATGCTAACATGATTAGCATGTTGCTACCATGATGTTAACACCCGTAGCATACTGTTAACATGTTTTTAGCAAGATGCTAATCATGTTAGCATAATGTTAACAACATGCTAACATGATTAGCATGTTTGCTAACATGATTAGCATGCTACTATCATCAAGCTAACACATTTTCACTAGTTTGTGTCATGTTTAAACCCTAAGCTAATCACTATTAGCATGTAGCTATTCGCTGCTAGCATGTGTATCATGTTGGAAGTCCAGATTGCTAGCATGAGTCAAAAGAGCCAACCGCCATGTCTCTACGATGCTCTGATGCAGAGATATAGGTCTTGCTAAACGGTTGCTAGGGTACTCTGTTTGGTTGCTAGGGAGTGGCTTGGCAGCTGCCAATGATGATACTCCAAAGGCTGCTTGACAATATAAACCAACCCCCATGTCTGTACGATGTTCTGATGCAGAGATATACATCTTGAAAAACGGTTGCTAGGGTACTCTGTTTGGTTGTTAGGGAGTGGCTTGGCAGCTGCCAATGATGATACATCAAAGGCTGCTTGCCAGTATGAATGATATAAACCAACCCCCATGCCTGTATGATATTCAGATTTGAAGATATCCCTCTATGCTTTGGGTTGCTAGGGTGCTCTAAATGGTTGCTAGGGCGTGGCTATGAAGTGTTGAAGGTGATTCGTGATTGGCCGTTTGCTGCCCCGAGTCAAATGAGCCCACCCTCATGTTTCTATGACACTCCTATCCAAAGATATTCATTTGATCTTTTTCAATGGAAGTCTATGGAACTTGTTGCTATGGTGCTCTATATGGTTGCTAGGGCGTGGCTTGATAGCTTCACAATGATCCTGAGAGACTGATTGGTTGCCTGAGTAAAATGAGCCCACCCCCTTGTCTCTAAGACATTGTGATCCAGAGTTATGTTCAATACAAAATCCCTATGTAATTTCCCATAGTAGGAAAAACACAGTACTTCCTGGTTCATGGGCACGGCTTCACCATAGTATGTCTATGGGGCAACTTTGGGCAGCTCTTGCGCCCCAGGGGTACAACTTACACCCCATTTTGAGGTATGGTCTGACAGAGCTTGCCAGCCTCTTCAAACGTGGTAACCCACATGTTTCTACGAAATTCTCGCTCGGAGCAATGACTCGTCAAAATTTGTCGCAATGCAAAGTCTATGGGATTTTTTTCGCTACTTTTTCGCCCGCTGGACGAACATCGTACACCCGATCGCTTATAAAAGTCATAGCACAGGTCTCCTCAATAAGCCGGTCGATTTGACACCTGATTCATTGGTCTAAGACAAAAACTGCGGGAGGAGTAGCGCGCCAAACTTTTGTCCAGAAAAATAATTATAATAATAAGTATGAGCAATAATAAGAATGGAGCTTTGCCTTTGGCAAGCACCATTAACTAGAATGTACATTTCCTGAAGAAAATGTGAATGGTGCTTGCAGTGGCAAAATTCGGCCCCGGTTGCTAGGGTGCTGTAATTGGTTGCTAGGGCGTGGCTATGAAGTTGCTGTGTCACTACTTATTGGCTGGCCGAATCAAAAGAGCCCAGCCCCAAGTCTCTATGACCTTCTGATCCAAAGATATGATCTCACAGATTTTGACCCCATGTTAAGTCTATGGGACATTTTTCAGACGATTTTTCGTCCGCTGTGCGAACATCATACACCCGATCACTTAGAAAAGTCATAGCACACCTCTCCTCAATAAGCCGGCCGATTTGACACCTCATTCGTGGGTCTACGACAAACGGTGCGGGATGAGTTACGCGCCAAAGTTTTGTCTAGGTGAATAGTAATTACAATACTAGAATGTACATTTCCTGAAGAAAATGTGAATGGTGCTTGCAGTGGCAAAATTCGACTCGGGTGGTTGCTAAGGTGTTGCTAGGCGGTTGCTATGGTGTTCTGGGTGGTTGCTAGGCGGTTGCTATGGTAACCTGGGTGGTTGCTAGGGTGTTGCTAGGTGGTTGGTAGTTGTCACAGATAGTTACTGTGGAGTTTCTATAGAGTTCCTGGCGTGTTCTCAGCCCACTTTAGCACTTAGCTAATCACTATTAGCATGTAGCTATTAACTGCTAGCATGTGTAGCATGTTGGAAGTCCAGTTTGCTAGCATGAGTCAAAAGAGCCAACCGCCATGTCTCTATGATGCTCTGATGCAGAGATATAGATATTGCTAAACGGTTGCTAAGGTACTCTGTTTGGTTGCTAGGGAGTGGCTTGGCAGCTGCCAGTAATGATAAACCAAAGGCTGCTTGCCAGTATGAATGCTATAAACCAACCCCTATGCCTCTATGATATTCAGATTTGAAGATATCTGCCTATGCTTTGGGTTGCTAGGGTGCTCTAAATGGTTGCTAAGGCGTGGCTATGATGTCTTTAAGGTGATTTGTGATTGGCAGTTTGCTGCCTCGAGTCAAATGAGCCCACCCTCATGTTTGTACGACACTCCTATCCAAAGATATTCCTTTGATCTTTTTCAATGGAAGTCTATGGAGCATGTTACTAAGGTGCTCTATATGGTTGCTAGGGCGTGGCTTGATAGCTTCACAATGATCCGGAGAGACTGATTGGTTGCCTGAGTAAAATGAGCCCACCCCCTTGTCTCTATGACACTGCAATCCAGAGTTATGTTCAATACAAAATCCCTATGTAATTTCCCATAGTAGGAAAAACACAGTACTTCCTGGTTCATGGGCACGGCTTCACCATAGTATGTCTATGGGGCAATTTTGGGCAGCTCTTGCGCCCCAGGGGTACAACTTACACCCCATATTGAGGTATGGGCTGACAGAGCTTGCCAGCCTCTTCAAACGTGGTAACCCACATGTTTCTACGAAATTCTCGCTCGGAACAATGACTCGTCAAAGTTTGTCGCAATGCAAAGTCTATGGGATTTTTTTCGCTACTTTTTCGCCCGCCTGACGAACATCGTACACCCGATCGCTTATAAAAGTCATAGCACACCTCTCCTCAATGAGCCGATCGATTTGACACCTCATTCATGGGTCTAGGACAAACGCTGCGGGAGGAGTAGCGCGCAGAAATAAAAGTGGAAGAAAATGAGTGTCTGTGTCTGAGAGAGAAAGGCTTCTAAGGGCCTGCGTGTGTGAGTGTGTGTGAGAAAATGACAGTTGAAATTCAAATTTCTGAAGATTCCGCCATTGAAAGTCAATGGGACTTTTTTGGCCGCTTTTTCGCCCCCCTGTGCAAACATCGTTGGTCCGATCGCTTATAAAAATCATAACACATATCTCCTCAATGAGCCGGTCGATTTGACACCTCATTCATGGGTCTAGGACAAACGCTGCGGGAGGAGTAGCGCGCAGAAATAAAAGTGGAAGAAAATGAGTGTCTGTGTCTGAGAGAGAAAGGCTTTTAAGGGCCTGCATGTGTGAGTGTGTGTGAGAAAGTGACAGTTGAGAGAGACGGAATGTTCGTGAATTTGAAATTTTCAATGTAAGTCAATGGGACTTTTTTGGCCGCTTTTTCGTCCGCTGTGCGAACATCGTTGGTCCGATCGCTTAGAAAAGTCATAGCACACCTGTCCTCAATGAGCCGGTCGATTTGACACCTCATTCATGGGTCTAGGACAAAAACTGCGGGAGGAGTAGCGCGCAGAAAAAAAGTGGAAGAAGAAGAATAATAAGTATGCAGGAGAATAAGAATGGAGCTTTGCCTTTGGCAAGCACCATTAACTAGAATGTACATTTCCTGAAGAAAATGTGAATGGTGCTTGCAGTGGCAAAATTCGACACTCGGTTGCTAGGGTGCTGTAATTGGTTGCTAGGGCGTGGCCATGAAGGCACTACTTATTGGCGGCTTGATAGGCCGAGTCAAAAGAGCCCAGCCCCAAGTCTCTATGACCTTCTAAACCAAAGATATGATCTCACAGATTTGGCCCCCATGTTAAGTCTATGGGAGTTTTTTCAGCCGTTTTTTCGTACGCTGTGCGAACATCGTACACCCGATCGCTTAGAAAAGTCATAGCACACCTCTCCTCAATAAGCCAGTCGATTTGACACCTCATTCGTGGGTCTACGACAAACGGTGCGGGATGAGTTACGCGCCAAAGTTTTGTTCAGGTGAATAGTAATTTCCTGAAGAAAATGTGAATGGTGCTTGCAGTGGCAAAACTCGGCACTCTTGATTAGCATGATGCTAACATAATTACCGTCCTGCTAGGATGTTTTTAACAAGATGCTAACATGATTAGCATGTTGCTAGCATGATGCTAACACCCTTAGCATGCTGCTAGCATGTTTTAAACAAGATGCTAATCATGTTAGCATAATGCTAGCAAACATGCTAACATGATTAGCATAATGTTAGCATGATGCTAGCATGATTACCATGTTGCTAGCATGATTTTAACAAGATGCTAATCATGTTAACATAATGCTAGCAACATGCTAACATCATTATGCGGTTGCTATGGTAACCTGAGTGGTTGCTAGGGTGTTGCTAGGCAGTTGCTAAGGTACTTGGAGTGGTTGCTAAGGTGTTGCTAGGCGGTTGCCAAGGTGTTCTGGGTGGTTGCTAGGCGGTTGCTATGGTAACCTGGGTGGTTGCTATGGTGTTGGTAGGCAGTTGCGAAGGTACCTGGAGTGGTCACTACGGTGTTGCTAGGTGGTTGCTAGGATGTTCTGGGTGGTTGCTAGGCGGTTGCTATGGTAACCAGGGTGGTTGCTATGGTGTTACTAGGTGGTTGGTAGTTGTCACTGATAGTTACTATGGAGTTTCTATAGAGTTCCTGGCGTGTTCTCAGCCCACTTTAGCACTTAGCTAATCACTATTAGCATGTAACTATTCACTGCTAGCATGTGTAGCATGTTGGAAGTCCAGTTTGCTAGCATGAGTCAAAAGAGCCAACCGCCATGTATCTATGATGCTCTGATGCAGAGATATAGATCTTGTTAAACGGTTGCTAGGGTACTCTGTTTGGTTGCTAGGGAGTGGCTTGGCAGCTACCAATGATGATACTCCAAAGGCTGCTTGACAATATAAACCAACACCCATGTCTTTACGATGTTCTGATGCAGAGATATATATTTTGCAAAACGGTTGCTAAGGTACTCTGTTTGGTTGCTAGGGAGTGGCTTGGCAGCTGCCAGTGATGATACACCAAAGGATGCTTGCCAGTAGGAATGATATAAACCAACCCCCATGCTTCTATGATATTCAGATTTGAAGATATCCCTCTATGCTTTGGGTTGCTAGGGTGCTCTAAATGGTTGCTAGGGCGTGGCTATGATGTCTTTAAGGTGATTTGTGATTGGCTGTTTGCTGCCCTGAGTCAAATGAGCCCACCCTCATTTTTCTACGACACTTCTATCCAAAGATATTTGATATTTTTCAATGGAAGTCTATGGAGCTTGTTGCTATGGTGCTCTATATGGTTGCTAGGGCGTGGCTTGATAGCTTCACATTGATCCTGAGAGCCTGATTGGTTGCCTGAGTGAAATGAGCCCGCCCCCTTGTCTCTATCACAGTGTGATCAATAGTGAGTGAGTGAGAGAAAGGTTTCTAAGGGCCTGCGTGTGTGAGTGTGTGTGCGAAAGTGACAGTTGAAATTCAAATTTCTGAACATTCCGCCATTGAAAGTCAATGGGACTTTTTTGGCCGCTTTTTCGCCCCCTGTGCGAACATCGTTGGTCCGATCGCTTATAAAAGTCATAGCACACCTCTCCTCAATGAGCCGGTCGATTTGACACCTCATTCATGGGTCTAGGACAAACGCTGCGGGAGGAGTAGCGCGCAGAAATAAAAGTGGAAGAAAATGAGTGTCTGTGTCTGAGAGAGAAAGGCTTCTAAGGGCCTGCGTGTGTGAGTGTGTGTGAGAAAGTGACAGTTGAGATTTGAATTTCTGAACATTCCGCCATTGAAAGTCAATGGGACTTTTTTGGCCGCTTTTTCGCCCCCTGTGCGAACATCGTTGGTCCGATCGCTTATAAAAGTCATAGCACACCACTCCTCAATGAGCCGGTCGATTTGACACCTCATTCGTGGGTCTAGGACAAAAACTGCGGGAGGAGTAGCGTGCCGATAATTTGGCCAGAAGAAGAAGAAGAAGAAGAATAA
Source organism: Ancherythroculter nigrocauda (assembly GCA_036281575.1). Classification (NCBI taxonomy): domain Eukaryota; kingdom Metazoa; phylum Chordata; class Actinopteri; order Cypriniformes; family Xenocyprididae; genus Ancherythroculter; species Ancherythroculter nigrocauda. The sequence continues at coordinate 35,664,966 of VTFQ01000003.1, read as the reverse complement.
TAAGTATGCAGAAGATTAAGAATGGAGCTTTGCCTTTGGCAAGCACCATTAACTAGAATGTACATTTCCTGAAGAAAATGTGAATGGTGCTTGCAGTGGCAAAACACCGGACTCGGTTGCTAGGGTGCTGTAATTGGTTGCTAGGGCGTGGCTATGAAGTTGCTGTGTCACTACTTATTGGCTGGCCGAATCAAAAGAGCCCAGCCCCAAGTCTCTATGAACTTCTGATCCAAAGATATGATCTCACAGATATGGCCCCCATGTTAAGTCTATGGGAGTTTTTTCAGCCGTTTTTTCGTACGCTGTGCGAACATCGCACACCCGATCGCTTAGAAAAGTCATAGCACACCTCTCCTCAATAAGACGGTCGATTTGACACCTCATTTGTGGGTCTACGACAAACGGTGCGGGACGAGTTACGCGCCAAAGTTTTGTTCAGGTGAATAGTAATTACAATACTAGAATGTACATTTCCTGAAGAAAATGTGAATGGTGCTTGCAGTGGCAAAATTCACCACTCGGTTGCTAGGGTGCTGTAATTGGTTGCTAGGGCGTGGCCATGAAGTCACTACTTATTGGCGGGTTGATAGGCCGAGTCAAAAGAGCCCAGCCCCAAGTCTCTATGACCTTCTAATCCAAAGATATGATCTCACAGATTTGGCCCCCATGTTAAGTCTATGGGAGTTTTTTCAGCCGTTTTTTCGTCCGCTGTGCGAACATCGTACACCCGATTGCTTAGAAAAGTCATAGCACACCTCTCCTCAATAAGCCGGTCGATTTGACACCTCATTCGTGGGTCTACGACAAATGGTGCGGGACGAGTTACGCGCCAAAGTTTTGTTCAGGTGAATAGTAATTACAATACTAGAATGTACATTTCCTGAAGAAAATGTGAATGGTGCTTGCAGTGGCAAAACTCGGCACTCTTGATTAGCATGATGCTAACAATTACCGTCCAGCTAGGATGTTTTTAGCAAGATGCTAACATGATTAGCATGTTGCTAGCATTATGCTAACACCCTTAGCATGCTGCTATCATGTTTTTAGAAAGATGCTAATCATGTTAGCATAATGCTAGCAACATGCTAACATGATTAGCATGTTGCTAGCATAATGCTAACACCCTTAGCATGCTGCTAGCTTGTTTTTAGAAAGATGCTAATCATGTTAGCATTATGTTAGCAACATGCTAACATGATTAGCATAATCTTAGCATGATGCTACCATGATTACCATGTTGTTAGCATGTTTTTAACAAGATGCTAACATAATTAGCATGTTTGGTAGCACGATGCTAACATGATTAGCATGCTACTAGCATGATGCTAACACAGTTAGCATGTTACCAGCATAATGCTAACACATTTTTACTAGTTTGTGTCATGTTTAAACCCTAAGCTAATCACTATTAGCATATAGCTATTCACTGATAGCATGTGTAGCATGTTGGAAGTCCAGTTTGCTAGCATGAGTCAAAAGAGCCAACCGCCATGTCTCTATGATGCTCTGATGCAGAGATATAGATCTTGCTAAACGGTTGCTAAGGTACTCTGTTTGGTTGCTAGGGAGTGGCCTGGCAGCTGCCAATGATGATACTCCAAAGGCTGCTTGACAATATAAACCAACCCCCATGTCTTTACGATGTTCTGATGCAGAGATATAGATCTTGCTAAACGGTTGCTAGGGTACTCTGTTTAGTTGCTAGGGAGTGGCTTGGCAGCTGCCAGTAATGATAAACCAAAGGCTGCTTGCCAGTATGAATGATATAAACCAACCCTCATGCCTCTATGATATTCAGATTTGAAGATATCCCACTTTGATTTGGGTTGCTAGGGTGCTCTAAATGGTTACTAGGGCGTGGCTATGAAGTGTTTAAGGTGATTTTGTGATTGGCTGTTTGCTGCCCCTAGTCAAATGAGCCCACCCTCATGTTTCTATGACACTCCTATCCAAAGATATTCCTTTGATCTTTTTCAATGGAAGTCTATGGAACTTGTTGCTATGGTGCTCTATATGGTTGCTAGGGCGTGGCTTGATAGCTTCACAATGATCCTGAGACACTGATTGGTTGCCTGAGTGAAATGAGCCCACCCCCTTGTCTCTATGACACTGTGATCAATAGTGAGTGAGTGAGAGAAAGGGTTCTAAGGGCCTGCATGTGTGGGTGTGTGTGAGAAAGTGACAGTTGAAATTCAAATTTCTGAAGATTCCGCCATTGAAAGTCAATGGGACTTTTTTGGCCGCTTTTTCGCCCCCTGTGCGAACATCGTTGGTCCGATCGCTTATAAAAGTCATAACACACCTCTCCTCAATGAGCCGGTCGATTTGACACCTCATTCATGGGTCTAGGACAAACGCTGCGGGAGGAGTAGCGCGCAGAAATAAAAGTGGAAGAAAATGAGTGTCTGTGTCTGAGAGAGAAAGGCTTCTAAGGGCCTGCGTGTGTGAGTGTGTGTGAGAAAGTGACAGTTGAGAGAGACGGAATGTTCGTGAATTTGAATTTTTCAATGTAAGTCAATGGGACTTTTTTGGCTGCTTTTTCGTCCGCTGTGCGAACATCGTTGGTCCGATCGCTTATAAAAGTCATAGCACACCTCTCCTCAATGAGCCGGTTGATTTGACACCTCATTCATGGGTCTAGGACAAAAACTGCGGGAGGAGTAGCGCGCAGAAAAAAAAGTGGAAGAAGAAGAAGAAGAAGAAGAAGAAGAAGAATAATAAGTATGCAGAAGAATAAGAATGGAGCTTTGCCAGAGGCAAGCACCATTAACTAGAATGTACATTTCCTGAAGAAAATGTGAATGGTGCTTGCAGTGGCAAAATTCGGTACCCGGTTGCTAGGCGGTTGCTAAGGTACTTGGGGTGGTTGCTAAGGTGTTGCTAGGCGGTTGCTAGGGTGTTCTGTGTGGTTGCTATGCGGTTGCTAAGGTACTTGGGGTAGTTGCTAAGGTGTTGCTAGGCGGTTGCTAGGGTGTTCTGGGTGTTTGCTAGGTGGTTGCTATGGTAACCTGGGTGGTTGCTAAGGTGTTGCTAGGCAGTTGCTAAGGTACTTGTAGTGGTTGCTAAGGTGTTGCTAGGCGGTTGCTAAGGTGTTCTGGGTGGTTGCTAGGCGGTTGCTATGGTAACCTGAGTGGTTGCTAGGGTGTTGCTGGGCAGTTGCTAAGGTACTCGGAGTGGTTGCTAAGGTGTTGCTAGGCGGTTGCTAGGGTGTTCTTGGTGGTTGCTAGGTGGTTGCTATGGTAACCTGAGTGGTTGCTAGGGTGTTGCTAGGCAGTTGCTAAGGTACCTGGGGTGGTCACTACGGTGTTGCTAGGCGGTTGCTAGGGTGTTCTGGGTGGTTGCTAGGTGGTTGCTATGGTAACTGGGGTGGTTGCTAGGGTGTTGCTAGGCAGTTGCTAAGGTATTTGGGGTGGTTGCTAAGGTGTTGCTAGGCGGTTGCTAAGGTGTTCTGGGTGGTTGCTAGGCGGTTGCTATGGTAACCTGAGTGGTTGCTAGGGTGTTGCTAGGCAGTTGCTAAGGTACTTGGGGGAGTTGCTAAGGTGTTGCTAGGCGGTTGCTAGGGTGTTCTGGGTGGTTGCTAGGCGGTTGCTATGGTAACCTGGGTGGTTGCTAGGGTGTTGCTAGGCAGTTGCTAAGGTACCTGGGGTGGTCACTACGGTGTTGCTAGGTGGTTGCTAGGGTGTTCTGGGTGGTTGCTATGGTGTTACTAGGTGGTTGGTAGTTGTCACAGATAGTTACTATGGAGTTTCTATAGAGTTCTTAGCATGTTCTCAGTCCACTTTAGCAATTAGCTAATCACTATTAGCATGTAGCTATTCATTGCTAGCATGTGTAGCATGTTGGAAGTCCAGTTTGCTAGCATGAGTCAAAAGAGCCAACCGCCATGTCTCTATGATGCTCTGATGCAGAGATATAGATCTTGCTAAACGGTTGCTAAGGTACTCTGTTTGGTTGCTAGGGAGTGGCCTGGCAGCTGCCAATGATGATACTCCAAAGGCTGCTTGACAATATAAACCAACCCCCATGTCTTTACGATGTTCTGATGCAGAGATATAGATCTTGCTAAACGGTTGCTAGGGTACTCTGTTTAGTTGCTAGGGAGTGGCTTGGCAGCTGCCAGTAATGATAAACCAAAGGCTGCTTGCCAGTATGAATGATATAAACCAACCCTCATGCCTCTATGATATTCAGATTTGAAGATATCCCTCTTTGATTTGGGTTGCTAGGGTGCTCTAAATGGTTACTAGGGCGTGGCTATGAAGTGTTTAAGGTGATTTTGTGATTGGCTGTTTGCTGCCCCTAGTCAAATGAGCCCACCCTCATGTTTCTATGACACTCCTATCCAAAGATATTCCTTTGATCTTTTTCAATGGAAGTCTATGGAACTTGTTGCTATGGTGCTCTATATGGTTGCTAGGGCGTGGCTTGATAGCTTCACAATGATCCTGAGACACTGATTGGTTGCCTGAGTGAAATGAGCCCGCCCCCTTGTCTCTATGACACTGTGATCAATAGTGAGTGAGTGAGAGAAAGGGTTCTAAGGGCCTGCGTGTGTGGGTGTGTGTGAGAAAGTGACAGTTGAAATTCAAATTTCTGAAGGTTCCGCCATTGAAAGTCAATGGGACTTTTTTGGCCGCTTTTTCGCCCCCTGTGCGAACATCGTTGGTCCGATCGCTTATAAAAGTCATAACACACATCTCCTCAATGAGCCGGTCGATTTGACACCTCATTCATGGGTCTAGGACAAACGCTGCGGGAGGAGTAGCGCGCAGAAATAAAAGTGGAAGAAAATGAGTGTCTGTGTCTGAGAGAGAAAGGCTTCTAAGGGCCTGCGTGTGTGAGTGTGTGTGAGAAAGTGACAGTTGAGAGAGACGGAATGTTCGTGAATTTGAATTTTTCAATGTAAGTCAATGGGACTTTTTTGGCCGCTTTTTCGTCCGCTGTGCGAACATCGTTGGTCCGATCGCTTATAAAAGTCATAGCACACCTCTCCTCAATGAGCCGGTCGATTTGACACCTCATTCATGGGTCTAGGACAAAAACTGCGGGAGGAGTAGCGCGCAGAAATTTTGTCCAGAAGAAGAAGAAGAAGCAGAATAATAACTAGAATGTACATTTCCTGAAGAAAATGTGAATGGTGCTTGCAGTGGCAAAATCGGTACCCGGTTGCTAGGGTGCTGTAATTGGTTGCTAGGGCGTGGCTATAAACTACTTATTAGCTGCTTTATAGGCCGAGTCAAAAGAGCCCAGCCCCAAGTCTCTATGACCTTTTGATCCAAAGATATGATCTCACAGATTTTGTCCCAATGTTAAGTCTATGAGACTTTTTTCAGCTGTTTTTTCGTCCACCGTGCGAACAGCGTACACCCGATCACTTAGAAAATTCATAGCACACCTCTCCTCAATAAGCCGGTCGATTTGACACCTCATTTGTGGGTCTACGACAAAGGGTGCATGACGAGTTACACACCAAAGTTTTGTTCAGGTGTGCTTGTGTGTGAGAAAGTGACAGTTGAGACTGACGGAATGTTCGTGATTTTGAATTTTTCAATGTAAGTCTATGGGACTTTTTTGGCCGTTTTTTTTGTACGCTGTGCGAACATCGTACACCCGATCGCTTAGAAAAGTCATAGCACACCTCTCCTCAATAAGCCGGTCGATTTGACACCTCATTCGTGGGTCTACGACAAACGGTGCGGGACGAGTTACGCGCCAAAGTTTTGTTCAGGTGAATAGTAATTACAATACTAGAATGTACATTTCCTGAAGAAAATGTGAATGGTGCTTGCAGTGGCAAAATTCGGCACCGGTTGCTAGGGTGCTGTAATTGGTTGCTAGGGCGTGGCTATGAGCTACCTATTGGCGGCTTGATAGGCCAAGTCAAAAGAGCCCAGCCACAAGTCTCTATGACCTTCTAAACCAAAGATATGATCTCACAGATTTGGCCCCCATGTTAAGTCTATGGGAGTTTTTTCAGCCGTTTTTTCGTACGCTGTGCGAACATCGTACACCCGATCGCTTAGAATAGTCATAGCACACCTCTCCTTAATAAGCCGGTCGATTTGACACCTCATTTGACACCTCAGTACTTCCTGGTTCATGGGCACGGCTTCACCATAGTATGTCTATGGGGCAACTTTGGGCAGCTCTTGTGCCCCAGGGGTACAACTTACACCCCATTTTGAGCTATGGTCTGACAGAGCCTGTCAGCCCCTTCAATCGTGGTGACCCACATGTTTCTACGAAATTCTCGTTAGGAGCTATGACTCGTCAAAGTTTGTCACAATGCAAAGTCTATGACCTTCTAAACCAAAGATATGATCTCACAGATTTGGCCCCCATGTTAAGTCTATGGGAGTTTTTTCAGCCGTTTTTTCGTACGCTGTGCGAACATCATACACCCGATCGCTTAGAAAAGTCATAGCACACCTCTCATCAATAAGCCGGTCGATTTGACACCTCATTCGTGGGTCTACGACAAACGGTGCCGGGCAAGTAGCGTGCAGAAATTTTGTTCAGGTGAATAGTAATTACAATACTAGAATGTACATTTCCTGAAGAAAATGTGAATGGTGCTTGCAGTGGCAAAATTCGGCACCGGTTGCTAGGGTGCTGTAATTGGTTGCTAGGGCGTGGCTATGAAGTTGCTGTGTCACTACTTATTGGCTGGCCGAATCAAAAGAGCCCAGCCCCAAGTCTCTATGACCTTCTGATCCAAAGATATGATCTCACAGATTTTGACCCAATGTTAAGTCTATGGGAGTTTTTTCAGCCGTTTTTTTCGTACGCTGTGCGAAGATCGTACACCCGATCGCTTAGAAAAGTCATAGCACACCTCTCCTCAATAAGCCGGTCGATTTGACACCTCATTTGTGGGTCTACGACAAACGGTGCGGGACGAGTTACGTGCCAAAGTTTTGTTCAGGTGAATAGTAATTACAATACTAGAATGTACATTTCCTGAAGAAAATGTGAATGGTGCTTGCAGTGGCAAAATTCGCCACTCGGTTGCTAGGGTGCTGTAATTGGTTGCTAGGGCATGGCCATGAAGTCACTACTTATTGGCGGCTTGATAGGCCGAGTCAAACGAGCCCAGCCCCAAGTCTCTATGACCTTCTAAACCAAAGATATGATCTCACAGATTTGGCCCCCATGTTAAGTCTATGGGAGTTTTTTCAGCCGTTTTTTCGTACGCTGTGCGAACATCGTACACCCGATCGCTTAGAAAAGTCATAGCACACCTCTCCTCAATAAGCCGGTCGCTTTGACACTTCATTCGTGGGTCTACGACAAACGGTGCGGGACGAGTTAAGCGCCAAAGTTTTGTTCAGGTGAATATTAATTACAATACTAGAATGTACATTTCCTGAAGAAAATGTGAATGGTGCTTGCAGTGGCAAAATTCGGTACCTGGTTGCTAGGCGGTTGCTAAGGTACTTGTAGTGGTTGCTAAGGTGTTGCTAGGCGGTTGCTAAGGTGTTCTGGGTGGTTGCTATGGTAACCTGAGTGGTTGCTAGGGTGTTGCTAGGCAGTTGCTAAGGTACTTGGGGTAGTTGCTAAGGTGATGCTAGGCGGTTGCTAGGGTGTTCTGGGTGGTTGCTAGGCGGTTGCTATGGTAACCTGGGTGGTTGCTAAGGTGTTGCTAGGCAGTTGCTAAGGTACTTGGAATGGTTGCTAAGGTGTTGCTAGGCGGTTGCTAAGGTGTTCTGGGTGGTTGCTAGGTGGTTGCTATGGTAACCTGGGTGGTTGCTAGGGTGTTGCTAGGCAGTTGCTAAGGTACTTGGGTTGGTTGCTAAGGTGTTGCTAGGCGGTTGCTATGGTAACCAGGGTGGTTGCTAGGGTGTTGCTAGGCAGTTGCTAAGGTACTTGGGGTGGTTGCTAAGGTGTTGCTAGGCGGTTGCTAGGGTGTTCTGGGTGGTTGCTAGGCTGTTGCTAGGCGGTTGCTATGGTAACCTGGGTGGTTGCTAGGGTGTTGCTAGGCAGTTGCTAAGGTATCTGGGGTGGTCACTACGGTGTTGCTAGGTGGTTGCTAGGGTGTTCTGGGTGGTTGCTAGGCGGTTGCTATGGTAACCAGGGTGGTTGCTAGGGTGTTACTAGGCAGTTGCTAAGGTATCTGGGGTGGTCACTACGGTGTTGCTAGGTGGTTGCTAGGGTGTTCTGGGTGGTTACTAGGCGGTTGCTATGGTAACCAGGGTGGTTGCTATGGTGTTACTAGGTGGTTGGTAGTTGTCACAGATAGTTACTATGGAGTTTCTATAGAGTTCCTGGCGTGTTCTCAGCCCACTTTAGCACTTAGCTAATCACTATTAGCATGTAGCTATTCACTGCTAGCATGTGTAGCATGTTGGAAGTCCAGTTTGCTAGCATGAGTCAAAAGAGCCAACCGCCATGTCTCTATGATGCTCTGATGCAGAGATATAGATCTTGCTAAACGGTTGCTAAGGTACTCTGTTTGGTTGCTAGGGAGTGGCCTGGCAGCTGCCAATGATGATACTCCAAAGGCTGCTTGACAATATAAACCAACCCCCATGTCTTTACGATGTTCTGATGCAGAGATATAGATCTTGCTAAACGGTTGCTAGGGTACTCTGTTTAGTTGCTAGGGAGTGGCTTGGCAGCTGCCAGTAATGATAAACCAAAGGCTGCTTGCCAGTATGAATGATATAAACCAACCCTCATGCCTCTATGATATTCAGATTTGAAGATATCCCTCTTTGATTTGGGTTGCTAGGGTGCTCTAAATGGTTACTAGGGCGTGGCTATGAAGTGTTTAAGGTGATTTTGTGATTGGCTGTTTGCTGCCCCTAGTCAAATGAGCCCACCCTCATGTTTCTATGACACTCCTATCCAAAGATATTCCTTTGATCTTTTTCAATGGAAGTCTATGGAACTTGTTGCTATGGTGCTCTATATGGTTGCTAGGGCGTGGCTTGATAGCTTCACAATGATCCTGAGACACTGATTGGTTGCCTGAGTGAAATGAGCCCGCCCCCTTGTCTCTATGACACTGTGATCAATAGTGAGTGAGTGAGAGAAAGGGTTCTAAGGGCCTGCGTGTGTGGGTGTGTGTGAGAAAGTGACAGTTGAAATTCAAATTTCTGAAGGTTCCGCCATTGAAAGTCAATGGGACTTTTTTGGCCGCTTTTTCGCCCCCTGTGCGAACATCGTTGGTCCGATCGCTTATAAAAGTCATAACACACATCTCCTCAATGAGCCGGTCGATTTGACACCTCATTCATGGGTCTAGGACAAACGCTGCGGGAGGAGTAGCGCGCAGAAATAAAAGTGGAAGAAAATGAGTGTCTGTGTCTGAGAGAGAAAGGCTTCTAAGGGCCTGCGTGTGTGAGTGTGTGTGAGAAAGTGACAGTTGAGAGAGACGGAATGTTCGTGAATTTGAATTTTTCAATGTAAGTCAATGGGACTTTTTTGGCCGCTTTTTCGTCCGCTGTGCGAACATCGTTGGTCCGATCGCTTATAAAAGTCATAGCACACCTCTCCTCAATGAGCCGGTCGATTTGACACCTCATTCATGGGTCTAGGACAAAAACTGCGGGAGGAGTAGCGCGCAGAAATTTTGTCCAGAAGAAGAAGAAGAAGCAGAATAATAACTAGAATGTACATTTCCTGAAGAAAATGTGAATGGTGCTTGCAGTGGCAAAATCGGTACCCGGTTGCTAGGGTGCTGTAATTGGTTGCTAGGGCGTGGCTATAAACTACTTATTAGCTGCTTTATAGGCCGAGTCAAAAGAGCCCAGCCCCAAGTCTCTATGACCTTTTGATCCAAAGATATGATCTCACAGATTTTGTCCCAATGTTAAGTCTATGAGACTTTTTTCAGCTGTTTTTTCGTCCACCGTGCGAACAGCGTACACCCGATCACTTAGAAAATTCATAGCACACCTCTCCTCAATAAGCCGGTCGATTTGACACCTCATTTGTGGGTCTACGACAAAGGGTGCATGACGAGTTACACACCAAAGTTTTGTTCAGGTGTGCTTGTGTGTGAGAAAGTGACAGTTGAGACTGACGGAATGTTCGTGATTTTGAATTTTTCAATGTAAGTCTATGGGACTTTTTTGGCCGTTTTTTTTGTACGCTGTGCGAACATCGTACACCCGATCGCTTAGAAAAGTCATAGCACACCTCTCCTCAATAAGCCGGTCGATTTGACACCTCATTCGTGGGTCTACGACAAACGGTGCGGGACGAGTTACGCGCCAAAGTTTTGTTCAGGTGAATAGTAATTACAATACTAGAATGTACATTTCCTGAAGAAAATGTGAATGGTGCTTGCAGTGGCAAAATTCGGCACCGGTTGCTAGGGTGCTGTAATTGGTTGCTAGGGCGTGGCTATGAGCTACCTATTGGCGGCTTGATAGGCCAAGTCAAAAGAGCCCAGCCACAAGTCTCTATGACCTTCTAAACCAAAGATATGATCTCACAGATTTGGCCCCCATGTTAAGTCTATGGGAGTTTTTTCAGCCGTTTTTTTCGTACGCTGTGCGAACATCGTACACCCGATCGCTTAGAATAGTCATAGCACACCTCTCCTTAATAAGCCGGTCGATTTGACACCTCATTTGACACCTCAGTACTTCCTGGTTCATGGGCACGGCTTCACCATAGTATGTCTATGGGGCAACTTTGGGCAGCTCTTGTGCCCCAGGGGTACAACTTACACCCCATTTTGAGCTATGGTCTGACAGAGCCTGTCAGCCCCTTCAATCGTGGTGACCCACATGTTTCTACGAAATTCTCGTTAGGAGCTATGACTCGTCAAAGTTTGTCACAATGCAAAGTCTATGACCTTCTAAACCAAAGATATGATCTCACAGATTTGGCCCCCATGTTAAGTCTATGGGAGTTTTTTCAGCCGTTTTTTCGTACGCTGTGCGAACATCATACACCCGATCGCTTAGAAAAGTCATAGCACACCTCTCATCAATAAGCCGGTCGATTTGACACCTCATTCGTGGGTCTACGACAAACGGTGCCGGGCAAGTAGCGTGCAGAAATTTTGTTCAGGTGAATAGTAATTACAATACTAGAATGTACATTTCCTGAAGAAAATGTGAATGGTGCTTGCAGTGGCAAAATTCGGCACCGGTTGCTAGGGTGCTGTAATTGGTTGCTAGGGCGTGGCTATGAAGTTGCTGTGTCACTACTTATTGGCTGGCCGAATCAAAAGAGCCCAGCCCCAAGTCTCTATGACCTTCTGATCCAAAGATATGATCTCACAGATTTTGACCCAATGTTAAGTCTATGGGAGTTTTTTCAGCCGTTTTTTTCGTACGCTGTGCGAAGATCGTACACCCGATCGCTTAGAAAAGTCATAGCACACCTCTCCTCAATAAGCCGGTCGATTTGACACCTCATTTGTGGGTCTACGACAAACGGTGCGGGACGAGTTACGTGCCAAAGTTTTGTTCAGGTGAATAGTAATTACAATACTAGAATGTACATTTCCTGAAGAAAATGTGAATGGTGCTTGCAGTGGCAAAATTCGCCACTCGGTTGCTAGGGTGCTGTAATTGGTTGCTAGGGCATGGCCATGAAGTCACTACTTATTGGCGGCTTGATAGGCCGAGTCAAACGAGCCCAGCCCCAAGTCTCTATGACCTTCTAAACCAAAGATATGATCTCACAGATTTGGCCCCCATGTTAAGTCTATGGGAGTTTTTTCAGCCGTTTTTTCGTACGCTGTGCGAACATCGTACACCCGATCGCTTAGAAAAGTCATAGCACACCTCTCCTCAATAAGCCGGTCGCTTTGACACTTCATTCGTGGGTCTACGACAAACGGTGCGGGACGAGTTAAGCGCCAAAGTTTTGTTCAGGTGAATATTAATTACAATACTAGAATGTACATTTCCTGAAGAAAATGTGAATGGTGCTTGCAGTGGCAAAATTCGGTACCTGGTTGCTAGGCGGTTGCTAAGGTACTTGTAGTGGTTGCTAAGGTGTTGCTAGGCGGTTGCTAAGGTGTTCTGGGTGGTTGCTATGGTAACCTGAGTGGTTGCTAGGGTGTTGCTAGGCAGTTGCTAAGGTACTTGGGGTAGTTGCTAAGGTGATGCTAGGCGGTTGCTAGGGTGTTCTGGGTGGTTGCTAGGCGGTTGCTATGGTAACCTGGGTGGTTGCTAAGGTGTTGCTAGGCAGTTGCTAAGGTACTTGGAATGGTTGCTAAGGTGTTGCTAGGCGGTTGCTAAGGTGTTCTGGGTGGTTGCTAGGTGGTTGCTATGGTAACCTGGGTGGTTGCTAGGGTGTTGCTAGGCAGTTGCTAAGGTACTTGGGTTGGTTGCTAAGGTGTTGCTAGGCGGTTGCTATGGTAACCAGGGTGGTTGCTAGGGTGTTGCTAGGCAGTTGCTAAGGTACTTGGGGTGGTTGCTAAGGTGTTGCTAGGCGGTTGCTAGGGTGTTCTGGGTGGTTGCTAGGCTGTTGCTAGGCGGTTGCTATGGTAACCTGGGTGGTTGCTAGGGTGTTGCTAGGCAGTTGCTAAGGTATCTGGGGTGGTCACTACGGTGTTGCTAGGTGGTTGCTAGGGTGTTCTGGGTGGTTGCTAGGCGGTTGCTATGGTAACCAGGGTGGTTGCTAGGGTGTTACTAGGCAGTTGCTAAGGTATCTGGGGTGGTCACTACGGTGTTGCTAGGTGGTTGCTAGGGTGTTCTGGGTGGTTACTAGGCGGTTGCTATGGTAACCAGGGTGGTTGCTATGGTGTTACTAGGTGGTTGGTAGTTGTCACAGATAGTTACTATGGAGTTTCTATAGAGTTCCTGGCGTGTTCTCAGCCCACTTTAGCACTTAGCTAATCACTATTAGCATGTAGCTATTCACTGCTAGCATGTGTAGCATGTTGGAAGTCCAGTTTGCTAGCATGAGTCAAAAGAGCCAACCGCCATGTCTCTATGATGCTCTGATGCAGAGATATAGATCTTGTTAAACGGTTGCTAGGGTACTCTGTTTGGTTGCTAGGGAGTGGCTTGGCAGCTACCAATGATGATACTCCAAAGGCTGCTTGACAATATAAACCAACACCCATGTCTTTACGATGTTCTGATGCAGAGATATAGATCTTGCAAAACGGTTGCTAAGGTACTCTGTTTGGTTGCTAGGGAGTGGCCTGGCAGCTGCCAATGATGATACACCAAAGGATGCTTGCCAGTAGGAATGATATAAACCAACCCCCATGCCTCTATGATGTTCAGATTTGAAGATATCCCTCTATGCTTTGGGTTGCTAGGGTGCTCTAAATAGTTGCTAGGGCGTGGCTATGATGTCTTTAAGGTGATTCGTGATTGGCTGTTTGCTGCCCCGAGTCAAATGAGCCCACCCTCATTTTTCTACGACACTTCTATCCAAAGATATTTGATATTTTTCAATGGAAGTCTATGGAGCTTGTTGCTATGGTGCTCTATATGGTTGCTAGGGCGTGGCTTGATAGCTTCACATTGATCCTGAGAGCCTGATTGGTTGCCTGAGTGAAATGAGCCCGCCCCCTTGTCTCTATGACACTGTGATCAATAGTGAGTGAGTGAGAGAAAGGGTTCTAAGGGCCTGCGTGTGTGAGTGTGTGTGAGAAAGTGACAGTTGAAATTCAAATTTCTGAACATTCCGCCACTGAAAGTCAATGGGACTTTTTTGGCCGCTTTTTCGCCCCCTGTGCGAACATCGTTGGTCCGATCGCTTATAAAAGTCATAGCACACCTCTCCTCAATGAGCCGGTCGATTTGACACCTCATTCATGGGTCTAGGACAAACGCTGCGGGAGGAGTAGCGCGCAGAAATAAAAGTGGAAGAAAATGAGTGTCTGTGTCTGAGAGAGAAAGGCTTCTAAGGGCCTGCATGTGTGAGTGTGTGTGAGAAAGTGACAGTTGAGATTTGAATTTCTGAACATTCCGCCATTGAAAGTCAATGGGACTTTTTTGGCCGCTTTTTCGCCCCCTGTGCGAACATCGTTGGTCCGATCGCTTATAAAAGTCATAGCACACCACTCCTCAATGAGCCGGTCGATTTGACACCTCATTCGTGGGTCTAGGACAAAAACTGCGGGAGGAGTAGCGTGCCGATATTTTGGCCAGAAGAAGAAGAAGAAGAATAATAATAAGTATGCAGAAGATTAAGAATGGAGCTTTGCCTTTGGCAAGCACCATTAATAATAAGTATGAGCAATAATAAGAATGGAGCTTTGCCTTTGGCAAGCACCATTAACTAGAATGTACATCTCCTGAAGAAAATGTGAATGGTGCTTGCAGTGGCAAAATCGCCACTCGGTTGCTAGGCGGTTGCTAAGGAACTTGGGGTGGTTGCTAAGGTGTTGCTAGGCGGTTGCTAAGGTACTTGGGGTGGTTGCTAAGGTGTTGCTAGGCAGTTGTTAAGGTACCTGGAGTGGTCACTACTGTGTTTCTAGGCGGTTGCTAGGGTGTTCTGGGCGGTTGCTATGGTAACCAGGGTGGTTGCTATGGTGTCACTAGGTGGTTGGTAGTTGGCACAGATAGTTACTATGGAGTTTCTATAGAGTTCTTAGCATGTTCTCAGCCCACTTTAGCACTTAGCTAATCACTATTAGCATGTAGCTATTAACTGCTAGCATGTGTAGCATGTTGCAAGTACAGTTTGCTAGCATGAGTCAAAAAAGCCAACCCCCATGTCTCTACGATGTTCTGATGCAGAGATATAGGCATCGCTAAATGGTTGCTAGGGTACTCTGTTTGGTTGCTAGGGAGTGGCTTGGCAGTGGCTTGGCAGTTGCCAATGATGATACTCCAAAGGCTGCTTGACAATATAAACCAACCCCCATGTCTTTATGATGTTCTGATGCAGAGATATGGATCTTGAAAAACGGTTGCTAGGGTAATCTGGTTGGTTGCTAGGGAGTGGCCTGGTAGCTACCAATGATGATACTCCAAAGGCTGCTTGACAATATAAACCAACCCCCATGTCTTTACGATGTTCTGATGCAGAGATATAGATCTTGCTAAACGGTTGCTAGGGTACTCTGTTTGGTTGCTAGGGAGTGGCTTGGCAGCTGCCAGTAATGATAAACCAAAGGCTGCTTGCCAGTATGAATGCTATAAACCAACCCCCATTCCTCTATGATGTTCAGATTTGAAGATATCCCCTCTATGCTTTGGGTTGCTAGGGTGCTCTGAATGGTTGCTAGGGCGTGGCTATGATGTCTTGAAGGTGATTCGTGATTGGCCGTTTGCTGCCCCGAGTCAAATGAGCCCACCCTCATGTTTCTATGACACTCCTATCCAAAGATATTCATTTGATCTTTTTCAATGGAAGTCTATGGAACTTGTTGCTATGGTGCTCTATATGGTTGCTAGGGCGTGGCTTGATAGCTTCACAATGATCCTGAGAGACTGATTGGTTGCCTGAGTAAAATGAGCCCACCCCCTTGTCTCTATGTCATTGTGATCCAGAGTTATGTTCAATACAAAATCCCTATGTAATTTCCCATAGTAGGAAAAACACAGTACTTCCTGGTTCATGGGCACGGCTTCACCATAGTATGTCTATGGGGCAACTTTGGGCAGCTCTTGTGCCCCAGGGGTACAACTTACACCCCATTTTGAGCTATGGTCTGACAGAGCCTGTCAGCCCCTTCAATCGTGGTGACCCACATGTTTCTACGAAATTCTCGTTAGGAGCTATGACTCGTCAAAGTTTGTCACAATGCAAAGTCTATGGGATTTTTTTCGCTACTTTATCGCCCGCCGGACGAACATCGTACACTCGATCGCTTATAAAAGTCATAGCACACCTCTCCTCAATGAGCCGGTCGATTTGACACCTCATTCATGGGTCTAGGACAAAAACTGCGGGAGGAGTAGCGCGCCAAACTTTTGTGTGGAATAATAATAATAATAATAATAATAATAATAAGTATGCAGAAGATTAAGAATGGAGCTTTGCCTTTGGCAAGCACCATTAACTAGAATGTACATTTCCTGAAGAAAATGTGAATGGTGCTTGCAGAGGCAAAATTCGCCACTCGGTTGCTAGGGTGTTCCTAGGCAGTTTCTAAGGTGTTCTGAGCGGTTGCTAGGGTGTTTTGGGTGGTTGCTATGGTAACGTGGGTGGTTGCTAGGGTGTTGCTAGGCAGTTGCTAAGGTGTTCTAAGCAGTTGCTAGGCGGTTGCTATGGTAACCTGGGTGGTTGCTAGGGTGTTGCTAGGCAGTTGCTAAGGTACTTGGAGTGGTTGCTAAGGTGTTGCTAGGTGGTTGCTAGGGTGTTATGGATGGTTACTAGGCGGTTGCTATGGTAACCTGAGTGGTTGCTAGGGTGTTGCTGAGCAGTTGCTAAGGTACTCGGAGTGGTTGCTAAGGTGTTGCTAGGCGGTTGCTAGGGTGTTCTTGGTGGTTGCTAGGTGGTTGCTATGTTAACCTGGGTGGTTGCTAGGGTGTTGCTAGGCAGTTGCTGAGGTACCTGGGGTGGTCACTATGGTGTTGCTAGGGTGCTCTGGGTGGTTGCTAAGCGGTTGCTATGGTAACCTGGGTGGTTGCTAGGGTGTTGCTAGGCAGTTGCTAAGGTACCTGGGGTGGTCACTATGGTGTTACTAGGTGGTTGCTAGGGTGTTCTGGGTGGTTGCTATGCGGTTGCTATGGTAACCTGGGTGGTTGCTATGGTGTTGCTAGGCAGTTGCTAAGGTACCTGGGGTGGTCACTATGGTGGTTGCTAGGCGGTTGCTAGGGTGTTCTGGGTGGTTGCTAGGCGGTTGCTATGGTAACCTGGGTGGTTGCTAGGGTGTTGCTAGGCAGTTGCTAAGGTACCTGGGGTGGTCACTACGGTGTTGCTAGGTGGTTGCTAGGGTGTTCTGGATGGTTGCTAGGCGGTTGCTATGGTAACCTGAGTGGTTGCTATGGTGTTGATAGGCGGTTGCTAGGGTGTTCTGGGTGGTTGCTAGGCGGTTGCTATGGTAACCTGGGTGGTTGCTAGGGTGTTCTGGGTGGTTGCTAGGCGGTTGCTATGGTAACCTGGGTGGTTGCTAAGGTGTTGCTAGGCGGTTGCTAGGAAGTTCTGGGTGGTTGCTAGGCGGTTGCTAGGCGGTTGCTATGGTAACCAGGGTGGTTGCTAGGGTGTTGCTAGGCAGTTGCTAAGGTACTTGGGGTGGTTGCTAAGGCGTTGCTAGGCGGTTGCTATGGTGTTCTGGGTGGTTGCTATGCGGTTGCTATGGTAACCAGGGTGGTTGCTAGGGTGTTGCTAGGCAGTTGCTAAGGTACTTGGGGTGGTTGCTAAGGTGTTGCTAGGCGGTTGCTAGGGTGTTCTGGGTGGTTGCTAGGCGGTTGCTAGGGTGTTCTGGGTGGTTGCTAGGCGGTTGCTAGGCGGTTGCTATGGTAACCAGGGTGGTTGCTAGGCAGTTGCTAAGGTACTTGGGGTGGTTGCTAAGGTGTTGCTAGGCGGTTGCTAGGGTGTTCTGGGTGGTTGCTAGGCGGTTGCTATGGTAACCTGGGTGGTTGCTAAGGTGTTGCTAGGCAGTTGTTAAGGTACCTGGAGTGGTCACTATGGTGTTGCTAGGCGGTTGCTAGGGTGTTCTGGGCGGTTGCTATGGTAACCTGGGTGGATGCTATGGTGTTACTAGGTGGTTGGTAGTTGGCACAGATAGTTACTATGGAGTTTCTATAGAGTTCTTAGCATGTTCTCATCCCACTTTAGCACTTAGCTAATCACTATTAGCATGTAGCTATTAACTGGTAGCATGTGTTGCATGTTGCAAGTACAGTTTGCTAGCATGAGTCAAAAAAGCCAACCCCCATGTCTCTACGATGTTCTGATGCAGAGATATAGGCATCGCTAAATGGTTGCTAGGGTACTCTGTTTGGTTGCTAGGGAGTGGCTTGGCAGTTGCCAATGATGATACTCCAAAGGCTGCTTGACAACATAAACCAACCCCCATGTCTTTATGATGTTCTGATGCAGAGATATGGATCTTGAAAAACGGTTGCTAGGGTAATCTGGTTGGTTGCTAGGGAGTGGCCTGGCAGCTACCAATGATGATACTCCAAAGGCTGCTTGACAATATAAACCAACCGCCATGTCTCTATGATGCTCTGATGCAGAGATATAGATCTTGCTAAACGGTTGCTAGGGTACTCTGTTTGGTTGCTAAGGAGTGGCTTGGCAGCTACCAATGATGATACTCCAAAGGCTGCTTGACAATATAAACCAACCCCCATGTCTTTACGATGTTCTGATGCAGAGATATACATCTTGAAAAACGGTTGCTAGGGTACTCTGTTTGGTTGCTAGGGAGTGGCTTGGCAGCTGCCAGTAATGATAAACCAAAGGCTGCTTGCCAGTATGAATGATATAAACCAACCCCCATGCCTCTATGATATTCAGATTTGAAGATATCTGCCTATGCTTTGGGTTGCTAGGGTGCTCTAAATGGTTGCTAAGGCGTGGCTATGATGTCTTTAAGGTGATTTGTGATTGGCGGTTTGCTGCCTCGAGTCAAATGAGCCCATCCTCATGTTTGTATGACACTTCTATCCAAAGATATTCATTTGATCTTTTTCAATGGAAGTCTATGAAGCTTGTTACTAAGGTGCTCTATATGGTTGCTAGGGCGTGGCTTGATATCTTCAAAGTTATCCTGAGAGACTGATTGGTTGCCTGAGTAAAATGAGACCACCCCCTTGTCTCTATGACATTGTGATCCAGAGTTATGACTTGTCAAAGTTCGTTCCAATGTTAAGTCTATGGGATTTTTTTCGCTACTTTTTCGCCCGCCGGACGAACATCGTACACCCGATCGCTTATAAAAGTCATAGCACACCTCTCCTCAATGAGCCGGTCGATTTGACACCTCATTCATGGGTCTAGGACAAAAACTGCGGGAGGAGTAGCGTGCCAAACTTTTGTGTGGAATAATAATAATAATAACTAGAATGTACATTTCCTGAAGAAAATGTGAATGGTGCTTGCAGTGGCAAAATTCGCCACTCGGTTGCTAGGGTGCTGTAATTGGTTGCTAGGGTGTGGCCATGAAGTCACTACTTATTGGCAGCTTGTTAGGCCGAGTCAAAAGAGCCCAGCCCCAAGTCTCTATGACCTTCTAAACCAAAGATATGATCTCACAGATTTGGCCCCCATGTTAAGTCTATGGGAGTTTTTTCAGCCGTTTTTTCGTACGCTGTGCGAACATCGTACACCCGATCGCTTAGAAAAGTCATAGCACACCTCTCCTCAATAAGCCGGTCGATTTGACACCTCATTCGTGGGTCTGCGACAAGCGGTGTGGGACGAGTTACACGCCAAAGTTTTGTTCAGGTGAATAGTAATTACAATACTAGAATGTACATTTCCTGAAGAAAATGTGAATGGTGCTTGCAGTGGCAAAATTCGCCACTCGGTTGCTAGGGTGCTGTAATTGGTTGCTAGGGTGTGGCCATGAAGTCACTACTTATTGGCGGCTTGATAGGCTGAGTCAAAAGAGCCCAGCCCCAAGTCTCTATGACCTTCTGATCCAAAGATATGATCTCACAGATTTTGACCCAATGTTAAGTCTATGGGAGTTTTTTCAGCCGTTTTTTTCGTACGCTGTGCGAACATCGTACACCCGATCGCTTAGAAAAGTCATAGCACACCTCTCCTCAATAAGCCGGTCGATTTGACACCTCATTTGTGGGTCTACGACAAACGGTGCGGGACGAGTTACGCGCCAAAGTTTTGTTCAGGTGAATAGTAATTACAATACTAGAATGTACATTTCCTGAAGAAAATGTGAATGGTGCTTGCAGTGGCAAAACTCGGCACTCTTGATTAGCATGATGCTAACATAATTACCGTCCTGCTAGGATGTTTTTAACAAGATGCTAACATGATTAGCATGTTGCTAGCATTATGCTAACACCCTTAGCATGCTGCTAGCATGTTTTTAGAAAGATGCTAATCATGTTAGCATAATGCTAGCAACATGCTAACATGATTAGCATGTTGCTAGCATGATGCTAACACCCTTAGCATGCTGCTAGCATGTTTTTAGAAAGATGCTAATCATGTTAGCATAATGCTAGCAACATGCTAACATGATTAGCATAATGCTAGCATGATGCTAGCATGATTACCATGTTGCTAGCATGTTTTTAACAAGATGCTAACATAATTAGCATGTTTGCTAGCATGATGCTAACATGATTAGCATGCTACTAGCATGATGCTAACACAATTAGCATGTTACCACCATGATGCTAACACATTTTTACTAGTTTGTGTCATGTTTAAACCCTAAGCTAATCACTATTAGCATGTAGCTATTCACTGCTAGCATGTGTAGCATGTTGGAAGTCCAGTTTGCTAGCATGAGTCAAAAGAGCCAACCGCCATGTCTCTATGATGCTCTGATGCAGAGATATAGATCTTGCTAAACGGTTGCTAGGGTACTCTGTTTGGTTGCTAAGGAGTGGCTTGGCAGCTACCAACGATGATACTCCAAAGGCTGCTTGACAATATAAACCAACCCCCATGTCTTTATGATGTTCTGATGCAGAGATATAGATCTTGCAAAACGGTTGCTAGGGTACTCTGTTTGGTTGCTAGGGAGTGGCTTGGCAGCTGCCAGTAATGATAAACCAAAGGCTGCTTGCCAGTATGAATGATATAAACCAACCCCCATGCCTCTATGATATTCAGATTTGAAGATATCTGCCTATGCTTTGGGTTGCTAGGGTGCTTTAAATGGTTGCTAAGGCGTGGCTATGATGTCTTTAAGGTGATTTGTGATTGGCGGTTTGCTGCCTCCAGTCAAATGAGCCCACCCTCTTGTTTGTACGACACTTCTGTCCAAAGATATTCATTTGATCTTTTTCAATGGAAGTCAATGGAACTTGTTGCTATGGTGCTCTATATGGTTGCTAGGGCGTGGCTTTATAGCTTCACAATGATCCTGAGAGACTGATTGGTTGCCTGAGTAAAATGGGCCCACCCCCTTGTCTCTATGACATTGTGATCCAGAGTTATGTTCAATACAAAATCCCTATGTAATTTCCCATAGTAGGAAAAACACACTGTTTCATGGGCACGGCTTCACCATAGTATGTCTATGGGGCAACTTTGGGCAGCCCCTGTGCCCCAGGGGTACAACTTAGACCCTATTTTGAGATATGGTCTGACAGAGGCTGTCAGCCTCTTCAAACGTGGTAAATTACATGTTTCTACGAAATCCTCGTTAGGAGCTATGACTCGTCAAAATTTGTCGCAATGCAAAGTCTATGGGATTTTTTTCGCTACTTTTTCGCCCGCTGGACGAACATCGTACACCCGATCGCTTATAAAAGTCATAGCACACCACTCCTCAATAAGCCGGTCGATTTGACACCTCATTTGTGGGTCTACGACAAACGGTGGGGGACTAGTTACGCGCAGACGAAACGTGTGGAAGAATAATAATAACTAGAATGTACATTTCCTGAAGAAAATGTGAATGGTGCTTGCAGTGGCAAAACACCGGACTCGGTTGCTAGGGTGCTGTAATTGGTTGCTAGGGCATGGCTATGAACTACTTATTGGCTGCTTGATAGGCAGAGTAAAAAGAGCCCAGCCCCAAGTCTCTAAGATCTTCTGATCCAATGATATGATATCTTAGATTTTGTCCCAATGTTAAGTCTATGGGACTTTTTTCAGCCGTTTTTTCGTATGCTGTGCGAACATCGTACACCTGATCGCTTAGAAAAGTCATAGCACACCTCTCCTCAATAAGCCGGTCGATTTGACACCTCGTTCGTGGGTCTACGACAAACGGTGTGGGACGAGTTACGCGCCAAAGTTTTGTTCAGGTGAATAGTAATTACAATACTAGAATGTACATTTCCTGAAGAAAATGTGAAAGGTGCTTGCAGTGGCAAAATTCGGCACCCGGTTGCTAGGGTGCTGTAATTGGTTGCTAGGGTGTGGCCATGAAGTCACTACTTATTGGCAGCTTGATAGGCCGAGTCAAAAGAGCCCAGCCCCAAGTCTCTATGACCTTCTAAACCAAAGTTATGATCTCACAGATTTGGCCCCCATGTTAAGTCTATGGGAGTTTTTTCAGCCGTTTTTTCGTACGCTGTGCGAACATTGTACACCCGATCGCTTAGAAAAGTCATAGCACACCTCTCCTCAATAAGCCGGTCGATTTGACACCTCATTCGTGGGTCTACGACAAACGGTGCGGGACGAGTTAGGCGCCAAAGTTTTGTTCAGGTGAATAGTAATTACAATACTAGAATGTACATTTCCTGAAGAAAATGTGAATGGTGCTTGCAGTGGCAAAATTCGGCACCGGTTGCTAGGGTGCTGTAATTGGTCGCTAGGGCGTGGCTATGAAGTTGCTGTGTCACTACTTATTGGCTGGCTGAATCAAAAGAGCCCAGCCCCAAGTCTCTATGACCTTCTAAACCAAAGATATGATCTCACAGATTTGGCCCCCATGTTAAGTCTATGGGAGTTTTTTCAGCTGTTTTTTTCGTACACTGTGCGAACATCGTACACCCGATCGCTTAGTCATAGCACACCTCTCCTCAATAAGCCGGTCGATTTGACACCTCATTCGTGGGTCTACGACAAACGGTGCGGGACGAGTTACGCGCCAAAGTTTTGTTCAGGTGAATAGTAATTACAATACTAGAATGTACATTTCCTGAAGAAAATGTGAATGGTGCTTGCAGTGGCAAAATCGCCACTCGGTTGCTAGGCGGTTGCTAAGGTACTTGGGGTGGTTGCTAAGGTGTTGCTAGGCGGTTGCTAGGGTGTTCTGGGTGGTTGCTAGGCGGTTGCTATGGTAACCTGGGTGGTTGCTAGGGTGTTGCTAGGCAGTTGCTAAGGTACTTGGGGTGGTTGCTAAGGCGTTGCAAGGCGGTTGCTATGGTGTTCTGGGTGGTTGCTATGCGGTTGCTATGGTAACCAGGGTGGTTGCTAGGGTGTTGCTAGGCAGTTGCTAAGGTACTTGGGGTGGTTGCTAAGGTGTTGCTAGGCGGTTGCTAGGGTGTTCTGGGTGGTTGCTAGGCAGTTGCTAGGCGGTTGCTATGGTAACCAGGGTGGTTGCTAGGGTGTTGCTAGGCAGTTGCTAAGGTACTTGGGGTGGTTGCTAAGGTGTTGCTAGGCGGTTGCTAGGGTGTTCTGGGTGGTTGCTAGGCGGTTGCTATGGTAACCAGGGTGGTTGCTAGGGTGTTGCTAGGCAGTTGCTAAGGTACTTTGGGTGGTTGCTAAGGTGTTGCTAGGCGGTTGCTAGGGTGTTCTGGGTGGTTGCTAGGCGGTTGCTATGGTAACCTGGGTGGTTCCTAAGGTGTTGCTAGGCAGTTGTTAAGGTACCTGGAGTGGTCACTATGGTGTTGCTAGGCGGTTGCTAGGGTGTTCTGGGCGGTTGCTATGGTAACCTGGGTGGTTGCTATGGTGTTACAAGGTGGTTGGTAGTTGGCACAGATAGTTACTATGGAGTTTCTATAGAGTTCTTAGCATGTTCTCAGCCCACTTTAGCACTTAGCTAATCACTATTAGCATGTAGCTATTAACTGCTAGCATGTGTAGCATGTTGCAAGTACAGTTTGCTAGCATGAGTCAAAAAAGCCAATCCCCATGTCTCTACGATGTTCTGATGCAGAGATATAGGCATCGCTAAATGGTTGCTAGGGTACTCTGTTTGGTTGTTAGGGAGTGGCTTGGCAGTTGCCAATGATGATACTCCAAAGGCTGCTTGACAATATAAACCAACCCCCATGTCTTTATGATGTTCTGATGCAGAGATATGGATCTTGAAAAACGGTTGCTAGGGTAATCTGGTTGGTTGCTAGGGAGTGGCCTGGCAGCTACCAATGATGATACTCCAAAGGCTGCTTGACAATATAAACCAACCCCCATGTCTTTACGATGTTCTGATGCAGAGATATAGGTCTCGCTAAACAGTTGCTAGGGTACTCTGTTTGGTTGCTAGGGAGTGGCTTGGCAGCTACCAATGATGATACTGCAAAGGCTGCTTGACAATATAAACTAACCGCCATGTCTCTATGATGCTCTGATGCAGAGATATAGGTTTCGCTAAACGGTTGCTAGGGTACTCTGTTTGGTTGCTAGGGAGTGGCTTGTAAGCTGCCAATGATGATACTCCAAAGGCTACTTGACAATATAAGCCAACCCCTATGTCTGTATGATGTTCTGATGCAGAGATATAAGTCTTGCTAAACGGTTGCTAGGGTACTCTGTTTGGTTGCTAGGGAGTGGCTTGGCAGCTACCAATGATGAAACTCTAAAGGCTGCTTGACAAGATAAACCAACCCCCATGTCTCTACGATGTTCTGATGCAGCGATATAGTTCTTGCTAAACAGTTGCTAGGGTACTCTGTTTGGTTGCTAGGGAGTGGCTTGGCAGCTGCTAGTAATGATGCACCAAAGGCTGCTTGCCAGTATGAATGATATAAACCAACCCCCATGCCTCTATGATATTCAGATTTGAAGATAACCCTTTATGCTTTTGGTTGCTAAGGTGCTCTAAATGGTTGCTAGGGCGTGGTTATGAAGTCTTGAAGGTGATTCGTCATTGGACGTTTGCTGCCCCGAGTCAAATGAGCCCACCCTCATGTTTCTATGACACTTCTATCCAAAGATATTCTTTTGATCTTTTTCAATGGAAGTCTATGGAACTTGTTGCTATGGTGCTCTATATGGTTGCTAGGGCGTGGCTTGATAGCTTCATAATGATCCTGAGAGACTGATTGGTCACCTGAGTGAAATGAGCCCACCCCCTTGTCTCTATGTCATTGTGATCCAGAGCTATGTTCAATACAAAATCCCTATGTAATTTCCCATAGTAGGAAAAACACAGTACTTCCTGGTTCATGGGCACGGCTTCACCATAGTATGTCTATGGGGCAACTTTGGGCAGCTCTTGCGCCCCAGGGGTACAACTTACACCCCATTTTGAGATATGGTCTGACAGAGCCTGTCAGCCCCTTCAAACGTAGTAACCCACATGTTTCTATGAAATCCTCATTAGGAGCTATGACTCGTCAAATATCGTCCCAATGTTAAGTCTATGGGATTTTTCGCCCGATTTTTCGCCCGCCGGACAAACATCGTACACCCGATCGCTTATAAAAGTCATAGCACACCACTCCTAAATGGGCCGGTCGATTTGACACCTCATTCATGGGTCTATGACAAAAACTGCGGGAGGAGTAGCGCGCAGAAAAAAAGTGGAAGAAGAAGAATAATAAGTATGCGGGAGAATAAGAATGGAGCTTTGCCTTTGGCAAGCACCATTAACTAGAATGTACATTTCCTGAAGAAAATGTGAATGGTGCTTGCAGTGGCAAAATTCGGCACCGGTTGCTAGGGTGCTGTAATTGGTTGCTAGGGCGTGGCTATGAGCTACCTATTGGCGGCTTGATAGGCCAAGTCAAAAGAGCCCAGCCACAAGTCTCTATGACCTTCTAAACCAAAGATATGATCTCACAGATTTGGCCCCCATGTTAAGTCTATGGGAGTTTTTTCAGCCGTTTTTTCGTACGCTGTGCGAACATCGTACACCCGATCGCTTAGAATAGTCATAGCACACCTCTCCTTAATAAGCCGGTCGATTTGACACCTCATTTGACACCTCAGTACTTCCTGGTTCATGGGCACGGCTTCACCATAGTATGTCTATGGGGCAACTTTGGGCAGCTCTTGTGCCCCAGGGGTACAACTTACACCCCATTTTGAGCTATGGTCTGACAGAGCCTGTCAGCCCCTTCAATCGTGGTGACCCACATGTTTCTACGAAATTCTCGTTAGGAGCTATGACTCGTCAAAGTTTGTCACAATGCAAAGTCTATGACCTTCTAAACCAAAGATATGATCTCACAGATTTGGCCCCCATGTTAAGTCTATGGGAGTTTTTTCAGCCGTTTTTTCGTACGCTGTGCGAACATCATACACCCGATCGCTTAGAAAAGTCATAGCACACCTCTCATCAATAAGCCGGTCGATTTGACACCTCATTCGTGGGTCTACGACAAACGGTGCCGGGCAAGTAGCGTGCAGAAATTTTGTTCAGGTGAATAGTAATTACAATACTAGAATGTACATTTCCTGAAGAAAATGTGAATGGTGCTTGCAGTGGCAAAATTCGGCACCGGTTGCTAGGGTGCTGTAATTGGTTGCTAGGGCGTGGCTATGAAGTTGCTGTGTCACTACTTATTGGCTGGCCGAATCAAAAGAGCCCAGCCCCAAGTCTCTATGACCTTCTGATCCAAAGATATGATCTCACAGATTTTGACCCAATGTTAAGTCTATGGGAGTTTTTTCAGCCGTTTTTTTCGTACGCTGTGCGAACATCGTACACCCGATCGCTTAGAAAAGTCATAGCACACCTCTCCTCAATAAGCCGGTCGATTTGACACCTCATTTGTGGGTCTACGACAAACGGTGCGGGACGAGTTACGCGCCAAAGTTTTGTTCAGGTGAATAGTAATTACAATACTAGAATGTACATTTCCTGAAGAAAATGTGAATGGTGCTTGCAGTGGCAAAATTCGCCACTCGGTTGCTAGGGTGCTGTAATTGGTTGCTAGGGCATGGCCATGAAGTCACTACTTATTGCCGGCTTGATAGGCCGAGTCAAACGAGCCCAGCCCCAAGTCTCTATGACCTTCTAAACCAAAGATATGATCTCACAGATTTGGCCCCCATGTTAAGTCTATGGGAGTTTTTTCAGCTGATTTTTCGTATGCTGTGCGAACATCGTACACCCGATCGCTTAGAAAAGTCATAGCACACCTCTCCTCAATAAGCCGGTCGATTTGACACCTCATTCGTGGGTCTACGACAAACGGTGCGGGACGAGTTACGCGCCAAAGTTTTGTTCAGGTGAATAGTAATTACAATACTAGAATGTACATTTCCTGAAGAAAATGTGAATGGTGCTTGCAGTGGCAAAATTCGACACTCGGTTGCTAGGGTGCTGTAATTGGTTGCTAGGGCGTGGCCATGAAGTCACTACTTATTGGCGGCTTGATAGGCCGAGTCAAAAGAGCCCAGCCCCAAGTCTCTATGACCTTCTAAACCAAAGATATGATCTCACAGATTTGGCCCCCATGTTAAGTCTATGGGAGTTTTTTCAGCCGTTTTTTCGTACGCTGTGCGAACATCCTACACCCGATCACTTAGAAAAGTCATAGCACACCTCTCCTCAATAAGCCGGTCAATTTGACACCTCATTCGTGGGTCTACGACAAACGGTGCGGGACGAGTTACGCGCCAAAGTTTTGTTCAGGTGAATAGTAATTACAATACTAGAATGTACATTTCCTGAAGAAAATGTGAATGGTGCTTGCAGTGGCAAAATTCAGCACCGGTTGCTAGGGTGCTGTAATTGGTTGCTATGGCGTGGCTATGAAGTTGCTGTGTCACTACTTATTGGCTGGCCGAATCAAAAGAGCCCAGCCCCAAGTCTCTATGACCTTCTGATCCAAAGATATAATCTCACAGATTTTGACCCAATGTTAAGTCTATGGGAGTTTTTCAGCCGTTTTTATCGTACGCTGTGCGAACATCGTACACCCGATCACTTAGAAAAGTCATAGTACACCTCTCCTCAATAAGCCGGTCGATTTGACACCTCATTTGTGGGTCTACGACAAAGGGTGCGTGACGAGTTACACACCAAAGTTTTGTTCAGGTGTGCGTGTGTGTGAGAAAGTGACAGTTGAGACTGACGGAATGTTCGTGATTTTGAATTTTTCAATGTAAGTCTATGGGACTTTTTTGGCCGTTTTTTTGTACGCTGTGCGAACATCGTACACCCGATCGCTTAGAAAAGTCATAGCACACCTCTCCTCAATAAGCCGGTCGATTTGACACCTCATTTGTGGGTCTACGA
This sequence comes from Ancherythroculter nigrocauda, assembly GCA_036281575.1. Taxonomy (NCBI): domain Eukaryota; kingdom Metazoa; phylum Chordata; class Actinopteri; order Cypriniformes; family Xenocyprididae; genus Ancherythroculter; species Ancherythroculter nigrocauda. The sequence goes on along the minus strand of VTFQ01000003.1, from coordinate 35,637,134 downwards.
CAAATGGTGCGGGATGAGTTACACGCCAAAGTTTTGTTCAGGTGAATAGTAATTACAATACTAGAATGTACATTTCCTGAAGAAAATGTGAATGGTGCTTGCAGTGGCAAAATTCGGCACCGGTTGCTAGGGTGCTGTAATTGGTTGCTAGGGTGTGGCTATGAAGTTGCTGTGTCACTACTTATTGGCTGGCCGAATCAAAAGAGCCCAGCCCAAGTCTCTATGACCTTCTGATCCAAAGATATGATCTCACAGATTTTAACCCAATGTTAAGTCTATGGGAGTTTTTTCAGCCGTTTTTTCGTACGCTGTGCGAATATCGTACACCCGATCGCTTAGAAAAGTCATAGCACACCTCTCCTCAATAAGCCGGTCAATTTGACACCTCATTCGTGGGTCTACGAAAAACGGTGCGGGACGAGTTACGCGCCGAAATTTTGTTCAGGTGGATAGTAATTACAATACTAGAATGTACATTTCCTGAAGAAAATGTGAATGGTGCTTGCAGTGGCAAAATTCGGCACCCGGTTGCTAGGGTGCTGTAATTGGTTGCTAGGGCGTGGCTATGAAGTTGCTGTTTCACTACTTATTGGCTGGCCGAATCAAAAGGGCCCAGCCCCAAGTCTCTATGACCTTCTGATCCAAAGATATGATCTCACAGATTTTGACCCAATGTTAAGTCTATGGGAGTTTTTTCAGCCGTTTTTTTCGCACGCTGTGCGAACATCGTACCCCCGATTGCTTAGAAAAGTCATAGCACACCTCTCCTCAATAAACCGGTCGATTTGACACCTCATTTGTGGGTCTACGACAAACGGTGCGGGACGAGTTACGCGCCAAAGTTTTGTTCAGGTGAATAGTAATTACAATACTAGAATGTACATTTCCTGAAGAAAATGTGAATGGTGCTTGCAGTGGCAAAACACCGGACTCGGTTGCTAGGGTGCTGTAATTGGTTGCTAGGGCATGGCTATGAACTACTTATTGGCTGCTTGATAGGCAGAGTAAAAAGAGCCCAGCCCCAAGTCTCTAAGATCTTCTGATCCAATGATATGATATCTTAGATTTTGTCCCAATGTTAAGTCTATGGGACTTTTTTCAGCCGTTTTTTCGTATGCTGTGCGAACATCGTACACCTGATCGCTTAGAAAAGTCATAGCACACCTCTCCTCAATAAGCCGGTCGATTTGACACCTCGTTCGTGGGTCTACGACAAACGGTGTGGGACGAGTTACGCGCCAAAGTTTTGTTCAGGTGAATAGTAATTACAATACTAGAATGTACATTTCCTGAAGAAAATGTGAATGGTGCTTGCAGTGGCAAAATTCGACTCGGGTGGTTGCTAAGGTGTTGCTAGGCGGTTGCTATGGTGTTCTGGGTGGTTGCTAGGCGGTTGCTATGGTAACCTGGGTGGTTGCTAGGGTGTTGCTAGGTGGTTGGTAGTTGTCACAGATAGTTACTGTGGAGTTTCTATAGAGTTCCTGGCGTGTTCTCAGCCCACTTTAGCACTTAGCTAATCACTATTAGCATGTAGCTATTAACTGCTAGCATGTGTAGCATGTTGGAAGTCCAGTTTGCTAGCATGAGTCAAAAGAGCCAACCGCCATGTCTCTATGATGCTCTGATGCAGAGATATAGATATTGCTAAACGGTTGCTAAGGTACTCTGTTTGGTTGCTAGGGAGTGGCTTGGCAGCTGCCAGTAATGATAAACCAAAGGCTGCTTGCCAGTATGAATGCTATAAACCAACCCCTATGCCTCTATGATATTCAGATTTGAAGATATCTGCCTATGCTTTGGGTTGCTAGGGTGCTCTAAATGGTTGCTAAGGCGTGGCTATGATGTCTTTAAGGTGATTTGTGATTGGCAGTTTGCTGCCTCGAGTCAAATGAGCCCACCCTCATGTTTGTACGACACTCCTATCCAAAGATATTCCTTTGATCTTTTTCAATGGAAGTCTATGGAGCATGTTACTAAGGTGCTCTATATGGTTGCTAGGGCGTGGCTTGATAGCTTCACAATGATCCGGAGAGACTGATTGGTTGCCTGAGTAAAATGAGCCCACCCCCTTGTCTCTATGACACTGCAATCCAGAGTTATGTTCAATACAAAATCCCTATGTAATTTCCCATAGTAGGAAAAACACAGTACTTCCTGGTTCATGGGCACGGCTTCACCATAGTATGTCTATGGGGCAATTTTGGGCAGCTCTTGCGCCCCAGGGGTACAACTTACACCCCATATTGAGGTATGGGCTGACAGAGCTTGCCAGCCTCTTCAAACGTGGTAACCCACATGTTTCTACGAAATTCTCGCTCGGAACAATGACTCGTCAAAGTTTGTCGCAATGCAAAGTCTATGGGATTTTTTTCGCTACTTTTTCGCCCGCCTGACGAACATCGTACACCCGATCGCTTATAAAAGTCATAGCACACCTCTCCTCAATGAGCCGATCGATTTGACACCTCATTCATGGGTCTAGGACAAACGCTGCGGGAGGAGTAGCGCGCAGAAATAAAAGTGGAAGAAAATGAGTGTCTGTGTCTGAGAGAGAAAGGCTTCTAAGGGCCTGCGTGTGTGAGTGTGTGTGAGAAAATGACAGTTGAAATTCAAATTTCTGAAGATTCCGCCATTGAAAGTCAATGGGACTTTTTTGGCCGCTTTTTCGCCCCCCTGTGCAAACATCGTTGGTCCGATCGCTTATAAAAATCATAACACATATCTCCTCAATGAGCCGGTCGATTTGACACCTCATTCATGGGTCTAGGACAAACGCTGCGGGAGGAGTAGCGCGCAGAAATAAAAGTGGAAGAAAATGAGTGTCTGTGTCTGAGAGAGAAAGGCTTTTAAGGGCCTGCATGTGTGAGTGTGTGTGAGAAAGTGACAGTTGAGAGAGACGGAATGTTCGTGAATTTGAAATTTTCAATGTAAGTCAATGGGACTTTTTTGGCCGCTTTTTCGTCCGCTGTGCGAACATCGTTGGTCCGATCGCTTAGAAAAGTCATAGCACACCTGTCCTCAATGAGCCGGTCGATTTGACACCTCATTCATGGGTCTAGGACAAAAACTGCGGGAGGAGTAGCGCGCAGAAAAAAAGTGGAAGAAGAAGAATAATAAGTATGCAGGAGAATAAGAATGGAGCTTTGCCTTTGGCAAGCACCATTAATTATAATAATAAGTATGCAGAAGAATAAGAATGGAGCTTTGCCTTTGGCAAGCACCATTAACTAGATAAAAAAGTTTGAGGACAAACTTTAAGTTGGCTTGAAAAAGCCGGTCCAGAAAGTTTGAAGTAGTTTTAAAAGTGTGAAGTTTGAGAGTTTTCAGTTTAAAAGTTTAAGTTTTAGTTTAGTAGTTAGATTTAACATTAGGCTAATCACTATTAGCATGTAGCTATTCATTGCTAGCATGTGTAGCATGTTGGAAGTCCAGATTGCTAGCATGAGTCAAAAGAGCCAACTGCCATGTCTCTATGATGTTCTTATGCAGAGATATAGATCTTGCAAAACGGTTGCTAGGGTACTCTGTTTGGTTGCTAGGGAGTGGCTAGGCAGCTACCAGTGATGATACTCCAAAGGCTGCTTGACAATATAAACCAATCCCCATGTCTGTACGATGTTCTGATGCAGAGATATAGATTTTGCAAAACCGTTGCTAGGGTACTCTATTTGGTTGCTAGGGAGTGGCTTTGCAGCTACCAATGATGATACTCCAAAGGCTGCTTGACAATATAAACCAACCCCCATGTCTGTACGATGTTCTGATGCAGAGATATAGATTTTGCAAAACGGTTGCTAGGGTACTCTGTTTGGTTGCTAGGGAGTGGCTTGGCAGCTACCAATGATGATACTCCAGAGGCTGCTTGACAATATAAACCAACCCCCATGTCTGTACGATGTTCTGATGCCGAGATATAGATTTTGCAAAACGGTTGCTAGGGAGTGGATAGATAGATAGATAGATAGATAGATTTTAGTTAGATAGTTATTAGATAGATAGATAGATTTAGTTTGACAGATAGATAGATTTCAGTTAGATAGTTATTAGATAGATAGATAGATAGATAGATAGATAGATAGATTTAGTTTGACAGATAGATAGATTTTAGTTAGATAGTTATTAGATAGATAGATAGATAGATTTAGTTTGACAGATAGATAGATTTTAGTTAGATAGTTATTAGATAGATAGATAGATAGATAGATAGATAGATAGATTTAGTTTGACAGATAGATAGATTTTAGTTAGATAGTTATTAGATAGATAGATAGATAGATAGATAGATAGATAGATAGATAGATAGATAGATAGATTTAGTTTGACAGATAGATAGATAGATAGATAGATAGATAGATAGATAGATAGATTTTAGTTAGATAGTTATTAGATAGATAGATAGATAGATAGATAGATTTAGTTTGATAGATAGATAGATAGATAGATTTTAGATAGTTATTAGATAGATAGATAGATAGATAGATTTAGTTGGATAGATAGATAGATAGATAGATAGATAGATAGATAGATAGATAGATAGATGAGTTTGAATGAGTTTGAATGTATTAGAAATAGTACATAGAATGGCAGTTGAGTCTAATTGAGTTTTTGAGTCTAATGGGCTTCCGTAGTTTAAATTTGAATTTTGGCAGTTGGAGTTTGAAAGTCTTGGCTCATTTGAACATTCCGTCAATGAAAGTCAATGGGATTTTTCCGAGTTTCAATCGTCATTTTTAGGAAAACCGTAAGTCGGATCAGTCTGAAAAGATATAGCAACTCGAGTCAGAACAATCTGAAAGTCTGACCCGAGTTTGGAGTTTGTGGAGTTAAAGCTCTAGGAGGAGTAGCAGTCAGAAATTTTAGTCTCAGAAGAATAATAATAATAAGTTTAAATAGGATTACAGTAAGTTGGCTTTTTTCAAGCCAACTTAATAACTAGAATGTACATTTCCTGAAGAAAATGTGAATGGTGCTTGCAGTGGCAAAATTCACCACTCGGTTGCTAGGGTGCTGTAATTGGTTGCTAGGGCGTGGCCATGAAGTCACTACTTATTGGCGGCTTGATAGGCCGAGTCAAAAGAGCCCAGCCCCAAGTCTCTACGACCTTCTAATCCAAAGATATGATCTCACAGATTTGGCCCCCATGTTAAGTCTATGGGAGTTTTTTCAGCCGTTTTTTCGTCCGCTGTGCGAACATCGTACACCCGATTGCTTAGAAAAGTCATAGCACACCTCTCCTCAATAAGCCGGTCGATTTGACACCTCATTCGTGGGTCTACGACAAATGGTGCGGGACGAGTTACGCGCCAAAGTTTTGTTCAGGTGAATAGTAATTACAATACTAGAATGTACATTTCCTGAAGAAAATGTGAATGGTGCTTGCAGTGGCAAAATTCGGCACCGGTTGCTAGGGTGCTGTAATTGGTTGCTAGGGCGTGGCTATGAAGTTGCTGTGTCACTACTTATTGGCTGGCCGAATCAAAAGAGCCCAGCCCCAAAGTCTCTATGACCTTCTAAACCAAAGATATGATCTCACAGATTTGGCCCCCATGTTAAGTCTATGGGAGTTTTTTCAGCCGTTTTTTCGTACGCTGTGCGAACATCGTACACCTGATCGCTTAGAAAAGTCATAGCACACCTCTCCTCAATAAGCCGGTCGATTTGACACCTCATTCGTGGGTCTACGTCAAACGGTGCGGGACGAGTTACGCGCCAAAGTTTTGTTCAGGTGAATAGTAATTACAATACTAGAATGTACATTTCCTGAAGAAAATGTGAATGGTGCTTGCAGTGGCAAAATTCGGAACCCGGTTGCTAGGGTGCTGTAATCGGTTGCTAGGGCGTGGCCATGAAGTCACTACTTATTGGCGGCTTGATAGGCCGAGTCAAAAGAGCCCAGCCCCAAGTCTCTATGACCTTTTAAACCAAAGATATGATCTCACAGATTTGTTCCCCATGTTAAGTCTATGGGAGTTTTTTCAGCCCTTGTTTCGTACGCTGTGCGAACATCGTACACCCGATCGCTTAGAAAAGTCATAGCACACCTCTCCTCAATAAGCCGGTCGATTTGACACCTCATTCATGGGTCTACGACAAACGGTGCGGGACAAGTTACGTGCCAAAGTTTTGTTCAGGTGAATAGTAATTACAATACTAGAATGTACATTTCCTGAAGAAAATGTGAATGGTGCTTGCAGTGGCAAAATTCGGAACCCGGTTGCTAGGGTGCTGTAATCGGTTGCTAGGGCGTGGCCATGAAGTCACTACTTATTGGCGGCTTGATAGGCCGAGTCAAAAGAGCCCAGCCCCAAGTCTCTATGACCTTTTAAACCAAAGATATGATCTCACAGATTTGTTCCCCATGTTAAGTCTATGGGAGTTTTTTCAGCCCTTGTTTCGTACGCTGTGCGAACATCGTACACCCGATCGCTTAGAAAAGTCATAGCACACCTCTCCTCAATAAGCCGGTCGATTTGACACCTCATTCATGGGTCTACGACAAACGGTGCGGGACAAGTTACGTGCCAAAGTTTTGTTCAGGTGAATAGTAATTACAATACTAGAATGTACATTTCCTGAAGAAAATGTGAATGGTGCTTGCAGTGGCAAAACTATGCTAACTTAATTACCGTCCTGCTAGGATGTTTTTAGCAAGATGCTAACATGATTAGCATTTTGATAACATGATGCTAACACCCTTAGCATGCTGCTAACATGTTTTAAACAAGGTGCTAATCATGTTAGCATAATGCTAGCAAACATGCTAACATGATTAGCATTATGCTAGCATGATGCTAGCATGATTACCATGTTGCTAGTAGGATTTTAACAAGATGCTAATCATGTTAGCATAACGCTAGCAAACATGCTAACATGATTAGCATAATGCTAGCATGATGCTAACATGATTACCATGTTGCTAGGATGATTTTAACAAGATGCTAATCATGTTAGCATAATGCTAGCAACATGCTAACATGATTAGCATAATGCTAGCATGATGCTAGCATGATTACCATGTTGCTAGCATGTTTTTAACAAGATGCTAACATGATTAGCATGTTTGCTAGCATGATGCTAACATGATTAGCATTCTACTACCATGATGCTAACACCCTTAGCATGCTGCTAACATGTTTTAAACAAGGTGCTAATCATGTTAGCATAATGCTAGCAAACATGCTAACATGATTAGCATAATGCTAGCATGATGCTAGCATGATTACCATGTTGCTACCATGATTTTAACAAGATGCTAATCATGTTAGCATAATGCTAGCAACATGCTAACATGATTAGCATAATGGTAACATGATGCTAGCATGATTACCATTTTGCTAGCATGTTTTTAACAAGATGCTAACATGATTAGCATGTTGCTAGCATGATGCTAACACCCTAAGCATGCTGCTAGCATGTTTTAAACAAAATGCTAGTCATGTTAGCATAATGCTAGCAACATGCTAACATGATTAGCATAATGCTAGCATGATGCTAGCATGATTACCATGTTGCTAGCATTATTTTAACCAAATGCTAATCATGTTAGCATTATGTTAGCAACATGCTAACATGATTAGCATGTTGCTAGCATGATGCTAACACCCTTAGCATGCTGCTAGCATGTTTTAAACAAGATGCTAATCATGTTAGCATAATGCTAGCAAACATGCTAACATGATTAGCATAATGCTAGCATGATGCTAGCATGATTACCATGTTGTTAGCATGATTTTAACAAGATGCTAATCATGTTAGCATAATGTTAGCAACATGCTAACATCATTAGCATAATGCTAGCATGATGCTAGCATGATTACCATGTTGTTAGCATGTATTTAACAAGATGCTAACATGATTAGCATGTTTGCTAACATGATGCTAACATGATTAGCATGCTACTAGCATCATGCTAACACAATTAACATGCCACTAGCATTATTCAAACACATTTTTACTAGTTTGTGTCATGTTTAAACCTTAAGCTAATCACTATTAGCATGTAGCTATTCACTGCTAGCATGTGTAGCATGGTGGAAGTCCAGTTTGCTAGCATGAGTCAAAAGAGCCAACCGCCATGTCTCTATAATGTTCTGATGCAGAAATATAGGTGTTTTAAAACGGTTGCTAGGGTACTCTGTTTGGTTGCTAGGGAGTGGCTTGGTAGCTACCAATGATGATACTCCAAAGGCTGCTTGACAATATAAACCAACACCCATGTCTCTACGATTTTCTGATGCAGAGATATAGATCTTGCAAAACGGTTGCTAGGGTACTCTGTTTGGTTGCTAGGGAGTGGCTTGGCAGCTGCCAGTAATGATAAACCAAAGGCTGCTTGCCAGTATGAATGATATAAACCAACCCCCATTCCTCTATGATGTTCAGATTTGAAGATATCCCCTCTATGCTTTGAGTTGCTAGGGTGCTCTAAATAGTTGCTAGGGCGTGGCTATGATATCTTGAAGGTGATTCGTGATTGGCCGTTTGCTGCCCCGAGTCAAATGAGCCCACCCTCATGTTTCTATGACACTCCTATCCAAAGATATTCCTTTGATCTTTTTCAATGGAAGTCTATGGAACTTGTTGCTAAGGTACTCTCTATGGTTGCTAGGGCGTGGCTTGATAGCTTTAAAATTATCTTGATAGACTGATTGGTTGCCTGAGTAAAATGAGCCCACCCCCTTGTCTCTATGACATTGTGATCCAGAGTTATGACTTGTCAAAGTTCGTCCCAATGTTAAGTCTATGGGATTTTTCGCCCGATTTTTCGCCCGTCGGATGAACATCGTACACCCGATCGCTTATAAAAGTCATAGCACACCTCTCCTCAATAAGCCGGTCGATTTGACACCTCATTCATGGGTCTAGGACAAAAGCTGCGGGAGGAGTAGCGCGCCAAAATTTTGTGTGGAATAATAATAATAATAATAATAATAATAATAATAATAATAAGTATGCAGGAGAATAAGAATGGAGCTTTGCCTTTGGCAAGCACCATTAACTAGAATGTACATTTCCTGAAGAAAATGTGAATGGTGCTTGCAGTGGCAAAATCGGTACCCGGTTGCTAGGGTGCTGTAATTGGTTGCTAGGGCGTGGCTATGAACTACTTATTAGTTGCTTTATAGGCCGAGTCAAAAGAGCCCAGCCCCAAGTCTCTATGACCTTTTGATCCAAAGATATGATCTCACAGATTTTGTCCCAATGTTAAGTCTATGAGACTTTTTTCAGCTGTTTTTTCGTCCACCGTGCGAACAGCGTACACCCGATCGCTTAGAAAAGTCATAGCACACCTCTCCTCAATAAGCCGGTCGATTTGACACCTCATTCGTGGGTCTACGACAAACGGTGCGGGACGAGTTACGCGCCAAAGTTTTGTTCAGGTGAATAGTAATTACAATACTAGAATGTACATTTCCTGAAGAAAATGTGAATGGTGCTTGCAGTGGCAAAATTCACCACTCGGTTGCTAGGGTGCTGTAATTGGTTGCTAGGGCGTGGCCATGAAGTCACTACTTATTGGCGGCTTGATAGGCCGAGTCAAAAGAGCCCAGCCCCAAGTCTCTACGACCTTCTAATCCAAAGATATGATCTCACAGATTTGGCCCCCATGTTAAGTCTATGGGAGTTTTTTCAGCCGTTTTTTCGTCCGCTGTGCGAACATCGTACACCCGATTGCTTAGAAAAGTCATAGCACACCTCTCCTCAATAAGCCGGTCGATTTGACACCTCATTCGTGGGTCTACGACAAATGGTGCGGGACGAGTTACGCGCCAAAGTTTTGTTCAGGTGAATAGTAATTACAATACTAGAATGTACATTTCCTGAAGAAAATGTGAATGGTGCTTGCAGTGGCAAAATCGGTACCCGGTTGCTAGGGTGCTGTAATTGGTTGCTAGGGCGTGGCTATGAACTACTTATTAGTTGCTTTATAGGCCGAGTCAAAAGAGCCCAGCCCCAAGTCTCTATGACCTTTTGATCCAAAGATATGATCTCACAGATTTTGTCCCAATGTTAAGTCTATGAGACTTTTTTCAGCTGTTTTTTCGTCCACCGTGCGAACAGCGTACACCCGATCGCTTAGAAAAGTCATAGCACACCTCTCCTCAATAAGCCGGTCGATTTGACACCTCATTCGTGGGTCTACGACAAACGGTGCGGGACGAGTTACGCGCCAAAGTTTTGTTCAGGTGAATAGTAATTACAATACTAGAATGTACATTTCCTGAAGAAAATGTGAATGGTGCTTGCAGTGGCAAAATTCGGAACCCGGTTGCTAGGGTGCTGTAATTGGTTACTAGGGCATGGCTATAAAGTCACTACTTATTGGTTGCTTGATAGGCCGAGTCAAAAGAGCCCAGCCCCAAGTCTCTACAACCTTCTGATCCAAAGATATGATTTCACAGATTTGGTCCCCATGTTAAGTCTATGGGACATTTTTCAGACGATTTTTCGTCCGCTGTGCGAACATCGTACACCCGATCACTTAGAAAAGTCATAGCACACCTCTCCTCAATAAGCCGGCCGATTTGACACCTCATTCGTGGGTCTACGACAAACGGTGCGGGATGAGTTACGCGCCAAAGTTTTGTCTAGGTGAATAGTAATTACAATACTAGAATGTACATTTCCTGAAGAAAATGTGAATGGTGCTTGCAGTGGCAAAACTCGGCACTCTTGATTAGCATGATGCTAACATAATTACCGTCCTGCTAGGATGTTTTTAGCAAGATGCTAACATGATTAGCATGTTGCTAGCATGATGCTAACACCCTAAGCATGCTGCTAGCATGTTTTAAACAAAATGCTAGTCATGTTAGCATAATGATAGCAACATGCTAACATGATTAGCATAATGCTAACATGATGCTAGCATTATTACCATGTTGCTAGCATTATTACCATGTTGCTAGCATTATTTTAACAAGATGCTAATCATGTTAGCATTATGTTAGCAACATGCTAACATGATTAGCATGTTGCTAACATGATGCTAACACCCTTAGCATGCTGCTAGCATGTTTTAAACAAGATGCTAATCATGTTAGCATAATGCTAGCAAACATGCTAACATGATTAGCATAATGCTAGCATGATGCTAGCATGATTACCATTTTGCTAGCATGATTTTAACAAGATGCTAATCATGTTAGCATAATGCTAGCAACATGCTAACATCATTAGCATAATGCTAGCATGATGCTAGCATGATTACCATGTTGTTAGCATGTTTTTAACAAGATGCTAACATGATTAGCATGTTTGCTAGCATGATGCTAACATGATTAGCATGCTACTAGCATAATGCTAACACAATTAACATGCCACTAGCATTATTCTAACACATTTTTACTAGTTTGTGTCATGTTTAAACCTTAAGCTAATCACTATTAGCATGTAGCTATTCACTGCTAGCATGTGTAGCATGTTGGAAGTCCAGTTTGCTAGCATGAGTCAAAAGAGCCAACCGCCATGTCTCTATAATGTTCTGATGCAGAGATATAGGTGTTGCAAAACGGTTGCTAGGGTACTCTGTTTGGTTGCTAGGGAGTGGCTTGGCAGCTGCCAATGATGATACTCCAAAGGCTGCTTGACAATATAAACCAACCCCCATGTCTGTACGATGTTCTGATGCAGAGATATAGATCTTGCAAAATGGTTGCTAGGGTACTCTGTTTGGTTGCTAAGGAGTGGCTTGGCAGCTACCAATGATGATACACCAAAGGCTGCTTGCCAGTATGAATGATATAAACCAACCCCCATGCCTGTATGATATTCAGATTTGAAGATATCTGCCTATGCTTTGGGTTGCTAGGGTGCTCTATATGGTTGCTAAGGCGTGGCTATGATGTCTTTAAGGTGATTTGTGATTGGCGGTTTGCTGCCTCGAGTCAAATGAGCCCACCCTCTTGTTTGTACGACACTTTTATCCAAAGATATTCCTTTGATCTTTTTCAATGGAAGTCTATGGATCTTGTTGCTATGGTGCTCTATATGGTTGCTAGGGCGTGCCTTGATAGCTTCACAATGATCCTGAGAGACTGATTGGTTGCCTGAGTAAAATGAGCCCACCCCCTTGTCTCTATGTCATTGTGATCCAGAGTTATGTTCAATACAAAATCCCTATGTAATTTCCCATAGTAGGAAAAACACAGTACTTCCTGGTTCATGGGCACGGCTTCACCATAGTATGTCTATGGGGCAACTTTGGGCAGCTCTTGTGCCCCAGGGGTACAACTTACACCCCATTTTGAGCTATGGTCTGACAGAGCCTGTCAGCCCCTTCAATCGTGGTGACCCACATGTTTCTACGAAATTCTCGTTAGGAGCTATGACTCGTCAAAGTTTGTCACAATGCAAAGTCTATGGGATTTTTTTCGCTACTTTTTCGCCCGCTGGACGAACATCGTACACTCAATCGCTTATAAAAGTCATAGCACACCTCTCCTCAATAAGCCGGTCGATTTGACACCTCATTCATGGGTCTAGGACAAAAACTGCGGGAGGAGTAGCGCGCCAAACTTTTGTGTGGAATAATAATAATAATAATAATAATAATAATAATAATAAGTATGCAGAAGATTAAGAATGGAGCTTTGCCTTTGGCAAGCACCATTAACTAGAATGTACATTTCCTGAAGAAAATGTGAATGGTGCTTGCAGTGGCAAAATTCGGAACCCGGTTGCTAGGGTGCTGTAATTGGTTACTAGGGCATGGCTATAAAGTCACTACTTATTGGTTGCTTGATAGGCCGAGTCAAAAGAGCCCAGCCCCAAGTCTCTACAACCTTCTGATCCAAAGATATGATTTCACAGATTTGGTCCCCATGTTAAGTCTATGGGACATTTTTCAGACGATTTTTCGTCCGCTGTGCGAACATCGTACACCCGATCACTTAGAAAAGTCATAGCACACCTCTCCTCAATAAGCCGGCCGATTTGACACCTCATTCGTGGGTCTACGACAAACGGTGCGGGATGAGTTACGCGCCAAAGTTTTGTCTAGGTGAATAGTAATTACAATACTAGAATGTACATTTCCTGAAGAAAATGTGAATGGTGCTTGCAGTGGCAAAATTCGCCACCCGGTTGCTAGGGTGCTGTAATTGGTTGCTAGGGCGTGGCTATGAAGTTGCTGTGTCACTACTTATTGGATGGCTGAGTCAAAAGAGCCCAGCCCCAAGTCTCTATGACCTTCTAAACCAAAGATATGATCTCACAGATTTGGCCCCCATGTTAAGTCAATGGGAGTTTTTTCAGCCGTTTTTTCGTACGCTGTGCGAACATCGTACAAGCGATCGCTTAGAAAAGTCATAGCACACCTCTCCTCACTAAGCCGGTCGATTTGACACCTCATTCGTGGGTCTACGACAAATGGTGCGGGACGAGTTACGCGCCAAAGTTTTGTCTAGGTGAATAGTAATTACAATACTAGAATGTACATTTCCTGAAGAAAATGTGAATGGTGCTTGCAGTGGCAAAATTTGGCACCGGTTGCTAGGGTGCTGTAATTGGTTGCTAGGGCGTGGCTATGAAGTTGCTGTGTCACTATTTATTGGCTGGCCGAGTCAAAAGAGCCCAGCCCCAAGTCTCTATGACCTTCTAAACCAAAGAAATGATCTCACAGATTTGGCCCCCATGTTAAGTCTATGGGAGTTTTTTCAGCCGTTTTTTCGTACGCTGTGCGAAGATCGTACACCCGATCACTTAGAAAAGTCATAGCACACCTCTCCTCAATAAGCCGGTCGATTTGACACCTCATTCGTGGGTCTACGACAAACGGTGCGGGACGAGTTACGCGCCAAAGTTTTGTTCAGGTGAATAGTAATTACAATACTAGAATGTACATTTCCTGAAGAAAATGTGAATGGTGCTTGCAGTGGCAAAATTCACCACTCGGTTGCTAGGGTGCTGTAATTGGTTGCTAGGGCGTGGCCATGAAGTCACTACTTATTGGCGGCTTGATAGGCCGAATCAAAAGAGCCCAGCCCCAAGTCTCTATGACCTTCTAATCCAAAGATATGATCTCACAGATTTGGCCCCCATGTTAATTCTATGGGAGTTTTTTCAGCCGTTTTTTCGTCCGCTGTGCGAACATCGTACACCCGATCGCTTAGAAAAGTCATAGCACACCTCTCCTCAATAAGCCGGTCGATTTGACACCTCATTCGTGGGTCTACGACAAACGGTGCGGGACGAGTTACGCGCCAAAGTTTTGTTCAGGTGAATAGTAATTACAATACTAGAATGTACATTTCCTGAAGAAAATGTGAATGGTGCTTGCAGTGGCAAAACTCGGCACTCTTGATTAGCATGATGCTAACATAATTACCGTCCTGCTAGGATGTTTTTAACAAGATGCTAACATGATTAGCATGTTGCTAGCATGATGCTAACACCCTTAGCATGCTGCTAGCATGTTTTAAACAAGATGCTAATCATGTTAGCATAATGCTAGCAAACATGCTAACATGATTAGCATAATGTTAGCATGATGCTAGCATGATTACCATGTTGCTAGCATGATTTTAACAAGATGCTAATCATGTTAACATAATGCTAGCAACATGCTAACATCATTAGCATAATGCTAGCATGATGCTAGCATGATTACCATGTTGTTAGCATGTTTTTAACAAGATGCTAACATGATTAGCATGTTTGCTAGCATGATGCTAACATGATTAGCATGTTTGCTAGCATGATGCTAACATGATTAGCATGCTACTAGCATCATGCTAACACAATTAACATGCCACTAGCATTATTCTAACACATTTTTACTAGTTTGTGTCATGTTTAAACCTTAAGCTAATCACTATTAGCATGTAGCTATTCACTGCTAGCATGTGTAGCATGGTGGAAGTCCAGTTTGCTAGCATGAGTCAAAAGAGCCAACCGCCATGTCTCTATAATGTTCTGATGCAGAGATATAGGTGTTGCAAAACGGTTGCTAGGGTACTCTGTTTGGTTGCTAGGGAGTGGCTTGGCAGCTGCCAATGATGATACTCCAAAGGCTGCTTGACAATATAAACCAACCCCCATGTCTGTACGATGTTCTGACGCAGAGATATAGATCTTGCAAAATGGTTGCTAGGGTACTCTGTTTGGTTGCTAAGGAGTGGCTTGGCAGCTACCAATGATGATACACCAAAGGCTGCTTGCCAGTATGAATGATATAAACCAACCCCCATGCCTCTATGATATTCAGATTTGAAGATATCTGCCTATGCTTTGGGTTGCTAGGGTGCTCTATATGGTTGCTAAGGCGTGGCTATGATGTCTTTAAGGTGATTTGTGATTGGCGGTTTGCTGCCTCGAGTCAAATGAGCCCACCCTCATGTTTCTATGACACTCCTATCCAAAGATATTCCTTTGATCTTTTTCAATGGAAGTCTATGGAACTTGTTGCTATGGTGCTCTATATGGTTGCTAGGGCGTGGCTTGATAGCTTTACAATGATCCTGAGAGACTGATTGGTTGCCTGAGTAAAATGAGCCCACCCCCTTGTCTCTATGACATTGTGATCCAGAGTTATGTTCAATACAAAATCCCTATGTAATTTCCCATAGTAGGAAAAACACAGTACTTCCTGGTTCATGGGCACGGCTTCACCATAGTATGTCTATGGGGCAACTTTGGGCAGCTCTTGCGCCCCAGGGGTACAACTTACACCCCATTTTGAGGTATGGTCTGAGAGAGCCTATCAGGCTCTTCAAACGTGGTAACCCACATGTTTCTATGAAATTCTCGTTAGGAGCTATTACTCGTCAAAGTTTGTCCCAATGCAAAGTCTATGGGATTTTTTTCGCTACTTTTTCGCCCGCCGGACGAACATCGTACACCCGATCGCTTATAAAAGTCATAGCACACCTCTCCTCAATGAGCCGGTCGATTTGACACCTCATTCATGGGTCTATGACAAAAACTGCGGGAGGAGTAGCGCGCAGAAAAAAAAGTGGAAGAAGAAGAAGAAGAAGAATAAGTATGCAGAAGAATAAGAATGGAGCTTTGCCTTTGGCAAGCACCATTAACTAGAATGTACATTTCCTGAAGAAAATGTGAATGGTGCTTGCAGTGGCAAAACTCGGCACTCTTGATTAGCATGATGCTAACATAATTACCGTCCTGCTAGGATGTTTTTAGCAAGATGCTAACATGATTAGCATGTTGCTAGCATGATGCTAACACCCTAAGCATGCTGCTAGCATGTTTTAAACAAAATGCTAGTCATGTTAGCATAATGATAGCAACATGCTAACATGATTAGCATAATGCTAACATGATGCTAGCATTATTACCATGTTGCTAGCATTATTACCATGTTGCTAGCATTATTTTAACAAGATGCTAATCATGTTAGCATTATGTTAGCAACATGCTAACATGATTAGCATGTTGCTAACATGATGCTAACACCCTTAGCATGCTGCTAGCATGTTTTAAACAAGATGCTAATCATGTTAGCATAATGCTAGCAAACATGCTAACATGATTAGCATAATGCTAGCATGATGCTAGCATGATTACCATTTTGCTAGCATGATTTTAACAAGATGCTAATCATGTTAGCATAATGCTAGCAACATGCTAACATCATTAGCATAATGCTAGCATGATGCTAGCATGATTACCATGTTGTTAGCATGTTTTTAACAAGATGCTAACATGATTAGCATGTTTGCTAGCATGATGCTAACATGATTAGCATGCTACTAGCATAATGCTAACACAATTAACATGCCACTAGCATTATTCTAACACATTTTTACTAGTTTGTGTCATGTTTAAACCTTAAGCTAATCACTATTAGCATGTAGCTATTCACTGCTAGCATGTGTAGCATGTTGGAAGTCCAGTTTGCTAGCATGAGTCAAAAGAGCCAACCGCCATGTCTCTATAATGTTCTGATGCAGAGATATAGGTGTTGCAAAACGGTTGCTAGGGTACTCTGTTTGGTTGCTAGGGAGTGGCTTGGCAGCTGCCAATGATGATACTCCAAAGGCTGCTTGACAATATAAACCAACCCCCATGTCTGTACGATGTTCTGATGCAGAGATATAGATCTTGCAAAATGGTTGCTAGGGTACTCTGTTTGGTTGCTAAGGAGTGGCTTGGCAGCTACCAATGATGATACACCAAAGGCTGCTTGCCAGTATGAATGATATAAACCAACCCCCATGCCTGTATGATATTCAGATTTGAAGATATCTGCCTATGCTTTGGGTTGCTAGGGTGCTCTATATGGTTGCTAAGGCGTGGCTATGATGTCTTTAAGGTGATTTGTGATTGGCGGTTTGCTGCCTCGAGTCAAATGAGCCCACCCTCTTGTTTGTACGACACTTTTATCCAAAGATATTCCTTTGATCTTTTTCAATGGAAGTCTATGGATCTTGTTGCTATGGTGCTCTATATGGTTGCTAGGGCGTGCCTTGATAGCTTCACAATGATCCTGAGAGACTGATTGGTTGCCTGAGTAAAATGAGCCCACCCCCTTGTCTCTATGTCATTGTGATCCAGAGTTATGTTCAATACAAAATCCCTATGTAATTTCCCATAGTAGGAAAAACACAGTACTTCCTGGTTCATGGGCACGGCTTCACCATAGTATGTCTATGGGGCAACTTTGGGCAGCTCTTGTGCCCCAGGGGTACAACTTACACCCCATTTTGAGCTATGGTCTGACAGAGCCTGTCAGCCCCTTCAATCGTGGTGACCCACATGTTTCTACGAAATTCTCGTTAGGAGCTATGACTCGTCAAAGTTTGTCACAATGCAAAGTCTATGGGATTTTTTTCGCTACTTTTTCGCCCGCTGGACGAACATCGTACACTCAATCGCTTATAAAAGTCATAGCACACCTCTCCTCAATAAGCCGGTCGATTTGACACCTCATTCATGGGTCTAGGACAAAAACTGCGGGAGGAGTAGCGCGCCAAACTTTTGTGTGGAATAATAATAATAATAATAATAATAATAATAATAATAAGTATGCAGAAGATTAAGAATGGAGCTTTGCCTTTGGCAAGCACCATTAACTAGAATGTACATTTCCTGAAGAAAATGTGAATGGTGCTTGCAGTGGCAAAATTCGCCACTCGGTTGCTAGGGTGCTGTAATTGGTTGCTAGGGCATGGCCATGAAGTCACTACTTATTGCCGGCTTGATAGGCCGAGTCAAACGAGCCCAGCCCCAAGTCTCTATGACCTTCTAAACCAAAGATATGATCTCACAGATTTGGCCCCCATGTTAAGTCTATGGGAGTTTTTTCAGCTGATTTTTCGTATGCTGTGCGAACATCGTACACCCGATCGCTTAGAAAAGTCATAGCACACCTCTCCTCAATAAGCCGGTCGATTTGACACCTCATTCGTGGGTCTACGACAAACGGTGCGGGACGAGTTACGCGCCAAAGTTTTGTTCAGGTGAATAGTAATTACAATACTAGAATGTACATTTCCTGAAGAAAATGTGAATGGTGCTTGCAGTGGCAAAATTCGACACTCGGTTGCTAGGGTGCTGTAATTGGTTGCTAGGGCGTGGCCATGAAGTCACTACTTATTGGCGGCTTGATAGGCCGAGTCAAAAGAGCCCAGCCCCAAGTCTCTATGACCTTCTAAACCAAAGATATGATCTCACAGATTTGGCCCCCATGTTAAGTCTATGGGAGTTTTTTCAGCCGTTTTTTCGTACGCTGTGCGAACATCCTACACCCGATCACTTAGAAAAGTCATAGCACACCTCTCCTCAATAAGCCGGTCAATTTGACACCTCATTCGTGGGTCTACGACAAACGGTGCGGGACGAGTTACGCGCCAAAGTTTTGTTCAGGTGAATAGTAATTACAATACTAGAATGTACATTTCCTGAAGAAAATGTGAATGGTGCTTGCAGTGGCAAAATTCAGCACCGGTTGCTAGGGTGCTGTAATTGGTTGCTATGGCGTGGCTATGAAGTTGCTGTGTCACTACTTATTGGCTGGCCGAATCAAAAGAGCCCAGCCCCAAGTCTCTATGACCTTCTGATCCAAAGATATAATCTCACAGATTTTGACCCAATGTTAAGTCTATGGGAGTTTTTCAGCCGTTTTTATCGTACGCTGTGCGAACATCGTACACCCGATCACTTAGAAAAGTCATAGTACACCTCTCCTCAATAAGCCGGTCGATTTGACACCTCATTTGTGGGTCTACGACAAAGGGTGCGTGACGAGTTACACACCAAAGTTTTGTTCAGGTGTGCGTGTGTGTGAGAAAGTGACAGTTGAGACTGACGGAATGTTCGTGATTTTGAATTTTTCAATGTAAGTCTATGGGACTTTTTTGGCCGTTTTTTTGTACGCTGTGCGAACATCGTACACCCGATCGCTTAGAAAAGTCATAGCACACCTCTCCTCAATAAGCCGGTCGATTTGACACCTCATTTGTGGGTCTACGACAAATGGTGCGGGATGAGTTACACGCCAAAGTTTTGTTCAGGTGAATAGTAATTACAATACTAGAATGTACATTTCCTGAAGAAAATGTGAATGGTGCTTGCAGTGGCAAAATTCGGCACCGGTTGCTAGGGTGCTGTAATTGGTTGCTAGGGTGTGGCTATGAAGTTGCTGTGTCACTACTTATTGGCTGGCCGAATCAAAAGAGCCCAGCCCAAGTCTCTATGACCTTCTGATCCAAAGATATGATCTCACAGATTTTAACCCAATGTTAAGTCTATGGGAGTTTTTTCAGCCGTTTTTTCGTACGCTGTGCGAATATCGTACACCCGATCGCTTAGAAAAGTCATAGCACACCTCTCCTCAATAAGCCGGTCAATTTGACACCTCATTCGTGGGTCTACGAAAAACGGTGCGGGACGAGTTACGCGCCGAAATTTTGTTCAGGTGGATAGTAATTACAATACTAGAATGTACATTTCCTGAAGAAAATGTGAATGGTGCTTGCAGTGGCAAAATTCGGCACCCGGTTGCTAGGGTGCTGTAATTGGTTGCTAGGGCGTGGCTATGAAGTTGCTGTTTCACTACTTATTGGCTGGCCGAATCAAAAGGGCCCAGCCCCAAGTCTCTATGACCTTCTGATCCAAAGATATGATCTCACAGATTTTGACCCAATGTTAAGTCTATGGGAGTTTTTTCAGCCGTTTTTTTTCGCACGCTGTGCGAACATCGTACCCCCGATTGCTTAGAAAAGTCATAGCACACCTCTCCTCAATAAACCGGTCGATTTGACACCTCATTTGTGGGTCTACGACAAACGGTGCGGGACGAGTTACGCGCCAAAGTTTTGTTCAGGTGAATAGTAATTACAATACTAGAATGTACATTTCCTGAAGAAAATGTGAATGGTGCTTGCAGTGGCAAAACACCGGACTCGGTTGCTAGGGTGCTGTAATTGGTTGCTAGGGCATGGCTATGAACTACTTATTGGCTGCTTGATAGGCAGAGTAAAAAGAGCCCAGCCCCAAGTCTCTAAGATCTTCTGATCCAATGATATGATATCTTAGATTTTGTCCCAATGTTAAGTCTATGGGACTTTTTTCAGCCGTTTTTTCGTATGCTGTGCGAACATCGTACACCTGATCGCTTAGAAAAGTCATAGCACACCTCTCCTCAATAAGCCGGTCGATTTGACACCTCGTTCGTGGGTCTACGACAAACGGTGTGGGACGAGTTACGCGCCAAAGTTTTGTTCAGGTGAATAGTAATTACAATACTAGAATGTACATTTCCTGAAGAAAATGTGAATGGTGCTTGCAGTGGCAAAATTCGACTCGGGTGGTTGCTAAGGTGTTGCTAGGCGGTTGCTATGGTGTTCTGGGTGGTTGCTAGGCGGTTGCTATGGTAACCTGGGTGGTTGCTAGGGTGTTGCTAGGTGGTTGGTAGTTGTCACAGATAGTTACTGTGGAGTTTCTATAGAGTTCCTGGCGTGTTCTCAGCCCACTTTAGCACTTAGCTAATCACTATTAGCATGTAGCTATTAACTGCTAGCATGTGTAGCATGTTGGAAGTCCAGTTTGCTAGCATGAGTCAAAAGAGCCAACCGCCATGTCTCTATGATGCTCTGATGCAGAGATATAGATATTGCTAAACGGTTGCTAAGGTACTCTGTTTGGTTGCTAGGGAGTGGCTTGGCAGCTGCCAGTAATGATAAACCAAAGGCTGCTTGCCAGTATGAATGCTATAAACCAACCCCTATGCCTCTATGATATTCAGATTTGAAGATATCTGCCTATGCTTTGGGTTGCTAGGGTGCTCTAAATGGTTGCTAAGGCGTGGCTATGATGTCTTTAAGGTGATTTGTGATTGGCAGTTTGCTGCCTCGAGTCAAATGAGCCCACCCTCATGTTTGTACGACACTCCTATCCAAAGATATTCCTTTGATCTTTTTCAATGGAAGTCTATGGAGCATGTTACTAAGGTGCTCTATATGGTTGCTAGGGCGTGGCTTGATAGCTTCACAATGATCCGGAGAGACTGATTGGTTGCCTGAGTAAAATGAGCCCACCCCCTTGTCTCTATGACACTGCAATCCAGAGTTATGTTCAATACAAAATCCCTATGTAATTTCCCATAGTAGGAAAAACACAGTACTTCCTGGTTCATGGGCACGGCTTCACCATAGTATGTCTATGGGGCAATTTTGGGCAGCTCTTGCGCCCCAGGGGTACAACTTACACCCCATATTGAGGTATGGGCTGACAGAGCTTGCCAGCCTCTTCAAACGTGGTAACCCACATGTTTCTACGAAATTCTCGCTCGGAACAATGACTCGTCAAAGTTTGTCGCAATGCAAAGTCTATGGGATTTTTTTCGCTACTTTTTCGCCCGCCTGACGAACATCGTACACCCGATCGCTTATAAAAGTCATAGCACACCTCTCCTCAATGAGCCGATCGATTTGACACCTCATTCATGGGTCTAGGACAAACGCTGCGGGAGGAGTAGCGCGCAGAAATAAAAGTGGAAGAAAATGAGTGTCTGTGTCTGAGAGAGAAAGGCTTCTAAGGGCCTGCGTGTGTGAGTGTGTGTGAGAAAATGACAGTTGAAATTCAAATTTCTGAAGATTCCGCCATTGAAAGTCAATGGGACTTTTTTGGCCGCTTTTTTCGCCCCCCTGTGCAAACATCGTTGGTCCGATCGCTTATAAAAATCATAACACATATCTCCTCAATGAGCCGGTCGATTTGACACCTCATTCATGGGTCTAGGACAAACGCTGCGGGAGGAGTAGCGCGCAGAAATAAAAGTGGAAGAAAATGAGTGTCTGTGTCTGAGAGAGAAAGGCTTTTAAGGGCCTGCATGTGTGAGTGTGTGTGAGAAAGTGACAGTTGAGAGAGACGGAATGTTCGTGAATTTGAAATTTTCAATGTAAGTCAATGGGACTTTTTTGGCCGCTTTTTCGTCCGCTGTGCGAACATCGTTGGTCCGATCGCTTAGAAAAGTCATAGCACACCTGTCCTCAATGAGCCGGTCGATTTGACACCTCATTCATGGGTCTAGGACAAAAACTGCGGGAGGAGTAGCGCGCAGAAAAAAAGTGGAAGAAGAAGAATAATAAGTATGCAGGAGAATAAGAATGGAGCTTTGCCTTTGGCAAGCACCATTAATTATAATAATAAGTATGCAGAAGAATAAGAATGGAGCTTTGCCTTTGGCAAGCACCATTAACTAGATAAAAAAGTTTGAGGACAAACTTTAAGTTGGCTTGAAAAAGCCGGTCCAGAAAGTTTGAAGTAGTTTTAAAAGTGTGAAGTTTGAGAGTTTTCAGTTTAAAAGTTTAAGTTTTAGTTTAGTAGTTAGATTTAACATTAGGCTAATCACTATTAGCATGTAGCTATTCATTGCTAGCATGTGTAGCATGTTGGAAGTCCAGATTGCTAGCATGAGTCAAAAGAGCCAACTGCCATGTCTCTATGATGTTCTTATGCAGAGATATAGATCTTGCAAAACGGTTGCTAGGGTACTCTGTTTGGTTGCTAGGGAGTGGCTAGGCAGCTACCAGTGATGATACTCCAAAGGCTGCTTGACAATATAAACCAATCCCCATGTCTGTACGATGTTCTGATGCAGAGATATAGATTTTGCAAAACCGTTGCTAGGGTACTCTATTTGGTTGCTAGGGAGTGGCTTTGCAGCTACCAATGATGATACTCCAAAGGCTGCTTGACAATATAAACCAACCCCCATGTCTGTACGATGTTCTGATGCAGAGATATAGATTTTGCAAAACGGTTGCTAGGGTACTCTGTTTGGTTGCTAGGGAGTGGCTTGGCAGCTACCAATGATGATACTCCAGAGGCTGCTTGACAATATAAACCAACCCCCATGTCTGTACGATGTTCTGATGCCGAGATATAGATTTTGCAAAACGGTTGCTAGGGAGTGGATAGATAGATAGATAGATAGATAGATTTTAGTTAGATAGTTATTAGATAGATAGATA
Organism: Ancherythroculter nigrocauda; assembly: GCA_036281575.1. Taxonomy (NCBI): domain Eukaryota; kingdom Metazoa; phylum Chordata; class Actinopteri; order Cypriniformes; family Xenocyprididae; genus Ancherythroculter; species Ancherythroculter nigrocauda. Next base: position 35,613,696 of record VTFQ01000003.1, on the reverse strand, counting down.
GATTTAGTTTGACAGATAGATAGATTTCAGTTAGATAGTTATTAGATAGATAGATAGATAGATAGATAGATAGATAGATTTAGTTTGACAGATAGATAGATTTTAGTTAGATAGTTATTAGATAGATAGATAGATAGATTTAGTTTGACAGATAGATAGATTTTAGTTAGATAGTTATTAGATAGATAGATAGATAGATAGATAGATAGATAGATTTAGTTTGACAGATAGATAGATTTTAGTTAGATAGTTATTAGATAGATAGATAGATAGATAGATAGATAGATAGATAGATAGATAGATTTAGTTTGACAGATAGATAGATAGATAGATAGATAGATAGATAGATAGATAGATTTTAGTTAGATAGTTATTAGATAGATAGATAGATAGATAGATAGATTTAGTTTGATAGATAGATAGATAGATAGATTTTAGATAGTTATTAGATAGATAGATAGATAGATAGATTTAGTTGGATAGATAGATAGATAGATAGATAGATAGATAGATAGATAGATAGATGAGTTTGAATGAGTTTGAATGTATTAGAAATAGTACATAGAATGGCAGTTGAGTCTAATTGAGTTTTTGAGTCTAATGGGCTTCCGTAGTTTAAATTTGAATTTTGGCAGTTGGAGTTTGAAAGTCTTGGCTCATTTGAACATTCCGTCAATGAAAGTCAATGGGATTTTTCCGAGTTTCAATCGTCATTTTTAGGAAAACCGTAAGTCGGATCAGTCTGAAAAGATATAGCAACTCGAGTCAGAACAATCTGAAAGTCTGACCCGAGTTTGGAGTTTGTGGAGTTAAAGCTCTAGGAGGAGTAGCAGTCAGAAATTTTAGTCTCAGAAGAATAATAATAATAAGTTTAAATAGGATTACAGTAAGTTGGCTTTTTTCAAGCCAACTTAATAACTAGAATGTACATTTCCTGAAGAAAATGTGAATGGTGCTTGCAGTGGCAAAATTCACCACTCGGTTGCTAGGGTGCTGTAATTGGTTGCTAGGGCGTGGCCATGAAGTCACTACTTATTGGCGGCTTGATAGGCCGAGTCAAAAGAGCCCAGCCCCAAGTCTCTACGACCTTCTAATCCAAAGATATGATCTCACAGATTTGGCCCCCATGTTAAGTCTATGGGAGTTTTTTCAGCCGTTTTTTCGTCCGCTGTGCGAACATCGTACACCCGATTGCTTAGAAAAGTCATAGCACACCTCTCCTCAATAAGCCGGTCGATTTGACACCTCATTCGTGGGTCTACGACAAATGGTGCGGGACGAGTTACGCGCCAAAGTTTTGTTCAGGTGAATAGTAATTACAATACTAGAATGTACATTTCCTGAAGAAAATGTGAATGGTGCTTGCAGTGGCAAAATTCGGCACCGGTTGCTAGGGTGCTGTAATTGGTTGCTAGGGCGTGGCTATGAAGTTGCTGTGTCACTACTTATTGGCTGGCCGAATCAAAAGAGCCCAGCCCCAAAGTCTCTATGACCTTCTAAACCAAAGATATGATCTCACAGATTTGGCCCCCATGTTAAGTCTATGGGAGTTTTTTCAGCCGTTTTTTCGTACGCTGTGCGAACATCGTACACCTGATCGCTTAGAAAAGTCATAGCACACCTCTCCTCAATAAGCCGGTCGATTTGACACCTCATTCGTGGGTCTACGTCAAACGGTGCGGGACGAGTTACGCGCCAAAGTTTTGTTCAGGTGAATAGTAATTACAATACTAGAATGTACATTTCCTGAAGAAAATGTGAATGGTGCTTGCAGTGGCAAAATTCGGAACCCGGTTGCTAGGGTGCTGTAATCGGTTGCTAGGGCGTGGCCATGAAGTCACTACTTATTGGCGGCTTGATAGGCCGAGTCAAAAGAGCCCAGCCCCAAGTCTCTATGACCTTTTAAACCAAAGATATGATCTCACAGATTTGTTCCCCATGTTAAGTCTATGGGAGTTTTTTCAGCCCTTGTTTCGTACGCTGTGCGAACATCGTACACCCGATCGCTTAGAAAAGTCATAGCACACCTCTCCTCAATAAGCCGGTCGATTTGACACCTCATTCATGGGTCTACGACAAACGGTGCGGGACAAGTTACGTGCCAAAGTTTTGTTCAGGTGAATAGTAATTACAATACTAGAATGTACATTTCCTGAAGAAAATGTGAATGGTGCTTGCAGTGGCAAAATTCGGAACCCGGTTGCTAGGGTGCTGTAATCGGTTGCTAGGGCGTGGCCATGAAGTCACTACTTATTGGCGGCTTGATAGGCCGAGTCAAAAGAGCCCAGCCCCAAGTCTCTATGACCTTTTAAACCAAAGATATGATCTCACAGATTTGTTCCCCATGTTAAGTCTATGGGAGTTTTTTCAGCCCTTGTTTCGTACGCTGTGCGAACATCGTACACCCGATCGCTTAGAAAAGTCATAGCACACCTCTCCTCAATAAGCCGGTCGATTTGACACCTCATTCATGGGTCTACGACAAACGGTGCGGGACAAGTTACGTGCCAAAGTTTTGTTCAGGTGAATAGTAATTACAATACTAGAATGTACATTTCCTGAAGAAAATGTGAATGGTGCTTGCAGTGGCAAAACTATGCTAACTTAATTACCGTCCTGCTAGGATGTTTTTAGCAAGATGCTAACATGATTAGCATTTTGATAACATGATGCTAACACCCTTAGCATGCTGCTAACATGTTTTAAACAAGGTGCTAATCATGTTAGCATAATGCTAGCAAACATGCTAACATGATTAGCATTATGCTAGCATGATGCTAGCATGATTACCATGTTGCTAGTAGGATTTTAACAAGATGCTAATCATGTTAGCATAACGCTAGCAAACATGCTAACATGATTAGCATAATGCTAGCATGATGCTAACATGATTACCATGTTGCTAGGATGATTTTAACAAGATGCTAATCATGTTAGCATAATGCTAGCAACATGCTAACATGATTAGCATAATGCTAGCATGATGCTAGCATGATTACCATGTTGCTAGCATGTTTTTAACAAGATGCTAACATGATTAGCATGTTTGCTAGCATGATGCTAACATGATTAGCATTCTACTACCATGATGCTAACACCCTTAGCATGCTGCTAACATGTTTTAAACAAGGTGCTAATCATGTTAGCATAATGCTAGCAAACATGCTAACATGATTAGCATAATGCTAGCATGATGCTAGCATGATTACCATGTTGCTACCATGATTTTAACAAGATGCTAATCATGTTAGCATAATGCTAGCAACATGCTAACATGATTAGCATAATGGTAACATGATGCTAGCATGATTACCATTTTGCTAGCATGTTTTTAACAAGATGCTAACATGATTAGCATGTTGCTAGCATGATGCTAACACCCTAAGCATGCTGCTAGCATGTTTTAAACAAAATGCTAGTCATGTTAGCATAATGCTAGCAACATGCTAACATGATTAGCATAATGCTAGCATGATGCTAGCATGATTACCATGTTGCTAGCATTATTTTAACCAAATGCTAATCATGTTAGCATTATGTTAGCAACATGCTAACATGATTAGCATGTTGCTAGCATGATGCTAACACCCTTAGCATGCTGCTAGCATGTTTTAAACAAGATGCTAATCATGTTAGCATAATGCTAGCAAACATGCTAACATGATTAGCATAATGCTAGCATGATGCTAGCATGATTACCATGTTGTTAGCATGATTTTAACAAGATGCTAATCATGTTAGCATAATGTTAGCAACATGCTAACATCATTAGCATAATGCTAGCATGATGCTAGCATGATTACCATGTTGTTAGCATGTATTTAACAAGATGCTAACATGATTAGCATGTTTGCTAACATGATGCTAACATGATTAGCATGCTACTAGCATCATGCTAACACAATTAACATGCCACTAGCATTATTCAAACACATTTTTACTAGTTTGTGTCATGTTTAAACCTTAAGCTAATCACTATTAGCATGTAGCTATTCACTGCTAGCATGTGTAGCATGGTGGAAGTCCAGTTTGCTAGCATGAGTCAAAAGAGCCAACCGCCATGTCTCTATAATGTTCTGATGCAGAAATATAGGTGTTTTAAAACGGTTGCTAGGGTACTCTGTTTGGTTGCTAGGGAGTGGCTTGGTAGCTACCAATGATGATACTCCAAAGGCTGCTTGACAATATAAACCAACACCCATGTCTCTACGATTTTCTGATGCAGAGATATAGATCTTGCAAAACGGTTGCTAGGGTACTCTGTTTGGTTGCTAGGGAGTGGCTTGGCAGCTGCCAGTAATGATAAACCAAAGGCTGCTTGCCAGTATGAATGATATAAACCAACCCCCATTCCTCTATGATGTTCAGATTTGAAGATATCCCCTCTATGCTTTGAGTTGCTAGGGTGCTCTAAATAGTTGCTAGGGCGTGGCTATGATATCTTGAAGGTGATTCGTGATTGGCCGTTTGCTGCCCCGAGTCAAATGAGCCCACCCTCATGTTTCTATGACACTCCTATCCAAAGATATTCCTTTGATCTTTTTCAATGGAAGTCTATGGAACTTGTTGCTAAGGTACTCTCTATGGTTGCTAGGGCGTGGCTTGATAGCTTTAAAATTATCTTGATAGACTGATTGGTTGCCTGAGTAAAATGAGCCCACCCCCTTGTCTCTATGACATTGTGATCCAGAGTTATGACTTGTCAAAGTTCGTCCCAATGTTAAGTCTATGGGATTTTTCGCCCGATTTTTCGCCCGTCGGATGAACATCGTACACCCGATCGCTTATAAAAGTCATAGCACACCTCTCCTCAATAAGCCGGTCGATTTGACACCTCATTCATGGGTCTAGGACAAAAGCTGCGGGAGGAGTAGCGCGCCAAAATTTTGTGTGGAATAATAATAATAATAATAATAATAATAATAATAATAATAAGTATGCAGGAGAATAAGAATGGAGCTTTGCCTTTGGCAAGCACCATTAACTAGAATGTACATTTCCTGAAGAAAATGTGAATGGTGCTTGCAGTGGCAAAATCGGTACCCGGTTGCTAGGGTGCTGTAATTGGTTGCTAGGGCGTGGCTATGAACTACTTATTAGTTGCTTTATAGGCCGAGTCAAAAGAGCCCAGCCCCAAGTCTCTATGACCTTTTGATCCAAAGATATGATCTCACAGATTTTGTCCCAATGTTAAGTCTATGAGACTTTTTTCAGCTGTTTTTTCGTCCACCGTGCGAACAGCGTACACCCGATCGCTTAGAAAAGTCATAGCACACCTCTCCTCAATAAGCCGGTCGATTTGACACCTCATTCGTGGGTCTACGACAAACGGTGCGGGACGAGTTACGCGCCAAAGTTTTGTTCAGGTGAATAGTAATTACAATACTAGAATGTACATTTCCTGAAGAAAATGTGAATGGTGCTTGCAGTGGCAAAATTCACCACTCGGTTGCTAGGGTGCTGTAATTGGTTGCTAGGGCGTGGCCATGAAGTCACTACTTATTGGCGGCTTGATAGGCCGAGTCAAAAGAGCCCAGCCCCAAGTCTCTACGACCTTCTAATCCAAAGATATGATCTCACAGATTTGGCCCCCATGTTAAGTCTATGGGAGTTTTTTCAGCCGTTTTTTCGTCCGCTGTGCGAACATCGTACACCCGATTGCTTAGAAAAGTCATAGCACACCTCTCCTCAATAAGCCGGTCGATTTGACACCTCATTCGTGGGTCTACGACAAATGGTGCGGGACGAGTTACGCGCCAAAGTTTTGTTCAGGTGAATAGTAATTACAATACTAGAATGTACATTTCCTGAAGAAAATGTGAATGGTGCTTGCAGTGGCAAAATTCGGCACCGGTTGCTAGGGTGCTGTAATTGGTTGCTAGGGCGTGGCTATGAAGTTGCTGTGTCACTACTTATTGGCTGGCCGAATCAAAAGAGCCCAGCCCCAAAGTCTCTATGACCTTCTAAACCAAAGATATGATCTCACAGATTTGGCCCCCATGTTAAGTCTATGGGAGTTTTTTCAGCCGTTTTTTCGTACGCTGTGCGAACATCGTACACCTGATCGCTTAGAAAAGTCATAGCACACCTCTCCTCAATAAGCCGGTCGATTTGACACCTCATTCGTGGGTCTACGTCAAACGGTGCGGGACGAGTTACGCGCCAAAGTTTTGTTCAGGTGAATAGTAATTACAATACTAGAATGTACATTTCCTGAAGAAAATGTGAATGGTGCTTGCAGTGGCAAAATTCGGAACCCGGTTGCTAGGGTGCTGTAATCGGTTGCTAGGGCGTGGCCATGAAGTCACTACTTATTGGCGGCTTGATAGGCCGAGTCAAAAGAGCCCAGCCCCAAGTCTCTATGACCTTTTAAACCAAAGATATGATCTCACAGATTTGTTCCCCATGTTAAGTCTATGGGAGTTTTTTCAGCCCTTGTTTCGTACGCTGTGCGAACATCGTACACCCGATCGCTTAGAAAAGTCATAGCACACCTCTCCTCAATAAGCCGGTCGATTTGACACCTCATTCATGGGTCTACGACAAACGGTGCGGGACAAGTTACGTGCCAAAGTTTTGTTCAGGTGAATAGTAATTACAATACTAGAATGTACATTTCCTGAAGAAAATGTGAATGGTGCTTGCAGTGGCAAAATTCGGAACCCGGTTGCTAGGGTGCTGTAATCGGTTGCTAGGGCGTGGCCATGAAGTCACTACTTATTGGCGGCTTGATAGGCCGAGTCAAAAGAGCCCAGCCCCAAGTCTCTATGACCTTTTAAACCAAAGATATGATCTCACAGATTTGTTCCCCATGTTAAGTCTATGGGAGTTTTTTCAGCCCTTGTTTCGTACGCTGTGCGAACATCGTACACCCGATCGCTTAGAAAAGTCATAGCACACCTCTCCTCAATAAGCCGGTCGATTTGACACCTCATTCATGGGTCTACGACAAACGGTGCGGGACAAGTTACGTGCCAAAGTTTTGTTCAGGTGAATAGTAATTACAATACTAGAATGTACATTTCCTGAAGAAAATGTGAATGGTGCTTGCAGTGGCAAAACTATGCTAACTTAATTACCGTCCTGCTAGGATGTTTTTAGCAAGATGCTAACATGATTAGCATTTTGATAACATGATGCTAACACCCTTAGCATGCTGCTAACATGTTTTAAACAAGGTGCTAATCATGTTAGCATAATGCTAGCAAACATGCTAACATGATTAGCATTATGCTAGCATGATGCTAGCATGATTACCATGTTGCTAGTAGGATTTTAACAAGATGCTAATCATGTTAGCATAACGCTAGCAAACATGCTAACATGATTAGCATAATGCTAGCATGATGCTAACATGATTACCATGTTGCTAGGATGATTTTAACAAGATGCTAATCATGTTAGCATAATGCTAGCAACATGCTAACATGATTAGCATAATGCTAGCATGATGCTAGCATGATTACCATGTTGCTAGCATGTTTTTAACAAGATGCTAACATGATTAGCATGTTTGCTAGCATGATGCTAACATGATTAGCATTCTACTACCATGATGCTAACACCCTTAGCATGCTGCTAACATGTTTTAAACAAGGTGCTAATCATGTTAGCATAATGCTAGCAAACATGCTAACATGATTAGCATAATGCTAGCATGATGCTAGCATGATTACCATGTTGCTACCATGATTTTAACAAGATGCTAATCATGTTAGCATAATGCTAGCAACATGCTAACATGATTAGCATAATGGTAACATGATGCTAGCATGATTACCATTTTGCTAGCATGTTTTTAACAAGATGCTAACATGATTAGCATGTTGCTAGCATGATGCTAACACCCTAAGCATGCTGCTAGCATGTTTTAAACAAAATGCTAGTCATGTTAGCATAATGCTAGCAACATGCTAACATGATTAGCATAATGCTAGCATGATGCTAGCATGATTACCATGTTGCTAGCATTATTTTAACCAAATGCTAATCATGTTAGCATTATGTTAGCAACATGCTAACATGATTAGCATGTTGCTAGCATGATGCTAACACCCTTAGCATGCTGCTAGCATGTTTTAAACAAGATGCTAATCATGTTAGCATAATGCTAGCAAACATGCTAACATGATTAGCATAATGCTAGCATGATGCTAGCATGATTACCATGTTGTTAGCATGATTTTAACAAGATGCTAATCATGTTAGCATAATGTTAGCAACATGCTAACATCATTAGCATAATGCTAGCATGATGCTAGCATGATTACCATGTTGTTAGCATGTATTTAACAAGATGCTAACATGATTAGCATGTTTGCTAACATGATGCTAACATGATTAGCATGCTACTAGCATCATGCTAACACAATTAACATGCCACTAGCATTATTCAAACACATTTTTACTAGTTTGTGTCATGTTTAAACCTTAAGCTAATCACTATTAGCATGTAGCTATTCACTGCTAGCATGTGTAGCATGGTGGAAGTCCAGTTTGCTAGCATGAGTCAAAAGAGCCAACCGCCATGTCTCTATAATGTTCTGATGCAGAAATATAGGTGTTTTAAAACGGTTGCTAGGGTACTCTGTTTGGTTGCTAGGGAGTGGCTTGGTAGCTACCAATGATGATACTCCAAAGGCTGCTTGACAATATAAACCAACACCCATGTCTCTACGATTTTCTGATGCAGAGATATAGATCTTGCAAAACGGTTGCTAGGGTACTCTGTTTGGTTGCTAGGGAGTGGCTTGGCAGCTGCCAGTAATGATAAACCAAAGGCTGCTTGCCAGTATGAATGATATAAACCAACCCCCATTCCTCTATGATGTTCAGATTTGAAGATATCCCCTCTATGCTTTGAGTTGCTAGGGTGCTCTAAATAGTTGCTAGGGCGTGGCTATGATATCTTGAAGGTGATTCGTGATTGGCCGTTTGCTGCCCCGAGTCAAATGAGCCCACCCTCATGTTTCTATGACACTCCTATCCAAAGATATTCCTTTGATCTTTTTCAATGGAAGTCTATGGAACTTGTTGCTAAGGTACTCTCTATGGTTGCTAGGGCGTGGCTTGATAGCTTTAAAATTATCTTGATAGACTGATTGGTTGCCTGAGTAAAATGAGCCCACCCCCTTGTCTCTATGACATTGTGATCCAGAGTTATGACTTGTCAAAGTTCGTCCCAATGTTAAGTCTATGGGATTTTTCGCCCGATTTTTCGCCCGTCGGATGAACATCGTACACCCGATCGCTTATAAAAGTCATAGCACACCTCTCCTCAATAAGCCGGTCGATTTGACACCTCATTCATGGGTCTAGGACAAAAGCTGCGGGAGGAGTAGCGCGCCAAAATTTTGTGTGGAATAATAATAATAATAATAATAATAATAATAATAATAAGTATGCAGGAGAATAAGAATGGAGCTTTGCCTTTGGCAAGCACCATTAACTAGAATGTACATTTCCTGAAGAAAATGTGAATGGTGCTTGCAGTGGCAAAATTCGCCACTCGGTTGCTAGGGTGCTGTAATTGGTTGCTAGGGCATGGCCATGAAGTCACTACTTATTGCCGGCTTGATAGGCCGAGTCAAACGAGCCCAGCCCCAAGTCTCTATGACCTTCTAAACCAAAGATATGATCTCACAGATTTGGCCCCCATGTTAAGTCTATGGGAGTTTTTTCAGCTGATTTTTCGTATGCTGTGCGAACATCGTACACCCGATCGCTTAGAAAAGTCATAGCACACCTCTCCTCAATAAGCCGGTCGATTTGACACCTCATTCGTGGGTCTACGACAAACGGTGCGGGACGAGTTACGCGCCAAAGTTTTGTTCAGGTGAATAGTAATTACAATACTAGAATGTACATTTCCTGAAGAAAATGTGAATGGTGCTTGCAGTGGCAAAATTCGACACTCGGTTGCTAGGGTGCTGTAATTGGTTGCTAGGGCGTGGCCATGAAGTCACTACTTATTGGCGGCTTGATAGGCCGAGTCAAAAGAGCCCAGCCCCAAGTCTCTATGACCTTCTAAACCAAAGATATGATCTCACAGATTTGGCCCCCATGTTAAGTCTATGGGAGTTTTTTCAGCCGTTTTTTCGTACGCTGTGCGAACATCCTACACCCGATCACTTAGAAAAGTCATAGCACACCTCTCCTCAATAAGCCGGTCAATTTGACACCTCATTCGTGGGTCTACGACAAACGGTGCGGGACGAGTTACGCGCCAAAGTTTTGTTCAGGTGAATAGTAATTACAATACTAGAATGTACATTTCCTGAAGAAAATGTGAATGGTGCTTGCAGTGGCAAAATTCAGCACCGGTTGCTAGGGTGCTGTAATTGGTTGCTATGGCGTGGCTATGAAGTTGCTGTGTCACTACTTATTGGCTGGCCGAATCAAAAGAGCCCAGCCCCAAGTCTCTATGACCTTCTGATCCAAAGATATAATCTCACAGATTTTGACCCAATGTTAAGTCTATGGGAGTTTTTCAGCCGTTTTTATCGTACGCTGTGCGAACATCGTACACCCGATCACTTAGAAAAGTCATAGTACACCTCTCCTCAATAAGCCGGTCGATTTGACACCTCATTTGTGGGTCTACGACAAAGGGTGCGTGACGAGTTACACACCAAAGTTTTGTTCAGGTGTGCGTGTGTGTGAGAAAGTGACAGTTGAGACTGACGGAATGTTCGTGATTTTGAATTTTTCAATGTAAGTCTATGGGACTTTTTTGGCCGTTTTTTTGTACGCTGTGCGAACATCGTACACCCGATCGCTTAGAAAAGTCATAGCACACCTCTCCTCAATAAGCCGGTCGATTTGACACCTCATTTGTGGGTCTACGACAAATGGTGCGGGATGAGTTACACGCCAAAGTTTTGTTCAGGTGAATAGTAATTACAATACTAGAATGTACATTTCCTGAAGAAAATGTGAATGGTGCTTGCAGTGGCAAAATTCGGCACCGGTTGCTAGGGTGCTGTAATTGGTTGCTAGGGTGTGGCTATGAAGTTGCTGTGTCACTACTTATTGGCTGGCCGAATCAAAAGAGCCCAGCCCAAGTCTCTATGACCTTCTGATCCAAAGATATGATCTCACAGATTTTAACCCAATGTTAAGTCTATGGGAGTTTTTTCAGCCGTTTTTTCGTACGCTGTGCGAATATCGTACACCCGATCGCTTAGAAAAGTCATAGCACACCTCTCCTCAATAAGCCGGTCAATTTGACACCTCATTCGTGGGTCTACGAAAAACGGTGCGGGACGAGTTACGCGCCGAAATTTTGTTCAGGTGGATAGTAATTACAATACTAGAATGTACATTTCCTGAAGAAAATGTGAATGGTGCTTGCAGTGGCAAAATTCGGCACCCGGTTGCTAGGGTGCTGTAATTGGTTGCTAGGGCGTGGCTATGAAGTTGCTGTTTCACTACTTATTGGCTGGCCGAATCAAAAGGGCCCAGCCCCAAGTCTCTATGACCTTCTGATCCAAAGATATGATCTCACAGATTTTGACCCAATGTTAAGTCTATGGGAGTTTTTTCAGCCGTTTTTTTCGCACGCTGTGCGAACATCGTACCCCCGATTGCTTAGAAAAGTCATAGCACACCTCTCCTCAATAAACCGGTCGATTTGACACCTCATTTGTGGGTCTACGACAAACGGTGCGGGACGAGTTACGCGCCAAAGTTTTGTTCAGGTGAATAGTAATTACAATACTAGAATGTACATTTCCTGAAGAAAATGTGAATGGTGCTTGCAGTGGCAAAACACCGGACTCGGTTGCTAGGGTGCTGTAATTGGTTGCTAGGGCATGGCTATGAACTACTTATTGGCTGCTTGATAGGCAGAGTAAAAAGAGCCCAGCCCCAAGTCTCTAAGATCTTCTGATCCAATGATATGATATCTTAGATTTTGTCCCAATGTTAAGTCTATGGGACTTTTTTCAGCCGTTTTTTCGTATGCTGTGCGAACATCGTACACCTGATCGCTTAGAAAAGTCATAGCACACCTCTCCTCAATAAGCCGGTCGATTTGACACCTCGTTCGTGGGTCTACGACAAACGGTGTGGGACGAGTTACGCGCCAAAGTTTTGTTCAGGTGAATAGTAATTACAATACTAGAATGTACATTTCCTGAAGAAAATGTGAATGGTGCTTGCAGTGGCAAAATTCGACTCGGGTGGTTGCTAAGGTGTTGCTAGGCGGTTGCTATGGTGTTCTGGGTGGTTGCTAGGCGGTTGCTATGGTAACCTGGGTGGTTGCTAGGGTGTTGCTAGGTGGTTGGTAGTTGTCACAGATAGTTACTGTGGAGTTTCTATAGAGTTCCTGGCGTGTTCTCAGCCCACTTTAGCACTTAGCTAATCACTATTAGCATGTAGCTATTAACTGCTAGCATGTGTAGCATGTTGGAAGTCCAGTTTGCTAGCATGAGTCAAAAGAGCCAACCGCCATGTCTCTATGATGCTCTGATGCAGAGATATAGATATTGCTAAACGGTTGCTAAGGTACTCTGTTTGGTTGCTAGGGAGTGGCTTGGCAGCTGCCAGTAATGATAAACCAAAGGCTGCTTGCCAGTATGAATGCTATAAACCAACCCCTATGCCTCTATGATATTCAGATTTGAAGATATCTGCCTATGCTTTGGGTTGCTAGGGTGCTCTAAATGGTTGCTAAGGCGTGGCTATGATGTCTTTAAGGTGATTTGTGATTGGCAGTTTGCTGCCTCGAGTCAAATGAGCCCACCCTCATGTTTGTACGACACTCCTATCCAAAGATATTCCTTTGATCTTTTTCAATGGAAGTCTATGGAGCATGTTACTAAGGTGCTCTATATGGTTGCTAGGGCGTGGCTTGATAGCTTCACAATGATCCGGAGAGACTGATTGGTTGCCTGAGTAAAATGAGCCCACCCCCTTGTCTCTATGACACTGCAATCCAGAGTTATGTTCAATACAAAATCCCTATGTAATTTCCCATAGTAGGAAAAACACAGTACTTCCTGGTTCATGGGCACGGCTTCACCATAGTATGTCTATGGGGCAATTTTGGGCAGCTCTTGCGCCCCAGGGGTACAACTTACACCCCATATTGAGGTATGGGCTGACAGAGCTTGCCAGCCTCTTCAAACGTGGTAACCCACATGTTTCTACGAAATTCTCGCTCGGAACAATGACTCGTCAAAGTTTGTCGCAATGCAAAGTCTATGGGATTTTTTTCGCTACTTTTTCGCCCGCCTGACGAACATCGTACACCCGATCGCTTATAAAAGTCATAGCACACCTCTCCTCAATGAGCCGATCGATTTGACACCTCATTCATGGGTCTAGGACAAACGCTGCGGGAGGAGTAGCGCGCAGAAATAAAAGTGGAAGAAAATGAGTGTCTGTGTCTGAGAGAGAAAGGCTTCTAAGGGCCTGCGTGTGTGAGTGTGTGTGAGAAAATGACAGTTGAAATTCAAATTTCTGAAGATTCCGCCATTGAAAGTCAATGGGACTTTTTTGGCCGCTTTTTCGCCCCCCTGTGCAAACATCGTTGGTCCGATCGCTTATAAAAATCATAACACATATCTCCTCAATGAGCCGGTCGATTTGACACCTCATTCATGGGTCTAGGACAAACGCTGCGGGAGGAGTAGCGCGCAGAAATAAAAGTGGAAGAAAATGAGTGTCTGTGTCTGAGAGAGAAAGGCTTTTAAGGGCCTGCATGTGTGAGTGTGTGTGAGAAAGTGACAGTTGAGAGAGACGGAATGTTCGTGAATTTGAAATTTTCAATGTAAGTCAATGGGACTTTTTTGGCCGCTTTTTCGTCCGCTGTGCGAACATCGTTGGTCCGATCGCTTAGAAAAGTCATAGCACACCTGTCCTCAATGAGCCGGTCGATTTGACACCTCATTCATGGGTCTAGGACAAAAACTGCGGGAGGAGTAGCGCGCAGAAAAAAAGTGGAAGAAGAAGAATAATAAGTATGCAGGAGAATAAGAATGGAGCTTTGCCTTTGGCAAGCACCATTAATTATAATAATAAGTATGCAGAAGAATAAGAATGGAGCTTTGCCTTTGGCAAGCACCATTAACTAGATAAAAAAGTTTGAGGACAAACTTTAAGTTGGCTTGAAAAAGCCGGTCCAGAAAGTTTGAAGTAGTTTTAAAAGTGTGAAGTTTGAGAGTTTTCAGTTTAAAAGTTTAAGTTTTAGTTTAGTAGTTAGATTTAACATTAGGCTAATCACTATTAGCATGTAGCTATTCATTGCTAGCATGTGTAGCATGTTGGAAGTCCAGATTGCTAGCATGAGTCAAAAGAGCCAACTGCCATGTCTCTATGATGTTCTTATGCAGAGATATAGATCTTGCAAAACGGTTGCTAGGGTACTCTGTTTGGTTGCTAGGGAGTGGCTAGGCAGCTACCAGTGATGATACTCCAAAGGCTGCTTGACAATATAAACCAATCCCCATGTCTGTACGATGTTCTGATGCAGAGATATAGATTTTGCAAAACCGTTGCTAGGGTACTCTATTTGGTTGCTAGGGAGTGGCTTTGCAGCTACCAATGATGATACTCCAAAGGCTGCTTGACAATATAAACCAACCCCCATGTCTGTACGATGTTCTGATGCAGAGATATAGATTTTGCAAAACGGTTGCTAGGGTACTCTGTTTGGTTGCTAGGGAGTGGCTTGGCAGCTACCAATGATGATACTCCAGAGGCTGCTTGACAATATAAACCAACCCCCATGTCTGTACGATGTTCTGATGCCGAGATATAGATTTTGCAAAACGGTTGCTAGGGAGTGGATAGATAGATAGATAGATAGATAGATTTTAGTTAGATAGTTATTAGATAGATAGATAGATTTAGTTTGACAGATAGATAGATTTCAGTTAGATAGTTATTAGATAGATAGATAGATAGATAGATAGATAGATTTAGTTTGACAGATAGATAGATTTTAGTTAGATAGTTATTAGATAGATAGATAGATAGATTTAGTTTGACAGATAGATAGATTTTAGTTAGATAGTTATTAGATAGATAGATAGATAGATAGATAGATAGATAGATAGATTTAGTTTGACAGATAGATAGATTTTAGTTAGATAGTTATTAGATAGATAGATAGATAGATAGATAGATAGATAGATAGATAGATAGATAGATAGATTTAGTTTGACAGATAGATAGATAGATAGATAGATAGATAGATAGATAGATTTTAGTTAGATAGTTATTAGATAGATAGATAGATAGATAGATAGATTTAGTTTGATAGATAGATAGATAGATAGATTTTAGATAGTTATTAGATAGATAGATAGATAGATAGATTTAGTTGGATAGATAGATAGATAGATAGATAGATAGATAGATAGATAGATAGATAGATAGATGAGTTTGAATGAGTTTGAATGTATTAGAAATAGTACATAGAATGGCAGTTGAGTCTAATTGAGTTTTTGAGTCTAATGGGCTTCCGTAGTTTAAATTTGAATTTTGGCAGTTGGAGTTTGAAAGTCTTGGCTCATTTGAACATTCCGTCAATGAAAGTCAATGGGATTTTTCCGAGTTTCAATCGTCATTTTTAGGAAAACCGTAAGTCGGATCAGTCTGAAAAGATATAGCAACTCGAGTCAGAACAATCTGAAAGTCTGACCCGAGTTTGGAGTTTGTGGAGTTAAAGCTCTAGGAGGAGTAGCAGTCAGAAATTTTAGTCTCAGAAGAATAATAATAATAAGTTTAAATAGGATTACAGTAAGTTGGCTTTTTTCAAGCCAACTTAATAACTAGAATGTACATTTCCTGAAGAAAATGTGAATGGTGCTTGCAGTGGCAAAATTCACCACTCGGTTGCTAGGGTGCTGTAATTGGTTGCTAGGGCGTGGCCATGAAGTCACTACTTATTGGCGGCTTGATAGGCCGAGTCAAAAGAGCCCAGCCCCAAGTCTCTACGACCTTCTAATCCAAAGATATGATCTCACAGATTTGGCCCCCATGTTAAGTCTATGGGAGTTTTTTCAGCCGTTTTTTCGTCCGCTGTGCGAACATCGTACACCCGATTGCTTAGAAAAGTCATAGCACACCTCTCCTCAATAAGCCGGTCGATTTGACACCTCATTCGTGGGTCTACGACAAATGGTGCGGGACGAGTTACGCGCCAAAGTTTTGTTCAGGTGAATAGTAATTACAATACTAGAATGTACATTTCCTGAAGAAAATGTGAATGGTGCTTGCAGTGGCAAAATTCGGCACCGGTTGCTAGGGTGCTGTAATTGGTTGCTAGGGCGTGGCTATGAAGTTGCTGTGTCACTACTTATTGGCTGGCCGAATCAAAAGAGCCCAGCCCCAAAGTCTCTATGACCTTCTAAACCAAAGATATGATCTCACAGATTTGGCCCCCATGTTAAGTCTATGGGAGTTTTTTCAGCCGTTTTTTCGTACGCTGTGCGAACATCGTACACCTGATCGCTTAGAAAAGTCATAGCACACCTCTCCTCAATAAGCCGGTCGATTTGACACCTCATTCGTGGGTCTACGTCAAACGGTGCGGGACGAGTTACGCGCCAAAGTTTTGTTCAGGTGAATAGTAATTACAATACTAGAATGTACATTTCCTGAAGAAAATGTGAATGGTGCTTGCAGTGGCAAAATTCGGAACCCGGTTGCTAGGGTGCTGTAATTGGTTACTAGGGCATGGCTATAAAGTCACTACTTATTGGTTGCTTGATAGGCCGAGTCAAAAGAGCCCAGCCCCAAGTCTCTACAACCTTCTGATCCAAAGATATGATTTCACAGATTTGGTCCCCATGTTAAGTCTATGGGACATTTTTCAGACGATTTTTCGTCCGCTGTGCGAACATCGTACACCCGATCACTTAGAAAAGTCATAGCACACCTCTCCTCAATAAGCCGGCCGATTTGACACCTCATTCGTGGGTCTACGACAAACGGTGCGGGATGAGTTACGCGCCAAAGTTTTGTCTAGGTGAATAGTAATTACAATACTAGAATGTACATTTCCTGAAGAAAATGTGAATGGTGCTTGCAGTGGCAAAACTCGGCACTCTTGATTAGCATGATGCTAACATAATTACCGTCCTGCTAGGATGTTTTTAGCAAGATGCTAACATGATTAGCATGTTGCTAGCATGATGCTAACACCCTAAGCATGCTGCTAGCATGTTTTAAACAAAATGCTAGTCATGTTAGCATAATGATAGCAACATGCTAACATGATTAGCATAATGCTAACATGATGCTAGCATTATTACCATGTTGCTAGCATTATTACCATGTTGCTAGCATTATTTTAACAAGATGCTAATCATGTTAGCATTATGTTAGCAACATGCTAACATGATTAGCATGTTGCTAACATGATGCTAACACCCTTAGCATGCTGCTAGCATGTTTTAAACAAGATGCTAATCATGTTAGCATAATGCTAGCAAACATGCTAACATGATTAGCATAATGCTAGCATGATGCTAGCATGATTACCATTTTGCTAGCATGATTTTAACAAGATGCTAATCATGTTAGCATAATGCTAGCAACATGCTAACATCATTAGCATAATGCTAGCATGATGCTAGCATGATTACCATGTTGTTAGCATGTTTTTAACAAGATGCTAACATGATTAGCATGTTTGCTAGCATGATGCTAACATGATTAGCATGCTACTAGCATAATGCTAACACAATTAACATGCCACTAGCATTATTCTAACACATTTTTACTAGTTTGTGTCATGTTTAAACCTTAAGCTAATCACTATTAGCATGTAGCTATTCACTGCTAGCATGTGTAGCATGTTGGAAGTCCAGTTTGCTAGCATGAGTCAAAAGAGCCAACCGCCATGTCTCTATAATGTTCTGATGCAGAGATATAGGTGTTGCAAAACGGTTGCTAGGGTACTCTGTTTGGTTGCTAGGGAGTGGCTTGGCAGCTGCCAATGATGATACTCCAAAGGCTGCTTGACAATATAAACCAACCCCCATGTCTGTACGATGTTCTGATGCAGAGATATAGATCTTGCAAAATGGTTGCTAGGGTACTCTGTTTGGTTGCTAAGGAGTGGCTTGGCAGCTACCAATGATGATACACCAAAGGCTGCTTGCCAGTATGAATGATATAAACCAACCCCCATGCCTGTATGATATTCAGATTTGAAGATATCTGCCTATGCTTTGGGTTGCTAGGGTGCTCTATATGGTTGCTAAGGCGTGGCTATGATGTCTTTAAGGTGATTTGTGATTGGCGGTTTGCTGCCTCGAGTCAAATGAGCCCACCCTCTTGTTTGTACGACACTTTTATCCAAAGATATTCCTTTGATCTTTTTCAATGGAAGTCTATGGATCTTGTTGCTATGGTGCTCTATATGGTTGCTAGGGCGTGCCTTGATAGCTTCACAATGATCCTGAGAGACTGATTGGTTGCCTGAGTAAAATGAGCCCACCCCCTTGTCTCTATGTCATTGTGATCCAGAGTTATGTTCAATACAAAATCCCTATGTAATTTCCCATAGTAGGAAAAACACAGTACTTCCTGGTTCATGGGCACGGCTTCACCATAGTATGTCTATGGGGCAACTTTGGGCAGCTCTTGTGCCCCAGGGGTACAACTTACACCCCATTTTGAGCTATGGTCTGACAGAGCCTGTCAGCCCCTTCAATCGTGGTGACCCACATGTTTCTACGAAATTCTCGTTAGGAGCTATGACTCGTCAAAGTTTGTCACAATGCAAAGTCTATGGGATTTTTTTCGCTACTTTTTCGCCCGCTGGACGAACATCGTACACTCAATCGCTTATAAAAGTCATAGCACACCTCTCCTCAATAAGCCGGTCGATTTGACACCTCATTCATGGGTCTAGGACAAAAACTGCGGGAGGAGTAGCGCGCCAAACTTTTGTGTGGAATAATAATAATAATAATAATAATAATAATAATAATAATAAGTATGCAGAAGATTAAGAATGGAGCTTTGCCTTTGGCAAGCACCATTAACTAGAATGTACATTTCCTGAAGAAAATGTGAATGGTGCTTGCAGTGGCAAAATTCGGAACCCGGTTGCTAGGGTGCTGTAATCGGTTGCTAGGGCGTGGCCATGAAGTCACTACTTATTGGCGGCTTGATAGGCCGAGTCAAAAGAGCCCAGCCCCAAGTCTCTATGACCTTTTAAACCAAAGATATGATCTCACAGATTTGTTCCCCATGTTAAGTCTATGGGAGTTTTTTCAGCCCTTGTTTCGTACGCTGTGCGAACATCGTACACCCGATCGCTTAGAAAAGTCATAGCACACCTCTCCTCAATAAGCCGGTCGATTTGACACCTCATTCATGGGTCTACGACAAACGGTGCGGGACAAGTTACGTGCCAAAGTTTTGTTCAGGTGAATAGTAATTACAATACTAGAATGTACATTTCCTGAAGAAAATGTGAATGGTGCTTGCAGTGGCAAAATTCGGAACCCGGTTGCTAGGGTGCTGTAATCGGTTGCTAGGGCGTGGCCATGAAGTCACTACTTATTGGCGGCTTGATAGGCCGAGTCAAAAGAGCCCAGCCCCAAGTCTCTATGACCTTTTAAACCAAAGATATGATCTCACAGATTTGTTCCCCATGTTAAGTCTATGGGAGTTTTTTCAGCCCTTGTTTTGTACGCTGTGCGAACATCGTACACCCGATCGCTTAGAAAAGTCATAGCACACCTCTCCTCAATAAGCCGGTCGATTTGACACCTCATTCATGGGTCTACGACAAACGGTGCGGGACAAGTTACGTGCCAAAGTTTTGTTCAGGTGAATAGTAATTACAATACTAGAATGTACATTTCCTGAAGAAAATGTGAATGGTGCTTGCAGTGGCAAAACTATGCTAACTTAATTACCGTCCTGCTAGGATGTTTTTAGCAAGATGCTAACATGATTAGCATTTTGATAACATGATGCTAACACCCTTAGCATGCTGCTAACATGTTTTAAACAAGGTGCTAATCATGTTAGCATAATGCTAGCAAACATGCTAACATGATTAGCATTATGCTAGCATGATGCTAGCATGATTACCATGTTGCTAGTAGGATTTTAACAAGATGCTAATCATGTTAGCATAACGCTAGCAAACATGCTAACATGATTAGCATAATGCTAGCATGATGCTAACATGATTACCATGTTGCTAGGATGATTTTAACAAGATGCTAATCATGTTAGCATAATGCTAGCAACATGCTAACATGATTAGCATAATGCTAGCATGATGCTAGCATGATTACCATGTTGCTAGCATGTTTTTAACAAGATGCTAACATGATTAGCATGTTTGCTAGCATGATGCTAACATGATTAGCATTCTACTACCATGATGCTAACACCCTTAGCATGCTGCTAACATGTTTTAAACAAGGTGCTAATCATGTTAGCATAATGCTAGCAAACATGCTAACATGATTAGCATAATGCTAGCATGATGCTAGCATGATTACCATGTTGCTACCATGATTTTAACAAGATGCTAATCATGTTAGCATAATGCTAGCAACATGCTAACATGATTAGCATAATGGTAACATGATGCTAGCATGATTACCATTTTGCTAGCATGTTTTTAACAAGATGCTAACATGATTAGCATGTTGCTAGCATGATGCTAACACCCTAAGCATGCTGCTAGCATGTTTTAAACAAAATGCTAGTCATGTTAGCATAATGCTAGCAACATGCTAACATGATTAGCATAATGCTAGCATGATGCTAGCATGATTACCATGTTGCTAGCATTATTTTAACCAAATGCTAATCATGTTAGCATTATGTTAGCAACATGCTAACATGATTAGCATGTTGCTAGCATGATGCTAACACCCTTAGCATGCTGCTAGCATGTTTTAAACAAGATGCTAATCATGTTAGCATAATGCTAGCAAACATGCTAACATGATTAGCATAATGCTAGCATGATGCTAGCATGATTACCATGTTGTTAGCATGATTTTAACAAGATGCTAATCATGTTAGCATAATGTTAGCAACATGCTAACATCATTAGCATAATGCTAGCATGATGCTAGCATGATTACCATGTTGTTAGCATGTATTTAACAAGATGCTAACATGATTAGCATGTTTGCTAACATGATGCTAACATGATTAGCATGCTACTAGCATCATGCTAACACAATTAACATGCCACTAGCATTATTCAAACACATTTTTACTAGTTTGTGTCATGTTTAAACCTTAAGCTAATCACTATTAGCATGTAGCTATTCACTGCTAGCATGTGTAGCATGGTGGAAGTCCAGTTTGCTAGCATGAGTCAAAAGAGCCAACCGCCATGTCTCTATAATGTTCTGATGCAGAAATATAGGTGTTTTAAAACGGTTGCTAGGGTACTCTGTTTGGTTGCTAGGGAGTGGCTTGGTAGCTACCAATGATGATACTCCAAAGGCTGCTTGACAATATAAACCAACACCCATGTCTCTACGATTTTCTGATGCAGAGATATAGATCTTGCAAAACGGTTGCTAGGGTACTCTGTTTGGTTGCTAGGGAGTGGCTTGGCAGCTGCCAGTAATGATAAACCAAAGGCTGCTTGCCAGTATGAATGATATAAACCAACCCCCATTCCTCTATGATGTTCAGATTTGAAGATATCCCCTCTATGCTTTGAGTTGCTAGGGTGCTCTAAATAGTTGCTAGGGCGTGGCTATGATATCTTGAAGGTGATTCGTGATTGGCCGTTTGCTGCCCCGAGTCAAATGAGCCCACCCTCATGTTTCTATGACACTCCTATCCAAAGATATTCCTTTGATCTTTTTCAATGGAAGTCTATGGAACTTGTTGCTAAGGTACTCTCTATGGTTGCTAGGGCGTGGCTTGATAGCTTTAAAATTATCTTGATAGACTGATTGGTTGCCTGAGTAAAATGAGCCCACCCCCTTGTCTCTATGACATTGTGATCCAGAGTTATGACTTGTCAAAGTTCGTCCCAATGTTAAGTCTATGGGATTTTTCGCCCGATTTTTCGCCCGTCGGATGAACATCGTACACCCGATCGCTTATAAAAGTCATAGCACACCTCTCCTCAATAAGCCGGTCGATTTGACACCTCATTCATGGGTCTAGGACAAAAGCTGCGGGAGGAGTAGCGCGCCAAAATTTTGTGTGGAATAATAATAATAATAATAATAATAATAATAATAATAATAAGTATGCAGGAGAATAAGAATGGAGCTTTGCCTTTGGCAAGCACCATTAACTAGAATGTACATTTCCTGAAGAAAATGTGAATGGTGCTTGCAGTGGCAAAATCGGTACCCGGTTGCTAGGGTGCTGTAATTGGTTGCTAGGGCGTGGCTATGAACTACTTATTAGTTGCTTTATAGGCCGAGTCAAAAGAGCCCAGCCCCAAGTCTCTATGACCTTTTGATCCAAAGATATGATCTCACAGATTTTGTCCCAATGTTAAGTCTATGAGACTTTTTTCAGCTGTTTTTTCGTCCACCGTGCGAACAGCGTACACCCGATCGCTTAGAAAAGTCATAGCACACCTCTCCTCAATAAGCCGGTCGATTTGACACCTCATTCGTGGGTCTACGACAAACGGTGCGGGACGAGTTACGCGCCAAAGTTTTGTTCAGGTGAATAGTAATTACAATACTAGAATGTACATTTCCTGAAGAAAATGTGAATGGTGCTTGCAGTGGCAAAATTCACCACTCGGTTGCTAGGGTGCTGTAATTGGTTGCTAGGGCGTGGCCATGAAGTCACTACTTATTGGCGGCTTGATAGGCCGAGTCAAAAGAGCCCAGCCCCAAGTCTCTACGACCTTCTAATCCAAAGATATGATCTCACAGATTTGGCCCCCATGTTAAGTCTATGGGAGTTTTTTCAGCCGTTTTTTTCGTCCGCTGTGCGAACATCGTACACCCGATTGCTTAGAAAAGTCATAGCACACCTCTCCTCAATAAGCCGGTCGATTTGACACCTCATTCGTGGGTCTACGACAAATGGTGCGGGACGAGTTACGCGCCAAAGTTTTGTTCAGGTGAATAGTAATTACAATACTAGAATGTACATTTCCTGAAGAAAATGTGAATGGTGCTTGCAGTGGCAAAATCGGTACCCGGTTGCTAGGGTGCTGTAATTGGTTGCTAGGGCGTGGCTATGAACTACTTATTAGTTGCTTTATAGGCCGAGTCAAAAGAGCCCAGCCCCAAGTCTCTATGACCTTTTGATCCAAAGATATGATCTCACAGATTTTGTCCCAATGTTAAGTCTATGAGACTTTTTTCAGCTGTTTTTTCGTCCACCGTGCGAACAGCGTACACCCGATCGCTTAGAAAAGTCATAGCACACCTCTCCTCAATAAGCCGGTCGATTTGACACCTCATTCGTGGGTCTACGACAAACGGTGCGGGACGAGTTACGCGCCAAAGTTTTGTTCAGGTGAATAGTAATTACAATACTAGAATGTACATTTCCTGAAGAAAATGTGAATGGTGCTTGCAGTGGCAAAATTCGGAACCCGGTTGCTAGGGTGCTGTAATTGGTTACTAGGGCATGGCTATAAAGTCACTACTTATTGGTTGCTTGATAGGCCGAGTCAAAAGAGCCCAGCCCCAAGTCTCTACAACCTTCTGATCCAAAGATATGATTTCACAGATTTGGTCCCCATGTTAAGTCTATGGGACATTTTTCAGACGATTTTTCGTCCGCTGTGCGAACATCGTACACCCGATCACTTAGAAAAGTCATAGCACACCTCTCCTCAATAAGCCGGCCGATTTGACACCTCATTCGTGGGTCTACGACAAACGGTGCGGGATGAGTTACGCGCCAAAGTTTTGTCTAGGTGAATAGTAATTACAATACTAGAATGTACATTTCCTGAAGAAAATGTGAATGGTGCTTGCAGTGGCAAAACTCGGCACTCTTGATTAGCATGATGCTAACATAATTACCGTCCTGCTAGGATGTTTTTAGCAAGATGCTAACATGATTAGCATGTTGCTAGCATGATGCTAACACCCTAAGCATGCTGCTAGCATGTTTTAAACAAAATGCTAGTCATGTTAGCATAATGATAGCAACATGCTAACATGATTAGCATAATGCTAACATGATGCTAGCATTATTACCATGTTGCTAGCATTATTACCATGTTGCTAGCATTATTTTAACAAGATGCTAATCATGTTAGCATTATGTTAGCAACATGCTAACATGATTAGCATGTTGCTAACATGATGCTAACACCCTTAGCATGCTGCTAGCATGTTTTAAACAAGATGCTAATCATGTTAGCATAATGCTAGCAAACATGCTAACATGATTAGCATAATGCTAGCATGATGCTAGCATGATTACCATTTTGCTAGCATGATTTTAACAAGATGCTAATCATGTTAGCATAATGCTAGCAACATGCTAACATCATTAGCATAATGCTAGCATGATGCTAGCATGATTACCATGTTGTTAGCATGTTTTTAACAAGATGCTAACATGATTAGCATGTTTGCTAGCATGATGCTAACATGATTAGCATGCTACTAGCACAATGCTAACACAATTAACATGCCACTAGCATTATTCTAACACATTTTTACTAGTTTGTGTCATGTTTAAACCTTAAGCTAATCACTATTAGCATGTAGCTATTCACTGCTAGCATGTGTAGCATGTTGGAAGTCCAGTTTGCTAGCATGAGTCAAAAGAGCCAACCGCCATGTCTCTATAATGTTCTGATGCAGAGATATAGGTGTTGCAAAACGGTTGCTAGGGTACTCTGTTTGGTTGCTAGGGAGTGGCTTGGCAGCTGCCAATGATGATACTCCAAAGGCTGCTTGACAATATAAACCAACCCCCATGTCTGTACGATGTTCTGATGCAGAGATATAGATCTTGCAAAATGGTTGCTAGGGTACTCTGTTTGGTTGCTAAGGAGTGGCTTGGCAGCTACCAATGATGATACACCAAAGGCTGCTTGCCAGTATGAATGATATAAACCAACCCCCATGCCTGTATGATATTCAGATTTGAAGATATCTGCCTATGCTTTGGGTTGCTAGGGTGCTCTATATGGTTGCTAAGGCGTGGCTATGATGTCTTTAAGGTGATTTGTGATTGGCGGTTTGCTGCCTCGAGTCAAATGAGCCCACCCTCTTGTTTGTACGACACTTTTATCCAAAGATATTCCTTTGATCTTTTTCAATGGAAGTCTATGGATCTTGTTGCTATGGTGCTCTATATGGTTGCTAGGGCGTGCCTTGATAGCTTCACAATGATCCTGAGAGACTGATTGGTTGCCTGAGTAAAATGAGCCCACCCCCTTGTCTCTATGTCATTGTGATCCAGAGTTATGTTCAATACAAAATCCCTATGTAATTTCCCATAGTAGGAAAAACACAGTACTTCCTGGTTCATGGGCACGGCTTCACCATAGTATGTCTATGGGGCAACTTTGGGCAGCTCTTGTGCCCCAGGGGTACAACTTACACCCCATTTTGAGCTATGGTCTGACAGAGCCTGTCAGCCCCTTCAATCGTGGTGACCCACATGTTTCTACGAAATTCTCGTTAGGAGCTATGACTCGTCAAAGTTTGTCACAATGCAAAGTCTATGGGATTTTTTTCGCTACTTTTTCGCCCGCTGGACGAACATCGTACACTCAATCGCTTATAAAAGTCATAGCACACCTCTCCTCAATAAGCCGGTCGATTTGACACCTCATTCATGGGTCTAGGACAAAAACTGCGGGAGGAGTAGCGCGCCAAACTTTTGTGTGGAATAATAATAATAATAATAATAATAATAATAAGTATGCAGAAGATTAAGAATGGAGCTTTGCCTTTGGCAAGCACCATTAACTAGAATGTACATTTCCTGAAGAAAATGTGAATGGTGCTTGCAGTGGCAAAATTCGGAACCCGGTTGCTAGGGTGCTGTAATTGGTTACTAGGGCATGGCTATAAAGTCACTACTTATTGGTTGCTTGATAGGCCGAGTCAAAAGAGCCCAGCCCCAAGTCTCTACAACCTTCTGATCCAAAGATATGATTTCACAGATTTGGTCCCCATGTTAAGTCTATGGGACATTTTTCAGACGATTTTTCGTCCGCTGTGCGAACATCGTACACCCGATCACTTAGAAAAGTCATAGCACACCTCTCCTCAATAAGCCGGCCGATTTGACACCTCATTCGTGGGTCTACGACAAACGGTGCGGGATGAGTTACGCGCCAAAGTTTTGTCTAGGTGAATAGTAATTACAATACTAGAATGTACATTTCCTGAAGAAAATGTGAATGGTGCTTGCAGTGGCAAAACTCGGCACTCTTGATTAGCATGATGCTAACATAATTACCGTCCTGCTAGGATGTTTTTAGCAAGATGCTAACATGATTAGCATGTTGCTAGCATGATGCTAACACCCTAAGCATGCTGCTAGCATGTTTTAAACAAAATGCTAGTCATGTTAGCATAATGATAGCAACATGCTAACATGATTAGCATAATGCTAACATGATGCTAGCATTATTACCATGTTGCTAGCATTATTACCATGTTGCTAGCATTATTTTAACAAGATGCTAATCATGTTAGCATTATGTTAGCAACATGCTAACATGATTAGCATGTTGCTAACATGATGCTAACACCCTTAGCATGCTGCTAGCATGTTTTAAACAAGATGCTAATCATGTTAGCATAATGCTAGCAAACATGCTAACATGATTAGCATAATGCTAGCATGATGCTAGCATGATTACCATTTTGCTAGCATGATTTTAACAAGATGCTAATCATGTTAGCATAATGCTAGCAACATGCTAACATCATTAGCATAATGCTAGCATGATGCTAGCATGATTACCATGTTGTTAGCATGTTTTTAACAAGATGCTAACATGATTAGCATGTTTGCTAGCATGATGCTAACATGATTAGCATGCTACTAGCACAATGCTAACACAATTAACATGCCACTAGCATTATTCTAACACATTTTTACTAGTTTGTGTCATGTTTAAACCTTAAGCTAATCACTATTAGCATGTAGCTATTCACTGCTAGCATGTGTAGCATGTTGGAAGTCCAGTTTGCTAGCATGAGTCAAAAGAGCCAACCGCCATGTCTCTATAATGTTCTGATGCAGAGATATAGGTGTTGCAAAACGGTTGCTAGGGTACTCTGTTTGGTTGCTAGGGAGTGGCTTGGCAGCTGCCAATGATGATACTCCAAAGGCTGCTTGACAATATAAACCAACCCCCATGTCTGTACGATGTTCTGATGCAGAGATATAGATCTTGCAAAATGGTTGCTAGGGTACTCTGTTTGGTTGCTAAGGAGTGGCTTGGCAGCTACCAATGATGATACACCAAAGGCTGCTTGCCAGTATGAATGATATAAACCAACCCCCATGCCTGTATGATATTCAGATTTGAAGATATCTGCCTATGCTTTGGGTTGCTAGGGTGCTCTATATGGTTGCTAAGGCGTGGCTATGATGTCTTTAAGGTGATTTGTGATTGGCGGTTTGCTGCCTCGAGTCAAATGAGCCCACCCTCTTGTTTGTACGACACTTTTATCCAAAGATATTCCTTTGATCTTTTTCAATGGAAGTCTATGGATCTTGTTGCTATGGTGCTCTATATGGTTGCTAGGGCGTGCCTTGATAGCTTCACAATGATCCTGAGAGACTGATTGGTTGCCTGAGTAAAATGAGCCCACCCCCTTGTCTCTATGTCATTGTGATCCAGAGTTATGTTCAATACAAAATCCCTATGTAATTTCCCATAGTAGGAAAAACACAGTACTTCCTGGTTCATGGGCACGGCTTCACCATAGTATGTCTATGGGGCAACTTTGGGCAGCTCTTGTGCCCCAGGGGTACAACTTACACCCCATTTTGAGCTATGGTCTGACAGAGCCTGTCAGCCCCTTCAATCGTGGTGACCCACATGTTTCTACGAAATTCTCGTTAGGAGCTATGACTCGTCAAAGTTTGTCACAATGCAAAGTCTATGGGATTTTTTTCGCTACTTTTTCGCCCGCTGGACGAACATCGTACACTCAATCGCTTATAAAGTCATAGCACACCTCTCCTCAATAAGCCGGTCGATTTGACACCTCATTCATGGGTCTAGGACAAAAACTGCGGGAGGAGTAGCGCGCCAAACTTTTGTGTGGAATAATAATAATAATAATAATAATAATAATAATAATAATAAGTATGCAGAAGATTAAGAATGGAGCTTTGCCTTTGGCAAGCACCATTAACTAGAATGTACATTTCCTGAAGAAAATGTGAATGGTGCTTGCAGTGGCAAAATTCGGCACCGGTTGCTAGGGTGCTGTAATTGGTTGCTAGGGCGTGGCTATGAAGTTGCTGTGTCACTACTTATTGGCTGGCCGAATCAAAAGGGCCCAGCCCCAAGTCTCTATGACCTTCTGATCCAATGATATGATCTCACAGATTTTGACCCAATGTTAAGTCTATGGGAGTTTTTTCAGCCGTTTTTTCGCACGCTGTGCGAACATCGTACACCCGATCGCTTAGAAAAGTCATAGCACACCTCTCCTCAATGAGCCGGTCGATTTGACACCTCATTCGTGGGTCTACGACAAACAGTGCGGGACTAGTTACGCGCCAAAGTTTTGTTCAGGTGAATAGTAATTACAATACTAGAATGTACATTTCCTGAAGAAAATGTGAATGGTGCTTGCAGTGGCAAAATTCGGAACCCGGTTGCTAGGGTGCTGTAATTGGTTGCTAGGGCGTGGCTATGAAGTTGCTGTGTCACTACTTATTGGCTGGCCGAATCAAAAGAGCCCAGCCCCAAGTCTCTATGACCTTCTAAACCAAAGATATGATCTCACAGATTTGGCCCCCATGTTAAGTCTATGGGAGTTTTTTCAGCCGTTTTTTTCGTACGCTGTGCGAACATCGTACACCCGATCGCTTAGAAAAGTCATAGCACACCTCTCCTCAATAAGCCGGTCGATTTGACACCTCATTCGTGGGTCTACGACAAACGGTGCAGGACGAGTTACGCGCCAAAGTTTTGTTCAGGTGAATAGTAATTACAATACTAGAATGTACATTTCCTGAAGAAAATGTGAATGGTGCTTGCAGTGGCAAAATTCGGCACCGGTTGCTAGGGTGCTGTAATTGGTTGCTAGGACGTGGCTATGAAGTTGCTGTGTCACTAATTGGCTGGCCGAATCAAAAGAGCCCAGCACCAAGTCTCTATGACCTTCTGATCCAAAGATATGATCTCACAGATTTTGACCCAATGTTAAGTCTATGGGAGTTTTTTCAGCTGTTTTTTTGTACGCTGTGCGAACATCGTACACCCGATCACTTAGAAAAGTCATAGCACACCTCTCCTCAATATGCCGGTCGATTTGACACCTCATTTGTGGGTCTACGACAAACGGTGTGGGACGAGTTACGTGCCAAAGTTTTGTTCAGGTGAATAGTAATTACAATACTAGAATGTACATTTCCTGAAGAAAATGTGAATGGTGCTTGCAGTGGCAAAATTCGGCACCGGTTGCTAGGGTGCTGTAATTGGTTGCTAGGACGTTGCTATGAAGTTGCTGTGTCACTAATTGGCTGGCCGAATCAAAAGAGCCCAGCACCAAGTCTCTATGACCTTCTGATCCAAAGATATGATCTCACAGATTTTGACCCAATGTTAAGTCTATGGGAGTTTTTTCAGCTGTTTTTTTGTACGCTGTGCGAACATCGTACACCCGATCACTTAGAAAAGTCATAGCACACCTCTCCTCAATATGCCGGTCGATTTGACACCTCATTTGTGGGTCTACGACAAACGGTGTGGGACGAGTTACGTGCCAAAGTTTTGTTCAGGTGAATAGTAATTACAATACTAGAATGTACATTTCCTGAAGAAAATGTGAATGGTGCTTGCAGTGGCAAAATTCGGCACCGGTTGCTAGGGTGCTGTAATTGGTTGCTAGGGCGTGGCCATGAAGTCACTACTTATTGGCGGCTTGATAGGCCGAGTCAAAAGAGCCCAGCCCCAAGTCTCTATGACCTTCTAAACCAAAGATATGATCTCACAGATTTGGCCCCCATGTTAAGTCTATGGGAGTTTTTTCAGCCGTTTTTTTGTACGCTGTGCGAACATCGTACACCTGATCGCTTAGAAAAGTCATAGCACACCTCTCCTCAATAAGCCGGTCGATTTGACACCTCATTCATGGGTCTACGACAAACGGTGTGGGACGAGTTACGCGCCAAAGTTTTGTTCAGGTGAATAGTAATTACAATACTAGAATGTACATTTCCTGAAGAAAATGTGAATGGTGCTTGCAGTGGCAAAATCGCCACTCGGTTGCTAGGCGGTTGCTAAGGTACTTGGGGTGGTTGCTAAGGTGTTGCTAGGCGGTTGCTAAGGTACTTGGGGTGGTTGCTAAGGTGTTGCTAGGCAGTTGTTAAGGTACCTGGAGTGGTCACTACTGTGTTGCTAGGCGGTTGCTAGGGTGTTCTGGGCGGTTGCTATGGCAACCAGGGTGGTTGCTATGGTGTTACTAGGTGGTTGGTAGTTGGCACAGATAGTTACTATGGAGTTTCTATAGAGTTCTTAGCATGTTCTCAGCCCACTTTAGCACTTAGCTAATCACTATTAGCATGTAGCTATTAACTGCTAGCATGTGTAGCATGTTGCAAGTACAGTTTGCTAGCATGAGTCAAAAAAACCAATCCCCATGTCTCTACGATGTTCTGATGCAGAGATATAGGCATCGCTAAATGGTTGCTAGGGTACTCTGTTTGGTTGCTAGGGAGTGGCTTGGCAGTTGCCAATGATGATACTCCAAAGGCTGCTTGACAATATAAACCAACCCCCATGTCTTTATGATGTTCTGATGCAGAGATATGGATCTTGAAAAACGGTTGCTAGGGTAATCTGGTTGGTTGCTAGGGAGTGGCCTGGTAGCTACCAATGATGATACTCCAAAGGCTGCTTGACAATATAAACCAACCCCCATGTCTTTACGATGTTCTGATGCAGAGATATAGATCTTGCTAAACGGTTGCTAGGGTACTCTGTTTGGTTGCTAGGGAGTGGCTTGGCAGCTGCCAGTAATGATAAACCAAAGGCTGCTTGCCAGTATGAATGCTATAAACCAACCCCCATTCCTCTATGATGTTCAGATTTGAAGATATCCCCTCTATGCTTTGGGTTGCTAGGGTGCTCTGAATGGTTGCTAGGGCGTGGCTATGATGTCTTGAAGGTGATTCGTGATTGGCCGTTTGCTGCCCCGAGTCAAATGAGCCCACCCTCATGTTTCTATGACACTCCTATCCAAAGATATTCATTTGATCTTTTTCAATGGAAGTCTATGGAACTTGTTGCTATGGTGCTCTATATGGTTGCTAGGGCGTGGCTTGATAGCTTCACAATGATCCTGAGAGACTGATTGGTTGCCTGAGTAATATGAGCCCACCCCCTTGTCTCTATGACATTGTGATCCAGAGTTATGTTCAATACAAAATCCCTATGTAATTTCCCATAGTAGGAAAAACACAGTACTTCCTGGTTCATGGGCACGGCTTCACCATAGTATGTCTATGGGGCAACTTTGGGCAGCTCTTGCGCCCCAGGGGTACAACTTACACCCCATTTTGAGGTATGGTCTGAGAGAGCCTATCAGGCTCTTCAAACCTGGTAACCCACATGTTTCTATGAAATTCTCGTTAGGAGCTATTACTCGTCAAAGTTTGTCCCAATGCAAAGTCTATGGGATTTTTTTCGCTACTTTTTCGCCCGCCGGACGAACATCGTACACCCGATCGCTTATAAAAGTCATAGCACACCTCTCCTCAATGAGCCGGTCGATTTGACACCTCATTCATGGGTCTAGGACAAAAACTGCGGGAGGAGTAGCGCGCAGAAAAAAAAGTGGAAGAAAATGAGTGTCTGTGTCTGAGAGAGAAAGGCTTCTAAGGGCCTGCGTGTGTGAGTGTGTGTGAGAAAGTGACAGTTGAAATTCAAATTTCTGAAGATTCCGCCATTGAAAGTCAATGGGACTTTTTTGGCCGCTTTTTCGCCCCCTGTGCGAACATCGTTGGTCCGATCGCTTAAAAAAAAAATAGCACACCTCTCCTCAATAAGCCGGTCGATTTGACACCTCATTCATGGGTCTAGGACAAACGCTGCGGGAGAAATAGCGCGCAGAAATAAAAGTGGAAGAAAATGAGTGTCTGTGTCTGAGAGACAAAGGCTTCTAAGGGCCTGCGTGTGTGAGTGTGTGTGAGAAAGTGACAGTTGAGAGAGACGGAATGTTCGTGAATTTGAATTTTTCAATGTAAGTCAATGGGACTTTTTTGGCCGCTTTTTCGTCCGCTGTGCGAACATCGTTGGTCCGATCGCTTATAAAAGTCATAGCACACCTCTCCTCAATGAGCCGGTCGATTTGACACCTCATTCATGGGTCTAGGACAAACGCTGCGGGAGGAGTAGCGCGCAGAAAAAAAAGTGGAAGAAGAAGAAGAAGAAGAAGAAGAAGAAGAATAATAAGTATGCAGGAGAATAAGAATGGAGCTTTGCCAGAGGCAAGCACCATTAACTAGAATGTACATTTCCTGAAGAAAATGTGAATGGTGCTTGCAGTGGCAAAATTCGGCCCCGGTTGCTAGGGTGCTGTAATTGGTTGCTAGGGCATGGCTATGAAGTTGCTGTGTCACTACTTATTGGATGGCTGAGTCAAAAGAGCCCAGCCCCAAGTCTCTATGACCTTCTAAACCAAAGATATGATCTCACAGATTTGGCCCCCATGTTAAGTCAATGGGAGTTTTTTCAGCCGTTTTTTCGTACGCTGTGCGAACATCGTACAAGCGATCGCTTAGAAAAGTCATAGCACACCTCTCTTCACTAAGCCGGCCGATTTGACACCTCATTCGTGGGTCTACGACAAATGGTGCGGGACGAGTTACGCGCCAAAGTTTTGTCTAGGTGAATAGTAATTACAATACTAGAATGTACATTTCCTGAAGAAAATGTGAATGGTGCTTGCAGTGGCAAAACTCGGCACTCTTGATTAGCATGATGTTAGCATGATGCTAACACCCTTAGCATACTGTTAGGATGTGTTTACCAAGATGCTAATCATGTTAGCATAATGCTAGCAACATGCTAACATGATTAGCATTTTGCTAGCATGATGCTAACACCCGTAGCATACTGCTAAAATGTTTTTAGCAAGATGCTAATCATGTTAGCATAATGCTAGCAACATGCTAACATGATTAGCATGTTGCTACCATGATGTTAACACCCGTAGCATACTGTTAACATGTTTTTAGCAAGATGCTAATCATGTTAGCATAATGTTAACAACATGCTAACATGATTAGCATGTTTGCTAACATGATTAGCATGCTACTATCATCAAGCTAACACATTTTCACTAGTTTGTGTCATGTTTAAACCCTAAGCTAATCACTATTAGCATGTAGCTATTCGCTGCTAGCATGTGTATCATGTTGGAAGTCCAGATTGCTAGCATGAGTCAAAAGAGCCAACCGCCATGTCTCTACGATGCTCTGATGCAGAGATATAGGTCTTGCTAAACGGTTGCTAGGGTACTCTGTTTGGTTGCTAGGGAGTGGCTTGGCAGCTGCCAATGATGATACTCCAAAGGCTGCTTGACAATATAAACCAACCCCCATGTCTGTACGATGTTCTGATGCAGAGATATACATCTTGAAAAACGGTTGCTAGGGTACTCTGTTTGGTTGTTAGGGAGTGGCTTGGCAGCTGCCAATGATGATACATCAAAGGCTGCTTGCCAGTATGAATGATATAAACCAACCCCCATGCCTGTATGATATTCAGATTTGAAGATATCCCTCTATGCTTTGGGTTGCTAGGGTGCTCTAAATGGTTGCTAGGGCGTGGCTATGAAGTGTTGAAGGTGATTCGTGATTGGCCGTTTGCTGCCCCGAGTCAAATGAGCCCACCCTCATGTTTCTATGACACTCCTATCCAAAGATATTCATTTGATCTTTTTCAATGGAAGTCTATGGAACTTGTTGCTATGGTGCTCTATATGGTTGCTAGGGCGTGGCTTGATAGCTTCACAATGATCCTGAGAGACTGATTGGTTGCCTGAGTAAAATGAGCCCACCCCCTTGTCTCTAAGACATTGTGATCCAGAGTTATGTTCAATACAAAATCCCTATGTAATTTCCCATAGTAGGAAAAACACAGTACTTCCTGGTTCATGGGCACGGCTTCACCATAGTATGTCTATGGGGCAACTTTGGGCAGCTCTTGCGCCCCAGGGGTACAACTTACACCCCATTTTGAGGTATGGTCTGACAGAGCTTGCCAGCCTCTTCAAACGTGGTAACCCACATGTTTCTACGAAATTCTCGCTCGGAGCAATGACTCGTCAAAATTTGTCGCAATGCAAAGTCTATGGGATTTTTTTCGCTACTTTTTCGCCCGCTGGACGAACATCGTACACCCGATCGCTTATAAAAGTCATAGCACAGGTCTCCTCAATAAGCCGGTCGATTTGACACCTGATTCATTGGTCTAAGACAAAAACTGCGGGAGGAGTAGCGCGCCAAACTTTTGTCCAGAAAAATAATTATAATAATAAGTATGAGCAATAATAAGAATGGAGCTTTGCCTTTGGCAAGCACCATTAACTAGAATGTACATTTCCTGAAGAAAATGTGAATGGTGCTTGCAGTGGCAAAATTCGACTCGGGTGGTTGCTAAGGTGTTGCTAGGCGGTTGCTATGGTGTTCTGGGTGGTTGCTAGGCGGTTGCTATGGTAACCTGGGTGGTTGCTAGGGTGTTGCTAGGTGGTTGGTAGTTGTCACAGATAGTTACTGTGGAGTTTCTATAGAGTTCCTGGCGTGTTCTCAGCCCACTTTAGCACTTAGCTAATCACTATTAGCATGTAGCTATTAACTGCTAGCATGTGTAGCATGTTGGAAGTCCAGTTTGCTAGCATGAGTCAAAAGAGCCAACCGCCATGTCTCTATGATGCTCTGATGCAGAGATATAGATATTGCTAAACGGTTGCTAAGGTACTCTGTTTGGTTGCTAGGGAGTGGCTTGGCAGCTGCCAGTAATGATAAACCAAAGGCTGCTTGCCAGTATGAATGCTATAAACCAACCCCTATGCCTCTATGATATTCAGATTTGAAGATATCTGCCTATGCTTTGGGTTGCTAGGGTGCTCTAAATGGTTGCTAAGGCGTGGCTATGATGTCTTTAAGGTGATTTGTGATTGGCAGTTTGCTGCCTCGAGTCAAATGAGCCCACCCTCATGTTTGTACGACACTCCTATCCAAAGATATTCCTTTGATCTTTTTCAATGGAAGTCTATGGAGCATGTTACTAAGGTGCTCTATATGGTTGCTAGGGCGTGGCTTGATAGCTTCACAATGATCCGGAGAGACTGATTGGTTGCCTGAGTAAAATGAGCCCACCCCCTTGTCTCTATGACACTGCAATCCAGAGTTATGTTCAATACAAAATCCCTATGTAATTTCCCATAGTAGGAAAAACACAGTACTTCCTGGTTCATGGGCACGGCTTCACCATAGTATGTCTATGGGGCAATTTTGGGCAGCTCTTGCGCCCCAGGGGTACAACTTACACCCCATATTGAGGTATGGGCTGACAGAGCTTGCCAGCCTCTTCAAACGTGGTAACCCACATGTTTCTACGAAATTCTCGCTCGGAACAATGACTCGTCAAAGTTTGTCGCAATGCAAAGTCTATGGGATTTTTTTCGCTACTTTTTCGCCCGCCTGACGAACATCGTACACCCGATCGCTTATAAAAGTCATAGCACACCTCTCCTCAATGAGCCGATCGATTTGACACCTCATTCATGGGTCTAGGACAAACGCTGCGGGAGGAGTAGCGCGCAGAAATAAAAGTGGAAGAAAATGAGTGTCTGTGTCTGAGAGAGAAAGGCTTCTAAGGGCCTGCGTGTGTGAGTGTGTGTGAGAAAATGACAGTTGAAATTCAAATTTCTGAAGATTCCGCCATTGAAAGTCAATGGGACTTTTTTGGCCGCTTTTTCGCCCCCCTGTGCAAACATCGTTGGTCCGATCGCTTATAAAAATCATAACACATATCTCCTCAATGAGCCGGTCGATTTGACACCTCATTCATGGGTCTAGGACAAACGCTGCGGGAGGAGTAGCGCGCAGAAATAAAAGTGGAAGAAAATGAGTGTCTGTGTCTGAGAGAGAAAGGCTTTTAAGGGCCTGCATGTGTGAGTGTGTGTGAGAAAGTGACAGTTGAGAGAGACGGAATGTTCGTGAATTTGAAATTTTCAATGTAAGTCAATGGGACTTTTTTGGCCGCTTTTTCGTCCGCTGTGCGAACATCGTTGGTCCGATCGCTTAGAAAAGTCATAGCACACCTGTCCTCAATGAGCCGGTCGATTTGACACCTCATTCATGGGTCTAGGACA
Organism: Ancherythroculter nigrocauda; assembly: GCA_036281575.1. Taxonomy (NCBI): domain Eukaryota; kingdom Metazoa; phylum Chordata; class Actinopteri; order Cypriniformes; family Xenocyprididae; genus Ancherythroculter; species Ancherythroculter nigrocauda. Next base: position 35,577,214 of record VTFQ01000003.1, on the reverse strand, counting down.
AAAACTGCGGGAGGAGTAGCGCGCAGAAAAAAAGTGGAAGAAGAAGAATAATAAGTATGCAGGAGAATAAGAATGGAGCTTTGCCTTTGGCAAGCACCATTAACTAGAATGTACATTTCCTGAAGAAAATGTGAATGGTGCTTGCAGTGGCAAAATTCGCTACTCGGTTGCTAGGGTGCTGTAATTGGTTGCTAGGGCGTGGCCATGAAGTCACTACTTATTGGCGGCTTGATAGGCCGAGTCAAAAGAGCCCAGCCCCAAGTCTCTATGACCCTCTAAACCAAAGATATGATCTCACAGATTTGGTCCCCATGTTAAGTCTATGAGACATTTTTCAGACGATTTTTCGTCCGCTGTGCGAACATCGTACACCCGATCGCTTAGAAAAGTCATAGCACACCTCTCCTCAATAAACCGGTCGATTTGACACCTCATTCGTGGGTCTACGACAAACGGTGCAGGACGAGTTACGCACCAAAGTTTTGTCTAGGTGAATAGTAATTACAATACTAGAATGTACATTTCCTGAAGAAAATGTGAATGGTGCTTGCAGTGGCAAAATCGGCACTCAGTTGCTAGGCGGTTGCTAAGGTACTTGGGGTGGTTGCTAAGGTGTTGCTAGGCGGTTGCTAGGGTGTTCTGGGTGGTTGCTAGGTGGTTGCTATGGTAACCTGGGTGGTTGCTAGGGTGTTGCTAGGCAGTTGCTAAGGTACTTGGGGTGGTTGCTAAGGTGTTGCTAGGCGGTTGCTAGGCGGTTTCTATGGTAACCAGGGTGGTTGCTAGGGTGTTGCTAGGCAGTTGCTAAGGTACTTGGGGTGGTTGCTAAGGTGTTGCTAGGCGGTTGCTAGGCGGTTTCTATGGTAACCAGGGTGGTTGCTAGGGTGTTGCTAGGCAGTTGCTAAGGTACTTGGGGTGGTTGCTAAGGCGTTGCTAGGCGGTTGCTATGGTGTTCTGGGTGGTTGCTATGCGGTTGCTATGGTAACCAGGGTGGTTGCTAGGGTGTTGCTAGGCAGTTGTTAAGGTACCTGGAGTGGTCACTACTGTGTTGCTAGGCGGTTGCTAGGGTGTTCTGGGCGGTTGCTATGGTAACCAGGGTGGTTGCTATGGTGTTACTAGGTGGTTGGTAGTTGGCACAGATAGTTACTATGGAGTTTCTATAGAGTTCTTAGCATGTTCTCAGCCCACTTTAGCACTTAGCTAATCACTATTAGCATGTAGCTATTAACTGCTAGCATGTGTAGCATGTTGCAAGTACAGTTTGCTAGCATGAGTCAAAAAAGCCAACCCCCATGTCTCTACGATGTTCTGATGCAGAGATATAGGCATCGCTAAATGGTTGCTAGGGTACTCTGTTTGGTTGCTAGGGAGTGGCTTGGCAGTTGCCAATGATGATACTCCAAAGGCTGCTGGACAATATAAACCAACCCCCATGTCTTTATGATGTTCTGATGCAGAGATATGGATCTTGAAAAACGGTTGCTAGGGTAATCTGGTTGGTTGCTAGGGAGTGGCCTGGTAGCTACCAATGATGATACTCCAAAGGCTGCTTGTCAATATAAACCAACCCCCATGTCTTTACGATGTTCTGATGCAGAGATATAGATCTTGCTAAACGGTTGCTAGGGTACTCTGTTTGGTTGCTAGGGAGTGGCTTGGCAGCTGCCAGTAATGATAAACCAAAGGCTGCTTGCCAGTATGAATGCTATAAACCAACCCCCATTCCTCTATGATGTTCAGATTTGAAGATATCCCCTCTATGCTTTGGGTTGCTAGGGTGCTCTGAATGGTTGCTAGGGCGTGGCTATGATGTCTTGAAGGTGATTCGTGATTGGCCGTTTGCTGCCCCGAGTCAAATGAGCACACCCTCATGTTTCTATGACACTCCTATCCAAAGATATTAATTTGATCTTTTTCAATGGAAGTCTATGGAACTTGTTGCTATGGTGCTCTATATGGTTGCTAGGGCGTGGCTTGATAGCTTCACAATGATCCTGAGAGACTGATTGGTTGCCTGAGTAATATGAGCCCACCCCCTTGTCTCTATGACATTGTGATCCAGAGTTATGTTCAATACAAAATCCCTATGTAATTTCCCATAGTAGGAAAAACACAGTACTTCCTGGTTCATGGGCACGGCTTCACCATAGTATGTCTATGGGGCAACTTTGGGCAGCTCTTGCGCCCCAGGGGTACAACTTACACCCCATTTTGAGGTATGGTCTGAGAGAGCCTATCAGGCTCTTCAAACCTGGTAACCCACATGTTTCTATGAAATTCTAGTTAGGAGCTATTACTCGTCAAAGTTTGTCCCAATGCAAAGTCTATGGGATTTTTTTCGCTACTTTTTCGCCCGCCGGACGAACATCGTACACCCGATCGCTTATAAAAGTCATAGCACACCTCTCCTCAATGAGCCGGTCGATTTGACACCTCATTCATGGGTCTAGGACAAAAACTGCGGGAGGAGTAGCGCGCAGAAAAAAAAGTGGAAGAAAATGAGTGTCTGTGTCTGAGAGAGAAAGGCTTCTAAGGGCCTGCGTGTGTGAGTGTGTGTGAGAAAGTGACAGTTGAAATTCAAATTTCTGAAGATTCCGCCATTGAAAGTCAATGGGACTTTTTTGGCCGCTTTTTCGCCCCCTGTGCGAACATCGTTGGTCCGATCGCTTAAAAAAAAAATAGCACACCTCTCCTCAATAAGCCGGTCGATTTGACACCTCATTCATGGGTCTAGGACAAACGCTGCGGGAGAAATAGCGCGCAGAAATAAAAGTGGAAGAAAATAAGTGTCTGTGTCTGAGAGACAAAGGCTTCTAAGGGCCTGCGTGTGTGAGTGTGTGTGAGAAAGTGACAGTTGAGAGAGACGGAATGTTCGTGAATTTGAATTTTTCAATGTAAGTCAATGGGACTTTTTTGGCCGCTTTTTCGTCCGCTGTGCGAACATCGTTGGTCCGATCGCTTATAAAAGTCATAGCACACCTGTCCTCAATGAGCCGGTCGATTTGACACCTCATTCATGGGTCTAGGACAAAAACTGCGGGAGGAGTAGCGCGCAGAAATTGTGTCCAGAAGAAGAAGAAGAAGAATAATAAGTATGAGCAATAATAAGAATGGAGCTTTGCCTTTGGCAAGCACCATTAATAATAATAAGTTTAAATAGGATTACAGTAAGTTGGCTTTTTCAAGCCAACTTAAATTTGGTTGCTAGGGAGTGGCTTGGCAGCTACCAGTGATGATACTCCAAAGGCTGCTTGACAATATAAACCAACCCCCATGTCTGTACGATGTTCTGATGCAGAGATATAGATCTTGCAAAACGGTTGCTAGGGTACTCTGTTTGGTTGCTAGGGAGTGGCTTGGCAGCTACCAGTGATGATACTCCAAAGGCTGCTTGACAATTTAAACCAACCCCCATGTCTGTACGATTTTCTGATGCAGAGATATAGATTTTGCAAAACGGTTGCTAGGGTACTCTATTTGGTTGCTAGGGAGTGGCTTGGGAGCTACCAATGATGATACTCCAAAGGCTGCTTGACAATATAAACCAACCCCCATGTCTGTACGATGTTCTGATGCCGAGATATAGATCTTGCAAAACGGTTGCTAGGGTACTCTATTTGGTTGCTAGGGAGTGGCTCGGGAGTTACCAATGATGATACTCCAAAGGCTGCTTGACAATTTAAACCAACCCCCATGTCTGTACGATGTTCTGATGCCGAGATATAGATCTTGCAAAACGGTTGCTAGGGTACTCTGTTTGGTTGCTAGGGAGTGGCTTGGCAGCTACCAATGATGATTCTCCAAAGGCTGCTTGACAATATAAACCAAAATAGATAGATGAGTTTGAATGAGTTAGATAGATTGATAGATAGATGAGTTTGAATGAGATAGATAGATAGATAGATAGATAGATAGATAGATAGATAGATAGATAGATAGATAGATAGATGGATGAGTTTGAATGAGATAGATAGATAGATAGATGGATGAGTTTGAATGAGATAGATAGATAGATAGATAGATAGATAGATAGATAGATAGATAGATAGATAGATAGATAGATAGATAGATAGATAGATGAGTTTGAATGAGTTAGACAGATAGATAGATAGATAGATAGATAGATAGATAGATAGATGAGTTTGAATGAGTTAGATAGATAGATGAGTTTGAATGAGATAGATAGATAGATAGATAGATAGATAGATAGATAGATAGATTTAGTTTGACAGATGATTTAGTTTGATAGATAGATAGATTTAGTTTGATAGATAGATTTAGTTTGATAGATAGATAGATAGATAGATAGATAGATAGATAGATAGATAGATAGATAGATTGAATGAGTTTCAATAGATTAGAAAATAGTATATAGAATGGCACTTGAGTCTAATTGAGTTTGAGTCTAATGGGCTTCCATAGTTTAAATTTGAATTTTGACAGTTGGAGTTTGAATAGTCTTGGCTCATTTGAACATTCCGTCAATGAAAGTCAATGGGATTTTTCCGAGCTTTAACAGTCGTTTTTAGGAAAACCGTAAGTCGGATCAGTTAGAAAAGATATAGCACACTAAGTCAGAACAGTTTGAAGGTCTGACCCGAGTTTGGAGTTTGTAGAGTTAAAGCTCTAGGAGGAGTTAGAGTCAGAAATTTTAGTCTCAGAAGAATAATAATAATAATAATAAGTTTAAATAGGATTACAGTAAGTTGGCTTTTTCAAGCCAACTTAATAATAATAATAAGTTTAAATAGGATTACAGTAAGTTGGCTTTTTCAAGCCAACTTAATAATAATAAGTTTAAATAGGATTACAGTAAGTTGGCTTTTTCAAGCCAACTTAATAATAAGCTTAAATAGTAGATCAGTAAGTTGGCTCTTTCAAGCCAACTTAATAAGCTTAAATAGTAGATCAGTAAGTTGGCTTTTTCAAGCCAACTTAACTAGATGAGTAAAGTTTGTAGACAAACTTTAAGTTGGCTTGAAAAAGCCTAGCCAGAAGGTTTGGAGTAGTTTTAAAAGCTTGAAGTTTGAAGCTTTTTAGTTTGAAATAGTTTAAGTTTTAGTTTAGTAGTTTAAAAGCTAGATAATGTGTGAGTAAGTAAGTGTGAGTGAGTGTGTGTAGATATAGTTAGTTAGATAGTTAGTTAGTTAGTTAGTTAGTTAGATAGATAGTTAGTTAGATGGTTAGTAATTTAGTCAGATAGTTAGAAAGTTAGTTTATGAGTTTGAATGAGTTTGAATGGCTTAGTACATTGAATGGAAGCTTCATTGAGTTTAATGGGCTTCAGTTTGTTTTGATTTGAATTTGAGTTAGATAGATAATTGTATAGTTAGTTAGAAAGTTAGTTAGTTTATGAGTTTGAATGAGTTTGAATGGCTCAGTAATAGTACATAGAATGGAAGCTTCATTGAGTTTAATGGGCTTCAGTTTGTTTAGATTTGAATTTGAGTTAGATAGATAGTTATATAGTTAGTTAGAAAGTTAGTTAGTTTATGAGTTTGAATGAGTTTGAATGAGTTTGAATGGCTCAGTAATAGTACACAGAATGGAAGCTTCATTGAGTTTAATGGACTTTAGTTTGTTTTGATTTGAATTTGACAGTTGAAGGTTGATGGAATGTTCAGATTTTCAATGCAAGTCTATGGGAGTTTTTCCAAGTTTGATCAGGATTTTTAGGAAAACCGTAAGTCGGATCAGTCTGAAAAGATATAGCAACTCGAGTCAGAACAGTCTGAAGGTCTGGGCCGAGTTTGGTGGCTGTAGCTTTAAAGCTCTAGGAGGAGATGCAGTCTAAAATTTGGCTCAGAAGAAGAAGAATAATAACTAGAATGTACATTTCCTGAAGAAAATGTGAATGGTGCTTGCAGTGGCAAAATTCGCCACTCGGTTGCTAAGGTGTTCTGGGTGGTTGCTAGGTGGTTGCTATGGTAACCGGGGTGGTTGCTAGGGTGTTGCTAGGCAGTTGCTAAGGTATTTGGGGTGGTTGCTAAGGTGTTGCTAGGCGGTTGCTAAGGTGTTCTGGGTGGTTGCTAGGTGGTTGCTATGGTAACCGGGGTGGTTGCTAGGGTGTTGCAAGGCAGTTGCTAAGGTATTTGGGGTGGTTGCTAAGGTGTTGCTAGGCGGTTGCTAAGGTGTTCTGGGTGGTTGCTAGGCAGTTGCTATGGTAACCTGAGTGGTTGCTAGGGTGTTGCTAGGCAGTTGCTAAGGTACCTGGGGTGGTCACTATGGTGTTGCTAGGCGGTTGCTAGGGTGTTCTGGGTGGTTGCTAGGCGGTTGCTATGGTAACCCGGGTGGTTGCTAGGGTTTTGCTAGGCAGTTGCTAAGGTACCTGGGGTGGTCACTACGGTGTTGCTAGGCGGTTGCTAAGGTTTTCTGGGTGGTTGCTAGGTGGTTGCTATGGTAACCTGGGTGGTTGCTAGGGTGTTGCTAGGCAGTTGCTAAGGTACCTGGGGTGGTCACTACGGTGTTGCTAGGTGGTTGCTAGGGTTTTCTCGGTGGTTGCTAGGCGGTTGCTATGGTAACCAGGGTGGTTGCTATGGTGTTACTAGGTGGTTGGTAGTTGTCACAGATAGTTACTATGGAGTTTCTATAGAGTTCCTGGCGTGTTCTCAGCCCACTTTAGCACTTAGCTAATCACTATTAGCATGTAGCTATTCACTGCTAGCATGTGTAGCATGTTGGAAGTCCATTTTGCTAGCATTAGTCAAAAGAGCCAACCGCCATGTCTCTATGATGCTCTGATGCAGAGATATAGATATTGCTAAACGGTTGCTAAGGTACTCTGTTTGGTTGCTAGGGAGTGGCTTGGCAGCTGCCAGTAATGATAAACCAAAGGCTGCTTGCCAGTATGAATGCTATAAACCAACCCCTATGCCTCTATGATATTCAGATTTGAAGATATCTGCCTATGCTTTGGGGTTCCTAGGGTGCTCTAAATGGTTGCTAAGGCGTGGCTATGATGTCTTTAAGGTGATTTGTGATTGGCAGTTTGCTGCCTCGAGTCAAATGAGCCCACCCTCATGTTTGTACGACACTCCTATCCAAAGATATTCCTTTGATCTTTTTCAATGGAAGTCTATGGAGCATGTTACTAAGGTGCTCTATATGGTTGCTAGGGCGTGGCTTGATAGCTTCACAATGATCCGGAGAGACTGATTGGTTGCCTGAGTAAAATGAGCCCACCCCCTTGTCTCTATGACACTGCAATCCAGAGTTATGTTCAATACAAAATCCCTATGTAATTTCCCATAGTAGGAAAAACACAGTACTTCCTGGTTCATGGGCACGGCTTCACCATAGTATGTCTATGGGGCAATTTTGGGCAGCTCTTGCGCCCCAGGGGTACAACTTACACCCCATATTGAGGTATGGGCTGACAGAGCTTGCCAGCCTCTTCAAACGTGGTAACCCACATGTTTCTATGAAATTCTCGCTCGGAACAATGACTCGTCAAAGTTTGTCGCAATGCAAAGTCTATGGGATTTTTTTCGCTACTTTTTCGCCCGCCTGACGAACATCGTACACCCGATCGCTTATAAAAGTCATAGCACAGCTCTCCTCAATGAGCCGATCGATTTGACACCTCATTCATGGGTCTAGGACAAACGCTGCGGGAGGAGTAGCGCACAGAAATAAAAGTGGAAGAAAATGAGTGTCTGTGTCTGAGAGAGAAAGGCTTCTAAGGGCCTGCGTGTGTGAGTGTGTGTGAGAAAGTGACAGTTGAGAGAGACGGAATGTTCGTGAATTTGAATTTTTCAATGTAAGTCAATGGGACTTTTTTGGCCGCTTTTTCGTCCGCTGTGCGAACATCGTTGGTCCGATCGCTTATAAAAGTCATAGCACACCTGTCCTCAATGAGCCGGTCGATTTGACACCTCATTCATGGGTCTAGGACAAACGCTGCAGGAGGAGTAGCGCGCAGAAAAAAAAGTGGAAGAAGAAGAAGAAGAAGAATAATAAGTATGCAGAAGATTAAGAATGGAGCTTTGCCTTTGGCAAGCACCATTAATAAGTTTATATAGCAGATCAGTAAGTTGGCTTTTTCAAGCCAACTTAACTAGATGAGTAAAGTTCGTAGACAAACTTTAAGTTGGCTTGAAAAAGCCTAGCGAGAAGGTTTGGAATAGTTTTGAAATCTT